>JAZKJV010000714.1:154303-777977 GCA_037367405.1 Ottelia alismoides | reverse complement strand
TGCGAAAGAAGAAAATGCTTCTCCTCTCCTCATCGGACGACCAAAGGATCAGGGTATGATCGGACTATACTCGTGGTAGTGCCCAAATCTAAGATAGAGGGAACGACTCTACTCCTTCATGTGAGAGAAAGAAACGATTCAGTCTGGATCATGGCCTCACATTCTGCCAAGTGAAGGCACAACCAGTCACATCAATAATCGACAGTCCCAAGGAGTGGGCCACTCTCCTCAAGGCCTTCGAACCATGATCCCCGCCACTACCTTGCTGTAGTCGGTCATCAGGAAGTAGAGTCGCATTAAGGTCTCAACCAATGATCCAAACCCTAGTTACGCTTACTACACCCAACTCCCCAGCTCCTGCCGCCAAGGATCCCTTCTCTGTACCCATCGGGAAATAGAAGTTCGTGACAAGGAAGCACAGACCATCAGCCCTCCTCAATCCCACGGACAAACAAAATAAAGACTTTGACGTCGTGAGCAGATCTAGCTTATCTTTCAACTATACGGTTAGCTATCCACCTGAAGCACCCTAGGCCTCCAATTCAACCAGCTGAAAACATTCACCTCCATCCATCCCTTGTTTGATAGTGCCCTCGCACCTTGACCACTTCATCTCCTGAAGTAGAAAAATGTCCACACCAGCCTCCATTATTAGGTTCCTAACCCACAACAATTTTTTGGGACGACCCACCCCTGACATTCCAAGATAATAGATTCATAAAAGGATAATCTGGCTGAACTTCTTTGGCGGGACCACCTCCAACCTCTCAGCCACGCTCATGTCCAGAACTCTGTAACAATTGTGCATGATCCGTTGGGTGCTGGCTCCGGGGGACGACCGGTGCAAAGAGCCCTCACGCATCACCGAGTGAACAACGTAGTCCTCCTCTTTCTCTCTGACCTAAGGGCGCCTTTCCTTGCATAGGAAGCACTGAATCTAAAGCCCCCACACCCCGCGCTCTACGGGAACATCTTAAGCTTGCTTCCAGCTCCCATCAAGCCACAACCAACCCTCCCCTAGGAGGTCCTCTTCCCCGACTCCTATATGCAGTGACGGAACCATCGCCATCTCCCCTGCAGGGACCTCCACCGAGGTACCCAAATCCTCCGCCGAGGCCACTGGATTCTCCGTCGAGACCCCCTCATCCGTCGAATCCACCAGTGTATTCCCCTGTTCCGTGTAGCCACCTGTTGAAGCCCCAGACTCAGCCAAGTCCTCGGGCCACTCCTGACTTGCGGGTGGCGACACTTTGCCTACCGCAGGAGACCGCGTCGCCCAGTGACGCCCCTCTGGGGAAATCAGGTTCGTGACGAGAGGGATGGGCTGGCGGGTCAGGGGTTGCAGATCTAACCGAGGAGGCAGGTCTAAAGTTGAACAGGTCAGTGACGTCGGTTCCAAGAACCGGACCATGGATCCCCGAACAGATCTGGAAAGACAAGTGTTTTCTCGGGTCAGGATTTTGCATCGGCTGAGGATACGAATATCTTGAGGGAAAGGTCTCGTGGGCCCCACCATTCTCGAGAAGCTCTTTGGCAGAAAACACTCTAAACAAGCATGATCGACTATTAACTTGGGGATATGGGCCTCTAGAAGTCTCGGAAATTGTTCTGTGGAGATTGTGCTGAAACGAATCCTTGGCGGAAGCCTAGACGACTTCTCCAGGAATCGCACCACTCCACCAGCCGACTGCAGCACCGTCCCCTTTGATGTATGTGGAGAATATTATGTAGTCGGTGTATCATTTTCTCTATTTTTATTTTCCTGATAGCCTCTTATGTAATTTACCCATGGGTACTCTCTATATAAGAGAGCCTAGGGTTCTGTGGAATAAATAGATTGCTCATTTCCACCAGCATGGTATCAGAGCAAAAACCTAACCCTAACCCTGAAGCCCTACCACCGTCGCCCCCCTCTCTCTCCCTCCATCTCTCGGCATCACGCCGCCGCCGCTGGCTCCTCCCTCACCGCCGCCCCCCTCCTCCTCCTCGCCAGCTCCCTCCAACGTCGTTGGGCCCCTCCTCCCCGCCCCCTCCTCGCTGCCGGCCTCCAGTGTCACCGGCCTCCACCACCGCCGGCCTCCAACGTAGGAGATCTCCACCACCGGGTCCCCTTCCCTTCAACGTTGACGCTCCTTCTTCCATTGACCGCTATCTCTCCATGTATTTGAGTGCATAAAGTCTACATATGCACTCAAATCTCTCAAGTTTATGTAGACACTGGTTTCTCATCTACAATCCCTAGTTCTTCGTCTCCGGCGACATGTCAGAAAACAAAGTCGATATGCCCTCCATAGGCGCATTCAAATGTTCAACGCCAATAGTCAAGATGGATGGGATGAACTATGAGCTCTGGACGATGTAGTTCATGAGTCTCATGAAGTCGAACGGTAAGAAGCATATATTTACTGAGGAAGAGCCAGCAGAGAAGACTGGGATCTATGCCTCTTAGGAGGCTGATGAGTCATATGTCAAGGTTTGGTTATTAGGCACGTTGTCGATGGGGATTGCCAATGATGTCCTCCCATCAGCCCACTGCTAAGGCGATGTGGGATATAATGGCCGCCACATATTCACAGGTGCGGAACAAGACCAAGATGTTACATCTCCAGCATGACATTTTCACGATGAAGCAGAATGGGCGGCCGTTTCACTCTTCGTATACATCCTTGCGGGGGATGTTTGAGAAACTTTATAGCACTATACCCTCACGGCTACCCCTGAGCAGCAAAAGACCTTCCGGAATGCTACCATGGTGGGGGGTACTACTAGAATCACTTGATCCTGAGTATGAGGCAACCCGCTCTCAGATACTTGTCGATGCTACCATTCCTCCTATGGAGAAGTTTAACGGAGGATTAGTTGCATCTCTGTTTCTTCCAGGACTTCTACTCCACCACCTTCGGCGATGACTGTGTCGCGAGGGAAAGGTGGTCAATCATCCTTTCGTGGATGTGGACCTCGTGGCCGAGGAGGTTGTTTACACCAACCGTGCACTTTCTGCCATCACACAGGTCACTCTGAGGATACATGTTATTCTAAGCATGGGTTCCCAGCATCGGTGTGTGTGTAGCTGAGCATGTTAGATCTCCGTCAGCATCCACTTCAAATCACCAGTTTGAGGAGCTTGTGGCATGATTGTGTTGGACATGCAAGCCCACGGCGAGCCATTATGCAATAAATGTTATTGCAAATATCATTCCCTGATCTGAAATGAAGAATATCTAATTTGCATAATAGGTCCCTTAGTACAATTAGGGTTATGTACCATGTCCATCTTAATAATCATACAACTGTTGATTCAACTATTGAATCATAGAGGCTGGCGCTTAGATGAATATCTAAAGGGTTAGATTGAGGATTCATCAAGCACCGTCAAATGAATGTTAAGAGATGATCTCCAGCCTGAGTAGGAGATAATAATCCTTTCTCAGTTAGGTTGATATCTAACCGACCTCTTGATGCAGGTCCTATGCATGGGAATAGAGATTCAGAGGTGTTAAATTTGTTAGGTCAAAGAGTTGACTTAACGAGATCGAGATAACCGAAGTCCTATATCGTATGCTGTCATAATACATGCACACATACTCTGACCAAAGACAGATGTGATACTATATGTCTGAGCATGTACATTTGGCAGACCAATAGGTTGATGACCTAACGAAGGTCTATACACCGGCGTGCTGGTGTGCATGCGAGGGCATATAAGTAATACGATCTCTCAAAGGGATCATACAGGTTCATTATTGAACCGGAAGACATGAGCTCACTCATGAGATATTGGGAAGAATCAAATTCCATGCACGGTCGTCTCGCTTTAGAAGCTTGACTGAATTTGTAGGTTTGATATATACTTTTGGAAAGTATATGATCAAGACCTAGTTACGATATATGCTTTTGGAAAGTATATGATCGATACCGACTCCCAATAATCAAATGTGAAACTTCCCGATAAGACCCTGAAGTAGACAATGTTAAATAGATCTTATACTTCGGATTTATTCTGAGTCTTTCAGTATGCAGGATGTACAGGTATTGGGAATACCAGAGGGTGATGTGATCATAAACGATTGTATAGCCATGACGCTTCCATTCCTAAGGAGTGATGAAACGGGTCTGGATTTTAGTGACTCCTCTCAGTAGATAAGTAATCTAATCTTGGTCTAATTGTTGGACATTGATCCGAATGTGATTCAGATGCAATGAGAAGATTAGATTTGCGGTTTTGATTTCATCAAGCATCTATGGGAGGCCCGAGATCTGGATTTGAGATATGATCTCAATATCCAAGTCACTATACATGGAACAATACAATCACTTTGTCCTTATCTCCAAGTATCCGTAGAGAAATCATATTATCCTAGAAAGAGTTCATAGATAATTTCATTGTTGATATGTGTATCCGAGCATTACATTGGACAATTAATTGAAAATGTAATTCATATTTTATTTTGGGTTGTGATTGTAATTCACAATTTTTCAATTGCAAGATTGCAATATTCACAAATAATTATGAATTATTTTTGTACGATAATTTACATCAAGTGTTGTTGGAAATCTTGGAGATTTCCATGGAATAATGTAATCTCATGAGATTACATGAGATTGCCACCAACATATGGAAGGAGGCAATCTTCATTAAATAATATCCATGTTTGATTGATTTAATTTTAGTATTGAATTATATTTATTTATCAATATATACTTAATCTAATTAAATTAATTGTTGTTGATTTTTTACTACAATATCTTGGCCATTAAAAGAAATACAAATCAATGTAAGCCATTCGATTTGTGTTGTCCATGCATTGAGATCCATGACTCCCAAAATATTATAAAAGGAGAATCACCCCTTGATCTTCTTGGTTACAACAATACAATGAGAACATAAGGCTCTTTCCCTCTCATTCTCTCTACACGCCCACTCTCTCTTTCTCTCATATGGCCCTCCACCATGGATGCCCTAGAGAGAGTCTCCATTGCCGCAGCGTCGTCGTCATGCTGCCGAATTGTTTGCTTGTGGATCTCCGTCTAATTCGGTGCGCTTTGCTTGTGAAGAAGACGTCGTATCTCGTGGGATGAGATCAGGAGATTCACCGCTTGCATCATCAACATGAATTGTGAGGAGCACGTGGTTCATCAACACGCTCGCAAGCGTCTCCTCTATCGTATCGGAATTGAGACAGGAGGTCTCTTCGTTTAGAGACTCGACACAACCACGCTTCATGAGGTAATCCTATTACTAGTTTTTGGTTTAGACGAAACGATCTGAGAAGTGTTCCTGGATCATGTGGTTTCATCGCATGATTTTTTTTTAATTTCCGCTGCCTCGAGCAACTAGTGCGACTAGTCGCTCACGATCGCAAACGATGCGATCCTCACACTTCCGTGATGCTCTTAAGGATCTAACCATATCCTTCAAGTGGTATCGGAGCCTTAAGTCGATGATTTTGGATGCGATTCATAAACCAAGGACGACTTGGGTTCATTAGGGTTTGCGAAAGTTTTCTTGCATTTCATTTTCGCATCTTTGTTTAGTGATTATTTTCGACCCTGTTTAAATTGTTTAAATATGAAAATAATAATTGGTTTTTGTTCTCCATTAAATAAGGAAACCGTAAGATCTGAGTTTGCATGATTTCAATTCCGTTTGCTCAAGTTATGCTCATTTTAGTGAACATGTATCCACAGTTTCGGAGACTGCGAATCTTAACGTAATTAAAGAGTTAATTTCAGTTTTGAAATGCCTTGAAATGCGTACAGATAACTTAAGTTCTGTTGCAAATCAAATTAGAAAACTTTAGGAACTTATTTTGCTTAATTTGGATTTAAATTGATTGAGATGTGGTATTTTTAGTAAGTGAGTGTCACTGCTGAAATTACTTTCCTAATCAAGAACATAGTGATTGTTATTTAAGAAATTAGTGAAATTAAATGGTTTAATTTCCTAAAATAATTATGTATAAATCTTTGTGAAATATTTGATGATAATTATTTCCTTAAATGGTAACTAATAATTGATTAGATATGATCTAGATCACAAATTGGTTACATGATCTACATTCCAACAAACATGTTGCTTGAATAGGATTTGGGATTTGTTGAGCAAATTTCATTATAATGTTAATCAAAATTATTTTGATTATTATGATATGGTATTACTTCAGTTGAAAAACCGACGACCATCTCAAATACAAAATGATCTATTTTGCATTATCATTTCCCGAGGCGGATATGGTGTCTAGTCGGGGAGCATTGGGGTAGCAGGTTGCACCGTGTGCAGTCTGTCCCACTCCCGTCGGTACTGGCTATGACAGCGGGTAGGGTTGGTATAATGCTTAAGAAATCATGATGTATTTCTAATTATTAAAATTCGAAATAATACGTCTTTGAGATAATATCATAATTCAAGTAACAATAAAGAATTTTGTTGGATATTAATTGGATCATTAATTTAATATGATTAGATTAATTGGAATCCAATTAAAATTAAAATGCTATATAATGAATAGAGTTGTTATTTCCCTTGGAAGAATATATCGTAATGAATATGATTCATTATGATTGATTAGAATTTGAACGTGATATGGAGGATCACATAAGTGACATCCATGGTCTCCCGTCAAGGTAATGGGTTCCATGGCCAGAGATTGTATGTAGGAGACATCTGTCCGAAGTGACAGCTCCTTCATACAAGCCATTTGGATCGGGTTCTTTTCTTCTCGAAAGAGTAACGACGTATGTGTAGTGATCCCAATATGGAGTCTTCATATTATTGGGGCCATATTGGATTACGCATAGCGAGTTGTATTCATGTTGACTGTTGGTTCAATTAATGACGGGTCAACATCACCTTAGGGGCGGTGGGCTCGGGCGTTAAAGACCGAATTAGGAATGCAAGTTGGACTTGCAAGGAGGAATGTGTTCCCGCTTCTTCTTATCGGAGTCACAAGTTTTCATATTATTGGGATGTGACAAAGATAAGGAAGGAGATCCCAGATCTTGTTGAGATATAATGGTAAGTATATCTCTTACATTGAAAGTGATTAAGGGAATGAACTTTCAATGTTGACAAAGCAAGACAACTTTGATATAAAATTCCTAAATCAAAGTAAAATATGTATATGTAATATATACACTTATACAAATTTCTTATTTCAGATAATCCTTCATTAAACCCACTCAATTCTATACTCAATAATAACCAGTAAATATCATGGATTGGATCCATGATCAAGATGTTGTACTTGCAGTTGGACACATATTGTATGTGGTTGCAATGTGCAAGTTTCCTCACATGAATGAGGAATGACAATTAAATAGATAATAGGACTTCAAACTTAGGGTTTGTATGTCTCTATGGTCTTGATCTCATCGAATGTACTTTAGAAGTGACATGTCGATGATGATCGTAATTGTCAAATAATCCTTATAAAATCTAAGAAGATATTCTGGCATACATATGTGCTCTTGACATTTAATAATGAGTGACATGGTTCTCTGCATCATGCAGGATGGTAGCTCTACAAGAGATGATGTATTCAAAATGTTTGAATACCTACCTGAATCAAGATTTTTAAGAGTTAAAATGTATGTAGATACGATGAGTGTCATCATTCTACTATGTATACTCTAGTCATTCATGAAGCTTCATGATATTCATATTGTATGAATTGGATGGAGCATGTATAAATGTTGAAAAATTCTTACATTGAATTCTTTTGAGTTCAACATAAGAGATCCTTTGTCTTAAGCAATGGTTGTTTATAGATAAAGGGAGCGCAGTGGAAGCATGGGTCAGACCCAAGATGAGAAGGATAGTCAAAGATTTAACCGTACTTCTATGACTTCCATATGACATCCAAATAGTTGGATAAATGCCAATACTGTAATAAGTTGATGTGTTGATAGTATGACTATCAAGTCTGTTTAGAATCCTTAGAGAAGGACTCGGATAGATCATCAGAATAATCTACATAAATCATTGATATTGACTTGCTTATAGAATAAGATAAAGTCTTATAATCGTATGTCAATCTTCTAACAACACTTGCAATGGGTTGCATATGTTTTACAAGACTGGAAAATTTGATCTTAAGGTTTATAGTCATCCACATGGATATTGATGCAATTGTTGCAACAATCTCCGTTGGATTGATAGAATTCTCAATTTCAGTGGGAGAGCCTTAGTCTTAGATAATGTCTCTATGACCTAGATATAATAATACACTCATAGTTTATTTCTAATTGTTGAAAATAAACCTATCATAAAGAGCTATGATTGATATATTTCAGATAGTAATCTGATATCTAGTGGACTCTACTAAATTAGAAAATTAATGAATGGTTCATTAAGATTTCTAATATTGAAAATTAAACCTTTAAAAGATCAATAAGAGGATGAAGATCATTCGACAATGATCTGGCATCAAACCTTGGACATCTGTCTATTGATGAGATCAATAGACTAGTAAGAGGATGAAACTTTAGAATGTCAAAATTTCAAATATTACATACTTGTGAATATTGTATTCAAAGTAAAATGTCCAATACACCCTTCTTTGGGAATGGTGCTAGATGTCGAGGTATTCAAGATCTAATATATATTGATGTATGTGGATAATCTATATCAAAATAAACATTATGGATATGTGATATCTATTAATGATTATTTGTGATATAAGATTCTTCCCTTCACCTTAGAAACCTTTGAAATATTCAAAGATTTCATAATTTTGGTTTAGAACCAAAGTTTGAAGGAAGATAAAATGAATTTGATCTAACCTAGGTAGCAAGTACCTATTAGATGAATTCAAAGAATATCTTATGGAGATATCAATATCATTTCTATCTCAATCCTCCTAACACACGTAAACTCAATAGAGTTGTAGGGAGATACAATTGGATCATGTATGACATGATTTAATCAATGATGAATTTTAGCATAATTACCTCTTAGTTTCCAGGTATATATGTAGTAGAGACTGTAATACATATCCTTAATATGGTTCCATGCATGCGAGCTGGAATCTAGCACTAGAGAGTGCTACTTCATTAGGAAAATAAAGGATGATATTGGATACCTACTTTATGACCTTGAGATTCTTAAAAGATCTCATCTCTGAGAATGTGATTCTTAGAGGATGATTCTCTTAAGAATCACGTTGAAAATGAAGTGTAGGAACTCATTTAATCTTGAGAAGATGATGAGGCTCCTGAAATCAGAAATCGAAAAGATAATCAAAGATGAAACAACTAATACCTCTTCAAATTAGTTAGAGGATGTATTCCATGTGTCAATTAAATTTGACAATGATCTTACTTCATGTGATAAAGCTTGTGAAGATCATGACATGGAAAGATGGATTTTAGCAATAAAGTCGGAAGTAGACTTCATATACAAGTGGTGTATATGGACCCTCGAGGATCCACCTATAAGGGAAAAACATGTTAGGTGTAAACGGATCTTCAAGAGAAAAAGGGAACCTGATGAGAAGGTAGAGACCTTTAAAACACGATTCGTAGCCATGAGCTACACACCGAAGAGAAGACATCGCTTGCGATGAGACTTGCTCTTCAGTGACCATGATTAAAACCATCACGATATTGCTAACTATAGCTACACAACTTGACTTTGACATCTTCAAGATGGAGGTCAAGATTGCATTCCTCTATGAATACCTCTTTGAGAATATTCACATGAAGTAGCCGCAGGGCTTCATGGTTGAGGAAAGCAAGGTGTGCAAGCTAAAGAACTCCATCTATGGACTCATATAAGCTTCTTGTAGTTGGAACATCAGATTTGATTAAATTATAAATGTTATGATTTCAGATAGAATCTTGGTGTACCATGTGAAGCTTAGTGGGAGTGCCATTGTGTTCATCGTGCTAAATATAGATATTATCCTAATCATTTGGAATGATATGAGTATGATAATAAGTGTTTTATGATCTGGCTATTCCATACCTTGAAATATGATCTCAAAAGATGCCTCTTGGATCTTAGTTCTGAAGGTGTTTAGAAGCAAAGAGAAGATGCTATTGGGACCATCACATTTGGAGTACACCTTGGACAAGTTCCATTCTTAGAAAATCTCAAGGAAGGCTTTCTTCCCTTAAGATATGGTACTGACCTATCTAAAGGGATAGCACCTCAAAGGGTTGAGGAAGTGAATGCTAAAACTGGTTGCCCTTATGCATTAGTTACGAGAAGCCGAGTGTATGCTAGATGTATACAAAAGCCAGATATCTGCCATGTAGTGGGAGTAGTAAACTGTTACTAATCCTACTATGGAGATAAAACACTTGACTGCAGTAATAACAAAATCTTCAAATATGACAAGACTTTCGAGATAGTGATCCCTAAGTCTTATCTTCAAGAAATTAAGACTATATAGATAGTGATCTAAAAGGTCTTAACTTTAGATACCTTTAAAGATAGAGATCTCCAGAAATAAGGGTATTCTGATAATAATTATGGAAATACTTGTTATGACAATTATTAAGTTGTAGTGTCAAGGACACTATAACTAACAAGATTGAGTATTGGTTGCATAAGATGCAACATTCGCATTAGATGCGGACACTGTTACTAGGATATGCAAGTGCCGTAAAAGGACTTAGAGTAGTCTCGCAGGAACAGAATGACTGATCAACTTACCTAGCTATTTTCTAAATAGCATGTAATTGTCACATGAGTGTAGGTTTAAATGATTAGCCCATTAATGGCTCTTTGGGCCAGTGGGAGATTGTTGGACATGCGAGCTTACGGCGAGCCATTATACAATAAATGTTATCGCAAATATCATTCCTTGATCTGAAACGAAGAATATCTAATTTACATAATAGGTCCCTTAGTACAATTAGGGTTATGTACCATTGTCATCTTAATAATCATACAACTGTTGATTCAACTATTGATTCATAGAGGCTGGTGCTTGGATGAATATCTAAAGGGTTAGATTGAGGACTCATCAAGCACCGTCAAATGATTGTTAAGAGATGATCTCCAGCTTGGGTAGGAGATGGCAATCCTTTCTCAGTTAGGCTGATATCTAACTGACCTCTTGATGCAGAGATTCAGAGATGTTAGATGTCTTAGGACAAAGAGTTGACTTAACGAGATCGAGATAATCGAAATCCTATATCGTATGCTGTCACAATACAGGACGCATCCTCTGACCAGAGACAAATATGTTACTATATGTCTGAGCGTGTACATTTGACATACCAATAGGTTGATGACCTAACCAAGGTCTATACACTGGCGCAGTGGTGTGCATGCGAGGTCATATGAGTAATACGATCTCTCAAGAGGATCATACAGGTTCATTACTGAACTGAAAGACATGAGCTCACTCATGAGATATTGGGAAGAACCAAATTCCGTACACGGTCGTCTCGCTTTGGAAGCTTGACTGAATTTGTAGGTTTGATATATACTTTTGGAAAGTATATAATCAAGACCTAGGTACGATATATGCTTTTGGAAAGTATATGATCGATACCGACTCCTAATGATCAAATGAGAAACTTACTGATAAAATCCTGAAGTAGACAGTGTTAAATAGATCTTATACTTCAGGTTTATTCCGATTCTTCCAGTATGCAGGATGTACAGGTATTGGGAATACATGAGGTTGATGTGATCATAAACGATTATATAACAATGACGCTTCCATTCCTAGGGAGTGATAAAACGGGTCTGGATTTTAGTGACTCCTCTCAGTAGAGAAGTAATCTAATCTTGGTCCAATTGTTGGACATTGATCGGAATGTGATTCAGATGCAATGAGAAGATTAGATTTTCGGTCTTGATTTCATCAAGCATCTATGGGAGGCCCGAGATCTGGATTTGAGATATGATCTCAATATCCAAGTCACTATACGTGGAACAATACAATCGTCATGCCCTTATCTCCAAGTATCCGCAAAGAAATCGCATTATCCTACAAAGAGTTCATGGATAATTTCATTGTTGATATGTGTATCCGAGCATTGAGAAAATTGATAATTAAATATGATTTAATTATCATGAATAATATGAATTTAATTCAGATTACAAGGAGAGTTTTCTAAGATAATTAAATGTGATTTAATTATCAAATATGTGAATAATGTGAATGCGATGCATATTATTTGGGAATATGTGAATAGAGATCCAAGATGATTAACTGTGATTTAATTATCATGGATATAAATAATGTGGATAGCACTATCCATATTATCATATATATTATAAATGTGATTTATTATATATAAGAGAGAGCTATTTGTAATTTAGATTTGTTAATTAAATGTTGATGTGAATTGGATTCACATTGGATAATTAATTGAAAATGTAATTCACATTTTATTTTGGGTTGTCAATGTAATTCACAATTTTTCAATGTAAGATTGCAATATTAACAAAATAATTATGATTTATTTTTGCAAAATAATTTACAACAAGTGTTGTTGGAAATCTTAGAGATTTCCAGGGAATAATGTAATCTCATGAGATTGCCACCAACATATGGAAGGAGGCAATATTCATTCCATAATCTCCTTGTTTGATTGATTTTATTTTAGGATTGAATTATATTTATTTATCAATATATATTTAATCTAATTAAATTAACTGTTGTTTTTTTACTAACAAAATCTTGGCCATTAAAAGAAACACAAATCAGTATAAGCCTTGGATTTGTGTTGTCCATGGATTGAGATCCATGGATCCTAAAATATTATAAAAGGAGAGGCACTCGTTGCCCTTCCTTGATTACAACAAAACAATGAGAACATAAGGCTCTCTCTTTCTCATTCTCTCTACACACCCACTCTCTCTCTCACTCATATGGCCGTCCATCATGGATGCTCTAGAGAGAGTCTCCATCGCCGCAGCGTCATCGTCATGTTGCCGGATTGTTTACTCGTGGATCTCCGTCTACTTCGGTGCGCCTTGCTCATGAAGAAGATGTCGAATCTCGTGGGACGAGATCAGGAGATTCATCGCTTGGATCATCAACATGGATTACGAGGAGCACGTGTTTCATCAACATGCTCGCAAGCGTCTCCTCCGTCGGATAGGACTTGAGACAGGAGGTCTCTTTGTTTAGAGACTCGATGGCAACCACGCTTCAAGAGGTAATCCTAATACTTGTTTTGGTTTAGACGAAACGATACGAGAAGTGTTCTTGGATCATGTGGTTTCGTCGAATGAATTTTTTTTTAATTTCCGCTGACTCGAACAACTAGTGCAACTAGTCGCTCACGATTGCATACGATGTGATCCTCACGCTTCCGTGATGCGTTTAAGGATCTAACCATTTCCTTCAGATTGCGTGATATTATGCCTCAGCCATCTACAGATTCTCCAGGCGGATCTTCAGATACTACTGCTTCAGCATCTGCCGGTACTTCTGCCGCTGCCAGTACCTCAGGTAGTGCTTCTACTTTTACGTCCTGTCATGATCTCTCAGATTGGATTATGGACTCCAGCGCAACCCATCACCTCTGCTGTGACAGAGATAGACTTGAGTCATACAGAGACAGTCCACCTAGACGCTCAGTGCTCGTAGCCGATGGGACTCATTCCCCCATCGTTGGATAGAGTGAGATCACCTTGTTACCGTCTATGCTTTACAAAATGTTCTACATGCTCTTGAGTTGTCCATGAATCTACTGTCTATTAGCCAAATTACGAAAGATTTGCACTATCGTGCTATATTTGACCCATCTTCTCTTATTTTTTAGGACATACTAACGGGCAGAGTGATTGGTTGTGGCTCTGAGAAGAATGGTCTCTATCTTCTGTTTCGGAATTCATATGCTGGCGTCTCTTCTTACTCAGTCGAATCAGTCTCTCCGTATACCTGGCATCTACGATTTGGTCACCTCCCGCTTCAAAAGATGCATCATCTCTTGCCTCAGATCTCTCCAAGTTCATCATTTCGATGCGAAGCCTGTCAGTTAGGAAAGCATCATCGTGCTAGCTTCCCTAGTCGTCAGTGTCGGAGCAGTAGCTCCCTTTTGAGTTGCTTCATATTGATATTTGGGTTCCGAGTCGTGTTTCTCATCATCAGGGAAAAGGTTCTATCTTGTAGTAGTCGATGACTTTTCTCGTGTATTTCTTTTAAAGAATAAATCTGAAGCAGGGGATGTTATTAGAAATCTTATCATTGAAGTGCAGAATGTTTTTTCCTCTTTTGTCAAATATGTTCGTACGGATAACGCGTTGGAATTCTGCACTCGTTCTCTCTCCCATTTCTTTTCGTCCAAGGGTATCTTATTCATCAAACCACCTGTGCTTACACATCTCAACGGAATGGAGTCGAGGAGAGAAAACATCGTCATCTTCTTGATATCACTCGAATCCTGCTTATCCAGAGTTGTGCGCCTATCACTTTTGGGGGGATACTGTCCTTACGACATGTTATCTTGTCAATCGTATGCCGTCCTCTGTACTCGGTGAGAAAATTCCTCTTTCTGTTATTTTTTCAGAGAAGGAATTATTTTCTCTTACTCCTTGTGTCTTTGGTGTTGTTGCTTTTGTTCACCACTTGTCTCCTGGACTTGACAAACTCTCACATAGAGCTGTCAAGTGTGTCTTTGTGGGTTATTCTCGGACTTAGAAGGGTTACCATTGTTATGACCCTGTAAATAGGAAATATTTTGTCAGTGTTGATGTTATATTTTTTGAGTCCGTTATGTACTTCTCCCCTGCAGGTGACAGGTTGGCTTCTTCCACATCTAATGATGATGTCTATGTTCCTCCTCCTCCTAGCATGAGTCTATCTTTGTCCATTCCTGTCCCGGTCGTCACGCCGACGTCATCTCCATAACCACCACCACCACCACAACCACCTATCCTACCATTACCTAAATTCTATACATGTCTGTCAAGTCCTCCTCAGATGGCACGTCAAGCGTCCATCACGCCTCAGGTATGTTCAGATGCTATTACTAACGATGGGTCGGATAGTGTGCCTGTGCAGGATTCTTCTTTGTAGGAGGAGTGCACACCATCGAGCACAGTAGACGATGATCTTGATGTCCCTATTGCTATTCGGAAGCAGAAACGGACTTGCGCATCTTATCCCTTTGCTTCCCAGGATTCCTTTCACCGTCTCATAGGCGACTTCCAGAGATTTGCTGTGGCTTTGTCTTCCGTGGAGATACCACGGAATTATCAAGATGCTATGAAAATTGATTGTTGGCAGTTGGTTATGGTAGAAGAAATGAATGCTTTACAGTCCCGCAATACATGGAGTTTGGTTATCGCTCCGTCTGGCGCATCTATTGTTAGCTGCAAATGGGTATTCACTGTGAAGTACCATGCATATGGGAGCCTTGACCGGTACAAGGCACGACTAGTCGCGAGAGGCTTTACTCAAACATGTGGTGTGGACTATTTGGATAAATTCTCTCCAGTGGCTCGTCATTCTACTCTTCGCATTCTTCTATCTGTTGCTATGGTACGTGACTGGTCCATATTTCAACTTGATGTCAAGAACGCATTCTTGTATGGTGATTTGCAGGAAGAAGTCTACGTGCAGCAGCCACTGGGGTTTGCTGCTGAGGGGGAGAATCATATGGTGTGTAGACTTCACAGGGCGATATATGGCCTTAAACAGAGCCCAAGGGCGTGGTTCCAAAAGCTTTCCCACCTAATTGAACGACATGGATTCAAAAGATCAAATGCAGATCACTCATTGTTCATACAGAAGACTTCTAGAGGTACGGTTGTCATCATGGTATATGTTGATGATATTCTGGTTACAGGAGATGATGTTCATGGGGTAGAGATGGCAAAAGCATTTTTGGGTCGTCAGTTTGTCACGACGGATCTTGGTACCCTAAGATATTTTCTGAGGCTGGAGTTTGCCAGGAATGCACAGGGTCTGGTGATGACCCAAAGGAAATATATTATAGATTTGCTGGTTGAAACATGCATGGTTGGATGTAGACCATCGAGCACTCCTATGGATCCAAGTATGAAATTATATGAAAATGATACTGAAGAGGTAGACAGGAGAAGATATAGAGAGATAGTGGGTAAGCTTCTTTACATCACTATAACTCGATCCGATATTGCTTTTGCAGTAAGTCAAGTGAGTCAATTTATGAAGCAGCCAAGACAGGTACTTATGGATGCTATATACAAGATACTAAGGTATCTAAAGTCTTCTCCAGTCTTAGGATTACTGTTTAGAAAGAACATAGATATATCTATTTCGTCTTGTGTAGACACGGACTATGCAGGGTGTCCTAAGGATCGTAAGTCTACTTCAGGCTTTGCAGTTTTTGTGGGTAGCTCTTTGGTTTCTTGGAAAATCAAGAAACAAGCTGTTGTGGTGAGATCCAATGCTGCATCTGAATATACGGCCATGGCACAAGCAAGCACGAAGATGATGTGGGTTTGAGTTGTACTAGAAGACTTGCATATAGATGTACCTCTACCCATGCAGCTATAGTGTGATAATCAAGTTTCTTTGTTTATTACCAATAATCCAGAATTTCATGAAAGAACAAAACATATTCATGTAGACTGCCACTACACTAGAGATATGATCCAGAAAGGCTTGATTTGTACTTCACATGTTCAGAGGAGCAGACTGTCGACATGTCACCAAGCCATTGCTCAGAGGACTATTCTAGAGATGTTCTTCCAAGCTGAGCATGATTGATATCTATGCTCCATCATGAGGGGGAGTGTGGAGAATATTATGTAGTCGGTTTATCATTTTCTCTATTTTTATTTTCCCAATAGCCTCTTATGTAATTTACCCATGGGTCCTCTCTATATAAGAGAGCCAAGGGTTCTATGGAATAAACAGATTGCTCATTTCCACCAACAATGTACCCCTCGTCTTCACCGTCCAAACCTCCTCCGCCCAGTTGCCAAAGCGACGTTGTGGGCTTCGATTCTACGACGCATGCCTTGTTGTTGCGAGCTCCACGTGCAAAGGCCTCCCATTCGAGAGGACCTTCCACCATCCCAGTTTCTCCGGGCCAATCCGCTTCACCTAGAGGATAGGATCCAACGACTCACCGGGGCAACAACCCGTGCATTTGACCTCAATCACCTCGGTGATGCTGTGAAGCAACTCCCTACACTTTGGCAGTCCTAACGCGATGAAAGGGAGCCCCTTCACACGAATCAATTCCAGTGGCTTGGGTTTCAGCACCCATCATGGTTCCACAACCCGCACCACCGCAACAAAGTAAATCCCTCCCTCTATTCCGCAACAACGCGCTCGCTTCAAATTTGGTAAGATCACTCTTCACCACGCGCAAGGGGTCACCTGTGCGATATCACCTCGGAACCAAGCCTCCGATACCTCAACCACATTGGACGAGCGCACATCGGACGGGCCCAAGAACAAAGCCTCCAGCCCGCCTTCGTCCCTGATCAGCAACACCAAGCCTTGATCTCTCATCAGGCATGTTGTGCAAGTGTGTAAAAATCATCAACATCAGAAACACCGGACGGGTTCTCGACACTAGCGTGCTCAGTGACCCAGCGCTCCACACCAAAAACATCCTCGATCGAAATCTAATTACAATCTAATTAAGCGACGGGTAGATAAAAATTGGCAGCACATATGGTATGTCTGGGCGTTATATGTGTAAGAAGCACATAATATGTAGATTCATAAAATCGATTAGGTATGCAAGCCATATGAGCATATGTTGCCGCATATGCAGTCCGTGCGGCTAATTTCTTAAAAGATGTGGGCGTGCTCATGGGTGGTGGTTGGAGGGTGTGTATGAAATGTGCGTGTTTGTCTATATGTACCAGGTTCGTCCCTACTTAAATTCTTTGTCACTATGTAAGCTCCTATTTGAATTAAGTTAAAAAAATTGAATGTAAGAAATTTAATTCACTATATATGCTGATATATATAAATTTTAGTTAAAAAATGAATTTAGCAAATTACATTCTCTACTTCTAAGATGCTTAAATTTTAGTTTAAAAAATGAATTTAATTCTCTGTCATAGTGTTGATGATACTACTTAAATTGAAGTTTAAAAAAATGCATTTAGTTCTCTATCATTGTGTACGACGTTGCTAAATTTTAAGTTTTTTTAAATTGAATTAAATTCTTTATGACTTGTATGTATAGTCTAATGAGCATACATATTTGCATGCATGCATCATATACATACATGTGTACATACATACATGCATTCAAACATTCACACATTCATTCATACATACATACATTACATTCATACATACATTACATTCATTACATTCATACATGCATTACATTCATAAATTACATTACACACATTCATACATTACACTCACACATACATTACACTCACACATACATTACATTCATGCAATACACTCATACATACATTACATTCATAAAAACAATACTTTCATACATACATTATATACGCACATTACATTCATACATAGATTACATACACACATTACATTCATGCATATATTACAAACATACATACATACATTCATACATTACATTCATACATTACATTCATACATACATTCATATATTACATTCATAACTTACATTCATTACATTCATACATTACATTCATACATACTTTCATACATTACATTCATTACATTCATAACATACATTCATACATTACATTCACTACATACATGCATACATACATTCACAAATTACATTCATTCCTTCATACATACAATCATATACATTCGTCCATTACATTCATACATACGTTCATACATACATTACATTCATGACATTCAATCATACTACATTCATACAAACATACATTCATACCTACATACATACATACATTACATACACACATAGATTACATTCATATCTTACATTCATATAAACATTGCACAAATTGTATTCATACAAACATTACATACATTACATTCATACATATTACATTCATACGATACATTTATACATACAAACAACACATTCATTACATACATTTATACGTAAATTACATTCATACATACATTCATATATTACATCGATAAAATACATTCGTATATTCATACATTACAATCATACATACACTACATTACATACACACATACTTTCAAACACTACATACATACATGCATGCATACATATATACATGCATATACTTACATATATACTAACATACACTTACATACATACACACACCTACACATTACACACAAGCGCATCACACACTCATTACATTCATACATACATTACCTTCACATATACGTTACATTCATTCATACATTACATTCATTACTTTCATTAAATACATTACTTTCATTACATACATTACATTCATTACCTACATTCATTCATACATACATATATTAAATTACACTCATTACATACATTACATTCATTACATACATTCATTCATATATACATACATTACATTTATACATATATTACATTCATACATACAATACATTTATACATAAGTTAAATACATTCATACAATTATACATACATTACATTCATATATACATTACATTCATACATTACATTCATATATACTTTCATACATTACATTCATATATACATTCATACATTACATCCATACATTACAGTCATACAATACATTCATACGTTACATCCATTACATACATACATTACATTCGTACATATACTCATACATTACTTTCATACATTACATTCATTCATTACATACATACATTACATTCGTTACATACATTCATACATACTCATACATTACATTCCTACGTACATTCTTATATACATTCATACATATTTTCATACATTACACTCATATATACATTACATTCATTACATTCATTCATACATTACATTCATTCATACATTACATTCATACATACATATATTACTTACATACATTACATTCATACAATACATTCATACATACATCACATACAATACATTCATACATAGATTTATACTTACATTCATACATTACATTCATACATACATTACATACATACATACATACATATATAAATACATTACTTTTATGCATACATTCATATATACATTACATTGATATATACATTACATTCATACATTCATACATTCATAGATACATTACCTACATACATACATTCATACAGTACTTTCAGACATTACATTCATATCCAATCATGCATTACATTCATACATTACATTTATACATTACATTCATTACACTAATATATTACATTCATTAGAAACATACATACATTACACTCTTACATATGCTCAAACATTATATTGTACAAACATGTATACATTACATTCATACACTCAAACATTATATTCGTCACATTTATTACACGCATACATTACATTCATACATACATTCATACAATAGGTTTATTACAAACATTCATACATTCATTCATACATTACATTCATAGATACATTACATACATACATTAAATTAATACAATACATTCATACATATATTACATTCATACATTACATTCATACCCACGTTTATATATTACAATTATACGCTATATTCATAAATACATACATTACATTCATTACATACATTCATACATACATTCATACATATATTCATACATTACATTCGTACATACATTCATACATTACATTCATACATTATATTAATACAATACATTCATACATACATTACATTCATTACATTCATACATTACATATATACATTACATACATACAAATACATACATTACATTCATACATGCACTATATATATATTCATATATACATTACATTCAAAAATACATTTCATTCATTCTTACATTATATTCATACATTACATTCATACATACATTACATTCAAACATACATTCGTATATACATTACGTTCATACATACATTACATACATGCACTACATTTATACATACTTTACATACATACATACATTTACAATTTACATTCATACATTACATTCATACATACATTCATATATTACATTCATATATACATTCATCCACTACATTCGTACATTACATTCATACATTACATTCATTATATTCCAATATACATTCATACATTACATGCATGCATTACATTCTTTCATTACATTCATTACATACATACATTACATTCATTACATTCATTCATTACATACATTCATGCACACATCTATACATATATTCATACATTACATACATTCATACATTCATACATACATTCATACATTATATTCCTACACAGATTTATACATTACATTTATACATAAAATAAATTCATCACATTTACTCATACATTACATTCATACATACATTATATTCACACGTATATTACATGCATACATAAACACATTAAATTAATATATTACATTCATAAATTACATTCATACATACATTATATTCATACATACATTACATTCCCACATGCATTATGTAATGCTTGTAAGAATGTAATGCATGTGTATGTATGTGATGAATGTAATGTATGTAATGAATGTAATTTATGTATGAATGCATGAATGTAATGTATTTTTGTTTATATGCATGAATGAATATATGAATGAAGGTATGAATGTATGAATGTAAATATGTATGTATGTATATGTATGTGTGTATGTGATGTATGCATGCATGTATCTATGTTCATTAGCCTATACATACAAGTCATAAAGAATTCAATTCAATTTTTTTTAAAAAAACTAAAAATTAAGCAGCAGCTTGAGAATTAAATGCATTTTTTTAAAACATAAATTTAAGTAGCATCTTACAATACAATGACAGAGAATTAAATCAATTTTTTAAACTAAAATTTAAACATCTTACAGTTACACGGATGCAGAGAACTTTATCTCTTAAATTCATTTTTTAACTAAAATCCAATTAATTAAATTTCTTAAATTCAATTTTTTAACTTAAATTTAAATAACAACTTGCATAGTGACAGAAATTTTAAGTAGTGACGAAGCTAATACATACAGACAAACACACACAGATTATACACATAGCCTCCAACCACCATCCACGAGCACACACACAACTTTTAATAAATCAGTCGCACGGGCCGCATATGCGGCAACATATGCTCATGTGGAATGCATACCTAACCGATTTTATGAATCAACATATTATGTGCTCCTTACACATATAACACCCAAATATGTCGTATATGAAGCCAGTGTATTTTTTTATCCACCCATTACTTAATCAATTCGTAATTTGATTTTGATTCTAAAACATATACCTGATTATTCACCCAATTTGAAAGAAACAAAAACCTTCATAGAATAGTGGATAAAAATGGATTTTTATCCACCCATAGCCTAATTAGATCGTAACTGCAATTCGATTCTAAAACATATACCTGCATTTTTATCCACCCATCAATAGGAAGAAAGAAGAGAGGATGGATGGGTTCATCCACTCTTCTGACGAAAAGGATTGGTTGGAGGTCCGTGCAAGGAGAAGCTCGTGTCGCCCGTTGGCCTCAAGGTTTGGTCGTCATCGACTGCTCATGAATCCTTTCGGTCGAGAATGCTTCCGGTGTTGAGTGTTGGTTCACTAAGCACGCCAATGCCAAGAACCCGTCAGGTGTTTCCAGTGCCGATGATTTTCACACACTTGCAGAACATGCCCGATGAGAGATCAGGGCTTGATGTTGTTGATCGAGAAGGGAGGCGGGTCGGAGGTGTTGTTCCTGGACACCTCCGATGTTGGTGAGGTATTGGAGGCTCGATTCCGAGGTGATATCGCACAGGTGAACCCTTGACGCGTGATGGCGAGGGGTCTTACCTGATTTGAAGCGAGCACGTTGTTACGGAGGTCGAGGGAGGGCTCTACTTTGTTTCGTTGATGAGACAACGATGGGTCGTTGGAATCCAAGCCACTGCAACAGATTAGTGTGAAGGGGTTCCCTTTCGTCACACAGGGAACGATGAAGTGTAGGGAGTTGCTTCACGGCATCGCCAAGGTGGTTGGGTCGAATACACGGGTTGCCACCCCAGTGAGTCGCTGTATCCTATTCTCCAGGTGAAACGGATTGGCTCAGAGAAACTGGGCTGGTGGAAGGTCATCTCGGATGGGAGGCCTTTGCCCTTAGAGCTCGTGATAGGGGGGCCTGCATTGCAGTATCGAAGCCCAAAGCATTGCTTTGGCAACCGGGCAAAGGAGGTTCCGACGGTGAAGATCGAGGGTACATCGAGCGGGACGATTCTCCAATCAGCTTGTAGGGTAGCGCGGTTCCCGAAGAAGTCGCCTCAGCTTCTGCCAAAGATTCGTTCCAGCGTGATTTCCGCAGAACAGTTTTTGAGACCTGTGGCGGTCCATATCTCCGAGTTAGTAGCTGGTCATGCTGTGTTTGGAGAGGTTTTTTACAAACAGCCACTCGAGAATGGTGGGGACCATGAGACCTTTCGCTCGAGAGATTTGGATCCTCGGTCGGTGCAGAATCCCAAACTGAGACGAAACTCAACTTTCTAGATCCGCTCAGGGTTCCATGGTCCGATTTCGGGAACCGACCGTACTGACCCTTCTGTCTTCAGACTCGTCTCCTCGGTCAAATTCGCGGCCCCAGACTTGCCAGCCTAGACCTCTCGTTACAAACCTGATTACCCCCAGAGGGGCGTTGCTGGGCGATGCGAATCTCCTGCGGTGGTCAAGGCGTCACCAACCGCAAGTCGGGAGTGGCCCGGGGACTTGGAGTTTGGGGCTTCAGTAGGTGACTCCACATAGCATGGGAATACGGTGATGGATTCAGCGGATGAGGGTGTCTCGGCAGAGGCACCATTGGCCTCAGCGGAGGATCTGCGTGCCTCGGTGGAGGCCTCTGCATGGGAGATGGTGATGGTTACGTCACCGCATATACGAGTCTGGAAAGAGGACCTCCTGGGGGAGGAGCAGGGCAGGGGGCCGGATATAGCTTGGTGGGAGCTGGAAGCGTGCTTGAGATTTTACTGCCGAGGACAGGAAGTGGGGGCTCTAGATTCGGTGCTTCCTATACGAGGAAAAACACCCTTAGGTCAAAGAGAAAGAGGAGGAGGGTTACGATTTTTGCTTCAACGGTGCGTGAGGTCTATTTGCACCGATCGTCCCCCGGAGCCAGAACTTCTCCGATCACACACAATAGTTACAGAGTTCTGGACAGGAACGTGGCAGAGAGGCTGGGGGTGGTCCCCCCAAAGAAGTTGAGCCAGATTGTCCCTTAATGAAGATGTTATCATGGAATGTCAGGGGGTTGGGCCGCCCCGAAAAAGGATTGGGGTTAGGAACTAATAATGGAGGATGGTACAAACATTTATCTGCTTTAGGAGATGTAGTTGTCGAGATGTGAGGACACTGTCAGACGAGGTCTAGATGGAGGTGAATGTTTTGAGCTGATTGAATTGGAGGCCCATGGTGCTTCGGGTGCATTGCTGACTTAATGGTTGAAAGATAAGTTTGACATGCTGACGACGCCCAAGTCTTTATTTTGTTTGTCCGTGAGATTGAGAAGGTGAATGGTCTATGCTTCTTGTCACGAGCGTATGGCTTGACGGGTGCAGAGAGGGGCGCTTTGGCGGCGAAGCTGGAGGAGTTGGGTGCAGTAAGCGTAACTAGAGTCTGAATCATTGGTGGCGACCTGAATGTGACTCTACTTCCTGATGACAGACCGCAACAGGGTAGTGGCAGGGATTCGAGTTCGGAGGCCTTCAGGAGAGTGACCCGCTCCTTGGGCCTATCGATTAATGATGCGGTTCGGTGTGCCTTTATTTGGAGGAATGTGAGGTCACGATCTAGACTGGATCATTTCCTGCTGTCACCTGAATGGGTGGAGTCGATCCCTCTATCTCGGGATTGGGCGCTACAACAGGCATATTCTGATCACACTGATCCTTAGTGAAGGCGGAAATTTTGGAGGTGTTGAATGAGTTCAAGGATGGGAACGGAGGCTTCGAGAACGTTAATCAGACGTTGTTGTTCCTCCTACAAAGGAGTCTCCAGTGAGGGCGGAGGAATTCAGGCCGACTGCGCTTTTAAATCCTCTGTACTTTATAGTGGCTAAATTATTGGCAAGCAGACTTAAGGTGTTGTTGGACTTAGTTGGGGTACACGGGCAATCGACATTCATTTCGTGGCATTAAATGGCAGATGGGTTGGTCATGGCATCAGAGATTTACCTTGATTGCAATCGATTGATGAAGAAGGAGGTGCTTTGGAAGATCAACTACGCCAAATCATATGATTGTATTGATTGGAGATTTTTTTTGGGAATCTCTGTAGCGGAGGGGATTCCCAAAGGTTTGGGTGGAATGGATGAAGAAATGTATCACTAGCTCCTCCTACTCGATCTTGGTGAATGGCTAGCCGGAGGGGAGCTTCTTTCAACCTCAGTGGGGTATCGATCAGGGGTGCCCGTTGACTCCTATGCTCTTTGTCCTAGTGGTGGATGCTCTGGCAGTTCTGTTCAGGCGTGCGGTGAAGACGGGGTGGTGTGAGGGCTTTTGGTTGGGGGATATCTATATCCCTTTGCTTCAGTATACAAATGATACGATCTTATTCCTTGGAGGCTCGGAGGAGCAGAGCTGTAACGCGACACACCTGGCCGATATTTTTAGCAGTCAATCTGGTCTTAAGGTCAATATGCACAAGTCAGAGGTCATTACGTTTGGGATGGATGATGCAGAACGCACCAGATTCGTGGCGTGGGATGAGTGCCCCTGGGGGAGTTTCCTTTCTCCGACTTGGGGTTGCCGCTGGTGGCAAGAAAGTTGAAAAAATCAGATTGGGAAAGTGTTGTGCACATAATGGAGCAGATTGACTTGCTGGAAGGCGGTCATCTTATCTCGGGGGGGGGGGGGAGCTGACTCTCCTGAATCATGTACTCACAGTCATCCCTATCTTCTTCTACTCGACTCGGTCGATGCTGGTTGGGGTTAGGAGGAAGGTTGAGTCTTTGATGAGGACCTTCTTTTGATCGGACGGTAAACAACAGAGGTCCATGTTGCATCTGGTGAGTTGGGATGAGGTAACGAAGGGGAGTGGTGAAGGGGGCCTTGGGGTACATGATAAGACCGACCACATAGGAATCCAACTAGCTCAAATAATTCTGTAGTTCCGAACGGGCTCCTCCAGATCAGCCCCACACATCCTGGCGAATGACCGATAAACCTTCTTTATATAATAGCTCCTCTCCATCCATGTAAAATGATCTATGTCCTCGTCGAGGCCATCAACATCCGCTAGATCCCTCAAGAGTGCCATGATCTCATTCTACCTCTGGTCCGATAAAGAAGAAGCGAAGGTTGGGTACTAAGAGCCTGCCGACCAAACCCATCATAGCATTCTTGTCACCCGCGATAGCGAAGAGGCATGAGTATCTCTCACTAAGATGACCCATCCCCAACCAATCATCTTTCAAGAAGCCAAAGTCATGCCCAACGCCCAACATCGATCTTACGAGAACACTCAACTCCGACATGACATTAAAGATCCACTTCCATACACATACATACATACATACATTCATATATACATTACCTTCAAGCATACATTGCATTGATTCTTATATTACATTCAAACATTACATTCAAACATAAATTCATATATACATTACATTCATACATACATTACATGCACACGCATGCATTACATTAATACATATATTACATACAAACATACATTCACAAATTACATTCATACATTACATTCATACATACAGTCATCCACTACATTCGTACATTACATTGATATATTACATTCATTACATTCATATATACATTCATACAATACATTCTTTCATTACAATCATATGTACATTACATTCATACATACGTTACATATATTACATTCATGCATACATTCATACAATGCATTCATACATTACATTTATACATAAATCATTACATTAATTACATACATTACATTCATTTATAGAGACATTCATACATTCATATTACATTACATTAATTACATTCATTCATACTACATTCATACATACATTGCATTCATACATACATACATTACATGCACACATATATTACATGCACACATACATTACATACATACATTACATTCATACGTACATTACATATATTACATTCATGCATACATTTCATTCATACATTACATTCATCACTCATGCACGCAAAACACACAAATAATATATTCATGCATACATTAAATTCATACATAGATTACATTCATTCATACATTACATTCATTATATACATACATTCATACAACATATTAATTACATACATACATTATAACCATTACATAGATTCATTACATCCATTACATACATTCATTACATACATACATACAAGCATACATACATACAAACATACATGCATGCATTACATTAATACATACATTACATTGATACATACCATTGATTCATACATACATCACATACATTCATACATTACATACAATCATACATTACCTTCATTTATACATTCATACATACATTACAATCATACATACACTCATACATACATTACGTTCATACATATATTACATTCACACATACATTACATCCATACATTACATCCATACATTGTAATCATACATTATAGTCATACATTACATTCATTATATACATACATACATTACATCATTACATACATACATTGCATTCATTACAAACATACATTAAATACATTCATGCATACATTCATACATTACATTTGTTACATATATTCACACGTATATTCATAAATATATTCAAACATTAGATTCATACATACATTCATACATTACATTCATACATACATTTATACATTACATTCATACATACAATAAATTCATTACAATTATTCATACATTACATTCATACATACATTATATTCATATATATATTACATACATACATACATTACATTCATGCATTACATTCATATGTACATTACATACGTTACATTTATACATATGTTACATATATTACATTCATACATACATTACATCCGTACATTACATTCATATATACATTCTTACATGACATTCATACATTACAATTATATATAAATTCATTACATACATTTATACATTTATACATACATTCATACATTCATTACATTCATTTATACTACATTCATACGTACATTATATTCATACATTCACTAAATGCATTCATACATTCATACATACATAAATTAATGCATACATTACATTTATTCATATATTCATACATTACATTCATACATTACATTCATATATTCATACATACGTTCATACATTATATTGACACATACATTACATTCATTACATTCATACATTATATTACATACAAACTTACATACTTACATACACTACATACACACACACATTACACACACACACACTATACACACGCACGCACGCACATCACACATGCACACACATTACATTCATATATACATAACATCCATACATACATTCCTAAATTACATTCATCCATTACATTCATTACATACATGTACACATTCATAGATCATACTCATACATTACATTCATTCACTGCATTCATTACAAACATACATTACATTCATTACGTACATACATAGATTCATTTATACATTACATTCATTACATACATACGCTACATTCTTACACACATTCATACATTACATTCATACATACATTCATACACTAGATTCAATCATTAAATTTATCGCATTCATTACATAGATATATTAAATTCATTACATGCATTCATGCATGCATTCATACATTACATTAATTACATACATTTATACAACACATTCTTACATGCATTCATACATTATATTCATACGTACATACATACATTACATTCATTAAGTTCATTCATACAATACATTCATTGCATGCATACATTACATTCAAACATTCAATACATTCATACATTACATTCAAACATTCATTACAATCATATATTACATTACGTACAACCATACATACATACATACATTACATTACATACACACATACATACACTACATCCATCCATCCATCCATACATACATACATTCGTACATATATTACAATAGTACTTTACAATTATACACACATTACATTCATACATACATTCATTGGGAACGATGGGAGAGCGATGTGAATGCTCCATTGGCGGGAGGGGAGAGTGGGGTGGAGGATTCATCAACAGGAGGGGATAGCAGGGCGCAGGCTCTAACGACGTGATGGGATAGCGGGGATAAGGCTCTTTCGACGAGAGGGGTGAGAGTTACTGTGGCGACCTTACTAGCAAGGGAGGATGGGTTGAGGTCGTAGCTTGAAGGGGCTCGCACCGCAGGAAGGCATGGAGAGCCGATCGCCAGCAACCATTCGTAAATCCTTTCGGACGGGGCTGCTTTCACTGTGGCTCATCGGGGCATTGGGCTCATCAATGCTGTGAACCAATGCAGTGTTTCCGCTATCGTTGCCTCGCGCACACTACCAGAATGTGCACTTTGTTCCGGAGGGGTGACAGAGCCTGGTGATGCTAATCAGAGAGGGAGGAGGGCTGAATGCTCTGTTCTTCGGGCCCTCTGATGTGGGGGCAGTCTACGCAGCTCGTTTTTGTGGGGATGTCGTGCAGGTGACACCATGGCGTGTGGTGGCAAGGGGGCTTACCATAATAGAGGCAGAAGACCTGATGTTGTGGTTTAGGGAGGGGAGGTCTTTGCTGCAATGGCGGTTGGTGAGGGCACAAAATGGAAGATTACAACCAAAGCCTTTGAATTAGATTTGAGTTAAGGGCCTTCCTTTTTCTGCGAGGAGGCTGTCAAAGGTGCGGGAATTGTTTCGTGGGATTGCGGAGGTGGTTGGAGTTGAGAGCTCTTCGCCTCTTCCTCCGAAAAAGGAACCTCCAAACTCTCCGCCTGCTCGCCAAAAAAAGACTCCACCCCTATTCCTAGCCAACCCCAACCTCACCCCTCTTCTCCTTTGCAAAGTCTCCACGAAGTGGCCCCGCAACGCACTGCCTATATGCCCATCCCCCGCAACGCACTGCCGATCTCCTCCTATTAGTATAACCCTCTTTCAACCACCTCCGCCTCGAGTTTTTCCTCCGCTCCACTTCCTCCTTTCTGTCCTCCAGCATGAACTCCTCAAGCAAGCCCAATCTCTCTGCCACCTCCTTCTGGTCCAACCCCCTCTCATCATCGAGTCCATCCAACCTCAACACTCCTGCATGGGCCTCTCTCCTCCTGGCCCTCCGCCTAGACTTGACCTCCCTCTCGAACTCGGTAAGGAAAGAACTTAGGAACTTTAACTTTGTCGCCAACCAAGAGACCTCCGAGCCCACAAGAGACCAACTTCTCCGCCACTCAGCGACCTTTTCCCTAAAGGCTTCCTCCAAGAGCCAACTTCGCTCGAAGAGAAATAAGAACATGCTTCTCCTCTCCTCACCGGACGACCAAAGGATCGTATGATCAGACTCTGCTCGTGGTAGTGCCCAAATCCGAGATAGAATGACTCCATCCCTTCATGTGAGAGAAAGAAATGATTCAGTCTGGATCATGACCTCACATTCTGCCAAGTGAAGGCACAACCAGTCACATCAATAATCGACAGGCCCAAGGAGTGAGCCGCTCTCCTCAAGGACTTCGAACCCGGATCCCGGCCACTACCCTGCGGCAGTCGGTCATCAGGAAGTAGAGTCGCATTCAGGTCGCAGCCAATTATCCAAACCCTTGTTGCGCTTACTGCACCCAACTCCCCCAGCTCCGTCGCCAAGGATCCCCTCTCTGTACCCATCGGAAAATAGACGTTCGTGACAAGGAATCATAGACCATATGCCCTCCTCAATCCCATGGACAAACAAAAGAAAAACTTTGACGTTGTCAGCAACTCAAACTTATCTTTCAACCATCCAGTCAGCAATCCACCCGAAGCACCCTAGGACTCCAATTCAACTAGCTGAAAACATTCACCTCCATCCAGCCCCTGTTTGATAGTGCCCTCGCACCTCGACCTCTTCGTCTTCTGAAGCATAAAAATGTTTGTACCAGCCTCCACTATTAGGTTCCTAATCCCCAATGATTTTTTGGGATGGCCCAACCCCTGACGTTCCAAGATAACAGATTCGTAAAGGACAATTTGGCTGAACTTCTTTGGTGGGACCACCCCATCCTCTTAGCCACACTCATGTCCAGAACTCTATAACAATAGTGTGTGATTGGTGGGGTGCTGGCTCCGGGGGATGACTGGCACAAAGATCCCTCACACACCGCCGAGCGAACAACGCAGTCCTCTTCTTTCTCTCTAACCTAAGGGCGCCTTTCCTCGCATAGGCAGCACCGAATCTAGATCTCCCACAACCCGTGCTTTACATGAACATCTTAAGCTTGCTTCCAGCTCCCATCAGGCCACAACCGGCCCTCCCCTAGGAGGTCCTCTTCCTCGACTCCTATATGCGATGACAGAACCATCGCCATCTCCTCTGTAGAGGCCTCCACCGAGGTACCCAAATCCTTCGCTGAGGCCACTGGTGTCTCCGTTGAGACCCTCTTATCCGTCGAATCCACCATTGTATTCCCATGCTCCGTGTAGCATGAGGCCCCAGACTCATCCAAGTCCTTGGGCCACTCCCGACTTTCGGGCGGCGATGCCTTGCCTACCACAGGAGACCACGTTGCCTATCGACACCCCTCTGGGGGCAATCAAGTTCGTAATGAGAGGGATGGGCTGGTGGGTAAGGGGTTACAGATCTAACCAAGGAGGCAGGTCTGAAGTTGAATGAGTCATTGTCGCCGATTCCCAGAATTGGACCATGGACCCCCAAGCGGATCTAGAAAGTTGAGTGTCTTCTCGGATCAGGATTCTGCATTGGCTGAAGATCCGAATCTCCCAAGGGAAAGGTCTCACATGCCCCACCATTCTCAAGCAGCTCTTCAATAGAAACCGCTTCAAACCCAGCATGACTGGTTATGAACTCGGGGATATGGACCTCCACAAGTCTCGGAAATTGTTATGTGGATATCGTGCCGAAACGAATCCTTGGTGGAAGCGTAGGTGACTTCTCTAGGAACCGCATCACCCCACCAGCCGACTGCAGCACCGTCCCCCTTGATGTACCCCTAGTCTTCACCGTCTAAACCTCCTCCTCCCGGTTGCCAAGCGATGCTGTGGGCTTCGATTATACGATGCATGCCTTGCTGTCACGAGCTCCACGTGCAAAGGCCTCCCCGTCGAGGGACCTTCCACCAGCCCAGTTTCTCTAGGACAATCCGCTTCACTTAGAGGATAGGATCCAATGGCTCACCAGGCCAACAACCTATGCATTTGACCTCAACCACCTCGGCGATTCCATGAAGCAACTCCCTACACTTTGGTAGTCCAAACACGACAAAAGGGAGCCCCTTCACACGAATCAGTTCCAGTGGCTTGGGATTCAGCAACCCATCATGGTTCCACAACCTGCGCCACAACAACAAAGTAGATCCCTCCGTCTATTTCCGCAACAATGCGTTCGCTTCAAATATGGTAAGACCACTCTCCACCATGCGCCAAGGTTCACCTGTGCGATATCACCTCGAAACCGAGCCTACGATACCTCACCCACATTGGACGAGCCCAGGAACAAAGCCTCTGACCCGCCTCCCTCCCCGATCAGCAACATCAAGCCTTGATCTCTCATCAGGCATGCTCTGCAAGTGTGTGAAAATCATCGGCACTGGAAACACCGGATGGGTTCCCAGTACTGTGGCGCCCAGTGACCCAGCGTTCCACACCAAAACCATCCTTGGTCGAAATCCAACTACGATCTGATTAAGTGACAGGTAGATAAAAATTGGCAGCATATACTGCATGTTTGGGCGTTATATGTGTAAGGAGCACATAATATGTTGATTCATAAAATCGATTAAGTATGCAAGCCCGCATATACAGCCAGTGCGGCTAATTTCTTAAAAGTTGTGTGCATGCTCATGTTCATTCATATATTACATTCATATAAACATTACATACATTATATTCATACAAACATTACATATATTACATTCATACATACATTACATGCATACATTACATTCATACCTTACATTTATACATTCATACATACATTACGTTCATACATACATTCATACATTACATTGATACATTACATTCATATATTCATACATTACAATCATACATACATTACATTACATACATACATACTTTCATACACTACATACATACATACATGCATGCATACATACATACGTACAGACACTTACATATATACTAACATACACTTACATACATACATCCATACACACACGCGCGCGCATTACACATATACGCCCATGCACACACACGCACACGCAAGCACATCACACACTCATTACATTCATACATACATTACATTCACATATACGTTACATTCATTCATACATTAGATTCATACATTAATTCATACATTACATTCATTACTTCTATTACATACATTACATTCGTTACATACATTCATTCATACATACATATATTACATTACATTCATTACATATGTCCATACATATATTACATTTATACATACATTACATTCATACATACATTACATTTATACATAAGTTAGATACATTCATACAATTATAAATACATTACATATTCAAACTTTCATAGATTACATTCATACATACATTCATACATTACATTCATACATTGCAGTCATACATTACATTCATACATTACATCCATTACATTCATACATTACATCCATTACATACATACATTACATTCGTACATACACTCATACATTACTTTCATGCATTACTTTCATTCATTACATTCATTACATACATGCATTACATTCATTACATACATTCATACATACTCATACATTACATTCCTACGTACATTCTTACAAACATTCATACTTACATTCATACATAAATTCATACATATATTCATACATTACATTCATACATATTTTCATACATCACACTCATACATACATTACATTCATTACATTCCTTCATACATTACGTTCATACATACATACATACATTACATTCATACATACATTCGTACATTACATTCATACGGGACATTCATACATACATTCATACATTACATTCACACATTCATACATAACATTCATACGTACATTACATTCATTACATCCATACATTACATTATATACATATATTACAAAATTACATACATACTTTACATACGTACATACATACATACATACATAAATACATTACTTTCATACATACATTTCATATATACATTACACTCATAATACATTACATTTATACATACATATATAGAAACATTACATTCATATATACATTACATACATACATACATTCCTACATACATTACCTGCATACAAGCATTCATAAAGTACTTTCATACATTACATTCATGTATACATTCATGCATTACATTCATACATTATATTCATTGCATTAATATATCACATTCATTACAAACATACATACATTACACTCTTACATACATTCAAACATTAAATTCATGCATACATTTATACATTACATTCATACATTTAATCATTACTTTCATCACACTCATTATATACAATCATAATACATTCAGACATTAGATTCATTACATACATTCATACATACAATCATACATTACATTTATTCATACATTACATTCATAGATACATTACATTCATACATACATTCATATATATATATATATATACACATTAAATCAATACACTACATTCATACATACATAACATACATTACATTCACACATACATTACAATCGTAAACATGTTTATAAATTTCAATTATGCGCTATATTCATACATACATATATACATTACATTCATTACAGACATTCAAACATTCATACATACATTAATTGCATTCATACATATATTCATACATTACATTCATACATACATTCATACATTACATTCATACATTCATACAGTACATTCATACATATATTACATTCATACATTACATTAAATTACATACATACATTACATCAATAGATACATATACACATACATACAAATACATACATACATACAAATACATACATACATACATACAAATACATATATGCATACATTACATTCGTACATACACTACATACATACATGCATTCATATATATGTTACATTCATACATACATTACATTCAAATATACATTTATATATACACTACATTCATACAAACATTACATTACATTCATATATACATTACATACATACATTCACAAATTACCTTCATGCATTTTTATCCACCCATCAATAGAAAAAAGAAGGGAGGATGGATGGGTTCATCAACCCTTCTGATGAAAAGGGTTGGGTGAAGGTCCGTGCAAGGCGAAGCTCGCACCGCCCGGCGGCCTCGAGGTTCGGTCGTCATCGACCACTTACGAATCCTTTCAGTCGGGAATGCTTCCGGTGTGGAGCGTTGGGTTACTAGGCACATCAGTTGCAGGGAACCCATCAGGTGTTTCCGGTGATGACGATTTTTACACACTTGCAGAACATGCCCGATGAGAGATCATGGCTTGTGGTTGCTAATCAGGGGAGGAAGGCGGGTTAGAGGTGTTGTTCCTGGGCTTGTCCGATGTGGGTGAGGTATCGGAGGCTCGATTCCGAGGTGATATCGCACATGTGACCTCTTGACGTGTGGTGGCGAGGGTCTTACCTGATTTGAAGCGAGTGTGTTGTTGCGGAGATCGAGGCCCGAGGGAGGGCTCTACTTTGTTTCGCTGGCGTAGGTTGCGCAACCACGATGGGTCGCTGGAATCCAAGCCACTGCAATGGATTCATGTGAAGGGGCTCCCTTTCATCATGCAAGGAATGCCAAAGTATGGGGAGTTGCTTCACGGCATCGCCAAGGTGGTTGGGGTCGAATGCACGAGTTGCCGCCCCGGTGAGTCACTGGATCCTATCCTCCAGGTGAAGTGGATTGGCTCAGAGAAACTGGGCTGGTGGAAGGTCATCTTAGATGGGAGGATTTTGCACTTGGAGCCCACGACATCGGGGCCTACATTGCAGTATCAAAGCCCGAAGCGTTGCTTTGGCAACCGGGTAAAGGAGGTTTAGACAGTGAGGACCAAGGGTACATCGAGCGGGACGGTGCTGTTGTCGGCTTGTGGGTGGTGCGGTTCCCGAATAAGTCACCCCAGCTTCTGCCAAGGATTCGTTTCAACGCGATCTCCGCAGAACAGTTTTCGAGATCTGTAGCGGTCCATATCCTCAAGTTAATATGTAACACCCAACAAATTTCGGATTTTTTCGAAGTCTTAAAACCTATTCAATATTATATTTAAAAGAAGCGTCTCGTCGTAAGCTTTCCAACGAGTCTGAAAATGCGTAATTCCAAGTTCGGATGTGGGAGATATGCTTGTTTTGGTGAAGAGGGGACATGGATATTGATGGGATTTAATGGTTACGGGATTTGAATAATTAATTACGGATTAGGGCTATTCTAGGATTTTCAAAACTAGGGTTTTGCACCTACACCATATTAAGACCCCCGCCCTTCATCTTCCCTCATTCCCATTCCTTTCCAACCCTAATCCATCCTTTTCCCCCTCCCCAAGTCATTTTTTATCTCATTTTCACTCTCCTTCTTCAGAGAACAAAAGGAAGAACGATCTTGACACCATCGTTAGGAGCCTTCAGAGCTCCGCAGTTTCACACCAATACGAGGAAGAGGGGCACCGTTATAAGGAGAAGGCGGTCCTCCAATCGGAGTCGTGATCTGACAGATCAAGTGCATAGATCAAGGAACACACATGGGTTTCTCACGCATAGGTAACAGATCTTCGACCCTCTTCCCTTTTTCGGAGATTGTCTTTTCGGGTTGAGTACTTGTCTATCCTAACCTGGGGATCGTCCTCTTACTGTTGGTATATCTTGGATATTTACTTAAATCATATCCTTGTCGATATTACATTAAAATAGGTCAAAAATCAATACCATGGAATTGGAGTCATAACATCACATAGTATTTTTGTCTTGATCAAATGTCCAGTTTTGGTTAAATGTCACGTGAAATGATTCAACCCTAAATAGATATTGAGAGATTTTCCTCAACATCCATCACACGAATGTAGTTAGAATGACTTGACAGAGAGATGGTAATGTTATGAGAGTATCCTCGTAGTAAAGTTTGATCTTGTTTGGTCGTTTATCAATCAACATAATCTCCTATGTTTGAATCGAACTTCTTTTGGATGAGATCTTTTTCTTGTGCAATCATTATCCCATTATCAAGGCTTACGGGGTTACCTCTCCACTTTCAATAGTCATTACTTTCTTTGAAATCATGATTGCCTAAGAATGTAGGGATTTAAATATCTTTTGGATGTACCGATTAACTATACCAAAGGAAATAATATGTTTGTATCCACTCAGTAATGCCATCCAAATCATGCACTATCTTTAAACTATGAAATAAATGCCTAATAATATGGCTGTGAATACGTTGAATGTGTTTTGTCCGTGTACATCCTTGGGATTAAAGTATACAGAGACTCTATTTTTTAGCTTTTCATTTGCAATAGAATTGAAGGATGAATTAGGTTGGAGTTCAATATATATGTATCTTTGTATTTCCATAATTAGTTATTAAGTGCCAACAATGGTTATAATCTCTTATAATGGAAATTGCATTCAAAACGATAACGTGTGACTTTACACGCATAAAGAACCTTAGTGCATGAGAACATTATTTATTTCACCCATGTATGAGAACATTGTTTATTTCATGACATCTCAATATCAAAGTGCAAATTCCCGTTGCCAATTGAAAGCTAGTTGTTCTTAGATTATGATAGGGAAGGTTTGGCATCATAGGTCATAGTATTTTATTGTTTCTGATTCTTCAAATCTTGTAACAACTTACATCTATATAAGGATATATGACATTATATCGCAGATATATTCGATCCTTCTTCTTCTTTTTAAAGCATGCTTTTTGTTAAGTATATATAATGTCCTATAATTGGTGGTACAATAAGTGCATATAAATACTCTATTGATTATTTAATGCTCAACTCCTCTCGTTGTTGATATAACCTCATTCATATAGAGGAACAATTTGCTTTATTGAGAATGATGTCTCAGTTGGTGAACAAATAGTAAGCGGCTACCACAATGGGTTGTTGTCAGCACGTATAAATTGCAAGGTGATTATTGTTAAATGATCCAAATACAAGAAATGCAATATGCTAAGTTGGCATAAGATACTTTCGATTACACCTTGGATCAAGCCTTAATGGCATGGATGATTATCATAGTATGATATTCCATTTTGTAGTTTAGTCATGTGTTAGATTAATTTCAATCATGATAGAATAATGTATTTGGTGGAATAAAGGCTAAATACTACAAGGTGAGTGCACAACCTTGTAGTCCGGCTGAGTCGACTGCGAGTCATCCCCACTCAAGGGGCATTACAGAGTGGGGTGGTGGTAGGTACTCTGGTGGAATTGAGGTGAATGCACACGTACATCGCACCATACGGATCCGTTTTGGTGCAATTATTTGGAGCGAGCAAGACTCCTCCGACAGACTCGATTGATAGAGTTACGACTCACTGGGCTTGTATGCCCCGTCTCGAGTGTCAGAGTTCAACTAGACTAGCTGAAGGATCGTTCTTGCACACAGGTTTTAGACTGCATTTTGAATGAGGTGTTGCAAGATTCATTCCTAGTGCAGGATTTCTCCTTTGACGGGAGAGTCCGGGGTAAATATGGAAATATGGATTCAAAGATGTCAATGATTTGGTTTTAATTGCATAATTGTTAAAATCATGGAATGTAATTGTTTGTATATTGCTAGATACTATTAAAAAGTCATCTTTTAAACATGTTTAGTTACTACAATCGCATTGCCTACCTATAATATTTTAATTTTATTTATCCATACTGGGTCAGTTGACTCACACGTTATATTCTTTGGAAATCCAACAGGAAGTGTAGAGCAGGAGACATAGGCTCGCATTTTTTGTGGTGCATTAGCAGGACATTGTTGAGATTGAGGCCTAGTTTTGTAGCTATTTTTGTTCCCCTCCTTTCAACCTACTTATGATGTAATAAAGAGACTGTGAGATTTTTATTGTTTTCTTTATGTGGATATTTGTTATCAATGGAAACTTAGATTTTTCTTTTCTATGTCTTTATAATTGTATAAATGGTATATCATGCATATAGTTTATGACTATTGTTGGGTAATCTTGAGAATGGGTGTTGAGATGTGCTATCATGAGGAGAGGCATTTCATAATAGCTGGTCACACTGGGTTTGGAGCGGTTTCTAACAAAGAGTCGCTCGAGAATGGTGGGGCACGTGAGACAATTCGCTTAAGAGTTCTGGAGCCTCAGTCGGTCTCTAATCCGAGCCGAGAAGACACTCGACTTTTCAGATCCGCTCCGGGTTCCATGGTCCGGTTTCGGGAACCGATAAAATTGACCCTATTGGCTTCAGACCCGTCTCCTCGGTCAGATCCTCGGCCCTGTACTCGCCAGTCTAGCCCTTACATCACAAACCTGATTGCCCCAAGAGGGGCATCATTGGGGCGATGCGGATCTCCTGCAGTAGTCAAGGCATCACCACCCGCAAGTTGAAAGTGGCCCAGGGACTTGGCAGAGTCTGGGGATTCAGTAGGTGACTCCATAGAGCACGGGAATACAGTGGTGGATTCGGTAGATGAGGGTGTCCCGGCAGAGGCAACATTGGCCTCAGTGGAGGATTTGGGTGCCTCGATGGAGGCCTCTGCAGGGAAGATCTGCATATACACGTCGGGGAAGTGGACCTCCTGGGGGAGGAGTAGGGCAAGGGGCCGGATGTGGCCTGGTGGGAGCTGGAAGACCGCAGAGCACAGGATGTGGGGCTCTAGATTCGGTACTTCCTATGCGAGGAAAGATGCCTTTAGGTCAGAGAGAAAGAGGAGGGATGCGTTGTTCACTTTGATGGTTCTTGAGGGCTATTTGTACCGTCGTCCCTCGGAGCCAGCAGTTCGCCGATCACGTGCAATAGTTACAGAGTTCTGGACAGGAACATGGCTGAGAGACTGGGGGTGGTCCCGCCAAAGAAGTTGAGCCAGATCGTCCCTTTATGAAGATGTTATCTTGGAACGTTAGGGGGTTAGGCCGCTCCGAAAAAGGGTTGGGGATTAGGAACCTAATAATGGAGGTCGATACGAACATTTTTCTACTTCAGGAGATGTAGTTGTCGAGGTGCGACAATACTATCAGACGAGGGCTGGTCTGGATGGAGGTGAATGTTTTGAGCTGGTTGAATTGGAGGCCCAGGGTGCTTCGGGTGCATTGTTGACTTGATGATTGAAAGATAAGTTTGACCTGCTGACGACGTCCAAATTTTATTTTGTTTGTCTGTGGGATTGAGGAGGGTGAATGGTATGTGCTTCTTGTCACGAACGTCTATGGCCCAACGGGTGCAGAGAGGGGCTCTTTGGCGGCGGAGCTGGAGGAGTTAGGTGCAACAAGCACAACTGGGGTCTGGATCCTTGGTGGCGACCTGAATGTGACTCTACTTCTTGATGACCGACAACAACAGGGTGGTGACAGGGATCCGGGTTCGGAGGCCTTTAGGAGAGTGTCCCACTCGTTGTTCCTATCGATTAATGATGTGGTTTGTTGTGCCTTCACATGGAAGAATGTGAGGTCGCGATCCAGACTGGATCGTTTCTTGTTGTCACCTGAAGGGGTGGAGTGGTTCCCTCTATCTCGGGCTTCAGCACTGCCACGTGCATATTCTGATCACACATTGATCCTTGATGAAGGCGGAAATTTTGGAGGTGTTGAATGAGTTCAAGGAAGGGAGCGGAGGCTTTGAGAACGTTAATCGGACGTTGGTGTTCCTCCTACAAAGGAGTCTCCAGTGAAGGTGGAGGAATTCAGGCTGATTGCGCTTTCCAATGCTCTCTACCTTATAGTGGTTAAATTACTGCCAAACAGACTCAAGTATTGTTGGACTTAGTCGTGCTACAAGGGCAGTCGGTGTTCATTCTGGGGCATCAGATGGCGGATAGGTTGGTCACGGTGTCAGAGATTTACCTTGATTGGAAGCGGTCAAAGAAAAAGGAGGTGCTTTGGAAGATCAATTATGCCAAAGCATATGATCGTGTTAATTGGAGATTCTTGTAGGTGTCTCTGCGGCGGAGGGGATTCCCAAAGGTTTGGGTGAAATGGATGAAGAGATGTGTCACTACCTCCTCTTACTCGATCTTGGTGAACGACTAGCCGGAGGGGAGCTTCTTTCAGCCTCAGCGGGTATCCGTCAGGGGTGCCCGTTGACTCCTATGCTTTTTATCCTAGTGGCGGTTGCTCTGGCAGTTCTGTTCAGGCATGCGGTGAAGACGTGGTGGTGTAAGGGCTTTTGGTTGTTGGATATCTATATCCATTTGCTTCAGTATGCAGATGATATGATCTTATTCCTTGGAGGCTCAGAGGAGCAGAGCTGCAATGCGACGCACCTGGTTGATATTTTTAGTAGTCTTTTTGGTCTTGAGGTCAATAGGTACAAGTCGGAGGTCATTACGTTTGGGATGGATGACGCAGAACACACTAGATTTGCGGAGTGGGATGAGTGCCCCCTGGGGGTTCCTATCTCCTACCTGAGGTTGCCGCTGGTGGCAGGCAAGCTAAAAAAGTCAGATTGGGACAATGTTGTGCACAGAATGGACTAGATTGGCTGGCCGGAAGGCGGTCACCTTATCTCAGGGTGGGAAGCTGACTCTTTTGAAGCATGTACTCACGGTCATCCCTATCTTCTTTTACTCGACTTGGTTGATGTTAGTTAGGGTTAGGAGGAAGGTTGAGTCTTTGATGAGGACCTTCTTTTGATCGGACGTTAAACAACAGAGGTCCATGCTGCATCCGATGAGTTGTGATGAGGTAACGAAGAGGCGTAGTGAAGGGGGCCTTGGGGTACGTGATAAGACCGATCGCATAGGAATCCTTCTAGCCCAAATAATTCTGTAGTCCCAAATGGGCTCCTCTAGATCAGCCCCACGCATCTAGGCGAATGACCGATAAACCTTCTTCATAGAAAAACTCCCCTCCATCCATGTAAAATGATCCATATCCTCATCGAGGCCATCAACATCCGCTAGATCCCTCAAGAGTGCCACGATCTCATTACACCTCTGGTCCGATAAAGAAGAAGCGAAGGTTAGGTACCAAGAGCCCACCGACCAAACCTGATGCCTCATAACATTCTTGTGACCCGCAATAGCGAAGATGCACGAGTGTATCTCACTAAGAGGACCCATCCCCAACTAATCATCTTTCGTGCCCATCGCCCAGCATCAATTTTACGAGAACACTCAGCTCTGGCATGACACTAGAGATCCACTTCCATACACATGCATACATTCATATATGCATTACATTCAAACATACATTCCATTCATTCTTATATTACATTCATACATTACATTCATAAATACATTACATTCAAACATACATTCCATTCTTCTGATATAACATTCATACATTACATTCATAAATATATTACATTCAAACATACATTCATATATACATTACATTCATACATACATGCATTACATTCATACATAAATTCGCAAATTACATTCATGCATTACATTCATACATACATTCATACGTTACATTCATACATACATTCATCCACTTCATCCGTAGATTACACTCATACATTACAATCATATATACATATATACATTACATTCATACATTCTTTTCATGACATTTATATCTACATTACATACATTACATTCATACATACGTTACATATATTACATTCATATATACATTACATTCGTGCATTACATTCATACAATCCATTCATACATTACATTTATACATTAAGCATTACAATCATTACATACATTCCTGTATTTATAGAGACATTCATACATTCATACTACATTACATTCATAACATTCATTCATACTACATTCATGCATACATTACATTCATTCATACATACATATATACATACATTACATACACACATACATTACATTCATACATACACTACATACATGTCATTCATACATACATTACATATATTACATTCATGCATACATTACATTCATCACGCATGCACACCACATACACAAACAATACATTCATACATACATTACATTCATACATATATTATATTTATTCATACAATACAATCATACATTACATTCATTATATGCATACATTTATACATTATATTCATTATATACATTCATTACATCCATTAAAACATACATTACATACATTTATTATATCCATTACTTACATACATTACATTCATTACATACATACTTTCATACATACATACATACAAACAAACATACATGCATGCATGCATACATTCATAGATACATTACATTCATACATACATTACATACATTCAAACATTACATACAATCATACATTACATTCATTCATACATTCATAAATACATTACACTCATACATACACACATACATACATTACATTCATACATATATTTCATTCATACATACATTACATTCATACCTACATTACATTTATACATTACAATCATACATATATTGCATTCATACATACATTACATTCATACATTACAATCATACATTACAGTCATACATTGCATTCATTACATACATACATACATTACCTACATTCATTACATTCAATACATATGAACAATACATTCATTACATACATTCATACATACACTTATATATAAAATTCATACATTGCATTACATTCATTACATACATTCGTACATATATTCATACATATATGCAAATATTACATCCATACATACATTTATACATTACATTCATACATACAATAAATTCATTACAATTATTCATACATACATTATATTCATATATATATTACTGTGAAGATATTTATGTTTTCCATATTTCATATGTATCTCTTTCTTATTTTCTAGTTTTGTATTCCACTTTATGTAATTTACCCATAGGCCTCTCTGCTATATAAGAGAGCCTAGGGTTCTCAGAAATAACAAGGCTCTTATTTTCTCTAACATGGTATCAGAGCGGCGGTCCTAGATCGGAGCTCTCAATTCCGAAAAACCCTAACCCTACCTCCAGGCCCACCTACCCTCCTCGTGCACCGCCGCCGCCTTGCGCACGCGCATCCGCGCCTCGCGCGCGCCACCGCCCAGTGTGCAGCAGCCCTGCGCGCGCACAACGCTCGCCTCGTGCGCACCTCATCGCGCATCTTCTCACACCCAGCAGGCCTCACGCGCTCTCTCGCACCCAACATGCCTCGTGCACGTCCTCGCACGCTGTCTCGTGTGCATAGCAGTTCGCGCGTAGCTTCTAGGGCTTGAGGGTAAGTGTGCAACTGAGTTAACATGCTCCTCATGCTCCGTGCTTATCAACTTCAGCAGTTGGTCGATGGGTTGGTGTGCATGAGTCTACACGTGCACCCAAACCCATATATGTCTGTGCAGACATACAAACTTTGGTTTCCTGCACCCGTAGCAGTCTTCTTCCGGCAATATGTCTGAAAGCAAGGTCGATGTACCTGCCACTGACGCATTTAGAGGTCCAGCGCCTATTGTGAAAATGGACGGGACAAATTATGATCTCTGGGCTATGCAGTTCATGAGCCTGATGAAGTCGAATGGTAAGAAGCATATCCTTACCGAAGAGGAGCCGGTGGAGAAGACTGGGTGAATGCCTCGTGGGAGGCAGACGATGCGTATGCCAAAGTCTGGCTATCTGGTACATTGACGATAGAGATCGCCAACAATGTACTACATCAGCCCACAGCCAAGGCTATGTTGGATATTATAGCGGCAACATATTCGCAGGCGCGGAATGAGACCAAGATACTTCAATTGCAACATGATATTTTTACAGTCAAACAGAATGGGCATCCCCTCACTCGCTGTGCACATCCCTACGAGGGATGTTTGAGAAGCTCCATAGCTTCATGCCATTAACGGCCACTCCTGAGCAACAGAAGATATACAGGAACGCTACCATGGTAGGTGTATTCCTGGATGCCCTTGATCCAGAGTACGATGCTTCCCGGTCTCAGATTCTTGCTGACGCCACTATTCCTCCTATGGAGGAAGCTTTCTGCCGACTGAGTCGAATCACTGTCCCAAGTTCGACTACTAGCCAGACACCTTCAGCGATGGCCGCCTCCGGAGGAAGAGGTGGCTCCTCTACTTTAAATCTGTGATGTTTTTCTCTCCTACAGGTGACAGAATGACTACTTCTCATTCCGATACTGAGGTCTACATGCTACCTCCTCCTATGAGTCAGTTACCTTCTACACCATCTCCCCCACCACCTCCTGTCCTACCTTCACCTCTACCTTTACCACCTCCAGTGACCATTGTTCCCCCTTTACCGAAGTATTATACTCGTCGGTCCTCTTTTGCTCATGGTCATTGTCCGTCATCCAACAGGCCCCAGGTTTGTTCTGATAACATGATTTCTAATGATGAGTCTGAAGATCTATTGATACAGGGATCGCAGGAGGATGACGTTCATGGAAACTTGGACGTGCCTATCGCTATGAGGAAGCAGAGGCGTACTTGTGCATCCTATCCATTTGCCTCCCAGGTTTCCTTTCATCGTCTTACATGCGATTTCCAGATATTTGCAGTTGCTCTATCTGCTATAGAAGTTCCACAGAATTACCAGGATGCATTGCAAGATAGCAAATGGCGCATTGCTATGGAAGAAGAAATGGACGCGTTGCAGTCCCATGGAACATGGACACTTGTTTCTCCTCCTCCCGAGCGTCTGTTGTTAGCTGCAAGTAGGTGTTTACTGTTAAATACCATGCAGATGGGAGCCTTGATCGTTACAGGGTAATGCTCGTGGCACGTGGTTTTACTCAGACCTATGTAGTTGATTACTTGGACACGTTTTCTCCGATTGCTCGACATTCCACTTTACGTGTCCTTCTTTCAGTTGCTGTAGCACGTGATTGGCCGTTATTTCAGCTTGACGTGAAAAATGTATTTTTGTATGGAGATCTACAAGAAGAGGTCTATATGCAACAGCCTCCGGGGTTTGCTGCTGAGGGGGAGTGTCAACAGGTTTGTAGACTCCATAAGGTAATATATGGCCTTAAACAGAGTCCTAGAACGTGGTTTCAAAAGTTTTCAGATCTGATTGAACGATAGGGATTCGAGAGGTCAAATGAAGACCATTCTTTATTTGTGCAGAAGACGCCTAGAGGTACCATTGCTATCATGATGTATGTTGATGATATTATTGTTACAGGAGATGATGAGCAGGGAATCAAGATGGCGAAAGAATTTTTAGGCAGTCAATTTGTGACTAAGGATCTAGGCACCCTAAGGTATTTCTTGGGGTTGGAATTTGCTAGAAATGCACAGGGTCTTCTGATGACCCAAAGAAAGTATGTTACAGATATGCTTGCAGAGACATGCATGATTGGATGTCGACCTTCCACTACTCCTATGGATCCTAGCATGAAGCTATATGATGATGATGATACATATGAAGTCGATAAGAGAAGATACCGAGAGATGGTTGGAAAACTCCTTTATGTTACAATCACCAGACCGGATATTGCATTTGCAGTAAGTCGAGTGAGTCAATTCATGGAGCAACCTCGACAGGTACATATGGATGCTATACATATGATATTGAGATATCTAAAATCATCTCCAGGCTAAGGATTAGTATTCAAGAAAGGAGAAACACTCTCTGTATCCGCATATGCTAACGCAAATTATGTAGGTTATCCTAAGGATAGGAAATCAACTTCGGGATTTGCGATATTCGTTGGCAGTTCTCTCGTTTCTTGGATTATTGACTCTGAAGCCTCTACTCATCAAACTGGAGAGGTAGCCTACTGACCTTCTCCAAACCCTCTTCCTCAATAAAGTCAGTTTGAGTCACCAATGGGACTCACTTGCCTATTATTACTGTCAGAACCATGGAATTCTCCTCCCAACTCTGACTGTACGGGGTTCATTGCGCTCCTAATTTCCCTCTCATCTTGTTGTCTGTTTGTAAGCTATAATATTGAGCTTAATTACCGTGCAATATTTGATGAATTTTGTTGTTATTTCCAAGACATCTAAACGAGATAGATATTTGGTGGGGGCATGAGAAGAATGACCTTTATTATCTTGACATACCCTCGAATTCTAAGCTTGATGGTGTTACATCAATCTCCAAAGACCTATTTCTATGACATACGCCTCAGGCATCATTCTGTCAAGGCTCTCTCCATGATGTTCCCTAAATTCTCTACTATGAAACCCTTTCAGTGTGAGGGGAGTGAACTCGGCAAACAACATCGAGCTTCTTTCCTATTCATAATGAGTCTCATCGTACCACACTTTTTTGGTCTTGTCCATGGTGATGTTTGGGGACCTTGTTCGGTTTGAACTTTGAGTGGTCATCGATATTTTATTGTCCTTTTGGATGATTACAGTAGAACCTCTTGGGTTAACCTAATAAAGGAACTTCTAGAGATTAATAAAATTGTCAGAAATTTCTTTCAATGTGCCAACTTCTTTCTCTGCATGTGTTCAAATTATTAGAAATGGAAATGCTCTTGAGTTTACCCTACATGACTTGACATCGTTTTTTGCCTCTCAATGGATTGTTCATCAAACATCCTACATGTGTACCTCTCATCAAAATGGGCTAGTAGAAAGCAAACTAAGACATTTGCTTGATCTTGCTAGGTATCTCCCTACTCAGATTAATGTTTTCAAGTATTATTGAGGGGCACTATCCTTATTGGTGTTCATCTCATCAACAAAGTTTCATCTTCTATCCTAAAGGGGGGACTCTTTTCTCTCTACTATACCTTACTGGGTTTCTTTTTCCTTTAGCTTTGAGATTTTTTGGGTGCACTGCGTTTGTTCACAACTTTCATGTGTTTGACAAGTTGTCATCTAGGACCACCATGTGTGTATTTTTGGGTACTCTCATACTCAGAAAGGCTATCAGTGTTATGAACTCGTAGAAGTCAATACAATATTTCTACAGATGTCACTTTCTTTGAGTAGACTAACTTCTTTACACAGACTATAGGTGGCATCCCTCTGGATTTTCCACCTCTACTAATCATCTATACAAGTAAACGCATCACTACATCGGCTTATGTTCCTTTACTTGTTCTTTTTACAGGATGATATGCCATCTTTAAGTGCACCCACTATCGTTGCCTCGAATGTACCTAAGGATCTTCTGATAGCTCTCTGCAAGCAAGAAAGATAATGTATTTTTAACCCTATGTCACGTTTTACTTCCATTGAAGGTTATCTAGTTGTGACAAGAGATTTGCAGATGCCTTGAATGAGGTTTTTGTTCTCAGATGTCATCATAGTGCAATCTAGGATCAGGGTTGGCAACATGCCATGGATGAGGGGAGATGGATGACCTTACCTCCTTGGACACGTGGGATCTTGTGTCGGGCCCTTTGGGATTTCGATTTATGGCTTGTATATGGGTCTTCACAACCAAATAGTCTCCTGACGATTCCATTAACAGATCGAAAGCTAGATTAGTTGGGAAAAGCTTCACATAAACCTATGGGATTGGTTATTTTGAGACCTCCCTGATTGCCGGAATGGACTTCATACGAACCATTATTTCTGTTGTTGTAAATAAAGCATGACCTATTTTTCAACTTAATGTTAAGAACACATTTCTTTATGGTGACCTCAAAGAGGATGTATATATTGTTAAGAAATAGCAAGCGAAAGCGGAATCACAGAATAAAGATAAATAAACATGAAAAACACAAGGTTTAACGTGAAACCCTACTCCGTGAGGAGCGGGATGAAACCACGGGGAAGCCCTCAAAGGGGCGTGTTATGCATTGCACTTTCTCATTGGTTAAAGGAGGTCTGAGGCTCCTTATATAGCCTTCCCAGAGCCTCCAAGTCCCACCGTTGGACAATGAGGGACTAAACATATGGATGGGGTAAATGGATCTTCTACAAGATCCATTTACCCTGATACAACTCATGACGCATACAACGAATACTCCAACACTCCCCCTCAAGATGGAGCATGCAATGCTCAGCTTGGACAAATAGAAATAAACTCAACTCAACGCTACAGGACACTACGAACAATATCAACCCAACGCACACAACTACTGTTGTTGAGGACGTTGCTTCTCATGTCGTGCAAGTGAGGAGGACGAACGGGCTGGAGTGTGAGTCTGCTGAATCTCCTTATTGGAGAGCAAGTGCTCTGAACTACACCTGTCAGAATCACTGCAACTGAAATGAGTCTCCTTGTCGGAGTCCTCTGGCCTGCCACAACATGTGGACAACTGCTCCATCTCTGAAAAGGGCCGAACTGAAAAGGGCCATGGCTGTGCAATCCTCGTCGGAATCCACAATCGCTAGAGAATAGAGTCTGAAAAGTCTCCTCGTCGGAGAACTGGGTCTCTCCCATATGGCTCAAAGAATGGTGCACTGCACTGGTGTACCTATGATACCACATGAAAACCCTTGCCAACATGGCATAGGGAATGGTCCTCTACTCTGGAGTCCTTATGGCTCCCACGAAAACTCTGGCTGACAAAACAAGAATAATGATGGGGGCCTCTGAACTAATGGCATACATGTGCTCATCTGAAAATGATCGCAAACTCGTGCATGTCTGAAAACGAGTCTCTCTCTGGAGAACTCGAAAAATGGGCCTCTCATCATGGAGTGCCTCGAACTTGGACTCTGACCAATCTGTCGAGTTTGAACAACTACGCATCGAGTTTGGAAGTTACACATGGAGAATCTTCATCTAAAAACTATAGAGTCTAAAAATTCTGAACTGGTCTGACGAATCTGATATCTCAATCTGCAACAGGACCTGTGACTCTACATATACTCCCCCATCTCCCATACTTGTCGAAAACTCAACATTGATAAAGTTGGGAGAAGTCAAGATATATAAATATGGGGAGAGAAATAACATTAAAAAAAATCCTTGCGGCTTTTCTTTTTTTTATAAGCCGTCACATTTTTTTGAATATTTTTTTTCTTCGTAAGCCGTTCCATTTTTTTATCGTTTTTTTCCTTTTCCTCTTTTTTGCAATAATTTGCATAAGGCTCTTCTATTTATACGCGTTTTTTTTTTCTCTTTTTTTCTTTTAATACTCGACCCACTTGGGCCCAAAAAACATGTAACAACTCAACAAGGCTTTCTTTCTCTCTTCCTTCTTTTCTTTTCTTCCCTTCTTTTCAGCCTCTTTTCTACCTTTTTTTCAGCCCAACAATGGGTTTCTTTCATTTTCCTCCTCCTCTATTTTTTAAGACATGCCCACATCTGGACCCCAAAATAAGCATTTTTTTTAAAAAATAACGCCACGTCAGGCCTCTAACCGCCCCCCTAGATTTTCTTTCCTTTTTTTAAGGGACTACCCGCTAGGGTTCACGATGGACCCTTTTCCTTAATTAGGAAACCACCGGCCCCGATGGGGGCATACACGCACCGCCATGATCTTCAGGACTAGTGCGGGGCTCGCACGATGCGCCGCCAGGGTTGAGGGCCTCGCCAGGGGGAGATCAGGGCAGGCCGTTGGAGCTTGGATGCCGTGAGGTGCGCGCATGGAGGGGGTCGCCGCGAGGTTGGAGGAGGTCACGTGGGTAGAATGGGGCTCCGCCAGGAGCCTGGGGGCTGTGGCGGTGGGGCTAGTCGCTGAAAATCTCAAAGGGGCACCACCTGATGCAGGAATCGAAACCGCAACCATCGTGGGGGATCGCAACCGCCGCAGGAGATAGGAGACCGCGCGAGGTGTGCTGCCCGCACGTGCTGCTTGGAGCCGCCACTCCAGGAGGCTCGACTAGTGGAGATGAAGGTACGGCTTGACTTGCAACGCATGTAAAGGTGAACATGGATCGCACATGGAAGATGGGGTAGCTGAAGATGGGCGGTGCCGATTTACAGGGTTAGGGCAGGGGCTGAGGCTTCGCCTGGGCTGAGATGCGAGGCGAGAATGCGGAGATCTCTCTACTTGTGGGCTGGAGTATGCACGTTTGAAAGAATCAGGGGACGGTGCCGCTTGCGTGATGCACTGCCGTATGCGGCTGGGATCTGCTGCCTTCGGAGTTCGCCGACACGAGCATGGGTGTTCCTTGCTGCCTTCTCCTGGATAGCGATGCGCAAATCTGGGGCGTGCCTCCTGGAGGCACGCGAAGGATCGCACCACCATGTCGTGGGGCACTATCGTGGTGCGCTACAACCGTGCTTTGGCTTTAGGGATGAGGCCAGACGCCCGCTGCTGAAGTTGCTAGGTCTGAGAGAGGTGCAAGTATGGTCTGGATGCCGCCACAGAAACTGGAGAGATGATGAGGCCCTTCTTTGGGTTTTCCTCCTGAGAACTAGACCGTGGAACCTTGATAGAACACGGATTAGGGTTTCAAAATAAAACCCTAAAAACTTGAATCACACATGATAATAAGAATGAATCTTCATGAATCAAATATTAAATCTCGAATAACATCGAACATGAAATCCTCGAGAATCGATTCGCTCTGATACCATGTTAAGAAATAGAAAGCGGAAGCGGAATCACAGAATAAAGATAAATAAATATGAAGAACACAAGGTTTAACGTGGAACCCTACTCCGCGAGGAGCGAGATGAAACCACGGGAGAAGCCCTCAAAGGGGCGTGTTATGCATTGCACTTTCTCATTGGTTACATAAGGTTTGGGGCTCCTTATATAGCCTTCCCAGAGCCTCCAAGTCCCGCCGCTGGACAATGTGGGACTAAACATATGGATGGGGTAAATGGATCTTTTACCCTGCTACAACTCATGACGCATACAACGAATACTCCAACATATATGATGCAGCAACCGAGTTATGCAGTTGACGGGGAGTGTGCATGCCGACTATGTAAGACCATTAATGGCCTAAAGTAGAGCCCTTCGACATGGATTGACAGACTTACCAATAAGATTAACACTTTTGACTTTCAGAGTATGACATCTGACTCCTCTGTCTTCGTCAAACGATGATCTACTGGCACTATTATACTTGATGTTTATGTTGATGATATGGTTATCATCGGTGATGACAAAGACAACATTTCAGAGAATAAGACCTTCCTCCAGAAGGTCTTTGTTATGAAGGATATTGGCTAACTCCATTACTTTCTTAGTATTGAGGTGATGCACACTACAAAGGGACTCCATATCTCTCAGATGAAGTATTGCCTAGACATTCTTATCGAGGTTGGATTACTTGGATGCAAGCCATCTGGCATCCCTACTGAAGTAAGGAAGCATTCCACATAAATTGATCATGCCTTTAAGGATACTGAACGATATAAAAGCCTACCAGGTAAACTTCTTTATCTCACTGTTACTAGGCTAGATATATCAGATGTTGTTAGTAGAGCCAACCAACACATGTAGAGACCTCTTTACGGTCGTTGGCATGATGTTTTCCTGATCTTCAATATTTGAAGGAATATCCTGACCATGGACTCTTTTATGTGGTCAACAGTCACACTAGTGATTCCGTCTATACAGATGCTGACTTTGTCAGTTTGTCTAAGGACCATATATCCAATACAAGCTAGGTCATTCTCATTAGGGACAACCTTGTTACTTGACAAAGCAAGAAGCATAGAGTAGCCTCCAGATCGAGTGCATAAATAGAATATAGGAAAATCGCCCAAGCCACCTGTGAGATCACTTAATTTGTCTCCTTTCTACAAGAACTTGGGACTTTTAGTTGCTACTCGTGTACCTTTATTCTGTGGCAACAAACCTGCTACATACATCGCCTCCAATCATGTATTCCATGAGCAAACCAAGCACATTGAGGTGGACTGTCACTTCATTCGTGATGTAATACGAAGAATGATCTTTACTCCACACATCTCCACTAAACTTCAACTTGCAAACATCTTCATGAAGGCACTACCGAAGAAACACCTCTTATATCTAATTTCCAAGTTAGGCACGATTGACATCTATGCTCCAACTTGAGGGGGAGTGTTAGAGTTATTGTATTTCTATTTTATTTGAGTCATGTAACCCGTCGGATTCCTATATGCGAACTCCCCTTTTTGCTCTTCAGGCTTCTCTATACAAGAGACCCTAGACTCATTAAATAAACACAACAATTCATTCTCTTCTCCATAAAAAGACCACACTAGTTAATTAATTAGTTTTGAGTCAGTCTAATAGCAAAATACATTTATATCTTCTTAGATCATATATGATCTTATACCATGTTGTATGCTTATATCTAAAGAAAATCATAGACCTTTTGAAGAATGCCACCCAAAGAACTATACATAAGAGAATCTAATAATTTTTAAAGGCGAAGCTACTTTTTCATCGACATTCATAAAAGAAGATATTTTTGCAATTACTAGTTTGTGTCAAAATTTGCTTCTTTTAATTTGTAAACCCTCTGCCCAGAGTTCAGCAGCATCAGCATCCATTTTCGTCCCTTCTTGTACCTGTCAGGAGGTTTCAACATCTATACAATGGATAGTGATGTTATTATCACCCTTCCCTCTGATGTACACTCCCTATGGTATGTCTATATTAAAATTGCTACATGTTGAGATTTATCACCATATTATATTTACATTTTATTTTTTCTGTAGGTATCACTTATGTAATTAACCCATGGCTCTTCTCCTATATAAGAGAGACCTGTGATCTCTTTTATGATATGAATAAATTTTATCCCAACATGGTATCAGAGCAACGGTCCTAAACCGGGTTCTCGAACCAAAACCCTAACCCTAGCACCACCCGCCGGCCCCTCTCCGTGCCTCCGCGTGCGCCCCTCCGCGCCTTCGCACACCCCTCCGTGCCCTTCCGCGCCTCTCCGTACGGCCCGCACCGCCATCGCCACGCAGCGCTCAGGACAGTAGGTGGTGCCTTGCTATGGAAGAAGAAATGGCGGCTCTGCGATCACGTGACACATGGAGCATTGTCGCACCTCCACAAGGAGCATCCATTGTGAGCTGCAAATGGATATTCACGGTCAAGCAAAGGGCCGATGGCAGTGTCGACCGATTCAAAGCAAGGCTTGTGGCTTGAGGGTTCACCCAAACCTATGGGGTGGATTATCAGGACACCTTCTCTCTAGTAGCAAGACATTCAATGCTACACATTCTGTTCTCTGTTGTTGTTTCCAGGGACTGGCCTTTATATCAACTTTCAAGAATGCCTTTCTCTATGGGGATCTCCAGGAGGAAGTATATATGCAACAACCACCAAGATTTGCTACCGAGGGGGAGTCTCAGAAGGTGTGCCGACTTCACAAGGTAATTTATGGCATGAAGTACAGTGCAAGAGCTTGGTATCAAAAGCTATCGGAGTTGATAGAGAAAAAGGGGTTTGTGTGGTCTACTGCGGACCACTCACTGTTTGTACAGAGGACACCTAGAGGTACCATGGCTATTCTTGTTTATGTGGATGATATTATCATTATAGGAGATGATGAGCAGGATATTCTTACTGTCAAGGAGTTCCTTGGTCAACAGTTTGTGACTAAGAACCTTGGCAATCTTCGTTACTTTCTTGGATTAGAGTTCGCCAGGAATCAACGTGAACTCGTGATGAATCAAAGGAAATTTGTTATGGACCTTCTATCTAAGACAAACATGACAGGGTGCAAACCTACTTCTACTCCTATGGATGCAAGCATGAGATTGTATGATGAGGATACCAAAGAAATTGACAGGAGGAGATATATAGAGCTTTTTGGGAAGCTCCTATATGCCACCATTACCAAGCCGGATATTGCTTTTGCAGTTAGCAAAGTCAGTCAGTTCATGGAGCAACCCAGGAAGATACATATGGATGTTGTACATATGATCTTGAGGTATTTGAAGACTTCACCTGGCTCTGGCCTTATGTTCATTAGGGATGCATCACTTGAGGTGACAGGATGTGCAGATGTAGATTATGCTGGTTGTCCCAAGGACAGAAATTCGACTTCTGGTTTTGCTATCTTTATAGGCAACTCACTTGTTTCATGGAAAAGCAAGAAGCAGACTGTGGTGGCCAGATATAGTGCTGAGTCTGAATACAGGGTGATGGCACAAGGATGTACAGAAATGATGTGGGTCAGATCAGTATTAACCGACCTTACTATTGAGGTCTTTCTTCCTATAAAGCTTTTATGTGATAATCAGTCATCTTTATTTATTGCCAATAACCATGCTTTTCATGAGCGAAAACTACATATCGAGGTGGATTGTCACTACACTGGAGAGATAATCCAGAAAGGACTTATATCCACCTCTCATGTTTCCATAGGAGATCAGACTGCAGATATCTTCACGAAGGCACTGGCCAGAGGTCCTTTTCAGAGATGTTGTTCCAAGCTGAGCATGATTGATATTTATGCTCCAGTTTGAGGGGGAGTGTTGAGATATTTATTTATCACCATATTATATTTATATTTTATGTTTTCTGTGGGTATCATTTATGTAATTAACCCAAGGCTCTTCTCCTATATAAGAGAGCCCTGGGATCTCTTTTATGATATGAATAAATTTTATCCCAACACTACAGAGAAGTATTCTAATAGAATAAATGCAGGCTGACTAAAGTGGAGAGGAGCCTCTACTGTTCTCTGTGATAAGAAAATTCCTTTAAAAATTAAAGGAAAGTTTTACATAGTAGCCGTGAGACCTGCTATACTTTATGGATCTGAATGTTGGCCCGTGAACCATAGACATGAGCAGAGAATGAATGTAGCATAAATGAAAATTGTAAGGTGGATGTGTGGACACACACACACGTAAAGATCGGATTCGGAATGATGCAATCAGAAAGAAAGCTGGTGTATCTCCGATCGAGTTGTTGTTGTTGTTGTACTACAAAGAAGTATTCTCCATAAAACACAATATAACAAACTTCCCATGGTATGGCCAACATTATTGGAAGATAATCGGCACAGATCTAGTTTTCAGATGGAACCTTTCTCAACAAACCAAATCACAATCATGTCCACTACTAAAATCGAAATCATATAAGCATGAAATTCAACGCTGCAAAAAAAAAAAGAATTGGCCATGAATTGTCTTAAATGGTTAGGTGGTTCTTATAAGTTGTGCCTATAAACCATTGGCCATGGTTTCATCTGAAGTGCAAAAATACATGAAATGATTTTTCTAACAGCTAATTACAATGGTAAACACAATGATCTTTTTCTCCCGAAATATGATTTTTCTGGACCTGGGTTGTTGCGAAATTCGACTAAATGAAATCCACTGATCAATTTACATCGAGAGGGTATTAGCGGACGACCACCCAACATGTTCTCAAAATCTTTATGATATTCTATAAAAATTCCATTATTTCCATTTTGGCTCTTCCATTCGCACTCAGAACAGGTACTCCAAATTAAATTGCAATGCGAATGCAAGAAACTACAGCAAATTTCTGAATCAGGAATCACGTCACATCTAGATCAAAGCTGATTTGATCGACATTCCTTAAAACGATTAAGAGAGAAAAAGAAGGAACTCACGATTTGAAGATTAGCTGAGGTGGATCCGAAGAACCATAGAAAGAGAGGTCGTTGCTGCTGTGCTTTGTCCACGTAAGGCTTCGGGAACGACGGAACAGAATCAAGAATCTAAAGTGAACAGATGGGTATGTGAAGGGAAAAGAAATGTGATCGTAATCTGATCGAAATCAAAAGACAAACAAAACTTGGAAACTATACGGGTACCAACAAGTTTAGGAGCTCCAACGGTATCAGATAGTCATCTTCTAGGAGTGAGATCAATGTCTCGTCGCCGTCACTTCGGGCCAGAGGATCGGCAGCCACCTCTATCTCAGCAATCTGAGCAAACCGTTTGGTTTAAAAAGAAACACTTCCAACCGTATACGAAACAAACTAATGTCAAGAATTTAACAGAACCAAAACACATACCAACACCAAAACCTGAATCCAAATACTAAAGTGAACAGATGGGCATGTAAAGGGAAAGAAAATGATTACATTGATCTACGATGAAAGTTCAGGTGAAGCAATAATTTCAGATAGACAACTAACCGGAGGTTTTTCTCCTCTTCTCAACATCTCGACGATCTCAATTACACGCTCTGGAGTTGCATCTTCCAAGAGTAAGGTAATGATTTTTGCGTGAAAAATCATTACGACAGAAAACAGGACTTTGGAAAATAAAAGTCACAGGTCATCAGAGAACTCTAAGTTCTCAGGTCCAGCAGTGTTCACGACGATGGAAATTCAGAAAGGTAAAAAAAATTGAAGTATGGATATAATCCCATAACAGTAAAAAAGAAGGGTATAGAGATCTTACGTAGTAATTATATGTATATCCTTCTGAACCCTTGGAATAGTCGGCAACAGTAATCATGGGAGCATTCACACAGCAACCCTGCACCACTTACATTAGTTCTTGGAGCAACAAGTATTGAGAAACCAGAATTCTCGACTTATAAATATTTAACACAACTAAATAATGAAAACCTCACCATGAACTCCATTTCGCCACAGAGAACATGCCATCTTTTGTCACTTCTGCAACAAAAAAACAAAAAATAGATACCACCAAGCAAAAACTTCCGACCACTCGGTTAAATGAAGCTGCCAATTGATGATTGTTCAGATTTTTTAAAAATCGAAATTGATATAAGAATAAGAACCATTGTGCTTAATCCCAAGATGCTCTAGCAATGCAGCCTCTATGTCACGGGATCCACGTATCATAACCAAAACACATACCAACACCAAAACATGAATCCAAATGCTAAAGTGAACAGATGGGCATGTAAAGGGAAAGAAAATGAGATGGTAATCTGAACGAAATAAAAAGATGAAACAAAACCTGGAACCTATTCGGGGTACAAACAAGTTGAGAAACTCCAACAGTATCAGATCCTCATCTTCTAGGAGTGAGATTCGGACAGAAACTCCAATTGGAAAACAAGAATCAAGCCTGAAATCAAACTACAAAATGGTTTGGTAAAGACGGAAACAAGAAGGTGAATGGAAGATTTGCCTGGGATCTTGAGCGGGTTTCTTTAACTTCCTTCACGCCCCCAGTTGCTATATAAATTCCATTATTTCCATTTTGGCTCTTCCATTCGCACTTAGAACAGGTACTCCAAATTATATTGCAATGCAAATGCAAGAAACAACAGCAATTACTAATAGATAGTGCGCAATGGCAATGCGGGAAAATCTCTGAATCAGAACTCAAGTCACATCTAGATCAAAGCTGATTTGATCAACATTCCTTAAAAAGATTAAGAGAGAAAAAGAAGGAACTCACGATTCGAAGATTAGCTGAGGTGGATCCGAAGAACCATAGAAAAAGGGGTCGTTGCTGCTGTGCTTTGTCCACGTAAGGCTTCGGGAACGACGAAACAAAATCAAGAATCTAAAGTAAACGTGTGGGTATGTGAAGGGAAAAGAAATGTGATCGTAATCTGATCGAAATCAAAAGACAAACAAAACCTGGAAACTATACGGGTACAAACAAGTTTAGGAGCTCCAACGGTATCAGATCGTCATCTTCTAGGAGTGAGATCAAAGTCTCGTCGCCGTCACTTCAGGCCAGAGGATCGGCAGCCAACTCTATCTCAGTAATCTGAGCAAACCGTTTGGTTTAAAAAGAAACACTTCCAACCGTATACGAAACAAACTAATGTCAAGAATTTAACAGAACCAAAACACATACCAACACCAAAACCTGAATCCAAATACTAAAGTGAACAGATGGGCATGTAAAGGGAAAGAAAATGAGATGGTAATCTGAACGAAATCAAAAGATGAAACAAAACCTGGAAACTATTCGGGGTACGAACAAGATGAGCTCAACAGTATCGGATCCTCGCCTTCTTGGAGTGAGATTCGGACAGAGACTCCAATTGGAAAACAAGAGTCAAGCCTGAAATCAAACTATAAAATGGTGTGGTAAAGATGGAAACAAAGAACAAGAAGGTGAATGGAAGGTTTGCCTGGGATCTTGAGCGTGTTTCTTTGACTTCCTTCACGCCCCCAGTTGCCATGGAAGGATATAACGGTGGAGGTCTTCCCCTCGGCTCCCCTGAAGAGGGGCTGCAAATCCGCACGATGCGCAGTGTTCTTGAAAACCGCAACAGCAGGTCTTGGGTTCGAGGGCAAAGGCTGCCCTTCTCCTCGACCCACCACGTTCTGTCTATGAACAATCCTCGCATCTTTCCGCGGGCTTAAATCTTCAAAACACAAAAGAGATAAAAGGATGGATAGCGTTAAGAGGTGGGAGGAGAACAGTTGGAACAAGAACATCGTTGTTATGGGGATCAAAGGTTCGTTGGGGAAGAAGAGGGTATTATATAATGGTGATGACACGTGTCCAAAGAACATTTTAAATCCAATATTAAATATTAGACGGCATTCTTACATGAAAAATATCTAACTAATGCTATATAATACAAGAACAAACAAAGAAATTTAAATAATTATGTAATTGTTAAATACACGTATAAGACACCTATAAATAAATTGTATGCATAGGGTGGTAATATAATATTTTATTACTTTAAAAAATAACTCAAGATATATAAATACAGTTTTGTGGATTTATTGTGTTAATTTAGGTGTAGAATAAATACAAAAGTAAAACATAAGTCAAAAACACCTAGATACAAATGTTTTTGATTTATTTAAATTAGTTTCAACGAGTTTTTATTTTGGATTTTATTTTCTAAATAAAATAAGATATAATGAAAATAATTTAAAAAATACAAAAAATGTTGTACAATATATAAGTAATCCAGACTAATTAATCCAAGTAAAAAATCATGTCGTATTTAGGTTTAAAAGTTGACTTCTTGTAAACTAACTCTATTTTTAATGAGATGTTTTCTTCATATATTTACATAATGTGGTTTTAAACTTGTTTTTATATCTTTCTTGATTATTTTATATACAAGTTACAGAAAGAATTAAGTTAATTAGAGTTGAAATAAATTATATAGAAAGTTGAAACTCACATATTTAACCTCGATACTTTTCTAACATATTTATAAAAGAATTTACATTGAAGTCTGAAAGTGAGTTTGGTCAATTCATAGTTTTTTTATAAATATGTATGGATTTGAGAATTTGGAAAATAGACAATTATATAGGTGTTTGTTTCTTATTTAGTCCCAATTATTTTTGGTATTATATATATAACTATTATGTACACTTTGGTGAAGAGTTTCGTGAAAACTATTTGCACAAATTATCTATATAATTAGGTGAAAATTGTATATAAATAAATAATTAAATTCAGGTAGTTTTTACATGGTTAGTTATTTTTGGATTTCCTTCCTTATTTCCCCCTACATTGTGGATAGTCGAATGCCCCATGCAAATATGGTCTTGATGGTTGTTTCATAAATATGTCTTACGTCTATATTTACTATCTTTTCTAAGCCATGTTATAATGCATATTTACAACCTTCCTTTTTCTTTTCTTATTTTCTTTTTTCAATGTATTTTTGATGCCTAGGATTTCATTACTATCAATGAAGAGTGTATTTACAAGAATCGTATATTAATGCATATTTACATTTATTTATTAAATATTTTGAGACAAAATGCAAGAACAAAGTTAATGAGACACATACTCATCACTCACACATTGTGCAAACATACATACACCAACATACACACACAGACAAACCTACATATGTGATAGACATGCACAATACACACAGAGATAGAGAGAAAGAGAGAACTTCATAAACAAACATGCACATGCGTACACGGAAACATATGAGACTTACATACAACGAATGCACACACTCACAAACAAAACACATACATGGCACACAGACACAAAGACATACATACACATTCATAAAAACAAACATATATGCAAACACACAAACATGTACAATTGCGGGTGTGCACACATGCACATCATATGTAAAGATAAACAATACACACATACATACAAGGACATACATTGCACAAGCATATACGATGACATACATACATACAAACACACATACACATGTACACGAGTACTCACATACATAAGAATATAGTGATTAGAGTACACACATACACTTATCCTTGATTTGTTTAGTGATTAGAGTTTCCTTAACTGTTAAATCATTAATGGCTTTGCTGGCTTTTGTGACTTTACCACCGGCATGAGCGGTCCATGAACATGACCTACATGACAGTGTACTTACAACTGTAGAGGACTTATCTTTCGCCTCGATCGGTTCCTCGAACCATACATCCTCGGGATACGTTAGCCCTTTTAGACTTACGGTAATTGGATTCTAGAGGTGGCTCCCAATATTATGTGTAGCACTTAGCTCCGCTTATCGTTATCATGTCGATACTTTTGTTAATGGACTTTCTATTCTTTAGAAGACGCTTGTTTTCCTTTTTTTCTAGAAAATAGTGATTCATGTGAACCTTTCGATTATACTAATCAAATCCTTTATTGTACAAAAAAATTCATAGCTGATACACACCAATATTTTCTTCTTTACCATCAACTGATCTTTCTCGTGATGTTAAGAATAATTCTTCTAAATTTGAGTCAGCGCTAAAATCGCAATATTAACTTTAATTATTTTACATACTCTTAGAAAATAATTGTTAATCTTATTTGACAATGAATCAACGAAAATATCTTGTCAACCCATTTTTTATATGATTTTTTGTGGACATAGAAGGAGATATAATTCTAAATGCCGAGAATAATATATACATACTTGTGATGCGATTTTCGATATAATCATATCATACATGATAATTACCCTATAAGATTAAATGGTTTGTGCTGTTAATTTTCCTTCCGCATTTTTCCTTTCAATTATGGTCATAATGAACCATTAACAAACCCAACATCCCTACATCCTTTCACCTTATTAGGAAAAACTTTCTTATTACGTAATTAAGTAAAATTCCATCTGCTTACACTACTCATTTCTACATAGTTCTATGAATGTACCCACTTAGAATGAGGACCATATAAATCAAACATTAAATAAAAAGGTGAATAAGTAAAGTTTCAGATTACTTGCAACCTAGAATGTGATAACATGATGGATAACAGAGATCAATGAGACCACATTCTCATTTTTCATTAGCTTCCTTTCAAGATATTATTTTAATTCGTCCTTGACATAATCTGTAGAAAATCTTTCAATCTATTGTCATAGCATTCAGGTCACGGATAGGCATAATGCTCAATACTAAACAATCATTCTCTTTAAGTTCTAATCATCGGGATCTGGATTACTGCGAATAATATCTCATTAACCTATCATTAAATGAATGAATGATGTTGGAGGAGGATTCAATTACTTTATCTGTTTAAAAAAAACTGAGAGTTTGATGTTTGTGAAGATTAAGGACCTATAGGATCTCTTGAAAATTTCAAAGAATATAGATCAAGGTTTAATCTAACAAGCATGTGCGTGTGTCTAAGGGACAAATCATGTTTCAAATATTTGACAGTGTCACGTGTATATGGTGTAAGGAAAAACAACTAAAAGATACATTTCACCTTAAGCACCCACTCACAATTATCGTTAACATTCACTCAGTATCATCCATGCGACTTTACAAAATCAAAAATAGCGGCAAGATAATGATTTGAAATGGAATCATCAATTGTCCTTAAGGGGTTTGACACATACCTCAAGGTCGACAAAATGTATCTATGAGATCTCTACGTGCCTCTCTTTGCTCCTACATACGTGCTCCTCTACCGGATCGATTCCGTTATTCCCTGTGACGAGGATAAATCTCTAGATGAGATTCTCCCTCTACTCCCCTTTCTCCTTCTCTCTTGCTCTCTCTCAATTTTTTCCAAGAACAAGTGACGTGGGTGGAGGGATTCCTTTGGATTTTATACCTAAAAATAGACAATAATAGGCTAATAATACTCATAATTTTATAATAAAATCATGCTATTAATTGGGAGAATAAAGGAAAGTAAGGCTGGAAAAAGGAGGGAAAGTTTTAGCCGCTACAATCTACCACCCTTAAAAAAACTTCATCCTCGAAATTTCTTAGTAAAGGGACATGCCGAAAAGCTGCGGATGCTTCTCTTGCATTTCACTCTCCAGCTCCCAGGTGGCTTCCTCCTTCTGGTGATGTTGCCAGAGGACCTTGACCATCAGATTTTTTAAGGTTTCCAATCTTCGAAATCTTTCATCATCTTCCACTGAAGTTTTAAGCTAGTTAGTTTGCCTTCCCACTTTCTACTTAATGCATCGGTAATGACATTTGCTTTTCCAGGATTATAATTGATGAAAAAGTCATAATCTTTTAAGAATTCTAACCAGCGCCGCTGCCTCAAATTAAGTTCCTTATGAGAGAAAATGTATTTGAGGCTCTTATGATCACTGAGAACCTCAAACTGTTCACCATAAAGGTAATGCCACCAAATTTTAAGAGTAAAGACAATCGCTGCAAACTCCAAATCATGAGTATGATAATTTCTCTTGCAGTTTTAGTTGCCGGGAGGCATATGCAATGACTTTCTCATTCTTCATTAGGACACACCCGAGTCCCGTGCCTGAAGCGTCTGTATATACGATGAAACCTCTGCTACCTGACGGTAAAGCCAAGATTGGGGCCATAGTCAATTTCTGCTTTAATTCCTAAAAACTCCGTTCGCACTCCACAGACCATACAAACTTCACATCCTTTCGGGTGAGCTTCGTTAATAGTAGGGAGATCCTTGAAAAATTCTGAATGAATCGTCGATAGTATCCGACCAATCCAAGGAATCTACGGATCTCAGAAATATTTTTAGGTTGACTCCATTCATCACAGCTTCTACCTTAGCTGGATCTACCTCAATGCCATCGTTGGATACCACATGACCAAGGAATACGACTTTAACTAGCCAAAAATCACACTTAGAAAATTTTGCATAAAGCTGGTGTTGTCGCGGGGTTTCGAACACAATCTGTAGGTGCACACGGTGTGCTCCAGATCAGATGAATATATCAAAATGTCATCCACAAACATGATGACAAACTTGTCAAGGTATTCTCAGAGTACCCTATTCATTAGTTCCATAAAGGCTGCATGTGTGTTAGTAAGACCAAACAACATGACCAAGAATTCATAATGACCATACCTTATTTTAAATGTTGTATTCGTATTTGTAACAAAATGGGTCGTGACGACCAACAGAAGTGTGCTACATTAGGTCGCACGATCGAACCGTTACCAAAATTTGCATGACAATCAATGAGTAGAGAAAAATAATAATAATTTAAAATAAAGTCCAGTCCACTTAAAAGTTATCTTATTACAACTCCAACGTGGATAACATTGTATAAAGAAGCTAATAATTAAAGCAACATAATCCAGTGGGCATGTTTATATTTCATATAAACATGCACCCGAATGTTATTCCCTCTGAATCCATTCATAGAAGCCATAGTTTCATATGTACTCCTAGATTTTCCATAATTGCATATACTTCTTAATGTTTTCATATTTTCACAAATACCCGAAGAATTTTCCATAGTTGCGCATATGCCCATTACAATCATAACAATTTCATAATGCCATTACTTTGTAATAGTTGCACACATAAGCCTTGGCAATTTCAGAACTGTACACTTACACTTGATTTGTTTAGTGGTTAAAGTTGCCTTAATTGTTAAATCCTTAATGGCTTTGTTGGCTTTGTTGGCTTTTGTGATTTTACCGCCTGCACGAGCAGTTCATGAACATGACTTACATGACATTATAGCTACAACTGTAGAGGACTTATCTTTCACCTCAATCGGTTCCTCGAACTGTACGTCCCCAGGAGACGTTAGCCCTTTTAGGCTTACGATAATTGGACTGTAGAGATGGCTCCCACCATTAGGTGTTGCACTTAGCTTCGCCTATCATTATCATATCGTTACTTTTGTTAATGAACTTTCTATTCTTTAGAAGATGCCTCTTTTTCCCTTTTTTTAGACAATAGAAGTTCATGTGAACCTTTTGATTCTACTAACCAAAGCCTTTATTGTACAAAAAAATCATAGCTGATACACACATATTTTCTTTCTTTTCCATCAATTGATCTTTCTCGTGATGTTAAGAATAATTCTTCTCAATTCGAGTCGGTGCCAAAATTGCAATATTAACATTAATTAATTTACATACTCTTAGATAATGATTGTTAATCTTATTTGACAATGAATTAATGAAAATATCTTATTAACCCATTATTTGTATGTGGACAGAGAATGAGATATAATTCTAAATGTCCAGAATAATAGATACATCTTCAAATTTCGTAGGTAATTAACTTCCTTTCCTTGTGATGCGATTTTCGATATAATCATATTATACATAATAATTATCCTATAAGATTAAATGGTTTGTGCTGTTAATTTTCCTTCCTCATTTATTCTTTCAATTACGGTCATAATAAACCATTAACAAACCCAACATCCCTACATCCTTTCACCTTATTAGGGAAAACTTTTCTTATTACTTAATGAAGTAAAATTCCATCTGCTTACACTACTCATTTCTACATAGTTCTGTGAATGTACCCACTTATAGTAAGGAACATATAAATCAAACATTAAATAAAAAGGTGAATAACGAAAGTTTCAGATTACTTGCAACCTAGAATGTGATAACATGATGGATAATGGAAAGTTTCTTTGTGTATAGCCCTTGGCCACAAGCCATGCCTTGAAGGTCTCTACCTTCCCATCAGGTCCCCTCTTTTTCTTGAAAATCCAATTACACACAATGGATTTTACCCTTACGTGGATCCTCTATGGCCACCCACTATTTTTGTGCATGGACTATATCTCAGACTTCATAGAAAGCATCCATCTACCCATGTCATGATGCACGAATGCTTCATCCTATGAAGTAGGATAATTGCCAGGCTCTTCTGATACATGGAATCCATATCTTTCAGGTGGTTCAATCACCCTCGAACTCTTTTGAAGAGGTATGGGTGTTTCATCTTCAATTAATTCCCCAGTTTCTTGTTTAGAAATCACGTTTTCGTTAGAGTTTTCAATGAGTTCCTCCACTTCATTCTTGTCTTGACTTTTAAGGAAGTCATCCTCTAAGAACTTTATGTCCATATAGATGAATACCTTTTGAGTCTCAGGTCATAAGAATGGTATACAATGTCATTTTTACATACCCAATGAAGTAACACTCTACAATATGAGATTACAACTTACTTACATCCACATTTTTGGCATGGACCAAGCAATCTCAAATCCTTAAATATCTAACACTGGACTTTTGTTCCAAACCAAATCTCATAAAGGGTTTTGGGTATTTATTTGCTCAAAATCTTGTTAAGTATATATATTGCAATCTCTACTGCATATCCATAGAAACTAAGAGGTAATTGTGCTTTACCCATCACTAATCTGACCATACCTATTATGGTCACGTTACGTCTTTCAGCAACATCGTTTAGTTTGGGAGCTTTAGGATGAATGAGATTGGACACAATTCCTCTCTTTTATGTATTCCTTGAATTCATCTGAGAGGTACTCACCACCTTGGTCATATGGAATTCATTCGATCTTCATATTGGTTTGGTTCTATACCAAAGTCATGAATTCTTTAAATTTCTTAAAGCTTTCGTAATTTAACATAATAGGAAGACCATCCTGTATTGTCAATGGTCATCAATAAATGTCACACAGTATCAATATCCATTAGTGTCATGGTACTGAAGGGACCCCATACTTCCGTATGTAGGAGGTAAAGTATACCTTGACATCGTATACCCTTATTTCGCAGGTATGCAAATTTTGAACTTTTATAAAATCTAATGGTCCACCCTTTTCCAATCTATTGATCTTATTAATAGATAACGACTAATACTTTTATGTCAGACCATGGTTAAATGGTCTCCATCCTCTCTAGATCTCTTTGGATTTTTATCAATGGTTGCAACATTCATGACAAAATTATTAATGCACAATTCATAGAGTCCACCAGAAGTTATTCTGTAATATATTTATTATAACTACTTTTGACAAGTTTATATAAAAAATAAGAGCGTATATCCATGTTCCACTATCTTAGATACAAATACTAAGTTCTTTCTAATATCTAGAACATATTGACACTCTAAGTACTAGGACTTTCCCATTATGTAATGATAGTATGCAAATCTGGCAGTGATTATTGCAACAGTTGCATCAGATCCGATATAGATGTCTTCATCAAGCTTTTTGATTTCCTAAAACAGATGCAACAATTTTCATACATGAATAGAAGCCCCAGAATCAATGACCCAACTACTTTCTCGTCCTATGAGATGGTTGATTTCAATTATAAAAGCAGATTTTATACCTATTAGAGCATTATCTTTTTCCTTCTCTAAGGTTTTTAGATAATTTGGATAAATTTTCTTCTAGTGCCCTAGTTTTTGTAGTGATGATAGACATCTGTTTTATTGGATGTCAGATGTGTGGAAGCTTTAGGGGATGAACCAACACTTTGAATCATCTTCTTCTTATGAGCCAGATCCTTCTGAGCTCCTTGCTTCCAACTGCATTTTTCATTCACTTGTGCAACCGTTGCATTACCGGTAGCATTTTCTTTCTTTATGATGCCCTCTACAAACTTCAGTGAAGTTATGAGTAACTTGTTCATTTGATATGATACTATAAAGTTGTTAAAAGGCTTGGGTAAAGTTAGCATAATGAAGTCGGACTACATATTTGCATCCACCTCTGATTACCTGGTCTCTGATCAAGGTCCATTCTTGCATCTTTCACCGTATAAGTTCTTTCATAAGTGTTATAAAATAAGAAGCGGAAGCGGAATGATAAAACAGAGCATAAGAACAAGAAACATAAACATGGAACACCAAGATTTAACGTGGAACCCTACTCCGTGAGGAGCGGGATGAAACCACGGGAGAAGCCCCTGAATTGGGCGTGTTTGTCTATTGACTTTTTCTCAATGAGTACAGGAGGTCTGGGGCTCCTTATATAGCCTTCCCAGAGCCTCCAAGTCCCACCCACAGGCGGTATGGGACTAAACACTGGATGGGGTAAATGGATCTTCTCCAGGATCCATTTACCCTGCTACAACTCAACATGGCGCACTACCAAATACTCTAACACTCCCCCTCAAGCTGGAGCATGCAATGCTCAGCTTGGACAAAAAGAAAGAAACTCAACTCACGCTATAGGACACTACGGACAATATCAACCCAACGCGCACATTGCTGCAGTCGAGGGCGTTGCTTCTCATGCCGTGCATGTGAGGAGGACGAACGGGCTGGAGTGTGAGTCAACTGAAGACTCGGAATCTGACCATCGAGTCTGAAACTGCGCCTGAAGTCTCCTCGTCGGAGAACTGGGTCTCGCCCATCTGGCTCAGAGAATGGTGCACTGCTCTGGTGTACCTATGATACCACATGAAAACCCTTGCCAACATATGGCATAGGGAATGGTCCTCTACTCTGGAGTCCCTATGGCTCACATGAAAACTCTGACCTGACAACTAGAAGAATGATGGGGGACCTATGACAATGATGGCAACTTATTCTCATCTGACAATGACCGCACACTCGTGCGTGTCTGAAACTGGACTCGGAAGACAATCATCGAGTCTGATACTGGATCTGAACCGTAGAGTCTGGAATCTGATCGGTCTGGAAATCTACATCTGAATCTTACTTCTAAATCATCTGAATAGACCTGTGACTCTACATATACTCCCCCTTTCTCCCATACTTGTCGGAAAACAGACAAATCGACAAAGTTGGGAGAAGACAACATAATGGGGAAAACAAACATCACTTGCGGCTTTTCATTTTTTTAAGCCGTCTCTCCTTTTTTTTTGCAATTTTTTAAGCCGTTCTCATTTTTTTTCGGCTTTTGCTTTGCACATTTTTTTTTGAAAATGCGTACGGCTTTTTCCATATACGCGCCTTTTTTTTTGAAATGCGTACGGTTTTTTTTTCGATGTACGCACCTTTTTTTTTCTTCTTTTTTTTCTCAAACATCTCTCTCTCCTTTTTTTTTGAGCAGCCCACTTGGGCCTAAAATGATATCAGACCTCTGTTTTTTTTTCAATACATACGGCCCACTTGGGCCTACTACACAAGCCCCCCATTTTTTTGATTTTTTTTCCTGGGCTTCTATTTTTCCAGCCTGGGCTTTAATAATTTTTTTAACCCTCACGGCAAACAAGGGCCTTTATTTAGGGTTCCCTTGGGAACCCTATCTCATACGAATAGCCGTCTAATCGTGGGGGGACATCACCTGCCGCCGCTGGCAGGAAATTCGGCGGAGAGCACAGAGCACATGGGGCTCGGGCGAGAGAGCATCGCCAGCGCCGCCAGAAGCTCGACGCCCGATGGCTGGACACGAGAAGATGGGTGCGGCTGGATCGGCACCGCCGAGATGGAGCTGGAGGAGAAGAGGCGCCTCGCACGATGGGAACTGGAGGACGCTGCGCCCTGTGATGGGGCACCCCACGGTGCCAAGGGTTCTACGGCATCTGTTGGGGAGTTGCTTGCGGGGAGCCCTTCGCGCCGCCTGTCTTTCGTGCATATATGGGCTGCTGTTTGGCGGCGCTAGGAGGAGTCGTGTGGGGCTGGCGCGGTCGAGCGCCATCGATCTGGATTGTTGGGTCTGCACCTGGGCGCGCGGGTGTAGGGCTTCTGCGCGGTATGCACTTGGAGCCGCCTGGAGCGGATGGGGGGAGCCTGGAGAGGCACGACCCCGCGCCGCCTGTGACAGAATGAGGCACCGCGATGCACTGAAAGCGAGAAGCTGCATCGGTGAGGCGGGCTGAGCGTCACCTGGAGTCGGAGGAGATGGCATGGTCTGCACGATTGGTTGCCTGCGCCGTCGAAGGTGCGCCGTAGAGGGGCTGGTTTTGCCCACGCCGAGATCTGGGGGCATGTTGTGAAGAGTGTTGCGTCGTGACGAACAAGAACGGCTAACAGTGATTAGGGTTTTAATCGAAACCCTAAACTTGGATAAAGCATGGCTCGAACCCTTCTTGACGATGATAATTATAAACAACTAAACTTTAAGAATAATCTTCAATAATAATCAAGAATCGAATCTCGAAAAACAAACAACATAAAATCCTCGAGAATCGACCCGCTCTGATACCATGTTACAAAATAAGAAGCGGAAGCGGAATGATAAAACAGAGCATAAGAACAAGAAACATAAACATGGAACACCAAGATTTAACGTGGAACCCTAATCCGTGAGGAGCGGGATGAAACCACGGGAGAAGCCCCTGAATTGGGCGTGTTTGTCTATTGACTTTTTCTCAATGAGTACAGGAGGTCTGGGGCTCCTTATATAGCCTTCCCAGAGCCTCCAAGTCCCACCCACAGGCGGTATGGGACTAAACACTGGATGGGGTAAATGGATCTTCTCCAGGATCCATTTACCCTGCTACAACTCAACATGGCGCACTACCAAATACTCTAACAATAAGGTTGTAGCATTGTCTGCGGTTCACATCACCGAACATCTCCTTCAAATGTTCGTGATTCACATCACAGAAAAAGTCCTTCAAATTCATCATTATATCATGGGCATTCTTGATATCCACATGTTGCTTTTGAAGCACATTGGATAGAGACCCCAAAATATAACAACAGGCCAACGATTGGTTATCCTTATATTTATTGTTAAATTAAATTTCTTCCATTGACCGATGGTTTTCATACTTGGTCTTCTGGAGCACATATATGATGTGTTCGATAGAAATTGCAAGTTTCAAATTACATAGCCAATCTTAATAATTTGTCTCATCAATTGGTTGACCTTTGGAAGCTTGTTGAATGGGTTCATGGATTTCATATGAGATTAAGAAATGCACTTATTAATATACATGTATATTTACATTTTTAAGGATATTAAATGAGAGTTTAGTTTCTTTTTGATATTTATAAAGTTCATTCCCTTATTCAACTTTCAAAGCAAGAGATGCACTTGCTATTATATATCTAGCGAAATCTGGGATCTCACTTCCTCCCTTGTCTCACCTCAATAATACAAGAACAAGCAACTCCAGTGAAGGAAATGGAAACACTTTCCACCTTGCAAGTCCAACTTGCTTTCCCAATACGGTCTTTGACACCTGAGTCCACCACTCATAAGGTGATGTTGACCTGTTGGTAATTAAACTAACCATCAACTAGAATAGAACTCACTATGTATAATCTAATACTACCTCAATTATATGGGGAACAATAATGGGGTTTAGGGTTTCGGCATCTCATCGTATAATCCATGACAATGGTACCCTCCTCATTGACAAGAGATCATGGAAGGCATCATATTATCCTCCATATCTCATTCAAATTTTGATCGATCATTTCGAGTCATATTCTCAAGAATAATCCTTCCACAGGATCCAATCCTTTTAAATATGAATAATTGGATCGCATTAATTTATTCACGTTATATAAATATCAGTTTAGTTCTAACAAAAAATTATTGCTTGATATTTTAGTATATAACATACGCCCACACAAATATGTATTTATCAAATTTTAGTTGTTAGAGTACGCATTGACTTCCTTATGCTACTAAACCAAGTGAGCATACCAATTCTAGACACTTTCATCGTTTCAATTCGAGACAACACAATTTTGAATAACTTGCTCATGTGGTTTTATTAATCATTTTCCAACCAGATTAATACTATATAATAATTTCTCGAAGAGGTTTAAAATTAAACCCATTACAATTATCGTAGATTTATAAGGTATCATGCAACTAACTTTTTTCATTCAAATTATCTATTTGCAAATAATTATAGTTCAAATTTAATTTTATCACGAATATGTAATTCAAAAGTTGTCGGTAATAAAAATATTACTCTAAATATTTAATTATTTATTTAATCAAATAATATCACATATTTTCATGATTTATTTTTAATGATAAACACATAAAAAACATCATCAAGATGATCATATCATCCTCCGACCCTAGTGATGAAGTATCCGACCTATTGTCTAAAAAGCTAGACAAGTAATCGTTGTGTTGACCAAGCACTCAGTCAATCAAAAATCAACAATCAACCCATAACAAGATGAATAATCGAAGTGTTTTTATATTTCATCATTTTCATTCAAGACACAAAACCAAACTTTCCAAATCCATATCTGCTCCATAAAAACTAAAAAATAAGCAAACTCACTTTCATTGTAATCTAAATAAATAAGATTCAAAATGACAGTAGTTCATCAAAATCAGAGTTAAGATGCAAAATGTGTCTTTTTGGAGTGTATCGTATGGTGTGCCTATACTATATATTGTATATATTGTATTTTGATTATTTGTTGTACATATTTGTGCATATTGTATTTTAAAATACTTGTAAATATTGTATTTTATTCAACTAAAATAAAAAGAAAAAATTACAAAAATCAAAAGATACAAAAATAAATTCATTGCACATATTGTATATTTACCACTATGAATATTGTAACTTTACCTATTTATTTAACTTAATTATTTATTTATAAAATAAAATAAAAAATAATTAAAATTCTTGTAAAATATATGAATAAATAAAATAATAAAATATATAATTATTTGTAAAAAAATTATTAAAAATCAAGTAGTTGTTTAAAGGTTAGGGCAACAACCACCAAGTGTGCGGGTCTAGGATCCCAGTCCTTTCATGATTTTTACGCGAGATCGTAGTGTTTTTACGCCTCGTTGGGATCTCGACTTTTGATCAATCTGCCAACATCTCTATTTTAGGATACCCATGCGTAGGATCCTCGATTTTCAGTTTTTCGTACGAGCTCGTTTGGCCGTTACCAGTCGGGCCCATCTAGAGTGACTTTTCCAGAGAGTCTCTCTCACCCGTCTCTGGGGCGTAGTTTTGGAGTATACCTTTCCCTTTGTTGGACCGCACTTCCAATTAAAGAGCGAGACGGAAGAACCTTTTTGGAGGCTACCTTACCACTTGAGTTTTGATTACTTTTCGCCAGCAGACTTTTCGGATCTAAGATGAATTCTGAAATTGATGAAATACGATTTTTGTTTGCGAGTAAATTTTGTGATTTAAATGGTCAAACAATCCCCGATTAACAAACGATCGATTTTATTGTTCTTATTTTATCCATACAAATTATGGTTGTCTCTGACTATTTTTGCGGTTTTAGATTGTGTCATGGCTTTTTCAATGGTACGAATTACAATGCATTCGATTTTGATCGATTGATCCCATACGATCTATGAAACTATTCATATCTTCTAATATCGATTGATAGTTTTATCGGATCATCTGAACCTTAATCAGGCCGGCTTTAGTTTTGGATTCAAGTGATCCGGATCCAAATGTCACAAATATAAAAACCTCAAAGGAGGTCTCGTCCCCAAAATTCGGTTTAATGTCATTATATGTTTTATCCGAGTTCCATCTTGCCATAAAAATCTCAAAGGATTTTTAACCAATAAAAACTCCAAGGAAAAACAAGCCATGTTCTTTCAAGATGTATATAATTAAATGGGCTTGTTTTGACCATTACCTGAAAAGAGTTGCAGGTATCGTTCCCGTATGTATGCCTTGGTCGGCCCATATTTCCTCTTCGACACTATGTCGGTTCCATAACACCTTTACTAGGGGGATCTCTTTGCTACGAAGCTTCTTCACAGCATTATCGAGTATGTACAATGGCCTCTCCTCCTATGTCAAGCCATGCTATGTGTCAAGATTCTCGCAGTTGATGACGTATCGAGGTCATACACGTACTTCCTCTGGTTGGATATGTGGAAGACATCGTGTATGGCTGATAGATGTGGAGGACGGGATACTTAATAGATCATCTTCCCCACACGGGCAATGATCTCAAACAATACAACATACCATGGCGCCAACTTGTTGCGAACACCAAATCTCTATACTCCCTTCATGAGAACTCAAATATCATCATGAAATGGGACTGCAATATGGACTGACTTGGTCAACCTGTCAACAACAACCCAAATATCATCATGATGATTGATGACATGCCTAACCACTCGGGTATAAGGTACAGAAATAGGGTCGTTGCGACCCAAGCGATCAGGCTAAGTCAATCAAGAAAAATGAACCACTCGAAAAAGATCAAATCAAGAAAATCACGAAAAGCGGTCCTGCTATATGTTTAACCTGGTATAGCACCCAGGGTCGAACTCAAGGAGCACGGATTGGCTAAAAAGCCTACGAAGTAGTCAAAAAATCAGAGAAAAAAGGGAAAACATTTTTAGTGGTTTTTAATTGTTTTAAAATTTTTTGGATTTTTAATATGTAAAGAAAATAAGGAAAACAACCACAAGCAAGCTTTGACAATTTATTTAATGCATTAAAAGGCAAGCAAAAATTCAGGAAAAAATATTTTTATGTGTTTTATATTTTTCTGTGTTTTTGGTGAATTTTTGAGATTTTTCTGATATATATTTTATTTTCTAAAAATCAAACAATGGCGAAAATACAAGGTACTGTCCAGCCAGGCCCAAAATCCCTAGATAAAATATCTAAGGGCCTCAAAAGGGCCTGGAGGTAATTTTCCTGTAAAATTGAGAAAACAAGGAAAATTCGGGTACCAGAATTATTGTTTTTGGGTTTTTAATGTATTTATTGGAATTTTTATGGGGTTTTGAGGGTTTTTAAGTTTTTAAGGTTTTCCCGTAATGAAAAATAGCCAAAATTGGCTAGAAAATCAAGGGAAACAAGATAAACAGTACCTAATTTTTACAGAATTTTTAGGGGGATTTTTATATTTTTTTGTGATTTTTAAAACTGAACAGTGCCAAAAATAGAGGTTTTTGAATTTTTAAAAATAGCAAATAAACTCAGAAATGTCCTCGAAAATTCTCGAAAATCCTACACCATGGCAGGAACCATGGGTCAAATTTTCATCGAATTTGGAGGTGATTTGATATTTTATTCAAAAATGACAAGAGGGCACTGTGCACAGGGACCAAAGTGCAAATACCCAAAGCTCTGGGGGTCCTGGTGCAAAATACCCAGCAAATCACGCGCGAGGCGTGTGCCTGGGGCACTCAGGGACCTATATGTAAGAAAACTAAGGTTCGGGGACTAATTGGTAACTCGTACCAAAAGTCCGAGGACCTCAGCTGCAAATAACCCAAAAATAAACGCACATGCGGAATAAAACCACGCACAGGGGTATAAATACAATTACTCAAAAAGTTTCATTCATTCATTAACAACCAGAACTACAAGGGCAAATGATGCAAATAACCCAGAAATACACGTGACGAAGCACGTGGCTCACAATCGGCAGGGGTATAAATGCAAATAGACTAAAGCGCAGGGTCCAATGTGAAAATAAACCTAAAACTACACAACGTACTTAGATATTTACAGGACTGAAGCAAAATGAAGAAACTAAGAGGGGGCCTAAGACAAATTACCCCTTATTTAACGTCGAGGGCCGGATGATTGACGCGTGGCTGATCCGACGGGTCTGGACGCGGGCGCCTTTCTCCTCTCGCACGTGGGCCTGATCGACGTCTGAGAAGAGGGCACGTGGAAGATCTGATGGACGCTGGTGGCTGGCGCCTCTCTCTCTGCTTGGATGGTCCAGATCGTCCCTCTGAATGATCGGGCGGTGACTGCTCCTCCGAGAATGGATGGACGAGATGAAAACTGGAGGTCGAGGCTGATCGGACGGCGGCTGAAGATCCTCGAAGAACAGGTGCCCGGCGACTATCGCCGGCCTCGTGTGAGCGCTGGGATCCTCCCCTGCTGCCTCCGGAGATCGGAGAAGGTGCGCGATGAAGCTCCGCAGCTGATGGTGGTCTCTGATGGCCCAGCCGAGCCCTAGAGGGCTCCGGCAAGGACGGTGGAGGAGAGCTCCTGGCCTGGAAGACTCGAGCCTTCAGATGGGCTCGCACTGACCTGCAAATGGAACCAGGAGATTCGCGGGTCGAGGGCAAAGTGCCTCGACCCGGTTAGGCGTCGTGGAGGTGGTGTGTGCATCGGTGCGGACGAACCCCGGCGAAGCGACGGCGAGGGGATTCGAATCCCAGCTCCTGTGCGAGCTGGGTTGAATGGAGGGGCGGAGAAGGTGCGCGGAGGGAAGGCGGAGATGGATATGGATTCCGATGATCGAATGGGTACGCGAGGTGGTCGGAATCGACGAAGAACTGGGACGGAGCGATTTGGGGGAAACGGGAAATTAGACTAAATACGGAAGCTAAGGGATTACCTGGGCGGTCGAGGAGACTATGCTGGAGCTGAGGTAGCTCCTGGTCGTGGCCTCAAGGGTTGTCTCGGCCCGAGGCTCGAGCTCCTGCTCTGGGCGGAGCACGGCGGTGCTGACTCGCCGGATCAGTGGTATCCAGCCCCTCTCCTCGCTGCGACGGCACCTGGAGCGAGCTGTCACTCACGCTCGGGCACTGGAGCTCACTAGGGGTGGAACGGATTAGCCAAAGATGCCGATTGAAGGTGGCGGAGCTCGGCTTTATACGTGTGTGCAGATCCGACTAGGGCTGGACGGGTAGGGCTGTGAGAAGCGCGGATCCCAATGCGGATACCCCGGCAGTCATGTCGGATGTACGAGGAAGCGATAGGACCCAGGGTTTGAGGAGAAGGCGAGCGGATCGAGCGCGGAAAAAGAGGAGAAAACGGGTCGGGCGCGAGATCCGCTGGAGAAGACGGTCCGCGGAGGGAGTTGACCGGGGGTCAACATCCCCCGTGGACCAATGAGATGCTGCCACGTGGACAAGATTTGAAGCTCAAAAATAAGGCAGCAAATGGCCGATTTTACAAAAACTTTCAACATGAAATATTTTTATTTTATTTTTTTCTATTTTTTGGTGATTTTTAATTAATTTTTGGAAATAAAAATGAGGTATTTACATTATGTAGCTATATATAGGTATATGTACATTATGTAGTTTTTTTGATTTTTGATTTTTAATTATTATTTTTGTACAATTTTATTCCTATTTTATATTTTATTTATTTATAGAATAAAATGAGGGATAAAAGGGTATTTTTATTTTGTTTTTATTATTTATATACATAGGTGAAATAAATAGTTATGTACAACTATATACATGGCATTTGTACAATATATTTTTGTAATTTTAATTTTGTTATTTTTATTTGATTTTTGTTTTGATTCTTTTTGTTTTATTTACTTACAATATATAGCATAGAATATTTACAAAAAGTTTAGAAAATTATTTTATTTATTTACAAGGTTAAATAAAGAAGCATGGTCTATCTACATGGTGAAAGGGTATTTTTGATCTTTTTGATTTTTAGCTTTTTAGTTTGTTTTTTTATTTGATAAATATATACAAGTATTTACAAGCATATTTTTGGGTGAGGAAAATATAATTTTATTTATTTACATAAATATTTACACAAGAGCCCCTATCTCCCTCTACTTTGGCTTTTATGCGGTCAGGCCCATGCTGAGCCCTCCCTTGGGTTAGGTTGCTCAATATTTATTCTAAATATTTCCCTCTTTTTCTTTTTAATCTTTATTCTTTTATTTTTGCACAAAAACATGCTAATTACAGGAATTTACACAATGCATGCTTTTGGTAATTATTGATATTTACATATATCTACATGTATTTGCAAAGGTTTTTGTAGCTAAAATATAAGAATAAAGAGTGATGAATGGGTATTCATCACCCCCCTATACTTAACTTTGCTAGTCCCTTAGCAAACACTTATTTGAAAAGAAGTGAAAAAGAAAGAAAAAGAAAAAAAAGAAAAAGAGGATGTACATGGATCAAGGTTGATTATTAAACTTGCCTTTATTAAATTGGGATATGGAGCTTGATCAGATCTTTGGATTATTAATGTGTCGGAACCTTATTTGGACTTAAGCTTAAAACCCAACAGCCTCTAAGTTCCACCAATCTATGGACAAGACTCCTCAATAAACCAGATCAGAACAAGTCTACATACACAAACTCTAATGACCATGAATCTTTCCATGCGGTGTAAGTGATATGTGGCTCCACACCTCAGAAGTAACAAAGAAACAACCTCCCTCAACCTGGTAACTCTAATCCCTCGGTCTAGCAACTCTTTCCTCGAGAAGCGGGGTATTCCCTTCTAAGTTCAAGTGCAACCGGCTCAAGAAGAGGGGGAAGAAGTATAGACTTTTGTAAGCCTAGCCAGTGTAGCTAAGTCTTCCGCTGCAAGCTTCATGAGATGTAACATGGATACCATAAGCTTTGCTTTATTTGACTATATACACTCCGGTGGGGTTATTAAATTTTCAATCCGACCCACCACTTTTTTGGAGTTCTTTTTGCATTTTTGCAATTTTTTTTCAAGGACTTCTGTACAACATATCTACATGGTGCAACATATATACACGAAATTTTCCTCTTGAGCCAGTAGACTATCCCTCTTTTGAAGCTTTATTGCAACCCACGGCTTCTGTCTTTAGCCTTCATCACCACTAGACCAAGTTGAGACGCACTTCCTTCACTAGAAGAAGAAGAGAGGTTCCGCCTAGAAGTACTACCCTCATATGCTACCCCAAGCCAATGGAAACTGCCTCCTCACCACCTCATCCGTGGAGAGCCATGTGTAAAGTGCAGGTGCAAGTCAAGCCATTGTCTCTAAGAGTCATGCGTGTGTTGTTAAGTTCTCTACTTAGGCTCATCAAGATGACATATGCTCATAGCCTAGTGGACTCAAAGAATTAAGTCCTTATGGACCTGAAAAGCCTTAACCCTAAGTCTTATAAGGTTCCTCTTAAAGTTAAGTGGATTAAGATCTTATTCAAGCTCCATTTCTTAATTTAATTCCAGGCTTAGTTTAAATGTCAACTCTCATCCAGGAAAAACTATATACATATATGTACACAAGATGCTATTTACAAATATTTTACAATCATGCAAAATTTTTGAAAAATGCTTTGAAATCATGGATGAATGATGCATGAGGTGCAAGTTTTGCAAAAAGATATTTACAAACATTTACACAAGATTTTTGCAAACTTTTGATTTTCAAAACATTTTGGAAAAATTTTGTACTATATACATAATTTTGATACAAAAATATTTACACAAGCTTTACACAAAAGATTTTTGAAATCATTTTTACAAAAATACTTTGTACACTAGCTATGTATGTGCAAGATAAAAGAAGTTTATGTACATGAAAAATTTTTAATTTTTGTGATTTTTAGCCATTTTATTTATTAACACACTCACACAAAGTACGAGTTATGGCTAAAGTATATATGAAATATATACACACCCCCCTATACTTAGCTCGAACGATGTCCTCAGAGTGATCAAGAGCGATGAAGAAGACATAGCTCGTGCTTAGTAAAAGGGAAGTGAAAAGGAATGGCTAAGTACAGAAACGAATAAATGAATAGAATGAGAGGAACTCGGTGGTTTCCCCCTATACTTAGGATTAACTAATCCTAAGTATAGCAAGCTGTACATGAAGGGAAATCCGAGTGAAGAAGATACAGAATCTGCCCCCCCTATACTTAGGGTAAAATATCCCTAAGTATAGGCAGCAAAACAGGAGCAGAACGAATGAAAAGAATACTCGCAGGTCCTACATCCCCGCTATACTTAGGGTAAAGTACACCCTAAGTATAGCATAATCATAAGATGAGAAAAGGGATGTGAGACTAAAGAATAGAATGATATGGACAACTGGATCTATACAGGCGGAGGAACAGTGAAAATCAGGCGTGAGATGCAAAAGATGTGAGTCAAGAGACCACATCTCACGCAAAATGAATAGGGGCAACAATAACGTCCCGCGGCTCATGATCTAGAAATGGCTTGAGCCGCTGGCCGTTCACTCGAAAGGTACTATCAGAAGACAACTCGGATATATCAATGCTACCATTGTCGTGTACCTTTCTGACCAAGTAGGGTCCCTTCCATTTGCTCTGTAGCTTCCCTGGAAATAATCGTAGCCTCGCATCAAACAGTCTTACTCTCTGTCCAACCTCAAAATGCTTGTGGCTGATATGAGAATCATGCCACTCCTCGACTTTCTCCTTATAATGTAGGCTGCTTGAGAAAGCTGCATCTCTAAGCTCCTCCAGGGCAGCTAACTCTGCCCTTCTCTGGTCTCCCATACCATCTGGATCCATCAAAATGTCTGTGACTGCCCAAAGTGACTTGTGCCTCAGCTCAACAGGTAAATGGCACGGCTTGCCATATACGAGGCGAAAGGGAGATGTGCCCAATGGAGTCTTGAAAGACGTCCTATATGCCCACAAGACCGAGTCCAAAAGCTGTGACCAATCCTTTCGGTCCGGGCGGACGACTTTCTACAAAATAGTCTTGATCTCCCTATTCGACACCTCAGCTAGACCATTCGTCTGTGGATGGTAAGGTGTGGCAACACGATGGTCTATACTGAACTCGCTAGCAAGGGCCTTCACCTGGTCGTTGATGAAGTGAGATCCCCCATCAGAAATCAGAACTCGTGGAACCCCGAACTGCGTGATGATATGCTTTCTCAAAAATCGGCAAACTGTCCTCGCATCAGCGGCTCGGGCGGGGATAGCCTCCACCCAACAACTAACATAATCAACGGCCAATAGAATGTACTCAAATCCCTGACTCTTAGGGAATGGACCCATGAAATCGATGCCCCATGCGTCAAAAACCTCACAGAAGTGAATGGGCTGCATCGGCATCATATCACGCTGTCCACAAGTGCCCATCCTCTGACAGTCAGTACACCTCTTCACGAACTCATCAGAGTCCTTGAAAAGGGTAGGCCACCACAAGCCGGATTGAAGCACTTTCTGTGCCATTCTCCTCCCAGAATGATGTCCTCCTGCCTCAAGCTTGTGGCAGTAAGTGAGGACGCTATGGTGTTCCTCCTGAGGAATACACCGACGCCAGACGCTATCCCCTCCTTCGTGGTAAAGGATGGGATCCTCCCAGTGGTAGGACTTGGCCCTCGCAAGGAAGGTCTCAAGCCTATGCCTGGGCCAATCTTGTGGGACTTTCCCTGCAACGAGAAAGTTCACAATATCGGCATACCACGGGAGTGAGGCGATAGCAAGGATCGCCTCATCTGGGAAGGTATCTCGAATGGGATCAATCTACTCAGAATCCTCAGGCTGCTCTAATCGGGAGAGATGATCCGCCACCACATTCTTGACTCCAGGCTTATCCTTGATCTCAATGTCGAACTCCTGGAGTAGAAGGATCCATCTAGTCAGTCTGTCCTTGGCATCCTTCTTTGCCATGAGGTACCTGATGGCGGTGTGATCTGTAAACAAAGTCACTCTAGATCCAATGATATACGATCTGAACTTATCTAGGGCAAACACTACGGCTAGCATCTCCTTCTCTGTGACCGTATAATTCCGCTGGGCGTAATCCAATGTGCGGCTAGCGTAGTGTATGGCAAACGGAACTCCATCCCTTCTCTGTCCCAGCACTGCCCCTACGGCAAAATCGGAGGCATCCGTCATGATCTCGAATGGGAGAGACCAATCAGGCGGCTGGAGGACAGGAGCCTCAATAACATGCTGCTGGAGAGTCGCAAAGGACGAGAGACACTTGTCATCGACAAGGAACTCGGTGTCTTTCGTCAAGAGGTCAGTCAACGGTCGGGCAATCTTGCTGAAATCCTGAATAAATCTCCTATAAAATCCAACGTGCCCCAGGAATGACCATAGCTGCCTCAAATTGGACGGCGGTGTGAGTTTTCTAATGACATCAACCTTGGCCGGATCAACCTCCATGCCCCTGTTGGAGATGATGTGGCCAAGCACCGTCCCTTGAGTCACCATGAAGTGACTCTTCTCCCAAGATAGAACCAAATGAAACTCAATACATCGCTGGAGTACCCGGTCTAGGCAGTCAAGACAAGAATCGAATCCGTCGCCGTAGACCGAGAAATCGTCCATGAAGACCTCCAAACACTCCCCTACCATGTCTGAAAAGATCGACAGCATGCACCTCTGAAAAGTCGCAGGGGCATTGCATAGCCCAAATGGCATGCGTCGAAAAGCATATGTGCCGAAGGGACAGGTAAAGGTGGTCTTCTCCTGATCCTCAGGAGCGATGGCCACTTGGTTGTAGCCCGAGTACCCATCCAGGAAGCAATAATGGCTCTTCCCTGCCAGTCTCTCAATGATCTGGTCAATAAAAGGTAGGGGGAAATGGTCCTTCTTGGTGGCTTGGTTGAGTCTCCTGTAGTCAACACAAACCCTCCAAGAGGTGGGTACTCGTGTAGCGATCTCCTCTCCCGACTCACTGATCACAGTCGTGATGCCCGTCTTCTTGGGCACCAAATGCAAGGGGCTGACCCACTTGGAGTCGGAAATGGGATAAATAAAATCTGCACTCCACCATTTTGATATTTCTTTCATCACGACCTCTCTCAGGTTGGGGTTCAGTCGCCGCTGGAACTCACGCGACGGCTTCGCCCCCTCCTCAAGGTAGATATGGTGGGAGCACACTGCTGGACTAATCCCATGGAGATCCGCTACGCTCCATCCGATCGCCTTGCGGTTCTTTTCAAGAACCCCCATCAAACGGGATTCTTGCTCTCCAGTCAACTCGGCGGAGATGATGACTGGGTACATCTCTGGATCGCCCGCAAGGAATCGATACTTCAGCGAAGTAGGGAGCGGCTTCCGTTCTGGAATGCTGGGTGCTGGCAAATCTGGTTGTGGAAGGAACTGAGTGAAAGCTGCTAAGTCTGCCAAATCTGCCTGGGAAAGTGAAAGCGTACTCTCGCAAACTGGATCGGGAGAAGGCTGCTCAACTGCACTGTCTCTGCTCGGCTCTGCACCTACCTCCTCCTCATCTATAGGCTCAGGTGAACTCAGGTCTGGCATCTGATCATAGCAATCGGCCCAATCAGACTCTGAATCCGAGGGATCTGCATCAATCGCGGTGGCATCAGTACCACCGGAAAACAAGGTGGCCTCAGCACCACCATCACTGAACATCGTGTCGCGATCAAGGACCGGCTCTGTTGCCTCTATGGTATCCTGAACCAGGGCTGTGCTCTCCAGACTCTCCTCTGCTATCATCTCAGCATCAGCTGTATCTGAATATGAGAGGATGGTCTGTGCTGCAGGATCTGCCCAAGCTGCCTCATCGTCTGTGATCACAAAATCACAATCCTGGTGGATGTCTGGCTCTGTGTCTGTCAGCTGCTCTGAATCGGTACTCGCATCTGAGCGGGCTCTATCTCTAGCTCTGTAGTCCTCGACCGTCTCTATTTGTATACTCTCGCCCTCGACGCGAAAGTACACCTTCCCGCTATCATGATCAGTCACCGCCTTGGCTGTGGCCAAAAACGGACGACCAAGGATGATGGGGGTATCGGTCACTGACTCAGGGATCTCCATGTCCAACACTACGAAGTCCACGGGGAATTTCAGGCCCTGAATCGTGACGATAACATCTCGTAATAACCCCTTCGGCCTCTTGACAGATCGATCAGCGAACTGAAGGACTGTCCTGCTCTGTCGAAGAGTGCCCAACTCGAAGCGGTCGAGAAGGGCTGCCGGAAGAAGGTTGATCGACGATCCGCTATCTAGAAGAGTACGGTCGAACCTCTGCTCACTAATCTGGCATCTGACATACGGGGCCCCTGAATCTGGCCTCTTGGCTGGCAGTCGGTTCTGGATCGCAAAACACGTGGCTTTCGTCAACACATGGATCTCTGAAGTGTGGTTCCTCCTCCTCCTCCTGACTGTAGTCCTATCTCTCAAAGAACGCTGGAGAAGCGGGATGTGCTGCAAAGCCTCCTGGAGGGTCAGCTGGATGTGGAATCGATCGATCATGCTCTGGCTGAACTCCTCAAGCTCTCTCTTTTTTGTATCATTTTCTTTTTTCTTCCCCTTCCCCATCTGAAGGGATCTAGGGAAGGGGATCACAGGGTCCTTCTCAGATGAAGGACTAGGAAAAGGTCTAGACGGTTCAAGGACCGGATCCACACATACATCATGCACCACAGTGGGACCAGAAGAAAGTAAACCTTTTCCTTTATTCATAACAGAGTTCTGAGATACAGGAATGCGAGGAAAGACAACATCTCTATCTGTACAAACACCGGTGGCCTCAGTACCACCACGGGCTGGCTCTGCTGCTGCTGCTGGTAGTAGACGTCTTGCGGCATCAGTACCGTGGGCTGGCTCGGCTCTACTGGTGGCGTCAGTACCACCTCCTCGAACTGGTGAAGCGGCGACCTCAGTACCGCCGGTAGGATCAGCATCCTTGGTGGCATCAGTGCCACCATCATCATCTGGAGCGGCCTCAGTACCGCTCTCCTCCTCCTCGTGTGGCGCCTCTGAAGTATCCTCGTGGTGAAGCTCAGATGAGGCGCCGCCGCCTGCTGGGGTCCTACCGCTCCTAAGTGTGACAAAATCAGCATCAAATAGATCCGAAGATGTATCATCAAATGGGTCACTAGGAGTGGCTAACTCAGTATGTGCTACCTGCTCAGATTTCCTCTTGAGATTGTTCGGGTTCGGCTCAATCTGGGCTGGAATGGCGGCCTTCCCTCTCACCAAGTCCCGCATCTCCTGGCGGAACTCGTCCATCTCCCGTCTGAATGTGGCCTGCTGGTCCGTGAGGAGGCGGGCGATGTCATCCAAAGCGGGGCTCTCGTGGGAGCCCGACGGGTAGCCTCTCTGTGGGTGAGGCTGCTGGATCTGCTGCTGATGGTGCTGGTAAGAGGGATATGAGGACGGGTGCTGCTGCTGAATCGGGTGATCTTGCTGCTCACGCCTCCACGACTGTCCCTGCTCCTGATAGGGACGAGGACCGAAGGATGATGGCTGGTGCTGCTGGTGTGCTGGGTGCTGCTGCTGCGACTGGTGATGATCTCTCTGCTGGGAGTACTGCCCTCCCTGCCCTGACGGCTGCTGCTGGGGCTGGGCACCACCACTCCCCCACCTGAATCCGGGATGGTCTCGTCGGATCCCAGGCTGGGGGCGGTCATACCAAATCCCATTGACATCCATCAACGGCTCTGCATCGAAGGGGTCTGGCGGCAGTACTGCCAGAGGCTGATCCGGCTGGTAGACCACCATCTGCATGTCTGGAGATGGTGGGGACTGGTAAGTAGGCTGCGGCTGCTGGTACGGCTCCGCCTGTACAAGGTGAACCTGTCTAGGCTGCTGTGAGGAGCTGGAGCGCTGGGACGAGCTGCTGCTGCCGCCGGTATCGCCTCGCGACAGAAGACGGGGCTGTGAAGCCGTCTGTGTCTCCTGGAGACACATGAGCTGGGTCTTCATGTCGCTCAGAACCTGTGCCATCTGTTCCATCTGAGTGATGCTCTAGCACTGCTTCTTCTCGATCAGCTCCATGCGGTCCAACTTCTCGCTGATGATACCCATGTCCGTAGCGGATGACTCTGCCTGTGCTGCTGCAACTGCGGACGAACTGGATGGACCTGCATCTACCCGTGCTATCCGCTGGTACTGCACGGGTCCTGGCTGCTGTGGCTGGGGTCTCTGAGAATACAACATGGTCTGGGACATCACCATGTAGTTCTCGGACATCTCCTCGTAGATGGCCCAGACCTGATCGTGGTCCTTGGCAAAGTAGGACCCGCCGCAAGAAGCGTTCACCAGACCCTGAAGCTCTGGCGTCAACCCGCTGAAAAAGCTCTGAACTAGGTTCGGCTTGGATATGTCGTGGTGCGGGCATCTGTCTAGGAGCTCTCGAAACCTCTCCCAAGCCTCGTGAAACTGCTCGTTGGGGAACATGGAGAAGTTGCTGATCAGAGCCCTTGATGCATTCGTCCGCCCGAGTGGATAGTACTTTTTCAAGTACTCGGTGCGGAGCTGCTCCCAGGTGTAGACAAACTTCCCTAGATGCTTCAGCCAGGTGGCTGCTCTATCTGCCAGTGAAAAAGGGAAGGCTATCATCCGGATCGTGTCTTGGTCCACGTGGCGATCGTGGACAGTGCTGCAGATCATCAAGAACTCCTGGAGGTGGAGGTGGGGCTCCTCAGTGGCTAGTCCATGGAAACGGGGCAGTAACTGCAAGGTGTTCGGGGGGAACTTGAAGTCCCCCACGATCGCTGGCACTACCACCCAGTGATGCATCAGAGTAGATCCGGGGTTGTGTAACGCCCGCATCGGCTGTGGTGGTCCTCCTGCCGCGGCGGCTGCTGCTGTGGCGGCGGCGGCTGCTGCTGCTGCGGCTGCGGCTGCGGCCTCTGCATCAGGAAAATCCTCAGGCTCGCTCTGCTGGTCTCGCTCTGCTCTGAGCCTCTCCAACTCTCGCCTCATCTCTATCATGAATGCCCCCTGATCACGTAACTGCTGCTGAACTGTCTCGAGTGATGCGATCAGGGTGGAGTTGATCGCCCCTTGGTCAAATACAACATGCTGATCTCCCTGTGGACCTCCGGGGTAATCGTCTGATCTGGCGGCCATAGCGACGTCTGCAAAATCAAATGAGCCCAACTCAGGTGCTGTCAAATCTGCTAATCTCTCCTCGGGCTCATGTCTCTCAATACCAGAAGAAAGGGGGTCGAGGGGGAACAGGGCGGAGTCGTACTCGGGCTCGGAGAGCTGGTCTCGGCTCTCGCGGGCCAACCTAGATGATCGGGTAGACGTGCCCAAAAGCGGTGCAACCAGAGGCTGCCTAAGTGACCGTCTACCCATCATCTTGATCTGGCGAGTAGTACGGATGAGATCTGGAGAAACTATGATCACAAAACAAACCCCTGGTTCACCAACGCAACGCGAGCTGAAGACCGTGAAAGTTCGGTCAAGTTATCTTGTCTATTTTATTTTGGTGAACACACAAAATATCAGAGCGCTTACGTGACCTGTTAGGATATCCGATGCTATCCCAACCGACTGGCCCGCACGGAAGAGTCGGTAATCAGTCGGGTCTAGCACCGGGAGGCTCTACCTAGGGTACGGGTCACTCTCTCGCGCATCCAAACCATACGATGAGGGGGTTGCTCTCCCCAAGACAAAGTTTTTAGGGTGAGCGGTTTTTAAGATCAATAGTCTTAGCCAGTCCCAATTTTATGGTTTTTCTTTTTAATATTTTTCAAAGCAGACAAAAGGCCTAACGAATTTTTCGGTTCTCCTGATTATTTAGTCCGAAAACAGGGGGGAGAAGACGAAAAAGCCGATGCGCGAGAAATCAATGATGCATGCTGAGATAGAAATGCGTACCTTGTCTCCAGCACTCTACATGCAAGTGATCCGCGCAGAATTTAAAGACAGAAAGAAATCTACCTGAATGATGCAACGGGAAAAACCGAGTCCTAGATGAGCAATTTCTAGCGCAGAACCGTCTAACTCAGTCACTCGCCCTCGATCCAAAGAGTCCGGTCTAGACCCACCCCTCCTCTTCTCGACAGGTCGAGTTCAGGAGTAGCGCTTGACGGGGCAGGCTCGCGGCGCGTAGGCTCTCAGGAAAGCGACTAAGTTATTTTTATTATTTATTATTAGTAGGTCCAATTACGTTCTATGGGAACAGATAAGCAGTTAGGTGTTTGGATCCTACTGATTACGGCACAAGCACCAGAAATTCCTAAGTCTAGGGGCTCGAGCAAAAACCGCGTAAACACCGGAAAAGGCAGAGAAAAAAGTAGAAGAAAGCCGCGTCAAAAACCGCGAAAATCTCCTAAGGGTCCCCCGAGCACACCGGTGCTCGGCGAAACAGACCCGCTAAGTCAAGTCCACAACAGTTCAAGTCTCTGAGTGTACCTGTATTATTACAATAATAGTCAAATGTACTGGAAATAAATCCTAATCTAAACTACGCTAATTTGCGGTTATCCCGCGACTCCCGCACTCCTGCTTGCTCTCCTGCACTCTCCTGCGGCTCTGTGAAGAAGAGAGCCGCCTCCGGTTCTCGCGGTTGCGTCGGCTTCCGAAGAAGCCGCCTCGATCCTCGGGCCCTCGCAAGAAAACAAAAACAAGAGTGTCAAACCAGATTATTGTAAGAAAATGTCAGAAAAATAATATCTACACAATTCTATACAAAAAGCCGCGAAAATCAAAAGCCGCGGAAAAAGCTAAAAAATGACTACTAAGCCGTGCTCCCCGGCAACGACGCCATTCTGATGACCCACCTAACCACTCGGGTATAAGGTACAGAAATAGGGTCGTTGCGACCCAAGCGATCAGGCTAAGTCAATCAAGAAAAATGAACCACTCGAAAAAGATCAAATCAAGAAAATCACGAAAAGCGGTCCTGCTATATGTTTAACCTGGTATAGCACCCAGGGTCGAACTCAAGGAGCACGGATTGGCTAAAAAGCCTACGAAGTAGTCAAAAAATCAGAGAAAAAAGGGAAAACATTTTTAGTGGTTTTTAATTGTTTTAAAATTTTTTGGATTTTTAATATGTAAAGAAAATAAGGAAAACAACCACAAGCAAGCTTTGACAATTTATTTAATGCACTAAAAGGCAAGCAAAAATTCAGGAAAAAATATTTTTATGTGTTTTATATTTTTCTGTGTTTTTGGTGAATTTTTGAGATTTTTCTGATATATATTTTATTTTCTAAAAATCAAACAATGGCGAAAATACAAGGTACTGTCCACCCACCGGCGGCTGAGTTCCCCCTAATTTCTTCTCCTTGATGTTCCAGGTCAGGTAAGATAGTTATTGCACATCCTTTTGATTCGTTGTTTAATCATTAGCATACTTTATGTCTTTATTTCGCATGGTTTCATTTATTTTCATTAAAAATAAAAAAAATTACTTCATTAGTGCTCTAGGCTCCGGCCTATGTTTCACGATGAAATCTCCACTGTCCCGACTTCTAGATCATGCCATCAGGTTCCCCGTCACGTTCTCCATCTTCCGAACCATCATATCACCATGTTCTTGCACAGAATGAGAGATCATGTCTTCTTCATCTGCCCTTTACCGGAAATCTCCACCACCTTCATTTCCAACTAGGTTTGCATAACCCAATGGCTGTGGAGCATAGCCTATGAGCTATAAATAGTTTGTTGTAGGTCCCAACCTAGAAGAACCACATTTGGGGGCGATTCAAATAAAAAATATCAACTCTAGGAAGGTCGAGCTTCATTGAGCACCAGGACTCTCCTCATACAGACATGGATCCTCTGAGCATCTCCACCACCTATGGAAGCCCCACTAGAAGGTTTTCAAACCTCCACCTGTCTGAGACACCATCGGATGGAAGAGAATCGATCATTCGAAGGAGCTCCAGGGTGGCGTTCTTTACAGTTCTTCCAGACCACCTCCTCGATGTCTGGTCGAACCCTTGGCTTAGACCTATCTCAAGTGTACACATGCAAAATATCATGTGCTCATCTAGAGCGTGCACATGTTCAAGTGAAGCTCCATGCACAGTCTGATCCGTACATGTGGAGGGTATTTTGTGCACTCAACCCTCGAGATTTTTTGCATTTTTATTTAGTCTCATAATTATTTGGTAATGTGTAAAATTATTTTGGCTAAATTGCACATTTGACGCTTATATTTATGTATTTGCTAGTAGGTCCTTGCCAGGTCATCTTCCATGGCTCTTCACGTGAAGCACCTAGACATTTTGCATGTGTGGCCTTATATCTGTAGGACCTATTATAAAATGCATGTCTAGTTTATTTTAATTATAAATAGGTCCTTATGTTGTTGATTAATTTCATTTTATGTATTTTATTTGTATTTATTACTTCTGTTTGTCCAAAAATTTAGGAAAAATACCTTAAGTTCATGGAACCATATTACATCATATATATATTTATTTGGCATTTAAGTTATTTTACTATTTATAGAAATACAAAACCAAGCATATTTTCCCTATTTAGTATTTAAAAATACATAATAATTAAAATATATTTCCAAAAATTTCAAAAAATATATTAGCTAGATTTTAATATATCCTGACACATTCAAAATCATAAAAAATATAAAATAGAAACCTCAAAAATTGTAAAACCCTAAAAATCTTATAAAAATTAGCACAAATTCTACAAAAATCCAAATAAAAGGTTTCTATTTTTTAATTATTTATTATATATAGTATATATTAAAAAAATGAGCTTAATGGGGCTGCCCCAAGCACGGCTGCTCCCGTGTCATTTCGACATTTTTTTATTTTGAAAAATATCACCATGTATAATCATCTCTATATCCCTCCCATATGCCATTCAAATTTCGTCAGAAACAGACTCCTACGGCCTCCATCCAGACAGTCATTTTTTAACGGTAACATGATTTTTTTAATCGACACCATCTCGATGGAGGTCGTAGGTCTCTATTTCTGACAAAATTCGAATGGCATATAGGAGCGATATAGGGATAAATATACATGGCAATATTTTTCAAAAAAATAAAAAACATCGAAAACAGCGCGGGGGCAACCCCATTAAACTCTAAAGAAATTTAGGGTTTATTTTAGAATTATCATTTTTTTAAAAACCCAACACATGTTTCTGGATTTTTCATTTGCATTGTTTTGACTTTTTTATTACTTTAAAAATCTAAAATATTAGAAAAATATTACAAACAATTACCAAAAGTGGACAAAAATATATAAAACCCAAAAACACTTTATTTTCTTTATTTTTATATTATTTAACTTATTAAAAAAATCTAAAAAGATATTGTCCATATTATTATCTATAGCATATATAATAATTATATCTTCATTATTATTTATCTTATTTTAAAAACCAAAAATAAATTAACATTTAAAAAACAATTAAAAATATAAAACATTAAAATTCATGAATTTAAATATAATAAAAAGTCCACAAAAAATGAAAATCAAAATGACATTAAAATAATTAAAGATAGAAATCCTAAAATAACTATTGATTAGCAATAACTAATAATAGTTTTGTCTATCATTGTTTTTCTTCCCTGATTTTGACAACCCACCATACTTACTCATATGCACATTATTGTGGAGTTATAATAAATTTTGTCTCACATACCGTTGAATAAGTACTTTCTATGGGTTATAAAATTATTTAATAAAAAAGAAAATGTGAAATATGCACAAGTGCCATCTTAACCCAATGAAAGCCTCAATAAAAATATTTTGTTTTTTATTCACAACTCAAGCAAAAATCAAGAAGAGAATGTAAGCAATAGTTTAATGATTTGTTATTTTATTTACCTGTATAGCCTACAAGATTGAACTCAGGGAGGCAACAATAAATTTGCAAGGGTTATTTAATTCCATGAAAAATCAAAGAAATAAAAAAAGGAACTCAAAGCAAACTAAACTTGGACTTTTGTGGATTTTTTATTTTTAACATTTTTATAAATATTTCATTTACAATTTTTTTATTATTCTTTGTTATATAATTTTTTGTGAGTTTTAAATTTTGGAAATGTTTTTAATTTTTGAAAAAAAAGAAAACAAAATCAAAGAAAAAATAAATAAAAGAAATGTAAAGAAAGGTAAATTTTTGGATTTTAAAATAAAGAAAAAATATACATAAAATAGAAATGAAAATATTTTTGGATATTTTATACTATTTTTGTGTTTTTTGGAGTATTTTTTAAATTTTTAGAATATTTAAAAAAATCAAAAATTGTAACAAACAATAAACAAAAATAATGCAAATGTTTTTTTGTTTTTAAAATAGGAAATAAAGGTAAAAATATGTAAAATATATAAATCAACAAAGAATATTTTTCTTGGTTTTCAAAAATGTATGTCATGATTTTTTATGTATTTTTATATTTTATATTAATTTATATGTGTTTTTAGTGTTTTGCAATTTTTTTGGTTTCTATAGAGAATTAGAAGATGAAATTTATAAAAAAATCAAACCAAGCAAAAGAAACACACAAATTTTTGTAGTATTTTTCAAAGAGTTTTTATAATATTAACTGTTTATTTTCTACAAACAAGAACAAAATAGAGTGTTTTTTATTTTTAAAAATAATAAAACTGATCAAAAAGTAAAAACAAAGTTACTGGAGCTAATCCTACTTAGGAGGTGATTATGGTAATTTTTTTGAGAGCTTTAGAGATGATTTATTACATATTATACCTAGTTAATCACCAAAATTATAAAACAACAACGCATGGTATATCTACAAATAATTTTATTTAAGTGACTCAAAAATAACACATGAGTAAATGTGGTGTTGAACCCGAAATTTAACCATAAGCGAGCTTCCCAACACATGTGAGTTGTGCTAGCATGGAAACTGATGAATTATTTTTATTTTGAGGGACTAAATAGTAACAAGAAAACACATGGCAGATCTTACAAATTCACCGTAGAGTCGCATTCTAGGCACACTTATACAACTGAAAGAGGACTTAAGCGTAATTAAAACAAAATATAAGGGAAAACGTGCAACTAAACAATCAAGCATGACATGACAAATGTCCTCCCAAGGTTTTATATACTAATCAAATAAAGTATATGGACATAAGTGCAATTATACCCTTAATATACATGACTGGATCAACGGATGTGATGCGTCTAAGCTATGATCGAACAGTTGAGGATGAAGTGTTCAAGATCAGTGTGGATTCGATCTGGAAGATCTGATCAACGACTGAAATTTGGGGCAAATCCGATGGTTGTCATCTAATCCAACATTGATGTTCTTGATCCGATGTCGTTGTAGGCCCCTGAAAGAACTGGTACGAAGGGTAGCTGATGCGAGTTATGATCGGCCGGATCTCGGTCGATAGTGACTCAATAAGCCTCCTGTTGTGTGCTACAATCTCCTACTACTTCTCTGCTTCAATCAGCTACTCTAGACAAGCCCAAAGATGTTTGATCACAGATCTGGAGGGAAGGATAGCTTCAGCTACTCAAGAGCTCCCAAGTCTGGATCTAAGGCTCTAATTGTGTTCCCGTCACCTACAAGTTGATCCGTGCTGGGAGTTGAAGCTCCAACCGACTTTATTAGGTGAAAACAAATGCTAATGGTGGGTGGATGAAGACCTATGACGGACGACTGTTGGAAGGAGGTAAAACTCTAGATCTGAATCGATCTGGAGGTGCTCATATTGTGAAAGAATATGGAGAAGGTGCTATGAAGGCGATGGTTAGGTTTGATGATGAGATTGGTGATCGGAGAGCTCCGATTGGGAAGATCGGAGCCCGGGAGATATGATCTAACTAATTAATAGAAATCAAAGCAAAATTAAAAGCAAAAATGGAAGTAAAACTAACTACGATTACACTATAGTGGAGGATGAAGGATCTTCGCCTCAATCCGTGGTGGAAAATGGAGAAGCTAGACGACGACGGAGGAAGTCTGGCGATACGGTGGATCGCATCTCAAGAGCAAATTGTTGCTCTCCCAACATTAGGAATCAAGCTTTATCATAGCTTAAATCGCCAGACTCAACCTCAAGTGCAAAAAATGCGAGAAACAGACCAAAGTCGAGAGGCGGAGTCGGAAGGAGAATATATAGGCAGAGATCTTTGACGGATCATGGAAGTGGATTAGTGCATGGGATACCAAAGTTATTAATAGGTGAGAAATATCTCTATTCGAGCTAAAATTTTTTAGAAGAAATCAAAGGCTGAGGATGATCGAATCTTAAGGGAAAAAAAGCTGAAAATGGATCCGGTGAAGAGCATAATTGGGTCAGGAGGGTGGAAGGGGAGTTGACCCGGGTCAACGGACCCGGGTCCTCCAATTATGAGAGTCCGCAAATAAGACAAAACTGCACTAAAAGATAAAAAATAAATCAATGTTAAATACATTAAATAAAAAATGAAAATTATTTTAAATGAATAAATGATGTAAAAATGTTTATAAATAAATAATCTTATTTATGATGAATTTTAATAAATTAAATAAATTAATTTAATAAGATAAAACAAATATTACCCTTTATTCATATGTAAATATACTTATATATACAACAACATGATTTTTAATAAGTTATTATTACAAATACTTATATAATTATTATTTTATTTATTTACACTATTTTACAAGATTTTAAATATATTTTTTTCGAAATAAATAGTTAAGTTAAATAAATAGGTAAAGTTACAATATACATAGCAATAAATATATAATATGTACAAAGAATTTATTTTTGTATCTTTTAATTTTTGTATTTTTGTATTTTTATTTTAGTTGAATACAATACAATATTTGCAAGTATTTTAAAATACAATATGCACAATTATATACAAGAAATAATCAAAACACAATATTCACACAGTATATAGTATAGACACACTTGGCAATACTCTCTGAAAAGCCACATTTTGCATCTTAACTCTGATTTTAATGAAGCCACTGCCATTTTGAAGCTTATTTTATTTAGAGAACAATGAAATTGAGTTTGCTTATTTTTGAGTTTTTATGGAGTAGGTGTGGGTATGAAATTTTTGATTTTGTGACATTTTAAAAGTGTCATCATTTACACAATAAATAATGAATCTTCTTACAATTATTTTTAATATTTAGAATTATTTTTATGTACAATTTTTGAGAAGAAAATATTTTTATTTGGAATTAATAAAGTAATAAATAAAATAGATTTAGGTTTTACATACAAAATAGATGACATATGTGTAATTTGTACAATGAATGGAATTGGATTTGATTTTTATTTATCTCACCCTATTTTATTCCTTATCGATCAGGTCAAGTCTTGACCTTCACTTGAGGATAGAGTTAGTATGTATTTATTGCATATATATATGTCTTTATTTTATTTATTTTCTATTTATTTATTTATTTTAGGATAAAAATAATGATATTTATACAATATTTACAAAAGAATCATGAATAATAAAAACAAGGATTTATTATTATTACATATCTTTATGAAGGTGTTTTAAGCTAAAATAAATGAATAAAGGTGATGAAATGCAAATTCATCATCCCCTTATACTTTAACTTTGATAGCCCCTTAGCAAAGACTTATTAAAAGAATAAGTGACTAAAAGAAAAGGAAGAAAGGAAAACTAATGAAGTTAAAACAATTTTGATTTTTAAACTATTCTTCATAAAATCAAAGTATAGATCTCAGTCAGACCTTTGGACTATTAGTTTGGCAGAATCTTATTGAGAAATGGAGTTAAAGCCTAACAGACTCTAAGCTCCACAAGACTTCTATTCAGGACCCCTCAACAGTCAGGTCAGAATAAGTCCTCATACGCAAATTTTGATGACTATGAATGTACTTATACTGTTTATGTGAAATACAGCTCTCTGCATCAGAAATGAAAAAGACCAGCCTTCTCTTAGCAAGGTGACCCTAATTCCCTTATCTAGCTACTCTTTCCTTGAGGAGTGGGATATTTCCTTCTAAGTTCAGGTATGTGTTGTAACCATAATTGAATGGAGAGAAGTAGAAGAATAAGAAGAGAACTGGAGTGTTCACTAAGTCCTACAGTCTCTCTAAAGCTGGACCAATGTATTCAAATGTATACATGCTTTATTCTCTTTTTTTTTGGAATACACATTTGCTTCTACATGATGGAAAGAACGGTTGCACTGCATAGATCTTTATTGTGCCCATACGGATATAGAATCTTTTTTCTGCAACTATTTGGGGTCTTATAAAAATTGTGCCAGCAGACCATCCCTCTTTTGAAGCTTTATTGCAATCCATAACACCCGTTTTTAGACATCCATGCCACTAGACTTGGTTGGGGCGCAATATCCACTCAAGGTGATTGTCTATGTTTCCATTCCTATGCATCTCTTGCCAGAGGATTCTAACCCTTATCACTTCATCAGTGAAGAGCTATGTGTAAAGTGCTTGTCCAAGTTCGATCATTATCTAAAAGAACCATGCATGCATATGAATATTCTACTTAGACCAATCAAGATGACATCTGAACATAGTCTTGTGGACTCAAAGAATTAAGCCTCTAATCTTGAAAAGTCTCAACTCCAGGTCCTATGAGGTTCCTCTGAAATTAAGTGGATTAAGGTCTTAACCAAGATTCATTCTTTGATTTTATTCCAGATTAGTTTAAGCCTCAATTATATCCTGAAAAATGCACATGCGAATTCAAGAAAATATATACAAAACATCTTTTCAAAAAAATAAAAGAAAGGAAATAAAAGAAAGGATTTTCTTGAAAAGTTTTCAAAGAGTTTTACAAATTTTATGTATTTTAAATTTTAAATTTTAAATTTTAAATTTTAAATTTTATAGAGTTTTTATATAGAGGCTTATATGCATTTACAATAATTTATAAGGATTTTACAGAAATTAAAATAATTTTATGAAAATATATATACAATATTTATACACAATTTATACAATATTTTACAAAAAGAATTTTTACAAGTTACAAGATATTACAAAAAGAATATTTACAAGTTTTATATATAAAATTTATTTTATCTACAAAAAAATTATTTACAAATTTTAAAAAAGAATTTTATATACAAATTATATGAGTTTTATATAAGAATTTTATTAAAGGAATTTTATGCGCAAAAGAATTTTATTCACATATTTACAAGTTGATTAAAAGTTCTATTTACAAACATTTGGTATAACTATTATATACAAACATTTTGTACAGACAAATTATTTATATACAAGGTGACAAGGTAATTTACAAACAATTTTACAAAAGTTTTACAACTATTTTATAAAACCATTATAAAATACTTTACAAAATCATTTTCCAAAACATTTGAGAAAATTTTACAAAATAAATTTTGCAACCATTTTGAAAAGGGTTTTAAAAACTAGTTTACATAATTTTACAAATCAAAATTTTGAAGATTTTCTTTACAAACATCTTACAAAAATTTTTCAACATAATTAATTTTTATATAAAATACTTTACAAAGATTTTACAAACAAAACAATTTTACAATGATTTTTACAAAATAATTTCCAAAGATTTTTACAATAATTTTTACAAAGAACATTACAAAAATTTTACAAAACATTTATACAAATAATATTTTAAAATATTTTACAAAACTATTTACAAAAAAATTACAAAAGAAATTTTTTCAAAGCTTTTTTAAAACTTTCTGCAAATAATTTTATTCCAGTTTATTAGCCATATTATTAATAACAAAAAGTACGAGTTATGCCTAAAATATATATACAATATGTATGATACACCTTATACTTAGCTCAAATTATGTCCTCATAGTGACAAAGAAGCGACAAAGGAAGCCATAACTCATGCTCAATATAGAAAATGAAAAGAATCTATACAACAACGATTCAAAGAATAAAAGTCGGTGATCCCCCTATACTTAGGATCAAGCAATACTTAGTATAGAGGTTGTACAAGAGGGGAAAATCAAGGAAAAGAATGTACAACTCAGTGTATTGATTTGTCCTCCCCTATACTTAGGGTAAAAGATCCATAAGTATAGAAAAAGTTTAATAAGTTGAAGTACAAGTGGGGGAACATAAGAATAAAAAGTAATAAAAACACAAAAGAAGAACAAAATGAACGACATCACTCCCCCTATACTCAGGGTAAATGATCCCTTAGTATAGGCAAAAATAACTAGAGTGATGAAACAAAACAAAAAGAACAACTCAAGTCATTCACCTCCCTTATACTTAGGATAGAGTGCATCCTAAGTATAACACACACACACACATGGGAAAGAGGTAATGATAAAAGCGGAAGAAGAAAGAATAAAAAGGAAGAATATATACAGAAGAATATCGGCTCATGTATCAAACACAGAAGATATCGAAGAATTATCATCTGATACAACATAGATGGAATCAACTATGAATATGAATGCATCACGATCTAGATATGGCTTCAACAATTGTTCGTTCACAACAATGGTTGTGTGACATATGACAACCCATATATGACAATACTACCATTGTCACGCACAACTCTAACAATGAATGGTACTGATCATTTGCTTTTGTTTGTCGGGAAACAACTTCAATTTCACATCAAACAACCATACTTTCTGATCATGGCCGAGAGTCTTCCTCCTAATGTGTCTATCATGCCAATGCTCAACTTTCTCCTTATACATGAGTGAGTTGTCGTAGGCAAAATATCGGAATTCCAGCAATCTGTTCAGATCCAATTTCCTATTCTAGCCAGCTCTCTCATAATACAAGTTGCATTCACGGAGTGCCTGTAAAGATTAGTGTATCAACTCAACAAGCAAGTGGCAAGTCTTTCTATAAACCAATCTATAGGGAGACATGCCCCATGGAGACTTGTGCACCATCGTATAAGCCCATAGAACTGAGTCAAGCCTCTAGGACCAGTTCTTTCTGTCTGGACATACAAGTTTCTGAAATATCATCTTGATCTCCCTATTTGAAATCTCAGCCAAGCCGTTAGTTGTGGATAGAACTGAGTCACGCTCCTTCACAAGATTTTTTACCTCTATATTGATAAAATGGCTCCCCCATCTGAAATGAGTATCTTGGGTATCCCAAACCACACAATAATGTTGTCCTTGAGGAATGAACAAACAATACGACTATTAGAGGCTCGGGTGGGGTTCGCCTCCACCTAACGACTAACATAATCCACGAAAAGAAAAATGAACTGAAATCCCTGACTGATAGGGAATAGGTCCATAAAGTCTATGCCCTAAGAATGAAAAACATTAGAAATCTAGATATATCTCAGGAGCTTGGTATTTTTGGAACCAACGGTTCCTCCCATTCCATGGATATTAGTGCAACCTCAAACATAATCTGTAGCATCCTTGAACAAAGTTGGCCACCACAGGCCACATTGAAGTACCTTCGTTGTGGTATGCTTCCTCGAATGATGCCCACTAGCCTCTAGTCTGTGATAATGCTCAAGCACACTGGTGTATTCTTCCTTAGGAAAGCACCTCCTCTAGATACAATATGCACCCTCATGAAATAGGCACGAATCCTCCCACAAGTAAAAATGAATCTCTGATTGGAATATGTTTACCTTAAGTTTAGGTCAATCTTGTGGAACTTTCTTGGAGAAAAGATAGTTCACAATATTAGCATACCATGTGAGTGAGGCAACAAACAAGATAGCCTCATCTAGAAAGTTTTCTGAAATAGGAAGTAGTAGTTGCTTAGGAGACTCTACATATGATATCTGAAAAAGGTGATCTGCCATAACATTTTTCACTCCAGGCTTGTCTCAAATTTCTAAATAAAACTTCTGGAGAAGAAGGATCCCTATAATAAGGCATGGTTTGGCATCCTTCTTGGCCTGTAGGTATCGTATGGCAGTATGATCCGTGTAAACAATCACATGTGGACCTACAAGATAAGAACGAAACTTCTCTAACGTTAACACTACTGCTAACATCTCCTTCTCTATAACTATGTAATTGCGCTATGCCTCATCCAAGGTCTTGTTAGCAAATGGTACCCCATCTCGTCTCTACCTTAAAAATACTCCAACTGTAAAATCTGATGTGCCCGTTACGATCTCAAAGGGAAGAGACCAATCAGGTGCCTGAAGGACATGAGAGTTAGTAACCATATATGTCATCTGATGGAAATCATGGAGGACTTTCTCATCAACAATAAACTCACTCTCCTTGCACAGAAGCTTGGTCAAACTCCTGACAATCTTGATGAAGCCCTTAATGAATCACCTATAAAATCGAACATGTCCAAGAAATGACCTCAATTGCTTCAAACTCTATGTCTTCTCTAACTTGGAGGTCACATCAATCTTAGTTCATTCAACATACATATCATGTTGGGAGATGACATGGCCCAATACAATCTCATTAATCATCATAAAGTGACTCTTCTCCCTCGAGAGCACTAAGTTTACCTCACATCATCTCTGAAGTACTCGGGCTAAATGATTAATACATGAGTCAAAACTATCCTCGTAGATCAAGAAATCGCCCATGAAGACCTCTAGAAAAGCACCTACGTTGTTGGCAAAAATGACCAACATACACCTATCGAATGTAGTGCGAGAATTATACAATCCAAAGGGCATCTGTCTAAAGGCGTAGGTGCCAAACAGACAAGTAAAAGTAGTCTTCTCCTGATCTTCAGGAGTGATTGCTACCTGGTTATATCTTGAGTACCCATCCAAGAAACAATAGAACTCGTTCCCTACCAACCTCTCAATAATATGATCAATAACGGACAGTAAAAAGTGATCTTTCTTGGTCACTTAGTTCAAGCATCGGTAGTCTACGCAGACACGCCTTAAGTGGGTAGATGAGTCAGAATATCCTTACCACGATCATTCATCATGATAGTAATGACAGATTTCTTTGGGACCACATGCACCAGACTGACCCAATCGGAATCCAAAATGGTATAAATGAAGCCAACATTACACAATTTCCTATCTCTTTCATGACAACATCATGGAGATTAGGATTCAGGTGTCGCTGAAAACCACGGGTCAGAATGTTGTTATCCTCTAAGTAGATGTGACGTGAGCACAAAGTTGGACTAATCCCATGGAGATCTGAAATACTCTGACCAATAGCCTTGCGATTTCTCTCAAGAACCTATAGCATGCGAGATTTTTAGTCATCAGTCAACTACAAACTGATGATGATGAAAAACATCTAGTGGGCACCTGCAAGGAAGGCATTGATGAAGCTGTGATTCATCACTCTAAAAGTTGAAAATAGAGCTTTGATGCATATTTCCACTTGTATTACATAATTAGCATTCATTCATGCATAAGTAATTTTTGCATTTTAACATTCATATCTGCATTAAATAAGAAGCCCAATTCACTTGTAAATATTCACCTGTATATTCACCATATTTCACCAATTTTTATATATTTTATACTAACTCCAAATCCAGTAAAATCAACTCCATATTTCACCAATTTTTTCCTAATTCGGCCTCTAACTATTTCTTTTCTAATTTTCTTTGTTTTTTATATTTGATTTAATCTGATTGGGCCACGTGGCGCCCTCTGGGCCGCCCACGTGGCCCGTTTCCCTTGCTGACACCCGGCGCCTCTCCTGGGCCGTCGGATCCCCCCTGATCGCCTCCATCCTCACCATCCATCCTCGCTCCATTTCCAGCCTTTGGATCTGATTCCCAGACCAGATCTGAGCCACCCTTTAGCGTCTAAATCTCAGCCGCTCGATTTCCTTCTCATCCAACGTTCCTCAACGTGCCATGTCGCCCATTCAAACCTCGTCGTTAGATCCCCCTTCCTTTAATCTCGATCGCTCGTTCGCGCCTCATCCACAACCCTCCGATCCCACTTTGATCCCACGGTCGACAACGAATCACGTCAACCCTCGCCCCTTGCCCTTGGATGGACCCCACTCTTCATCTCGACCGCTCGTCATCGTGCACATCTTAACCGTTCGTTCAGATAGCAGGATCTGATTGTGGCCCTCAGTGCACGCTCAACTCCCAGCCATTGGATCTCATGATCCAACGGCTGTGGCTCATCGTCCTCCTCCAGCTGCCTCCCTTCCCAGGCGTTACGCCTCGCCGCCCCACCGCCCCTTTCCTATTTTGGAAGGCACCACACTCACCCTCTTCGCTCCATAATGCCACCTCCACGAAGCCACGTCTACCGCCTCCTCCGCATAACCCCCATTACTTCCAACCATTACCCCCATCCATCAAACCTTCCATGCAAAAATGTTCGGCCACCCCCATAACCATCGTCCTCCTCTGCCTATAAAAGCCCTTGCCCCGCCACCGTTCGTCCTCATCCACCAATTATGGGGCTTAGGAACAATTTCCGGCTCTCTAGTGACAACGGAGGAGCCCCTTGAATGGAGGCGAAGTCGGCCGAAGCCTCGGTGAGATCCGTGGCCTCTGGCCACGTAGCGGTCGCCATCAGGCACCGCCGAGCACCTTGCATTGGCTGAGCGAGTCGTGCGACGACCGGAGCACCTCCAAGGCGCTCAGCCCGAGCCCCTCCTCCACCGGTCCCCCTCTCCGATGAGGTATTCCTTCCCCGTCCTTTTTTTTGTATTTTCTCGAAAATTTCTTACCTTCTATGATCAGCTTCACCTTCGCCCAACCATCCTCGCACTCTCGCCATCCATTAATCATCCTCGCCAACCCTTTCCGATGCCATCTTCCCTTCTCCATGATCTCAGTCACCTCAGCCAACATCACCTCCCTCTCGCCGGAGGTGATGATCTCGATCCCCCACTCCGACCATATTCCTGGGACTCCATCTCACTCACGCACCCACTCGCACAGCTTCGGCTGTCTCCTCAATGACCGGAGCTCGCGCTGCCTCGCCGGCCTCGAATTTCTTCTCTGACAACCATACTCCGACAGGCAGCTCCAGACAACTACGGATCTTCGTATGAGCTCCAGGATCTTCGCCAGGCTGCGAGCGAACTTCACCAATCTTCAGACGCGCCTTTGGAACACGGTGGAGCCACGGGCAGGTCGCCAGAGCCCCGCCTCCTCCGGGGACCTGCGGAGGAGCACGAATAGCAGGTACCATCCGATCATCTGGATCGGACGGTTGTAATGGTGACGCGTGGGCAGCCCGAGCCTTTAACCGACCCATTAGCCTCGGGTCTGCCGAACCTATGCCCAAGCTTCCAGCACTTGCCAAGTGGCCCGAACCTGAGGGATGACCCGAACCTGACCCCCCTCATGCAGAGCACGTGAGGTGTTGGGTAAATTGCAGTGAAGACCCGGAAGTTTCAAGTGTTTGCATTTTGGTCCTCCAGGCGCGTGCGTCACGTGCGCGTCTGGGGTAATTTACAGGGAGGCCCTCCATAGTTTTAGAAATTACAAAAATGCCCCTGCGCGCAAATGGTGAAAAAGCAACTGGGCCCAGGCGGTTTTTGCTATTTGCATTTAGGTCCCTCCAGGGACCTAAATGCAATATTTATCCTTTATTTTTATTGCATTTTTATTACAATTATGCCCTTGCACTGTTTTTAGCATAACTTGAACATCGTAGGTCCAAATTGCATGATTTTAGTGTCGTTTTGAACCTTGTTTTGTCCTCTACATTTTAGCATATTTATTTGTCTCATTTGACACTCTTTTAATTAAAGTGAATTTTTATGTGTTAATTGAGACCTGCTCTTCCTGCCTTGCTGTGATGTGATGACCGCTCTTCAATGATGGATTAAATTGCCTCTAATTTCACTTTTATCATTATGCTCATAATTTTTAGGGTATAATTGTAGTCTTTAATCTGTAAATAATTTCTCTTGCATATTTATCCATGCCTCACTTTATAATTGCAAAAAATATCTAAACAATACATACATCCTAGCATCACTTTGTATTTTGCATAATTTGCATGAGGACCTGAAATGGAAATTAATTGACATTGTGCCTTCATGAATCAAAATTTAATAGCTAAATTAGGCAGTCGTGTCGCTGTGTTCGACCTTGGTAGACTTGTCAAGTAAAATATTCCACGACATTCAAAGTTCGTGGTTTTTGCTGAACCGAATTCATCTCCTGTACTACAACATAATTCCACATAATTATAGAGGCGAATTTGATTTTCATCAAATGACGCCATTGCCGGGGACACGACTTTTCTTAATTTTTGAATTTTGATCTTTTGTTGAATAATTTCAAATTTTTAGGTCCTTGTTTCATGCATTATTTCTTTGCATCATATTGATCGATTTAATTTTTCGGAATATTCTAATGTTTATCTTTTGTGGCAGGGCCCATGGTGATCGAGGACGCTTGATCCTCATGGAGGCGTGAAGGTTGAAACTTTCGCTGAAGAGGCCGCAAAAGAACCTATGGAAGAATTGGAGGAATTTTTATAAGTCAAATTGCATTGCATCTTGTAAAAAAAACAAAAAAACAAAAAAAAACAAAAATATTGCATCTGCATATTTATTTTCAATCTTGCATATTGTACAAAAAAAATACCCCCCCACACACCTACACTTGCACATACTCAACCCCCACCCCCTGTATATCTCACTCTCTCTCTCTCTCCCTCTATCTCTATCGCTATATCTTTCTCTGTATGTATATTTCACGAATCCCCTCCCCCTCACCCTTGTATCATAGAACCCACCCCCCCAACGCAGACCTTACTTAGGCTATTTGAAGCCTAAGTATAGGGGGGTATGTCTATTCATCCCTCCCGTGTTCAGTCTTCTTGTACTTAGGACAATTTTAGCCCAAGTATAGGGGGACCCTCCTCCTCAGTTCCGCTATATCACCCTATACTTGAACCGAGCCTTGGCTTCATGGCACTAGTGCTATGAGGACATATCAAATTTTAAGTATAGGGGGGTATACCGTATATTACTGTATATTTACTTTAGACATAGCTCGTATTTTTAAAAACTTTTTAAAATTTTATTTTTGGGCTGGGTTTTGGTAAACTTGTGAACCGAGTTTTGTAAAAACCTTGTAAAATGATTTCTTAAAAATTTGAGGGATTAATCTTTGTTAATAACCCTTTTAAAAAAAATAAAACCCATAAAAATTTGCAAAAGCCAAAAATCACACAAAAATTCACTAACCTAAAGAGTTGGTGTATTCCTGACACATTCACATTCACTCAAGGCTTGAGGATTTTTGAGGACACTGGATTTCTGTGATCTTGAGAGTCTGAGTTAACATGCCTTAGCCACTAGGGTTTTACTTAAATACCCACACTTCCCTGGTTTGAAAGATTTGAGTGCTATATTGCACTCTTCATCTCTACCTTCAAGAAAATATGATCTGCACAATCACCTCCACAACTGCATGATTGATGAGATGAGTTGAGTTATCACTTGAGGAGCTAGGACTAGAGATTTGAGTTTAGACCCGATCTGAGGATATTCGAGGATGGGATAAAGTTAATGAAAGCTTCAGAAAACCTGAGTGTTAGCAAAAAAACCCTAGCCAGTATGTGAACAAGATTCATATGCTATCTCTTGATATTTACCTAAAGTGATAGGGTGTGATGAAACTTAATGATTATTGTTGATCAGTGTGCGTCAACTTTTGGTAAAAGCAGTGGAGCTAGCCAACAAAAGCAATGAAACGTCAAAGAAAAAGCTCAATCATCAAAGTCAAATTATAAATGAGCTTCCACCAATGGCGAGCGCTCCCAAACATTTTCAAAGTGTCCACTTGGACCAAGCGTTAATTAGGACCAAGGAGTCGGGTTGACACCGAAAAAGTGCTCTGCATCGTAAATGCTACAAGTCTGGGTGTCGAAGGTATCTTAGATACTCAAAAGAGACATACCCCGGTGTACTCCCAGAAAAACTAGTGCAGACGACTCCATCTCTCTTGACGGACACATTGGTCAACAATTTAAAAATTTTACATGTGTGGAGTAAAAAGGCACTCGAGAGGCCCCTTGTTCCAATGCGAGGGTGAGAAAATTAGACACAATCCCAGTACCTCCATCATCTGGTCGTCCATCAACATTTCAAAGACTGACAAACTAATGAGACGGTGGACTGAAGCAAGAACAGACTTATTCCCTAGTATTGAGGATTAGACCTAGAGGAGAATCTTTGGGACTAGAACTTTGAGTGATGCCTCGACTCGACTCTCATGAAATGCAATACACTAAATGTCATATCCTTATATTGTATGTACAAAAAGAGAGTCTGATAATCATAGAAGTTGGATTCCTTCTGACTAAGGCTTGGATAAACCTGGAATTTTAGGATCACCTAGGTCAAGAGTCTTTGAAAGAGCAAGCCTTGAAAATTTCACGCGTACTGTCAGGAATTAATCTGACTCCTTCATTCTTTAGATGCTCGAGGACAAGCATGGTTTAAGTATAGGGGTATGATGAATCTTGTATTCATCATGCTAAAAGTCACATATTAAAACCCCTGACATAAATAATCCAATAAAATCACCTTTAATTCTTTGTTTTTATCATGTATTATATTGTATATATTTTATCATTAATTTAGTGTATTTAATGTCCTCTATTTTTCTTGCAATTATTTTATTATTAAAAACCCCTAAAAATTAGGTAGATAAGTTGTCTATAAATTACTGACCTTTAAAACCACTAAAAAATACAAAAACAAATCAAAACCACAAAATCGGTGTTTTTATTCCCTTAAAAATACCCCCAAAAATAGCTTTTGTACAGATGACCTCTTTCGGCTTTTTGACCAACATGAAAGTTAAAGATCTCGTCGAGACGAGCAACTTTCATGTTTTTACTTTTTCCTAATTCGACCTCTAACTATTTCTTTTCTAATTTTCTTTGTTTTTTATATTTGATTTAATCTGATTGGGCCACGTGGCGCCCTCTGGGCCGCCCACGTGGCCCGCTTCCCTTGCTGACACCCGGCGCCTCTCCTGGGCCGTCGGATCCCCCCTGATCGCCTCCATCCTCACCATCCATCCGCGCTCCATTTCCAGCCTTTGGACCTGATTCCCAGATCAGATCTGAGCCACCCTTTAGCGCCTAAATCTCAGCCGCTCGATCTCCTTCTCATCCAACGTTCCTCAACGTGTCACGTTGACCATTCAAACCTCGCCATTAGAACCCCCCTTCCTTTAATCTCGATCGCTCGTTCGCGCCTCATCCACAACCCTCCGATCCCACTTTGATCCCACAGTCGACAACGAGCCACGTCAACCCCTCTCCCCTTGCCCTTGGATGGACCCTGATGAAACTCAATTTCATCATCTTTATATTCTATAATTAACCCCCTTGCTTAAGCTTTGTGTCAATAAAACCCAGATAATGTCCTGTAATTATCAGAGTCCTCAATAAATTAAAAAACCACAAAAAAATCGCAAATCAAAAATCGTGGTATTTTTAGCCTTAAAAATACCCTCCTAAATATTTCGGGCCTTTGTTTGATCTCATCTCCAGTTTTGGTCAACATGAAACTTGTAGATCTCCTCAAGATCTACAACTTCCATGTTTTGAGTTTTCTCAAAATCGGCCATTTCAACCTTCAAAAATCAAAATCAAGTTCGCAATAATCTGATTGGGCCATGTGGCTCATTCTGGGAGCGCCACGTGGCCCGGTCTTATCTGTTTTATCCGCCGTCAACCACAACCGTTAGATCCCTTCTTGGATCCAACGACTGCTCTCTTTCCACGCCGCTCTTTATCCGCGACCGTCAGATCAAACGCTTCTTCTCATCTAAGCCGTCCGCCCGCGCCTAGCGCACAGCCTGCCACGTGGCGCCTTGAGATCCGTCCGATCATGCCTTGGTATCTTTGATCGCAGCCGCCCATTCCTCTGACGCTCCTCATCCGCTCGATCGGCCTTAGCTTTCCATCATCACCGTCCTTTAGCGCCTCGCCCTCGTCATGACACGTGGCTGCTTTGCAGCCATCTGATCACTCCGCCCCCGATTTAATCCATACCGCTCCTTCGCACATAGATCCCCACCGTTGGATCTCCAGATCCAACGGTCAGTTGACCGTCGTCAACCTCAGGCTCCCTCCTCTTTCACACGATCCCACTCCACGTGGACCTCTTCCCCTTTCCATTTCTCCCACCATCTCCGACTACCTCTTCCCTCTCCAACCATCCCACGGTCTTCACTACTCAACCATCTCCCTCGCGCATCACTCCACGATCCACGTCGTCTTCCCAGTCGTCCCATATTCCCCTCGCAAACCATGACGCCACTCATCAGCTCCGTCATCAACCACCTTCAATTACCCGACATCCCCCTCCGTCAACATTGGTCCATCTTTATGAGGAAGGAGGCCCAGCCCTCCTCCTTCTCCCTGTGACAGGGGGAGAAGCGAGGATAGAGCGAAGACGACCTCCATGCCCGGTGAGACCCTCCGCCATCCATGGCGGAGTTGCGGTGCCCCGGCGACCGCCCGAGCTGCGTCGATCGGCTGACAACGTCCAGCGAAGACCCGGGGCTCAATCCAAGCCCCAGCCCAAGCCACTCGCTCCGCCTCCGACCCGGTAAGCTCTTCTTCTTCTTCCTCTCTAATTTTCCTTAATTTCCATTACTTTTCTAGGCCGCTTCACTCACCCTCGATCTCCATTGACCAACCCTTTAGCTTCATCACGCATCCCCCTTCAACGCACAACGCTCAGATCCTCTTCTCCTTCTTCCAAACCCTAGGTCACCATCGACCCACCTCCTCCGCCACCCACGGCGGAGGAGCTCCGAGCTCCCCACATTCTCTGCCCGCAAGAGCTCTCACTCCACTCCCCTTCATGAAACCCAAAGCTTCTGCTACGGACTAACGCTGGAGGATAGCCAAGGCCTTCAATGGCTGGAGGATCATCGGGCCCGACTTCGGCACCGTCGTTCTCATCATCAGCATTCCGATGGGCCGAGCTGAGATACTTGACACCTTGCCCGAGCTTCCATCTTCATCGACAACATCTCAGGAGCATCGGGCGAGCTCCACCATTGCCAAGGAAGAGCGGCAGAGCTGGAGCTCCTTCGTCAGAGCTCCAGAAGCGCCGCCAGCTGCGGAGGATGACGATGGAACAGATGCCGTCGGATGATCTTCATCTGACGGTGCAGATTCGACCACGCACGTCTTCTTCAGCAACCGTTGGATCGTCTCGATCCAACGGCCTTTGTGCAGCCACGTAGCTCTTGGTCGTTGGTCCAGGAGCCATCGGATCCTCGAAGATCTGATGGCTTAGAAGCAGCCACGTCCCCAGGGGAGCTTTCACCAGAAACCCTTGGATCATCACGATCCAAGGGCCGACATTCAGCCACGTGGCGACGCCAGAGCCTTCACCGAGCCTCAACCTCCGAGCCTCCAGGCTTGGGAGTTCCCGAACCACAGCCGAGCCTGCAGTAACGTCCGAACCAAGCCGAAGCTGACTCCGAGCCTCTACCGAGCTTGACTCCAAGCCTGGATAGCACGTGCGTAGCACGTGTTTATCTGGGCAATTTGCAGATAAGCCCTCCGAATTTCTTCAATTTGCAAAAAGGTCCCCACGCGTATGGTTTATTTACAGGGAAGGCCCCGCGCTTTATTTTTATTACTTTTTAGTCCCTCCCAGGAACCTTTTTGTAGTTATCTTTTCATGTTTTCTTTCAGTTATGCCCTTGCTTTCCTTTATGCATATCTTGAGCTACGTATGTCCAATTGAGTTGATTTCAGTTTCATTTTAAAGCTGGTTTGATGATCTTTCTAATGGCATGCTTAATTGTTATTTTGGACACAATGAATTTTGATGTATTATTCTATAGCCATGTGTCTCTAATTTCTTAACTTCTGCCTTGTTCAAAGTGATTTTGTCATACCATCTAATCTGAAATTAACTTATGGTTTAATTTGCTCATCATCTTGATCTTGGGCATATATGTGATGTATTTTTATTGCATCTCTTGCATAATAAAATTTATATAAAAAATGCATGTTTACTTTATTGTTCTTGCATTGTTGTGTCTTTTTGCATACTTTGACCTATATTGACTTCAACTCATCACTTAGTTAAATAAATGGAAATCCGATTAATATGAGAGAGGCTCGTGTCCCTGAGTTCAACCTTGGTATCTTACCAAGTAAAATAAAATTAATTTATGATCATCTCATTTTGATCTATCATACACATATTTAAATGAGATGATCATTTTGATGAGCCCATTTCGGCCCGACTGCTACGACATGTTGAAGTGTTAAAAAAACACTCTTAAAGAGCCGATTTTGTGGTTCGTCAAATGGCGCCGTTGCCGGGGACACGACTCATTTCTTTTATTATTTGGAATTTTGTTTATTTAATTTCGTGTTTCTTTTATAGGTCAATTTGTTCATCCATTTTTGCATTCAAAAATTTTCTTCTCTATTGATCTCTAACTATTGCTTTTGTGGCAGGGCCCTTGATGGTTCAAGGAGGCAAGGAGCAAGATGCGATCCGCTGTGAGGAGCCGCATAAGCACACTTGGAGTACGTCGAGAAGAAAGAAAAAATGTCTTGCATTTTTATTTCCATGTAATAATTCGTCGTTTACAGCGGTCTTCGATCGAAGGCTCGCGGTTGTAATCGAACGATTGTGGTTGTGTGGGGATCCTCCCCACTTGAGTGTCGACCTAGGACCAGGCACGCGGCTCTTTGAGTAGTTTTCATTTTTATCTTTACGTGCTTGCTCGTAGGTAGGACACACTAAAATTTAGATGCACATAATCTCACCTCACATAGCTAAAATTAATGAAAATCATTCCCGCTAAAAGATGCATGATTAGGTGCGGCTTTTATCGACTTGCATACATTGATTTTGGTTTTCAAAACGGCCCGAGTTTTTCACAGATTTATCGCCAAATCATTGCATGATTTCTCGCTTAGCCTCGATCGCGGTTTTTATCGAATACATGTTTTTCTCGGCTTTCTCTTCCTAGCTTGATCACCTAGGATAAATGGAAAATGGGAATGAACGGTAGACGATGATTTCTTGATTTTTGTGCTGACTTTAATTCAGTGATAACCTAAAATAAAATTGGGACTGTTAATTGCAAGTCAACCAAAAATGGAGTAAAATTCGGTTTTGGGAGAGCAATACCCTCGCTTACGCAATGATTTTCACTTTGCGTAAAAATTTAATGTTTTATCACCAATAAAACCGACAAGATAATAAACCAACCTTGGTTGGTTTCATGTGTGAGTTGGTGAAACTAAGGGTTTGCTTGCTTGATTGAGCCATGCTTGTTGCGATACACACCCTAAAAACCTTAGTCACTCCATTTCATCTCCGAAGATTCATCCGCTCATTTGTAAATCCATCCTTCTTCTTCTTTCCCCTTGGGACCCTCCCAACATCAATTCACATCTTTGTACTTAGGCTAATCTCAGCCTAAGTATAGGGGGGACCCGAGTCCCTGTGATTTCTCTACTCATCTTTCCTTGCCTTTATACTTAGGTTATTTCTAACCTAAGTATAGGGGGAGCCCCTCTTAGCTCCCGTATATTTCTCTACACTTAAATGGACCTATGGACTCGTAACATCTAGTGCTATGAGGACATAGCAAAGTTTAAGGATAGGGGGGTATACCGTATACACAATTTACTTACTCTAGCTATAATCTGAAAATTTTGAAAAATTTTAAACTTTTTGGCTAAAGTAAAATTCTTTGGACTAAGACAACTCAAATGATTTCACGACTTTTCGATGTTATGTTACACTATTTTTGATAAAAATATTTTTGAAAATGATTTTAAAAATGAGATTTTCTTGTTTTGAAAAAATCTTTTGAAAATGTTTTTGAAAATCTTTTATTTGTGTGACATGCTTTTGAAAATCATTTATCAAGGAAGGTTGAGTCTAACACGTGTTTTAACTTTAGACTAAAATCCATAAAAATGAGCAAAAAAAAGTTTTTGAATGAAGGAGTTGGATTAAACCTCTACACTTACACTTTCACCCAGCATCTGAAATGTTCAAGGAAGCTTGATTTATGAGGTCTTTGAGATTTGCGGTTAACCAGCCTTAGCCATCAGGGTCTTAGACTTAATCATCTACATTCCCCTAGGTCTCTAGATTTGCATGCTATATTCCATGCTTAGTCTCAGATTTAAAGAATATGATCAGCACATCACATGCACGACTGCGGTTTTTGATTGAGATGAGTTGATTTTTCACTTGAGGAATTGGGATGAGGAAGTCAAGTTTGGATTTGATCTAATGATGCTCGAGGATGGGATAAAATCTTTGGAGGCTTCAGGAAACCTGAGTGTCAGCATTATTAGCCAGTATGAGAACTTGGTTCTTATACTAATCTCTTTAAATTGACCTAAGTGCCAGGGTGTGAAATAAATAAAAAAATGTTGATCAGTGTGCGCCAACTCTTGGTAAAAGCAGTGGAGCTAGCCACAAATTATACAAGTCAATGAAATTCAAAGAAAAGCTCTCATTCCACAAAGTCAAATCTCAAAGAGCTTCCACCAAAGGCGAGCGCTCCCAAACTTTTCAAAGTGTCCACTTGGACCACCGCTATTAGGACCAGGAGTTGGGCTTGCACCAAAAAAGGGCTCTGCATCGTAAATGCTACAAGTCTGGGTGTCGAAGGTACGATAGGTACTCAAAAGAAACACACCCCGGTGTACTCCCAGGAAAACAAGTGCAGACGGCTTCAACTTCTCTTGACGGACGCACTGATCAACACCAAAAAAATGTATTGCGTGAAGGCACTAGAGAGAATCCTTGTTCCAATGAGAGGGAGAGAAGAAATTACACAACCCCATGCCCTCCATTTCTGGCATGCCATCTACATTTTCTAAGTCTGACAACTAAAGAGACGGTGGATCGAATGCAAGATTGGATTTATTCCTTAGTGTTGAGGATTGGGTCCTTAGGAGATTTTCTCGGACCAAGACTTTGGGTGACGAATTGACTCTACTCTCAGAATCGCAGTCAACACTAAAATGTCATATCCTTTAGATTATATGTATATCAGAGAGAGTTTAGAGAAGAAGAGGAATTGGATACCTCTTGACTAAGGTTGGGTTGAACTCTAGAATTTTGGATATCTAAAGTCGAGTCGACTTGATCATATTGGATCCTGTATTCACATGCACAAGGGGGTTAATCCAACTTAGTCATTCTTTTTGATGCTCGAGGACGAGCATAGTTTAAGTATAGGGGGGTGATGAAACTCAATTTCATCATCTTTATTTTCTATAATTAACCCCCTTGCTTAAGCTTTGTATCAATAAAACCCAGATAATGTCCTGTAATTATCAGAGTCCTCAATAAATTAAAAAACCACAAAAAATCGCAAATCAAAAATCGTGGTATTTTTAGCCTTAAAAATACCCTCCTAAATATTCCGGGCCTTTGTTTGATCTCATCTCCAGTTTTGGTCAACATGAAATTTGTAGATCTCCTCAAGATCTACAACTTCCATGTTTTGAATTTTCTCAAAATCGGCCATTTCAACCTTCAAAAATCAAAATCAAGTTCGCAATAATCTGATTGGGCCACGTGGCCCATTCTGGGAGCGCCACGTGGCCCGGTCTTCTCTGTTTTATTCGTCGTCAACCACAACCGTTAGATCCCTTCTTGGATCCAACGGCTGCGCTCTTTCCACGCCGCTCTTTATCCGCGACCGTCAGATCAAACACTTCTTCTCATCTAAGCCGTACGCCCACGCCTAGCGCACAGCCTGCCACGTGGCACCTTGAGATCCGTCCGATGACGCCTTGGTATCTTTGATCGCAGCCGCCCGTTCCTCTGACGCTCCTCATCCGCTCGATCGGCCTTAGCTTTCCATCATCACCGTCCTTTAGCGCCTCGTCCTCGTCATGACACGTGGTTGCTTTGCAGCCATTTGATCACTCCACCCCCGATTTAATCCATACCGCTCCTTCGCACATCGATCCCCACCGTTGGATCTCCAGATCCAAAGGTTAGTTGACCGCCGTCAACCTCTGGCTCCCTCCTCTTTCACACGATCCCACTCCGCGTGGACCTCTTCCCCTTTCCATTTCTCCCACCATCTCCGACTACCTCTTCCCTCTCCAACCGTCCCACGGTCTTCACCACTCAACCATCTCCCTCGCGCACCACTCCACGATCCACGTCGTCTTCCCAGTCGTCCCATATTCCCCTCGCAAACCACGACGCCACTCATCAGCTCCATCATCAACCACCTTCAAATACCCGACATCCCCCTCCGTCAACACTGGTCTATCTTTACGAGGAAGGAGGCCCAGCCCTCCTCCTTCTCCCTGTGACAGGGGGAGAAGCGAGGATAGAGCGAAGACGACCTCCATGCCCGATGAGACCCTCCGCCATCCATGGCGGAGTTGCAGCGCCCCAGCGACCGCCCGACCTGCGTCGATCGGCTGACGACGTCCAGCGAAGACCCGGGGCTCAATCCGAGCCCCAGCCCAAGCCACTCGCTCCGCCTCCGACCCGGTAAGCTCTTCTTCTTCTTCCTCTATAATTTTCCTTAATTTCCATTACTTTTCTAGGCCGCTTCACTCACCCTCGATCTCCATTGACCAACCCTTTAGCTTCATCACGCATCCCCCTTCGACGCACAACGCTCAGATCCTCTTCTCCTTCTTCCAAACCCTAGGTCACCATCGACCCACCTCCTCCGCCACCCACGGCGGAGGAGCTCCGAGCTCCCCACATTCTCCGCCCGCAAGAGCTCTCACTCCACTCCCCTTCATGAAACCCAAAGCTTCTGCTATGGACTAACGCTGCAGGATAGCCAAGGCCTTCAATGGCCGGAGGATCATCGGACCCGACTTCGGCACCGTCGTTCTCATCATCAGCATTCTGATGGGCCGAGCTGAGATACTTGACACCTTGCCCGAGCTTCCATCTTCATCGACAACATCTCAGGAGCATCGGGCGAGCTCCACCATGGCCAAGGAAGAGCGGCGGAGCTGGAGCTCCTTCGCCGGAGCTCCAGAAGCGCCGCCAGCTGCGGAGGATGACGATGGAACAGATGCCGTCGGATGACCTTCATCTGATGGCGCAGATTCGACCACGCACGTCTTCTTCAGCAACCGTTGGATCGTCTCGATCCAACGGCCTTTGTGTAGCCACGTAGCTCTTGGTCGTCGGTCCAGGAGCCATCGGATCCTCGAAGATCTGATGGCTTAGAAGCAGCCACGTCGCCCAGGGGCGCTTTCACCAGTAACCCTTGGATCATCACGATCCAAGGGCCGACATTCAGCCACGTGGCGACGCCAGAGCCTTCACCGAGCCTCAACCTCCGAGCCTCCAGGCTTGGGAGTTCCCGAACCACAACAGAGCCTGCAGTAACGTCCGAACCAAGCCGAAGATGACTCCGAGCCTCTGCCGAGCTTGACTCCAAGCCTGGATAGCACGTGCGTAGCACGTGTTTATCTGGGCAATTTGTATATAAGCCCTCCGAATTTCTTCAATTTGCAAAAAGGTCCCCGCGCGTATGGTTTATTTACAGGGAAGGCCCCGTGCTTTATTTTTATTACTTTTTAGTCCCTCCCAGGGACGTTTTTGTAGTTATCTTTTCATGTTTTCTTTCAGTTATGCCCTTGCTTTCCTTTATGCATATCTCGAGCTACGTTTGTCCAATTGAGTTGATTTCAGTTTCATTTTAAAGTTGGTTTGATGATCTTTCTAATGGCATGCTTAATTATTATTTTGGACACAATAAATTTTGATGTATTATTCTATAGCCATGTGTCTCTAATTTCTTAACTTCTGCCTTGTTCAAATTAATTCTGTCATACCATTTAATCTGAAATTAACTTATGGTTTAATTGGCTCATCATCTTGATCTAGGGCATATCTGTGATGTATTTTCATTGCATCTCTTGCATAATAAAAAATAATATAAAAAAATGCATGTTTACTTTATTGTTCTTGCATTATTGTGTCTTTTTGCATACTTTGACCTATATTGACTTCAACTCATCACTTAGTTAAATAAATGGAAATCCGATTAATATGAGAGAGGCTCGTGTCCCTGAGTTCGACCTTGGTATCTTACCGAGTAAAATAAAATTAATTTATGATCATCTCATTTTGATCTATCATACACATATTTAAATAAGATGATCATTTTGATGAGCCCATTTCGGCCCGACTGCTACGACATGTTGAAGTGTTAAAAACACACTCTTAAAGGGCCGATTTTGCGGTTCGTCAGACCCCGCTCTTCATCTCGACCGCTCGTCATCGCGCACATCTCAGCCATTCGTTCAGATAGCAGGATCTGATTATGGCCCTCCGTGCACGTTCAACTCCCAGCCGTTGGATCTCATGATCCAACGGTTGTGGCTTATCATCCTCCTCCAGTTGCCTCCCTTCCCAGGCGTTACGCCTCGCCGCCCCACCGCCCCCTTCCTATTTTGGAAGGCACCACACTCACCCTCTTCGCTCCATAACACCACCTCCACGAAGCCACGTATGCCGCCTCCTCCGCGTAACCCCCATTACTTCCAACCGTTACCCCCATCCATCAAACCTTCCATGCAAAAACGTTCGGCCACCACCATAACCATCGTCCTCCTCCGCCTATAAAAGCCATTGCCCCGCCATCGTTCGCCCTCATCCACCAATTATGGGGCTTAGGCCCAATCTCCGGCTCTCAGGTGACAGCGGAGGAGCCCCTTGAATGGAGGCGAAGTCGGCCGAAGCCTCAGTGAGATCCGTGGCCTCTGGCCACGTAGCGGTCGCCATCAGGCACCGCCGATCACCTCACATTGGCTGAGCGAGTCGTGCGACGACCGGAGCGCCTCCAAGGCGCTCAACCCAAGCCCCTCCTCCACCGGTCCCCCTCTCCGATAAGGTATTCCTTCCCCTTCTTTTTTTTTGTATTTTCTCGAAAATCTCGTACCTTCTACGATCAGCTTCACCTTCGCCCAACCATACTAGCACTCTTGCCATCCATTAATCATCCTCGCCAACCCTTTCTGATGCCATCTTCCCTTCTCCATGATCTCAGTCACCTCAGCCAACATCACCTCCCTCTCGTCGGAGGTGATGATCTTGGTCCCCCACTCCGGCCATCTTCCAGGGACTCCATCTCACTCACGCACCCACTCGCACAGCTTCGGCTATGAATAACACCTGCAGGTCTCCTCAATGAACCGAGCTCGTGCTGCCTCGCCGGCCTCGAATTTCTTAACCGACAACCATACTCCGACAGGCAGCTCCAGACATCTACGGATCTTCGCATGAGCTCCAAGATCTCCGCCAGGCTGCGAGCGAACTTCACCAATCTTCAGACGCGCCTTTGGAACACGGTGGAGCCACGAGCAGGTCGCCGGAGCCCCGCCTCCTCCGGTGACCTGCAGAGGAGCACGAATAGCAGGTACCATCCGATCATCTGGATCGGACGGTTGTATTGGTGACGCGTGGGCAGCCCGAGCCTTTACTGACCCATTAGCCTCGGGTCTGCCAAACCTATGCCCAAGCTTCCAGCACTTGCTACGTGGCCCGAACCTGAGGGATGACCCGAGCCTGGCCCCTCACGTGCAGAGCACGTGAGGTGCTGGGTAAATTGCAGTGACGACCCAGAAGTTTCAAGTATTTGTATTTTGGTCCTCCAAGCGCGTGCGTCACGTGCGCGCTTGGGGTAATTTACAGGGAGGCCCTCCATAGTTTTGGAAATTACAAAATGCCCCTACGCGCAAATGGTGAAAATGTAACTGGGCCCAGGAGGTTTTTTCTATTTGCATTTAGGTCCCTCCAGGGACCTAAATGCAATATTTATCCTTTATTTTTATTGTATTTTTATTACAATTATGCCCTTGCACTGTTTTTGGCATAACTTGAGCATCATAGGTCCAAATTGCATGATTTTAGTGTCGTTTTGATCCTTGTTTTGTCCTCTACATTTTAGCATATTTATTTGTCTCATTTGGCACTCTTTTAATTAAAGTGAATTTTTATGTGTTAATTGAGACCTGCTCTTCTTGCCTTACTGTGACGTGATGACCGCTCTTCAATGATGGATTAAATTGCCTCTAATTTCAGTTCTATCATGATGCTCATAATTTTTAGGGTATAATTATAGTCTTTAATCTGTAAATAATTTCTCTTGCATATTTATCCATGCCTCACTTTATAATTGCATAAAAATATCTAAAAAATGCATACATCCTAGCATCGCTTTGTATTTTGCATAATTTGCATGAGGACCTGAAATGGAAATTAATTGACATTGTGCCTTCATGAATCAAAATTTAATAGCTAAATTAGGCAGTCGTGTCCCTGTATTCGACCTTGGTAGACTTGTCAAGTAAAATATTCCACGACATTCAAAGTTCGTGGTTTTTGTTGAACCGAATTCGTCTCCTGTACTACAACATAATTCCACATAATTATAGAGGCGAATTTGACGTTCATCAGCCGTGCTACGTTCATGCCTCCGCGCAATCTCCAGTAGATCCCTCAATCGCGCCCCCTGTCGACGAGCAAGGAGTAGCCACACCAGTCCCCTTCTCCCCCACGGTTGTGCGCGGTTCATGCCATCCATCAACCACATGGTCCCCCTGGACAAGAAGCACCGCAGCCCCCTACGGCCCCACCTCTGCTGCCATCCTTAGCGGATGTGTGTCCGCTCCAGCCCGTGCGTGTACCTCCAGTCATCTTCTTCGCCCTCGCACGTACGGCCAACCGTCGCACCTCCAGCTTGCAAACCTCTCCTCTGCACGGCCGTCTGCGCCTGACCAGCTCCATCCACAGCCACCTCGTAGAGGCCGCCTGCAGGCCCCCTCGACCGTCGTCTCCTCCGCCTACACCTCCTTGTCCGCGCAAAGTCCTCCAGCCCTTCACCGCGCATGGAGCTTCGCACCACCGCATTCCTCCTCCAGGAGCTCCCCACTTGCACCTCCATCCCATGCATGAGGAAGCAGACCACCTCCTCCCCTCACGTGAAACACATGTGCTTCACTAAAAAAATTGCAAGAAGACCCGTACAAGTATAGGTAATTGCATACAACTCCTGTCAGCATTTCTTTACTCAATTTTGTTTTTGTAAATTGCATTTAGGCCCTTGTGTTTGCATATTTATTTAAATATCCATTTTGCATCATTTTGTTATTCTAAAAATTGCATGTTGTAGAATCTCTTATGTTTTATCAATGTGAATGCTTGTTTAATTTTTAGGAGCAATTATTTATTTAATATAATTTTATGGTGAAAAATTAGCATATTTTGCCCATTGTTCATATTTAATTGATTATGAAATGAATTATTGCTCTAAAAATTACCAAAAAATCACATTAGCTAGAGTCTAAGTATATTTAATTGATTATTAAATTTGTCACTCGTAATTAACTCGATACTAATTATAAGTAGTTTTTGATTAGTCTGTATTAACCTTACTACAACGAACGACAAGCCATTAATTTGACCATCAACTCGACACCATTAAAAGGATAGAATCTGGACTCATCAAATGGCGTCGTTGCCGGAGAGGCACGGCTTAGGTTAATTTGTACCTAATTTCTGAGTGTTTGATTTTCCATCCCCGGGTAGTCTGACCCCCGGTTTTCTTGTGAATATTTTTCGGTCCTGTAATTTTGTATTTTTGTGTTGTTCTCGATCTGACCTCAACTTGTTTTTGTGCGAGGAACACGGGGAGTCAAATATGCTTCGAGGAACATGCATTTTAATTTGTTTGAGTGATTTGAGAGGACTTGTATTTTTCAATTTCTTGATTTTTGCATTATTTCCAGTGGTTCCCGTTTGGGTTCTCGCGTGTGTAAACATAGTGGAACTGTGTCCTCGTCTTTTGTGTGGATTGAATTTTTAGACTAGGCTTGCACTCGAGCCACTCTAGGGTTTGCTTGTGCTCGTAATCTTTTAGGACCACACATCACTTAAAAGATGCACTTAGACCGCAGATCTAGTGAAATTGAACATATGCTTCACTCGCTAATAGAACTGCCTGTCTAGGAGCGGATTTTGTCGTCTGCATGTGCATATAGTGTAAGAGATTTCAATTCTGGTTTGCATCCTGCATAAAAGCGAAGGGAACACTGTAAGTATTCTTCACTCAGCATAAGCATCATTATTTTTCGTGCATTCGGCTTTTCTCGATTTCTCTCTCTCTTGGTTTTCCAACTTAAGTAAATGGAAATTGGGACTGGACGATAAGCATGTTGTGTGGATTGGACTAAAACAGTGATAACTTGACTTAAAATCGGGACTGCTGACATTATTGACCCAAAAAATTCAATAAAATTGGAAATTCTGCTTGCGGGAAATTAACCCCGACCTTTGTTTTCAGGATGAGTGACGGTACTTGAGTGTGTGTGAACACCTTAAGGCAGAGCCCAAATCCCTACCTTCCATATCATGTACCAACTGATCCTAGCAAATATCACGAGTTGAATATTTTTAGATTCATTGACTAGTACCAAGTATCCTCTGCCTGTTCACAGGTAGTCAGGGGTGAACCGGCAGTATTTCGCGACAAGTTGCTAGTAACCCTTCAGGGCGAAGTTCCAGCCTTGTTAGCCTCCGCCTGCTTGCAGGTAGATAGGGACATGGTCTTTGAATCCATCAATTTGGGATAGGAGCGAAGAAAGGAAGGACACAGGTATCTTAGGCGACAGGTTAAACGGGGAAGATGCATCCGGCTTTGAGCTGACTTCCCTCTAGGCCACGTAACCTTTGTTATTTGCTTGAAAATCACACTTAAAATCAACCAGATTAAGTGGACTCGATTCCGGGTCCTTCACCGTGTTGAGTGTGAAAATACAGGGTTTGGATTGAATTGCTTGCTTCAGGTAGGAGTAAAATCCTATCTTCACTTAGAACTCCTGATTCTTCTTGCCAATCCAAGATGTCGGACTAGGGAGATATCAACTCATTATTCGCCAATCTCTCTTTGAGCCCCCTACGAAACTCATCTTCACTGGCCCAAGCACAACTTGGACCACCCAGAGATCATGACCCTCTTGAGTTCTGGATCCCTCACACCCAGGGTGGTTACTCTCGAACCAACCATTTCCTCTCCTCTGAGCTTACCGAGGAAGACCATCGCCTCGGTAAGAATCCCTTCCTTGATTTTTCCTCTAACCCAGACCATTTCCATTTCCAAAGACCAGAGGACAAGATGCCACCTAAGAAACATCCAGATGAGGAAGAACCCAGAGATGACCAACTTCAGCAAATCCTTACTCGCCTCGCCACAGTTGAACAACAGAATGCTGATCTCACAGCAAGGATGGGACAGATCATTGCAGCAGGAGGAATCGACCGACCAATTGTTGATGCTTACAATCCGATAGAGATCGAGATGCATAACTGGCTAGTACCCAAGGCCCCCCCGGAAGCATTCGAGCTGAAACCTCACTTCCTGAGTTTGCTGCTGAAGTTCAATGGAAATACGAACGAAAAGCCATACACCTTCCTAAGAGACTTTGAGCTAGTCTGCAACAACCTTAGTCACCCTAGGGTTGGACAGGATTATATTAGGCTGAAGGCCACCCCATTTGCCTTAGGAGATAAGGCAGCACATTGTCTAAAGAACTTAGGGGTGGCATGTACGACATGTATGCAGTTCAAAGACCTTTTCCTGAAGACGTTCTACCCACTCAGTAGGACTAATCTAGTAAGAACCAAGATCGCTAATTTTTCCCAGAGACCAAACGAACCATTCCATGAAGCCTGGGATAGGTTTAATGATCTCATTCAGAAATGTCCCTGCCATGGCATTTCAAAAGCGATCTTGGTCTAGACCTTGTTATGTGGCATGACCCCGGAGATGCAGGGGTTAGTCAGTGCCACCTGTGGAGGAAGTTATCTGAACAAGAATGAAAATGTCGTATGGAAAATCTTGGAGCAAAGGGTAGAAACAGGCAGGTCGCAGGCTACCAGGGCCTATCAGTTGTCTCCTTCGAGCCTCATCAACGAGGCAACCCGGTGGACTGTAACAAATCTGACGGACGACCTTATCCCTAGCATGGGGATAATCGCGGACAAGTTAACCATGGTCAAACAGATTCACAAGAGGGTCACTGACCATGAGTCTCTCTCAAAATTATCGAAGCAAGTGGAGGAACTTACTGAGAAGGTAGGTAAGATAAAGCTACCTACCCCTTCTGCACCACCTGTACCTGTACACCGAGTTTATCTTGTACAGGAACAGGCACCAGGGCTTCAGAGTAGTTGAGGAGATGAGCAAAGTTATACTCAACAGGATCAGCATGCATCCTCATAAGTGGAGACAGTATACGAGGACCTCCGTAAGTGTTCGAGATCAATGGATTGTGGTACAGCCAGGACCCCGTCAGCAGACAGTCGGGGATAGGGAACAGTCAGCCACACCGACCTTCCCAGAAAACAGCTTCGTCCCTGTACCGCGCTTTATTCAGTCCAGGCCAGAACGGGGGTACCAGCCTCAGCAGCACCAGCAACCACAACACACATTCCACTCAGGCCAATAGGGCCCGTCACCATCACATCAGTAGCAGCAGTATCGGCATGGCCAACAGGGCTAGTATAGGACCTCATCTTTAAGTTAGCATCAACCAGCCCAGCCCACCGAATTGGAGTCCCTCACCTTGGCGATCCAGACCCTGACTGATAGGGTCCAACAGATCCAGAATGACTATCTGGATATGAGAACCGATCTAAACGTGTTTCTCGTAACCAGGACCAACAGATGGTGCCACAGATCCTAATTCCCGCCCAGGTTCAGGCCAATCCGAACAGCCTAAACCCAAGCCAGAACCGACCACGAGATCAGGTATAATATTCAGATAATTCTTTATCTGAACATGAAATCCTTTCATATGATAATGTAAACCATATGTCCCTTAGGAATGGAAGGACCGTGATCGTACCTGATCGGGTACGGGCACCAGAGGAGGAAGCCGCCAAGTCTCTACCTGAGGAAAACTTGGAGGCTGAGGAGCAACACCACCACCATCATCACCGACAGAAGAAAAGGACTTCTGAGTCCTCAAAGAAGCAAGGCAACCACACCAGCAGGGAATCCACCGAAACCGATGAAGAGCCCGCACCTTCATCTGAGGAGGGCAGTCCAGCAGTCACAGAGGATGCATCACTGGTTTCACATCAGCATCTTCCTTTTCATCATAGTCTGAGTCAGAGTCAGTTTCAGAGTCCGAGTCTTGTACAAAACTCAGTTCTAGCTTTGAATGAAAGTACTTCAATTTCAGAATCTGAGTTAGAGTCAATAATCCCTTTCCCCCGAGCTCCTAAGAGTGGAAAGAAGAAAAGTAAAAAAATCCAAAAAGATGACCCTGAGATGGTATATTTTTGTAACAAACATATCAAGGTCACAATTCCTTTGACAAGTACGTAGAGATGACACCTGCATTTCAGAAATACCTTAAGGTGAGATGCATACCTACTAGGGTTAGCAGGAAGATCAAAAGCCATGTTGAGAAACACGTTCTATTAGTGGCCACAACTTGTGCAATAAAGAACTCGTTTCCAAGGAAACGAAGAGATATGGGTGCACATTATGTGGTGAGTCATGTCGATGACATTACGTTTGCATGCACTCTCCTAGACAACGACTCCTCAATCAACTTAATGCCTACATCCCTCTATGAGTAGCTTAATCTCGGACCTCTTACGAAATCTAGAGCCCTCCTTCAGTTCGCTGATAAATCAACCAAGAGGTCCCAAGGAGAATTGAGGAATGTTGTCATCAAAGTCAAGGGTCAAGAATACATGGTAGACTTTACTGTCTTAGATATGGAAACCCCTCGTAATTGGAGAGATTCCTAGATCATCCTAGGCAGGCCCTTCCTCAGAACAGCAGGGGCCTTGTTTGATTACAAGATCCGGAAGATCCAGTTCCAAACTCCAGGCGGAGATGAGGAACTTGAGATGAATCAAACCAGATGGCAGAGACCAGATTCCGAATCCAGCACCGAGTACTTTTCATCCGAAGCAGACTACGACCATGTAGACACAGTTGGGCCATGGAGACAAAACCCATCCAGCACCAATGAGTCCCTCCCCTTCGGAGAAGATCCAGTGCATGAGTCAGTTTGTGAGGTCCTTAGAAACGAGTACAGCTCAGAACCAGCATCCCCTACATCTTCGATGACTTAGAGGCCGAGCTGGTCCTGTCAGTCCTTCCCTCTTTAGGACAATCAGAAGATGAGGATGACGAGTCGGACATGGCCTTTGCCGATTGTATGGAAACCTTTGACGATCTGACTCCAGGATCGAATGACTTGGTGGCAGTAATTGCAGAGACATATCCAGCCAATTCCAACACTAAGCCAGATTCGATTGAGCCAGACTTCCCAGATGATCACACATTAACTGAGCTCAAACCTTTACCCATAACACTGAAGTATGCCTTCCTTGCGGGTCAGGAGAAGAAATATCTGGTCATCATCAGTTCGCGATTGATCGAGGAACATGAATCTCACTTACTAGAGATCCTTGAGAAAAACCGCAAGGCGATAGGCTGGAGCATTTCCGATCTCCACGGGATAAATCCCGCTCTATGTTCGCACCATATCTACTTGGAGAATGAAGCTAAACCCTCTCGTGAATTCCAACGTCGTTTGAATCCAAATTTACGAGAGGTGGTGAAGAAGGAGATAGAGAAATGGTGTAACACGGATTTCATTTATCCCATCTCCGACTCTAAATGGGTGGCCCCGATTCATGTTGACCCGAAAAGTCAGGAATTCAGACGACCACCAACGAGGACGGAGAGGAGATTGTGACGCGAGTGCCCACGTCGTGGCGCGTCTATGTGGATTACAGACGCCTGAATGCTGCGACGAAGAAGGATCATTTCTCCTACCATTCATTGATCAGATCCTATAGAGACTAGCGGGGAAAGAGTTCTTCTGCTTCTTGGATGGGTTCTCAGGCTATAATCAAGTATCCATAGCTCCAGAGGACCAGGAAAAGACCACGTTCACATGCCCTTTTGGTACTTATGCTTTCAGGCGCATGACCTTTGGGTTATGCATTGCTCCAGGCACTTTTCAAAGGTGCATGATTGATGTATTCGCCGAAATGATCGGCGAATTCCTAGAAGTCTTCATGGATGACTTCTCGATCCACATCGATTCTTTTGATTCATGACTTAGGAATCTGGACTGAGTCCTCAAAAGATGTTGTGAGGTTAATCTGGTGCTCTCCTGGGAGAAAAGTCACTTCATGGTGATGGAGCGCATTGTGTTGGGGCATGTCATCTCCAAGAGAGGAATGGAGGTTGACCCTGCCAAGGTGGATGTGATCAGACGACTCCAGCCACCAACCAACGTTAAACAGTTGTGGTCTTTCCTTGGACATGTCGAATTTTATCGGAGATTTATCAAGGATTTCTCCAAAATTGCCCGACTGCTAACTGAGCTTTAAGGCAAGGACATGGAGTTTATTGTTGATCACAAATGTCTTGAGACCTTTAAGCTATTACAAGGAATGATCGTGGATGCCCCTATCCTACAAGACCCAGATTGGTCTCTATCTTTGAGATCATGACGGATGCATCAGATTTTGCTGTTGGGGCTGTGTTAGGACAGAGGAGGGATGGCATCCCGTTTGCAATCCACTACGCAAGCAAAGTGATTGATACCGCTCAGCGTAACTATACAGTTATGGAAAAGGAGATGCTTACGGTAGTGTTTGCCTTGGACAAGTTCAGATCTCATTTAATTGGATCCAAGGTAATTGTGTTCACCAACCACACAGCACTACGGTACTTGATGGAAAAGAAGGACGCGAAGGCGCGTCTTCTTAGGTGGATCTTTCTTATCCTTAGATATTCGTGATAAACCTGGAAAGAAGAACGTAGTAGCTGATCATCTCTCCCGTCTCGAAGATCTTAATACTTCCGAAGATTCACCAATTCGAGACTCCTTCCCTGATGAGTCGATTTTTGTTGTCAACTCACTCCCATGGTATGCCAATATCGTGAACTATATTGTCTCCAAGAAGGTCCCCGAAAATTGGCCTAAAAGCCACATAGACCGACTGAAGTCGGATGCAAGACACTACCATTGGGAGGATCCGATCCTTTTCTTTGAAGGACCGGATTGTGTCTGGAGACGGTGTATTCCTCAGGAGGAATACCAGAGTGTCCTTTCTTTATGCCACAGCTTGGAGGCAGGAGGACACCACTCCAAGAAGAGGACCACATGGAAGGTACTTCAGTGTGGCTTTTACTGGCCGACTCTGTTTCGCGATGTCATCACCTTTGCGAAGTCGTGCCCGGTATGCCAGAGAATGGGAGGAACCATTGGTTCCAAGGATGATATGCCGATGCAGCCTGTCATCATTTATGATGTCTTTGATGCCTGGGGCATCGACTTCATGGACCCATTCCCTGTTAGTCACGGATTCGAGTACATCCTTCTTGCGGTAGACTACCTATCCAGGTGGGTGGAGGCTATCCCAACCCGAACCGTAGACAGCAGGATTGTCTGTAAATTCATCAGAGAGCATATCATCTCTAGGTTCGGGATCCTCAAAATGTTGATATCAGACGGGAGTAGCCAATTTGTAAACCAAGAGGTGAAGAAACTCTTGAAGGACTACGACATCGAACACCGTGTCGCTAGTCCTTACCACCCACAGACTAATGGTTTGGCTGAGGTGTCGAATAGGGAGGTGAAAACTATATTGCAAAAGCTGGTCCGCCAAACAGGAAGGACTGGTCTCAGATCTTGGATCAAGTCCTATGGGCTTATAGGACAGCTTACAAGACACCTTTAGGAACCTTCCCATTCCGGATGGTATTCGGAAAGCCGTGCCATTTGCCCGCAGAGTTAGTGCATAAATCAAAATGGACAATCAAGAAGGTCAATTGGAATACACACCTTGGGCAGAAGTAGAGAGAAATGGATCTGAACGAGCTCGTGGAAGTCAGAAACCACGCATACGACAACAGTTTGGTGTACAAGGACAAAGTGAAGCGTTGGCACGATAGATATATCAGATGAAAGACCTTTGTTCCTGAACAGAAGGTATGGTTGTTCAATGCAAGGCTGAAAGTCTTCCAAGGCAAGTTTAAGTCCAAGTGGACTGGTACATTCATTGTCCGTACGGTGCATGATAGTGGATGTGCTGAGATCTCAGATCTCGCAGATGACGCACCAACATTCCTAGTGAATGGATAATTGTTGAAGCACTTCGTCGAAACCAATGAGCAGTTAGTCCATGTTGAGGAGATTGTATTCATGCGTAAGACAGATTCAACAGATACACATCGAGCCGCGCATGGGACCTTGCAGCGGTGAGCTCTCGCCATCAACAGCATCTGGAAAAATTCAGACTGATACCCTTGTTTATATCCATCATTTCTGTACATTTTGTTCCTCCCTCCCGTGACTATAGTAACTCATCCCAACTTCATCTATCTCCATCTCCGACTATACTTAGGATAACCAGATCCTAAGTATAGGGGGTGAGTTAACTGAGTCTGTTCATTGTACATCCTCCAGATCACATTAGTCCTCATACTCACTTCAATCTTATACTTAGGCTGACCAGAGCCTAAGTATAGGGGGGACCGATACCCACCTTGTATATATCCATCCACTTCTCCTCTTAACCTCGTCCGCCCCATTTTTGACCTTCTTCTACACTTAGGCTGTCAGAGCCTAAGTATAGGGGGCAGGACGACTTCTATACATTTTCGCTCTTTTGGCTGTCTTACGCTTAGCATGAGCTATGTCTTTTTCCTCGCTTTCCGTGCTCTGAGGACATAGCACACGCTAAGTATAAGGGGGCATGTATATATTACATATATACTTTACCCATAGCTCGTACTTTTACATATTTTTTGTATATATTACGCAATAATTACGGGCTGGGTAAAATTTGGAGAATTTTTTTGTAAAATTTGGAGAATTTTTTTGTAAAATAGACTTGTATAATCTGTATAATACTTATAAAACCCTTGTAAATTTTTGTAACATAGGAGCTATACCAAATTCTTGCCCCATTTTTAGGCAAAATTTTTTATTTTTTTTGAAAAATATCGTCATGTATATTCATCCCTATATCCCTCCTATATGCCATTCGAATTTCGTCAGAAACAGAGACTCCTACGGCCTCCATCCAAACATGGTCGATTTAAAAAATCCTGCGACCGTTAAAAAATGGCGTGTGGATGGAGGCCGTAGGAGTCTCTGTTTTTGACGAAATTCGAATGACATATAGAAGGGATATAGGGATGAATATACATGTAATATTTTTCCAAAAAAATAAAAAAAATTTGCGAAAAATGGGGTGGGGGCAGCCCCATTTTTCCCTATATATATATATATTCAAAGGCTTCTTATTTACTCTTGCATATCATCTCTGCATCTGAAAAGAAAAGAAAGAAAAAGAATTTTGCATTTCATTTGCATAGCATGTCATCTACACCTCATCTGCATATCTTGCATATGCAAGGAGAAAAGCTAGTGGGTTCTGAACCAAGTTATGAATAGATGTTGAGGATGGACTTGATTTGACCTTAATCCACCTAATTTCAGAGGAACCTTATAGGAGCTGGAGTTAAGATCTCTCAGGTCATGAGACTTAATTCTTTGAGTCCGTAAGTCTATGTTCACATGTCATCTTGATTAGTCTAAGTAGAATAACTCGTGCACACGCATGATTCTTTTAGACAGTGACCTAACTTGGACAAGCACAATGCACGTAGCTCTTCATTGATGAGGTGGTGAGGAGGTAGAATCCTTTAACTTGGAGTAGCACATGGGTGGAAACATCCGTCCTCCTCTAGGGAGGGTAGTGCATCTCAACCTAGTTTGGTGGTGTTGACGTCTAAGGACAGGACGCTGTGGGTTGCAATAATGCTTCAAAAGAGGGATAGTCTGTTGGATCAAGAGGAAAAACTCCTGATGTACATGCTGCACCTTGTATATAGTTCAAAAAAAAGAAAAAAGAAGAAAAAAATAATGCAAGAACTCCAAAAAAGTAGACATGCCAGACATAAAATAAAATACCAATCGGAGTATGTATATTAGCAAGAAGTCAGCAGCTGGATGACTTGGCTACACTGGTCAGGCATCCCGGGATAGGTAGCTACACTGGCTACCGTCCATTCTTTTCTCTACCACCTCCTCTTGAGCTGGTCGCACTTGAACTTAGAAGGGAATACCCCGTTGCTCGAGGAAAGAGTTATTGGACCGGGTACTTAGAGTTACCTTGTTAAAGGAGGCTGGTTCTGAGCCATTTCTGATGTGGAGAGTTATTTTACACTTACATAGTAGAAGTAAGAATCATAGTCATTAGAAATTTGCGTATGAGGATTTGTTCTGACCTGCCTGTTGAGGCGTCTTGAATAGAAGACTTGTGGAACTTGAAGTCTGTTAGGTCTTAAGTTCAGATCCCAATAAGGTTCCGCCACACAATTAATCCAAAGGTCGAGTTAAGCTCCATTTTCAACTTTTATTCATGACCTTGGTATGGAACCCAATCTCATTTCGCTCTTGCATTTCATTTTAGTTGCTCGGGGACGAGCAAGGTTAAGTATAGGGGGTTAATGAAGCTGTGATTCATTACTCTAAAAGTTGAAAATAGAGCTTTGTTCTCGAGTAATTAGATGCATATTTCCACTTGTATTACATAATTAGCATTCATTCATGCATAAGTAATATCTGCATTTTAGCATTCATATCTGCATCAATTCACTTGTAAATATTCACATGTATATTCACCATATTTCACTAATTTGTATATATTTTAACTAACTCCAAATCCAATAAAATCAACTCCATAGTGTATACATTATTAACACTATTAAAGAAAAATATCAAAAAAAATACTAACTTGTAAAATTAACCAATAAAACCCCAATCCAAGTTTGAAACTAGGAGCCTTAAATTGCACATATCTCTCTCATACAATGTCCGATTTAGGTCTACTCACTTTTTAAAGTAATATACATTTAGAGACCTTCAAAACAAGACCAATTTCATTAAAATCAGAGCTCATATGCAAAACTTGGGTTTTGGGCCCCTTTTGTATATTGTACATATTGACCAAAATGCCCTTGCATTTTCTTAATTATTAAAAATCCAAAAAATAGATTAAAATGTAAATATTCTTCTCATATTTTCTCTATTTTTATTTTGATTTTTCTCTTATTGAAAAATGACAAAAAAATTGTAAAGTAAAATGCGGTATTTTATATCTATAAGGTACCACCCAAAAATACATTTTGTACAGATGATTTCATTTGATTTTTGGTCTTTCATTAAGATCTCGTCAAGACGAGCAACTTTTGTGTTGAAATTTTTGATTTAACCTCTTTTGTTATTTCTTTTCGATTTTTCTTTGTATTTAGTTGTGGATTTTTATGGGAGCGACACGTGGCAGCTCCTGGAGCCGTCACGTGTCGCCTCCTCATTCACCCACTTATGCCATTTCCCTCCTTCATTCTGGGCCGTTGGATGAAAGGTTATTTCATCAACGACCCAATTCTCTTCTCTTATTCTTTCCTCTCTCTCTCTTCTCCCTCTTCCTTCCCTTCCCCTTCCGCTTCCTCCGCCATCTTCCACTCTCATTTCTTGCGGTACAAGCACCTCCGACTTGCACAACCAACCACTTCCACTATCTCTAGTTCCCTTTGCCTCCTCCACACACCTCACTCACCTCGCACACTACCACCACTACCTCCACATCCATCATCCTCGCATCGACCTATAAAGGTTGAGGACCCCCATTCTCTGCTGATCATCCGCCACCTCCTACAAGAGAGCAAGCGAGCTCCTGGGCATGGTCTTGTGATAGAAGTACACGCCAAGTCGAGTGACGACCTTCCCCCTCCAGGCGATCCAAGGGATTTCGATCCCTTGATTGCAACTCCTTCTCGAGTTGCTCGAGCTCTGCATCGCCGCTGTATCGAGCGAAGATAGGAGCTCATCATCGAGCTCTTCCCAGGCGCCCCTTTCCATGGCCACAGGTAATTTATCCTTGCTCTTCTTCTTCCTCTGTTCTTCCTCATTACACACCCATTCTCTCTCTCTCTCCTCGATTCGCAATCTTCCATCCATCAAAACGCCAAAGCAATCGCACTTCAACGGATAAATCATACATTGCGAATGCAACGGTGATTTTTATTTAATTTTTCGAGGAGCTTTCATCAATCTATTAATCACTCATTTATGCGAGGAAAACAAATGCGAGGAAAACAAATGGGAGTGTTCAACAGGGGAAACTCCCTGTTTAGTCCACCCCCCTGAAGTCTCTCTCTCCTCTCTCCGCTGCCATACCATATCGTCAACCAACCGCGAGCTCCTCCTCGTGCGGCCATCAGCTACCGTCCCCGTCCACCTCCAGTTGTCGTGCACCACACCCTCAGAGCCCACCGCCAGTTCCAATCGCAGCCGTGCTATGTTCACCCCTCCGCGCGAGCTCCAGTAGATCCCCCAGCCGTGCCCCCCTGTCGACGAGCAAGGAGTAGCCACAACGGTCCCCTTCACCCCCACGGTCGTGCGCGGTTCATGCCATCCATCAAACACGTGGTCCCCCTGGACAAGAAGCACCGCAGCCACCTACGGCCCCACCTCTGCTGCCATCCTTAGCGGCTGTGCGTCCGCTCCAGCCCGTACGCGTACCTCCAGTCATCTTCTTCGCCCTCGCGCGTACAGCCAACCGTCGCACCTCCAGCTTGCAAACCTCTCCTCCGCACGGCTGTCTGCGCCCGACCAACTCCATCCACAGCCACCTCGTAGCGGCCGCCTGCAGCCACCCTCGGTCGTCGTCTCCTCCACCTACACCTCCTCGTCCGCACGAAGTCCTCCAGCCACTCGCTGCGCGTGGAGCTTCGTGACACCGCGTTCCTCCTCCAGGAGCTCCCCACGTGCACCTCCATCCCATGCAGGAGGAAGCAGACCACCTCCTCCCCTCACGTGAAACACATGTGCTTCACTAAAAACATTGCAAGAAGACCCGTGCAAGTATAGGTAATTGCGTACAAGTCCTGTCAGCATTTCTTTACTCAATTTTGTTTCTGTAAATTGCATTTAGGTCCTTGTGTTTACATATTTATTTAAACATCCATTTTGCATCATTTTATTATTCTAAAAATTGCATGTTGTAGAATCTTTTATGTTTTTCAATGTGAATGCTTGTTTAATTTTTAGGAGCAATTATTTATTTAATATAATTTTTGTGGTGAAAATTAGCATATTTTACCCACTGTTCATATTTAATTGATTATTAAATTAATTATTGCTCTAAAAATTACCAAAAAATCACATTAGCTAGAGCCTAAGTATTTCTACAAAGTGCCCAAAGATCGTAGCATTCACACACATATACAGGTCACAATAAATTAATTGGTGATTTGTGTAATTCATTTTTAATTAATTCCTAACTTAGTATTTTTAGGAATAAGAGTTGTTCTAGGTATCATCACATAGACCTACCTAGGATAATTTAGATTCTAAAAAAATATTGATGTTTGGTATTTATTAAAATTAAAATTATAAAAATCACCTTGCATTCATTTTTAATTTGTATTTAATTCAATTAGAGTCGAAAAATTCCAAAAAAATTGTAGACACTTGTTTCATGACATTTCATCATCTGGCCAAGTTTCATGATTTTTGGACTTAATTTGATTATATTTCTGATTTAGCTTGTAAACTGGCCTGGAAATTGCATGTGTCTTTCCTTTATTGCATAAAATTTTTTGGAAAACACCAAAAAGGATCTTCTGAAGATCCGACCTCTAAAAATTGCTTGAAATTTACCTAAGGAGACAGTTGCCTCTCTGAGTTCGACCTTGGGCTTGCCTATGTAAAATAAATTTGTCGCTCGTGATTAACTCGATATTAATTAAAAGTGGTTTTTGATTAGTCCGTATTAACCTGACTACAACGAACAACAATACATTAATTTGACCATCAATTCGACACCATTAAAAGGATAGAATTCGGGCTCATCAGGCATACTTCATAGATGAGGGTAGAACTATGAGCTCATGTGGTATATGAATCGTCTCTACAACAACATCTACAACTGCACACGTAGAAGGTAAATGATCTGCACTGCATGAAATGTCCACCGTGGCTACTGTAGGCTCGACATGTAATGTATTCAAAAGATCCGAAAAGGAATAATATCTGATCAGACAAGTATAGATCATCAGGTCGCTAAAAGATCTCTGTAAACTCATCAACAAAAGGCTCAGATACCTCAGCACTAATCTCAGTAGAAAGTATATCATCAACAATTGTCTCAGGGAAATCTGTATGTGGCTCAGATATCTCAGCAGGAGGTGTCTCAACAATAATCTCAGAATAATTTGTATCAGGTATCTCAAAATGTAACTCCGAATGTGACTCAAAATGTTTCTAAGGTGGCTCAGTAATAATCTCTTCGCGATATACGTTAGATAAATATGGATGATCCTCAGAATACATATCAAACAATTCATCAGCTAACAACTGTGAAGCATCAATAAAGGAGCTCAAGGTGATTTTGCTTTCCAGAATTTCCTTTTGAGAAAGGAACTCATGGGTGTCCATGAAATCAGTGAATAGATTGGTGTCTCAAATCTCATTTAAGAAATCATATTCCTCAAACTCAGGTTTACTCGTCTCTCTTGCATCTGCTGGTGGTGGCGGTGATGGCTTCGGATCTCGGATCATCTCAATCTTCACCTTATCATTGTAAGAGTGAAAGGTGATCTCTCCAGTACCGTAATAAACTACCACTTCGACCATTCGAAGGAATGATCAACCAAGTATAATCAGGTTATGGAGTAAAGTTACAGGTGTGTACATATCCATGATGACAGAATCAACTAGGAAGCTCATGCCTTGCACTATTACAATAACGTCCTCGAGAATGCCCCTCGACCTCTTGATCGATCTATTAGCAAACTGAAGGTTAATCCTAGTCAATCCAAGAGGCCCCAACACTAACTCAGTGGTGGCGAGGATGGCATCAGATTAATCAAGGATCCGCTATCGAGTAGAGTACAATTGAAATCCTGATCAAACATCAAACAATGGATGCGAGGTTCTCCTTTATCTTTCTTTTTCAGTTGGAGGTTGTTGATGGTGTGAACTTTGGCCATGCTCAATATATGCTTCCCTGTTCTCTGGCATATGTTCTGCTTGGGCTGACGCTTCTTACTACATGCTTTTTTCATTCCCTTTTTCACTGTGGGCATGTACTCCATGGCCTTAAGGAGTGGCATCGTTAAAAAGATGTTCTGTAAGATATCTACCACTACATGATTAGATAATGTTATTTTGATTTTTTTTAAAAAATTTTTATTCAAGGCATATGAAAAACGGTACAAAATTTGAAGAAACATCAAACTGCTCATTTCTCCTATTTATATCAGAATCAACATGTACAAATGGATGATCATAAACATGTTGTACAATATCATCCAATACATGTAAATAAGAAGAAACAAAAGGGATAGCAGTGTGGGCTTCTCTTTCTGCTAGTGTTGAAGAAGACTCCAGGACGGGTATGTTCTTCCTTGAAGCTGACTCGACACTGCATCTCACTTTATTCTCTAAAGGTGGTGGTGGTGGTGGAGAAGAAAGTGAAGAAGATTTTCCAAGATGTGGAACTGTAACTCTAGATCTCTACTAAGCTAGTGAAGAAGATGATGGTGTCAGTGTATCTCTCTCAACTGCTCGATCACTTAATCCCAACCCTGGATGTGCAGGAGGCTGCAATCTCCTTCCACTTCTGAGGGAAATGCCATCAGATAAACATGTAAATTCAAAGACCATACCTTTCTCAGGTGGGGATGGATCATGGGCTATCTTTTCCTTGTGTCTAAAGTTGTTAGGATTGGCTTCGACCTTGGCTGCGATAATAGGATAAAATAAATATTACCCTTTATTCATATGTCAATATACCTATATAAACAACGACTTGATTTTTAATAATTTTTTTACAAATAATTATATATTTTATTAGTTTATTCATATATTTTACAAGAATTTTAATTATTTTTATTTTATTTTATAAATAAATAATTAAGTTAAATAAATAGGTAAAGTTACAATATACATAGTGGTAAATATACAATGTGTGCAATGAATTTATTTTTGTATCTTTTGATTTTTGTAATTTTTGTTTTTTTAGATGAATAAAATACAATATTTACAAGTATTTTAAAATACAATATGCCCAAATATGTACAATAAATAATCAACATACAATATACACAATATATAGTATAAGCACACCGTACGATACACTCCAAAAAACCACATTTTGCATCTTAACTCCGATTTTGATGAACTACTGTCATTTTGAATCTTATTTTATTTAGATTACAATGAAAGTGAGTTTGCTTATTTTTTAGTTTTTATGGAGCATATATGGGTTTGGAAAGTTTGGTTTTGTGGCTTTTTAAAATGTCATTGTTTACATTGAATAATGAATCTTCTTGCAATTATTTTTAATGTCTGCAACTTATTTTTATGTACAATTTTTGAGAATAAAACATTTTTATTTGGAATGAATAAAGTGATAAATAAGTATATTAAGGTTTTGTATACAAAATATATGATATATGTGTAATTTATATAATGAATGACATTGGATTTGATTTTTATTAATTTATCTACCCTAGGACTTATCTCTCCCTACTTTATTCCTTGTCGATCATATCAAGTCTTGACCTTCACTTGGGGTTAGAGTCAGCCTGTATTTATTGCATATATACAGTCTTAATTTTTCTTTTATTTATTTATTTTAGGTTTAAAAGAATGATATTTACACAATATTTATAAAAGAATCATGAAAAATAAAAAACGATTTATTATTATTTATAGGTGTTTAAGAAGGAATTTTAAGCTAAAATAAATGAATAAAGATGATGAAATATAAAAACACTTCGATTATTCATCTTGTTATGGGTTGATTGTTGATTTTCAATCGACTGAGTGCTTGGTCAACACAATGATTACTTATCTAGCTTTTTAGACAATAGGTCAGATACTTCATCACTAGGGTCGGAGGATGATATGATCATCTTGATGATGTTTTTTATGTGTTTATCATTAAATTAAATCATGAAAATATGCGATATAATTTGATTAAATAAATAATTAAATATTTAGAGTAATATTTTTATTGCCAACAACTTTTGAATTACATTTTCGTGATAGTATTAAATTTGAACTATAATTATTTGCAAATAGATAATTTGAATGAAAAAACAGTTAGTTGCTTGATACCTTATAAATCTACGATAATTGTAATGGGTTTAATTTTAAACCTCTTCGAGAAATTATTATATAGTATTAATCTGGTTGGAAAATGATTAATAAAACCACATGAGCAAGTTATTCAAAATTGTGTTGTCTCGAATTGAAATGATGAAAGTATCTAGAATTGGTATGCTCACTTGGTTTAGTAGCATGAGGAAGTCAATGCGTACTCTAACAACTAAAATTTGAAAAATACATATTTGTGTGGGCGTATGTTATATACTAAAATATCGAGCAATAATTTTTTTGTTAGAACTAAATTGACATTAATATAACATGAATAAATTATTGCGATCCAATTATTTATATTTAAAAGGACTAGATCCTGTGGAAGGATTATTCTTGAGAATATGACTTGAAATGATCGATCAAAATTTGAATGAGATATGGAGGATAATATGATGCCCTCCATGATCTTTTTTCAACGAGGAGGGTACCATTGTCATGGATTATACGATGAGATGCCGAAACCCTAAACCCCATTATTGTTCCCCATATAATTGAGATAGTATTAGATTATACATAGTGAGTTCTATTCTAGTTGATGGTTAGCTTAATTGCCAATAGGTCAACATCACCTTATGAGTGGTGGGCTCAGGTGTCAAAGACCATATTGGGAAAGCAAGTTGGACTTGCAAGGTAGAAAGTGTTCCCATTTCCTTCACTGGAGTTGCTTGTTCTTGTATTATTGAGGTGAGACAAGGGCAGAAGTGAGATCCCAGATTTTGCTAGATATATAATAGTAAGTGCATCTCTTGCTTTGAAAGTTGAATAAGGGAATGAACTTTATAAATATCAAAAAGCAACTAAACTCTCATTTAATATCCTTAAAAATGTTAATATACATGTATATTAATATGTGCATTTCTTAATCTCATATGAAATCCATGAACCCACTCAACAAGCTTCCAAAGGTCAACCAATTGATGAGACAAATTATTAAGATTGACCATGTAATTTGAAACTTGTAAATTATATCGAACACATCACATATGTGCTCAAGAAGACCAAGTATGGAAACCATCGGTCAATGGAAGAAATTTAATTTAACAATAAATATAAGTATAACCAATCGTTGGCTTGTTGTTATATTTTGGGTCTCTATCTAATGTGCTTCAAAAGCAACATGTGGATATCAGGCATGCCCATTATAAAATGATGAATTTGAAGGACTTTTTCTGTGATGTGAATCACGAACATTTGAAGGAGATGTTCGGTGATGTGAACCGCGGACAATGCTACAACCTTATGAAAGAACTTATACGGTGAAAGATGCAAGAATGGACCTCGATCAGAGACACGTAATCAAAATATTTTGTTACCTCTTTGAGTTGGAGACCCTTGGGTCAGAGATGGATGCAAATATGTAGTCCGACTTCATTATTCTAACTCTACCCAAGCCTTTTAACAACTTTATAGTATCATATCAAATGAACAAGTTACTCATAACTTTACTGAAGTTTGTAGAGGACATCATAAAGAAAGAAAATGCTACCGGTAATGCAACAGTTGCACAAGTGAATGAAAAATGCAGTTGGAAGCAAGGAGCTTAGAAGGGTCTGGCTCATAAGAAGAAGAAGATTCAAAGTGTTGGCTCATCCCCTAAAGCTTCCACACATCTGACATCCAATAAAACAGATGTCTATCATTACTACAAAAACTAGGGCACTAGAAGAAAATTTATCCAGATTATCTAAAAACCTTAGAGAAGGAAAAAGATAATGCTCTAATAGGTATAAAATCTGCTTTTATAACTAAAATCAATCATCTCATAGGACAAGAAGGTAGTTGGGTCATTGATTCTAGGGTTTCTATTCATGTATGAAAATTGTTGCATCTGTTTTAGGAAATAAAAAAACTTGATGAAGACATCTATATCGGATCTGATGCAACCGTTGCAATAATCACTACCAGATTTGCATACTATCACTACATAATGGGAAAGTCCTAGTACTTAGAGTGTCAGTATGTTCTAGATATTAGAAAGAACTTAGTATTTGTATCTAAGATAATGGAACATGGATATACATTCTTATTTTATATATAAACTTGTCAAAAGTAGTTATAATAAATATATTACGGAATAACTTCTGGTGGACTCTATGAATTGTGAATTAATAATTGTGTCATGAATGTTGCAACCATTGATAAAAATCCTAAGAGATCTAGAGAGGATGGAGACCATTTAACCATGGTATGACATCAAAGTATTAGTCATTATCTATTAATAAGATCAATAGATTGTAAAAGGGTGTACCATTAGATTTTATAAAAGTTCAAAATTTGCATACCTGCGAAATAAGGGTACACGATGTCAAGGTATACTTGACCTCCTACATACGGATGTATGGGGTCCCTTCAGTACCATGACACGTAATGGATATCGATACTGTGTGACATTTATTGATGACCATTGACAATACAGGATGGTCTTCCTATTATGTTACAATTATGAAAGCTTTAAGAAATTTAAAGAATTCATGACTTTGGTAGAGAACCAAACCAATATGAAGATCGAATGAATTCCATCTGACCAAGGTGGCGAGTACCTCTTAGATGAATTCAATGAATACATAAAAGAGAGAGGAATTGTGTCCAATCTCATTCCTCCTAAAGCTCCCAAACTAAATGATGTTGCTAAAAGACGTAACATGACCATAATAGGTATGGTCAGATCAGTGATGGGTAAAACACGATTACCTCTTAGTTTCTATGGATATGCAATAGAGATTGCAATATATATACTTAACAAGATTTTGAGCAAATAAATACCCAAAACCCCTCATGAGATTTGGTTTGGAACAAAAGTCCAGTGTTAGACATTTAAGGATTTGAGATTGCTTGGTCCATGCCAAAAACGTGGAGGTAAGTAAGTTGTAATCTCATATTGTAGAGTGTTACTTCATTGGGTATGTAAAATTTTCATTGTATACCATTCTTATGACCTGAGGCTCAAAAGGTATTCATCTACATGGACATAAAGTTCTTAGAGGATGACTTCCTTAAAAGTCAAGATAAGAATGAAGTGGAGGAACTCATTGAATACTCTAAGGAATATGTGATTTGTAAACAAGAAACTAAGGAGTTAATTGAAGATGAAACACCCATACCTAAGGGTAAAATCCATGAAGTCTGAGATATACTCCATGCACAAAAATAGTGTGTGGCCACAGAGGATCCACCTAAGGGTAAAATCCATTGTGTGTAAATGGATTTTCAAGAAAAAGAGGGGACTTGATGGGAAGGTAGAGACCTTCAAGGCATGGCTTGTGGCCAAGGGCTATACACAAAGAAAATGCATTGACTATGATGAGGCATTCTCTCTTGTGGCCATGCTTAAGTCAATCAAGACATTTCTAGCAATAGCTACACACCCCGACTATGACATCTAACAAATGAACGTTAGGATTGCATCCCTTAATGGATACCTTTAGGAGGATATTTACATGGAGCATCCCCATGGCTTTATGATGGAGGAAGGCAAAGTGTTGAAGACGAAAAGTCAATCTACGAGCTCAGACATGATTCTTGTAACCAAAGTATCAAATTTGATGAAACATGATGAATCCCATATTCATCACATTATATTTAGATCTTAGTCCTCTATTTGAACCAAAATGACAAATAAATCCCCTATTAAATGAAATTAACATTCTACACTATGTATATAACAAGTGTTAATTAATGTAAATAAGCAAAGACTAAGATCATTTTGTAAATAATATACATTTGTGAGTTTTTGTTCATTTTATTGTATCCATTCTCTAATCATCCAAAAATCCATAAAAAGTATAATAATATTGTACATAATATATAGTAAATATCTTCCTATTTAATAATATAAAAATAATAAAAACAACTAAAATTGGTTGAAAATTACTCCAAAAATATAACTATTTAATAAGTTGTATTTTGTTTTGAGTTTTTCATTAAAGTTATGGATCTCAAGAAGATACACAACTTTCATGTTAGTGTTTCTTATTTGACATCATTATTATATTTTATTTTGATTTTCTCTCTTCAATTTTCTCATTGGACCATGTGGCAGCATCTAGGCATGTTACACAAGTCGCTCCCCTTCCCCTTCCTACCTTCGTTTGAGGCCATGTAATCTTACCATCTTCTCATCCTGGTTGACATGATCCAACGATGCCTCATCGCCTCACCTCCTCTGGCTATGTGGGTTAAGAACAACCCTCAAATGATCTCCCATTAGACGGTCTACCATCATCTTCAACCTCCGAGAATCTCCCATTCATGTATGGTATGTTCCATCAGTCGTTCTTCTTTGACTAACTATAACAGCTAAATCTTTCCCCCCTTTTTCCAGCCCAACTTTCCTTTTATTCTCTCAATTAATAGCATGATTTTATTCTAAAATTAATGAGTATTATTAGCCTATTGATTTTCTCTTTTTGAGGCATAAAATCCAAAGGAATCCCTCCCCCCACGTCATGTGTTCTTGGAAAAAAATTGAGAGAGAGCAATAGAGAAGGAGAAAGGGTGAGTAGAGGGAGAATCTCATCGAGAGATTTATTCTTGTCGCAGGGGATATCGACGTCGATCCGGTAGAGGAGCACGTCGACGTAGGAATGAGGAGAGACACGTAGAGATATCGTAGATACATTTTGTCGGCCTTGAGGTATGTGTCAAACCCTTAAGGACAATTGACGATTTCATTTCAAATCATTATCTTGCCGCTATTTTCGATTTATGTAAAATCGCATGGATGGTACTGAATGAATGTTAATGATATTGTGAGGGGTGCTTAAGGTGAAGTGTGTCTTTTAATTGTTTTCGTCACACCATATACACGTGGCACTATAAAATATTTGAAACATGATTTGGCCCTTAGACACAAGTACATGCCTGTTAGATTAAACCTTGATCTATATTCTTTGAAATTTTCAGGAGATCTTATAGGTCCTTAATCTTCACAAACATCAAACTCAGTTATTTTTTTTAAATAGATAAAGTAATTGAATCCTCCAACATCATTCCCTTCATTTAACAATAGGTTAATGAGGTATTATTCGCACTGATCTTGATCCCGATGATTAGAACTTAAAGAGAATGATGGGTTGGTATTTAGCATTATGACTATTCGTAACCTGAATGCTATGACAATAGATTGAAGAATTTTGCATTGATACGTAAAGATTACACTCTTGTAATTCTACAGATTATGTCAAGGACAAATTAGAATAATATCTTGAAAGGAAGCTAATGAAAAATGAGAATGTGGTCTCATTAATCTCCCTTATCCATCATGTTATCACATTTTAGGTTGCAAGTAATCTGAAACTTTTGTTATTTACCTTTTTATTTAATGTTTAATATATATGTTCCTTATTATAAGTGGGTACATTCACAGAACTATGTAGAAATGAGTAGCGTAAGCAGATGGAATTTTACTTCATTAAGTAATAAGAAAAGTTTTCCCTAATAAGGTGAAAGGATGTAGGGATGTTGGGTTTGTTAATGGTTCATTATGACCATAATTGAAAGGATAAATGAAGAAGGAAAATTAATAGCACAAACCATTTAATCTTATAGGATAATTATCACGTATGATATGATTATATCGAAAATCGCATCACAAGGAAAGGAAGTTAATTACCTACGAAATTTGAAGATGTATCTATTATTCTGGACATTTAGAATTATATCTCCTTCTATGTCGACATAAAAAAATGGGTTAATAAGATATTTTCATTAATTCATTGTCAAATAAGATTAACAATCATTATCTAAGAGTATGTAAATTAATTAAAGTTAATATTGCAATTTTGGCACCGACTCGAATTGAGAAGAATTATTCCTAACATCACGAGAAAGATAAATTGATGGAAAAGAAAGAAAATATGTGTGTGTATCAGCTATGATTTTTTTGTACAATAAAGGCTTTGGTTAGTAGAATCGAAAGGTTCACATGAACCACTATTGTCTGAAAAAAGGGAAAAAGAGGCATCTTCTAAAGAATAGAAAGTTCATTAATAAAAGTAATGACATGATAACGATAGGCGGAGTTAAGTGCAACATCTAATGATGGGAGCCATCTCTACAGTCCAATTATCGTAAGCATAAAAGGGCTAACGTCTCTTGGGGACGTACAGTTCGAGGAACCGATTGAGGTGAAAGAAAAGTCCTCTACAGTTGTAGCTATAATGTCATGTAAGCCATGTTCATGAACTGCTCGTGCAGGCGGTAAAATCACAAAAGCCAATAAAGCCACCAAAAACATTAAAGATTTAACAATTAAGGCAACTTTAATCACTAAACAAATCAAGGGTAAGTGTATAGTTCTAAAATCGCTAAGGCATATGTGTGCAACTATGGCAAAGTAATGGCATTATGAAAGTGTTATGATTGTAATGGGCATATGCGCAACTATGGAAAATTCTGAGGGTATTTGTGAAAATATGAAAACATTAAGGAGTATATGCAATTATGGAAAATATAGGAGTATATATGAATCTATGGCTTCAATGAATGGATTCAGAGGGAATAACATTCAGGTGCGTTTATATGAAATACGAGTCGCATAATGATATTATATGAGAATAAGTTAGTATCATACGCAATAAGACAATTATGTAAATTGTATAGTTGTGTTGATAACTGATTGTATAGAAGAGGTTATATTTTAACAGTTTAAAATAGCATGAGGAGACTTGTTCTTCCGCACTTGCCGTCTTGACTCCAACTCAGCACATACTGAGCGTTAGGCTCATAACATGTGTTTTTTTTCAGGGAGACATGAGATTTGACTAACTTTCTAATTTAAGACAAACTATTCGTCATCGTGAAGTTGAATCGGTACGAATCACTAATTGCTTGTTCACAGAAGGATGTCATCATGCCTACTGGATTATGTTGCTTTAATTATTACCTTCCCAATGTTATCCATGTTGGAGTTGTAATAAGATAACTTTTAAGAGGACTGGACTTTATTTTAAATTATTATTATTTTTCTCTGCTCATTTATTGCCATGCAAATTTTGGTAACGGTTCGGTCGTACGACCTAATGTAGCACGCTTCTGTTGGTCGTCACGACCCATTCTGTTGCAAATGGTATCAAAGCTAGAATTCCTCTGGGTATAAAACATCTGTAATTTATATTTACATAGGATTTAGATTTATAGAGAGAATTAGCCTCGCAAAGTAACTCATTGACATTGTCGGTTTTGAATCACATGGCTCCCCGTCATGCAATTGAGACCAATAGAGACCACGAGTCATCGGCGAGCCAAGAGACCCTTATGGACATGCAACGACAGATGCAGGAGATAATGGCATTGATGGTTCAACAGCAGCAGAACCACCCATCGAGCTCTGGAGGACTTACTTTAAAACATTTATCTAGCATGATCCACTGACCTTCAAGGGTGAGCATGAGCCGGAGAAATCCGAACACTGTCTAAGGGAGATGGAGATGGATTTTGAAGTAACTGAATGTCCAGAGGAAAAGAAAGTTATTTTTGGGACTTTTCGTCTACGTGATAGCACTAAGGAGTGGTGGACTTTGTGCAAGGGAGTTCATTTCTTCAAGACTCCAGTCATCAAGTGGGTGAAGGATATTGTGAGATCCTCAAGCGCATCATGGAAGCGTGGGCATTGTATCGAATACGATGAAGAATGACTAGTCGAACTAGTTGTTCTATGCAGCGGAAAAATTTTTTTCATGTGACGAAACCACATGATCCAAGAACACTTCTTAGATCATTTCGTCTAAACCACAAACAAGTAATAGGATTACCTCTTGAAGCGTAGTTGCGATCGAATCTCTAAACGAAAAGACCTCCTGTCTCAAGTCCGATCCGACGGAGGAGACGCTTGCGAGCGTGTTGATGAAACACGTGCTTTCTCGCAATCCATGTTAATGATCCAAGCGATGGATCTCTTGATCTTGGCACACAAGATCCGAAGTCTTCTTCACGAGCAAGGCGCACCGAAGGAGATGAAGATCCATGAGCAAACGATCGGGCAGCATAACGACGACGTTGCGGCGATGAAGAACCTCTCTAGGGAATCCATGGTGGACGACACAAGAGAGAGAGGAAGAGAGGATGTGTAAAGAGAAAGAGAGAGAGAGAGAGCCTTATGCTCTCATTGTGTAAAGAAGAGCAATGGGGTGCTTCTCCTTTTATAATATTTTGGGATCCGTGGATCTCAATCCATGGGCAACACAAATCCAATGGCTCTCATTGATTTGTGTTTCTTTTAATGGCTAAGATTTGTGTTGGTAAAAACCAACAACAATTAATTTAATTTAGATTAAATCTGTATTGATAAACCAATATAAATTAATCCCAAATTAAATCAATCAAGCATGGAGATTATGGAATGAAGATTGCCTCCATCCATAATATGGGATTTGGTTGCAATCTCATGTAATCTCATGATATCTCATGGGATTACATTATTCCTTGGAAATCTCCATGATTTACAACAACACTTGTTGTAAATTATTCAACAAAAATAATTCATAATTATTTTGTGAATATTGCAATCTTGCCATTGGAAAATTGTCAATCACATTCACAACCCAAAATAAAATGTGAATTACATTTTCATTTTAATGTTCAATGTGTATGCAATTCACATCAACATTTAATCAACAAATGTAAACTACAAATAGCTCTCTCTTATATATTATAAATCACATTCGTAATATATATGATAAATATAGATAGTGCTATCCACATTATTCATATCCATGATAATTAAATCACATTTAATCATCTTGGATCTCTATTCTCATGTTCCCAAATAATATGAATCACATTCATATTATTTATATCATTGATAATTAAATCACATTTAATTATCTAAGATAACACTCCTTATAATATGAATCAAATTCATATTATTCATGATAATTAAATCACATTTAATTATCCATTTTCAATGCTCATATATATATTTATCAACAATAGAATTATCCATGAACTCTTTCAAGGATAATGCACTTTCTTCGCAAATACTTGGAGATAAGGACATGGCGATTGTATTGTTCCACGTATAGTGACTTGGATATTGAGATTACATCTCAAATCCAGATCTCGGGCCTCCCATAGATGCATTAAATCAAGACCATAAATCTAATCTTCTCATTGAATTTGAATCACATTCAGATCAATGTCCAACATTTGGACTAAGATCAGATTACTTTTCTACTGAAGCCTAAAATCCAGACACGTTTCATCACTCCCTAGGAATGGAAGAGTCGTGGTTATACAATCGTTTATGATCACATCAACCTCAGGTATTCCCAATACATGTACATCCTGCATACTGGAAGACTCATTATAAACCAGAAGTATAAGATCAATTTTACACCATCTACTTTAGGGTTTTGTCATTAAGTTTCTCATTCGATCATTGGCAGTTGGTATCGATCATATACTTTCCAAAAGCATATGTCATACCTAGGTCTTGATCATATACTTTCCAAAAGTATATATCAAACCTACAAATTCAGTCAAGCTTCCAAAGCGAGACGACCGTGCACGGAATTTGATTCTTCCCAATATCTGATGAGTGAGCTCATGCCTTCCGGTTCAGTAAATGAACCTTTATGATCCCTTTGAGAGATCGTGTTACTCATATGCCCTTATATGCACACTAGCACGCCGGTGTATAGACCTTGGTTAGGTCATCAACCTATTGGTCTGCCAAATGTACATACTCAAACATATAGTAACAAATCTGTCTCCGGTCAGAGGATGCGTGCATGTATAGTGACAGCATATGATATAGGACTTTGGTTGTCTCGATCTCGTTAAGTCAACTCTTTGACATAACTAATCTGACACCTCTGAATCTCTATTCCTATGCAGAGGACATGCATCAAGAGGTCAATCAGATATCAACCTAATTGAGAAAGGATTGCCATCTCCTACTCAAGCTGGAGATCATCTCTTAACAATCATTTGACGGTACTTGATGAGACCTCAATCTAATCCTTTAGATATCCATCCAAGCACCAGCCTCTATGATTCAATAATTAAATCAACATTTGTATGTTCATTAAGATGGCCATGGTACATAACCCTAATTGTACTAAGGGACCTATTATGCAAATTATTTATTCTTCATTTCAGATCAGGGAATGATATTTGCAATAACATTTATTGCATAATGGCTTGTCATGGGATCGCATGTCCAACAGTGGGATGAGGTTGTGGAACATTTCTCTGAGCGTTACATCCCTGAACATGCTAGGGATGCTAAACACCAAGAGTTCATAAATCTTCGACAGGGAGGTCTGACAGTTGAAGAATACGCTGCGAAATTTCAAGATTTGGAGAAATATGGAAAAGGTATTTGTGCAAATGAAAAGCAACAAGCTAGGAAGTTCATAGAAGGCTTGAATGTAGGATTAAGCATTAAAGTAATCATTAGGGGTCTCACGACCCTCTCTAAGGCGGTGCAGTAGCTATACAGATTGAAGCAACTAATCGGACGTTACATCAAGTAAACCTTTAGAATTGTCCTCACAATCCAAGCTACAATGATAAGAGACATCATGTTGCGGTAAAGTTGAAGAAGACAAGGACTAATGACGCCCCAACCAACAAGAAGTACGCATTGGATGTATGTCCGCATTGTGATAGAAGACATCCAGGCGAGTACTACAAATTGACAAGAGCATGCTTGAGGTGTGGAGAAAAGTATCATTTCGTTAAAGATTGCAAGAAAGAGTTCAAGAATTAGAGGAAACCATTCGAACAGAAGAAGAAGGTACCAGGAAGGGTGTTTTCCATTACACACGAGGATGTATAGGATGCTTACACAACCATGGAAGGTACCCTTCTCAACAAGTCATTTATGCCATGTTCTTTTTTATTCTGGAGCCACCCATTCATTTATTTTGAGTGCTTTCGCAAGCAAACTGAACTTAGAGGCTATTGAACTTCCATATACACTTACAGTTTTTTCACCAATGTGCGATATTAGAGCGATAGGTAAGTACTTAAAGGACATACCAGTTATGATAGGAGGAGATGCCCTTACTGCTAATTTGATATTATTGGCCATCACAACCTATGATGTTATCTTGGGCATGGATTGATTATGGGAGAATTATGCTGCAGTTTATTGTAGAGAGAAGAAGGTGGTCTTGAACAAACCAAATCATAAGGGGATAGTCGTCTGAGGCACTAGTAAGAATGGGTGATTGGTTATCTCTTCTTTGCAAGCAAGACAACTACTTGCCGAAGGTTGCACCACATACCTAGCTAGTATAATTAGCACTGAATCATCGCAGGCACGTCTTGAAGATTTAGACGTGGTCCGAGATTTTGCTGATGTATTTCCAAATGAACTTTCTGGACTACCTCCTCATAGAGAGGTGGATTTCTCAATTGATGTTACTCCAGGCACAACACCAATATCTAAACTATGTATAGAATGGCTCATGCAAAACTTGAGGTGATTCAGAAGTCGCTACAAGAGCAACTGGATAAGGTATTTTTATGTCCCAGTATTTCCCCATGGGGAGCATCAATCCTCTTCGTGAAAAAGAAGGATGGGTCTCTTAGACTCCACATTGATTATTGAGTCTCAATAAAGTAACTGTGAAAAATAAATTCCTGCTACTCTGCATCGATGATTTGTTTGATCAATTGTAGGGAGCAACACTCTTCTCAAAAATTGATCTTTGTACAAGTAATCATCAACTCCATATAAAAGAGGAGGATATATCGAATACAACATTTAGAACAAGGTATGGTCATTATGAATTCTTGGTCATGTTGTTTGGTCTTACTAGCGCACATGCAGCCTTTATGGAACTAATGAATAGGGTACTCTGAGAATACCTTGACAAGTTTTTCATCATGTTTGTAGATGACATTTTGATATACTCATATGATCTGGAGCTGCACCGTGTGCACCTACAGATTGTGTTTGAAACCCTGTGACAACACCAGCTTTATGTAAAATTTTCTAAGAGTGATTTTTGGCTAGTTAAAGTTGCATTCCTTGGTCATGTGGTATCCAACGATGGCATTGACAAGGATCTCCCCACCATTAACGAAGCTCACCCGAAAGGATGTGAAGTTTGTATGGTCTGTAGAGTGCGAACGGAGTTTTTAGGAATTAAAGCAGAAATTGAATACGGCTCCAATCTTGTCTTATCCGTCAGGTAGCAGAGGTTTCATGGTATATACAGACGCATCAAACACGGGACTTGGGTGTGTCCTTATGAAGAATGAGAAAGTCATTGCATATGCCTCCCGGCAACTAAAACTGCAAGAGAGAAACTATCATACTCATGATTTGGAGTTTGCAGCGGTAGTCTTTACTCTTAAAATTTGGTGTCATTACCTTTATGGCGAACAGTTTGGATTCTCAGCGATCATAAGAGCTTCAAATACATTTTCTCTCATAAGGAACTTAATTTGAGGCAACGACGTTGGTTAGAATTCCTAAAAGATTATGACTTTTCCATCAATTATAATCCTGGAAAAGCAAATATCGTTGCTGATGCATTAAACAGAAAGTGGGAAGGCAAACTAGCTAGCTTAAAACTTCAGTGGAAGATGATGAAATATTTCAATGATTGGAAACCTTTCTTAAGTGAAGAGAGGAAGATATCTTTTGCAGGCCTTAGAATCCAACCTGAGGTAACTGGGAAGGTCATGGAAGCACAGAAAATAGATGTTGATCTTCCTAAAATGTTAGAGGCATCTAAGAAAGAAGGTTCTGATTTCACAATTGGAATCGATGGAGCTATAAGGTATCACAACAGATTATGGGTCCCAAATGATGTTGAGTAGGCAGGAGATTCTATATGAAGCTCATTGATCGATGTACACTACTCATCCAGACACAACAAAAATGTACAATGATCTGGAACATAATTTCTGGTGGCCAAAGATGAAGAATGGCATCGCAAATTTTGTTCGTAAAGGTCTGATATGTCAACAGGTCAATAATGAACATCAGAGGCCAGCAAACCCTATTCAACCCTTAGAGATACCTGAAAGGAAGTGGGAGCACATGACGATGGACTTCGTTACTAGTCTACCCAAGACTAAGAAACATCATTATGACACTATATGGGTTATTGTTGTTCGATTGACCAAATTAGTACATTTCTTACCTATCCGCTTGGATCAATCGGCAGATAGTCTGTCTAAATTGTATGTGAATGTAATCGTCAGGTTACGTGGCATTCCTACATCAATTGTGTCTGTTCAGGACACTAGATTCATGTTCCGCTTGTGGAAAAGTTTTTAGGATGCTATGGGAACTCAATGAAGTTCAACACTTCATTCCACCTGCAGACTGATGGTCAATCAAAAAGGACCATCCAGACGCTAGAAGATATGTTGAGAGCTTATGCTCTAGATTTTATAGGTAGCTGGGATAGACATCTTCTATTAGTAGAGTTTGCTTATAATAACAGTTATCATTCGAGCATCAATATGGCTCCCTATGAAGCATTGTAAGGGAGACCTTGCAGATCACCCTCATGTTGGAGTGATGTTGGTGAGAAGTACATTTTGGGACCGGAGCTAATCCAGATCAACAAGCAAGGTGTTTATCTAATCAGGAAGAGTTTGTTGGCAACTCAAAGTAGGCAGAAGTCATACGCATATCGTTATAGAAGGGAATTGAGTTTCGCAGTTGGAGATCATGTGTTTCTAAATATTTACTCAACCAAGGGCGTATTGAGATTCGGTAAGAAAGGAAAACTTACTCCTCTATACATAGGACCTTTTAAGATTCTGTAAAGAACCGGAGAAGTGGCGTATCGTATTTCACTACCACCACAATACTCTAAGTTACATGATGTATTTCACATATCTATGCTGAGGAAGTACACTTATGATCCCTCACACATGATCGAGCATGAGGTCCTCGATATTCAACCTAATCTCACCTTTGAGGAGAAACCTGACTGCATAGTAGATTCTAGAGACCATCAGCGATATCGACGTAGAGTTCCGATGGTCAAGGTCCTCTGACAACATCACCAGGAGGAAGCCACCTGGGAGCTAGAGAGTGAAATGCAAAAGAAGCATCCGCATCTTTTTGGTATGTCCCTTTACTAAGAAATTTCGAGAATGAAGTTTTTTTTAAGGGTGGTAGATTGTAGCGGCTAAATCTTTCCCTCCTTTTTCCAGCCTTACTTTCCTTTTATTCTCCCAATTAATAGCATGATTTTATTCTAAAATTAATGAGTTTATTAGCCTATTGATGTCTATTTTTAGGTATAAAATCTAAAGGAATCCCTCCACCCACATCACTTGTTCTTGGAAAAAAATTGAGAGAGAGAAAGAGAGAAGGAGAAAGGGGGAGTAGAGGGAGAATCTCATCTAGAGATTTATCCTCGTCGTAGGGGATATCAACATCGATCTGGTAGAGGAGAACGTACATAGAAGCAAAGAGAGGCACGTAGAGATCTCGTAGATACATTTTGTCGACCTTGAGGTATGTGTCAAACCCTTAAGGACAATTGATGATTACATTTCGAATCATTATCTTGCCGCGATTTTTGATTTTGTAAAGTCGCATGGATGATACTGAGTGAATGTTAACGATAATTGTAAGGGGGTGCTTAAGGTGAAATATATCTTTAGTTGTTTTTCCTTACACCATATACACGTGACACTATCAAATATTTGAAACATGATTTGGCCCTTAGACACACGCACATGCCTGTTAGATTAAACCTTGATCTATATTCTTTGAAATTTTCAGGAGATCTTATAGGTCCTCAATCTTCACAAACATCAAACTCTCAGTTATTTTTTTTAAACAGATAAAGTAATTGAATCCTCCAACATCATTCCCTTCATTTAACAATAGGTTAATGAGATATTATTCGCACTAATCCAGATCCCGATGATTAGAACTTAAAGAGAATGATTGTTTAGTATTGAGCATTATGCCTATCCGTAACCTGAATGCTATGACAATAGATTGAAAAATTTTCTCATTGATACGTAAAGATTACACTCTTGTAATTCTATAGATTATGTCAAGGATGAATTAAAATAATATCTTGAAAGGAAGCTAATGAAAAATGAGAATGCGGTCTCAATGATCTCCGTTATCCATCATGTTATCACATTCTAGGTTGCAAGTAATCTGAAACTTTACCTATTCACCTTTTTATTTAATGTTTGATTTATATGGTCCTCATTTTAAGTGGGTACATTCATAAAACTATGTAGAAATGAGTAGTGTAAGCAGATGGAATTTTACTTAATTTCATAATAAGAAAGTTTCTCCTAATAAGGTGAAAGGATGTAGGGATGTTGGGTTTGTTAATGGTTCATTGTGACTGTAATTGAAAGGATAAATGCGGAAGGAAAATTAACCGCACAAACCATTTAATCTTATAGGGTAATTATCATGTATGATATGATTATATCGAAAATCACATCACAAGTATGTATATATTATTCTCGGCATTTAGAATTATATCTCCTTCCATGTCCACAACAAATCATATAAAAAATGGGTTGACAAGATTTTTTCGTTGATTCATTGTCAAATAAGATTAAGAATTATTGTCTAAGAGTATGTAAAATAATTAAAGTTATTATTGTGATTTTGGCACTGACTCAAATTGAGAAGAATTATTCTTAACATCACGAGAAAGATCAGTTGATGGTAAAGAAAGAATGTATCAGCTATGAATTTTTTGTACAATAAAGGATTCGATTAGTATAATCGATAAGTTCACATGAACCACTATTTTCTAGAAAAAGGATAAAGAAGCGTCTTCTAAAGAATAGAAAGTCCATTAACAAAAGTATCAGCATGATAATGATAAGCGGAGCTAAGTGCCACACATAATGGTGGGAGCCATCTCTAGAATCCAATTATTGTAAGCCTAAAAGAGCTAACATCTCCCGAGGATGTATGGTTCGAGGAACCGATCGAGGAGAAAGATAAGTCCTCTACAGTTGTAACTACACTGTCATGTAAGTCATGTTCATGGACCACTGTTGCCCGAGGTAAAGTCACAAAAGCCAGCAAAGCCAACAAAGCCATTAATGATTTAACAGTTAAGGCAACTCTAATCACTAAACAAATCAAGGGTAAGTGTATAGATCAGATCCAAGGGTGATGCTCGGACCCAAAGGGGGCAGCTATTCTTTCCCCTTTCAAATCCATAGGCGACGAACTTGATCGGAGGACGTCAGTGCAGCGGTGGATGCTTTGAGGCAGTCAGAAGTGCATCGATAATTGGTCTCCATTCACGACATTTCTATTGTAGGCGATGACTTTTCTTTGAGGAGGATTTGCGAGCGACGGCTGCAGATCGAGGATGCAGCGGTCATCTTCGATCAGAGGTTGTGGATGGTTGATATTCTGGTGATGCCAGAGATTCGAGGATGCGTTGGCAGGTGCTGGATCTCAAGCAGTTCTCGTGCAACCTGCAGATGGTTGCGGATATGATTGGAAGGTCGTGGATGAACTTTGAAGCTTCAAATGGATAGTTATTCTGCTATCGGTACATCGATACTTCTCAGTAATGGGGATTGGATCTTAAGGTGTTGATGTTGTCCTCAATCGATGCTTGTTCACCTCCACATGATGATGATCAGGGGCTTGATGCTCTAGATGCTTTCAGATGTGTCGATTACTTCAGATCTCCAGATGAGTTTTTGCTCCTGCAAAGATATAGCTCGACTAGAGATTAAAGCTTGGTCTAAGGAAAATAGATGGGTCAATGATGAGGTTCCAGCGACGACGATGGATGGAACCAAGAATCTCCAGCCACCATGTGTGGATAGAGGAGAAAGGATCTGAGGGGTAGATGTGAAACAGTGAGGATTCATAGGTGATATGGTTAACGATCACGACGGGGATGAAGCTCGAAGGTGTCGATCTAAAGCTATAAAATCGTATGAAAATTAAAATGAAATCAAAATGAATCAAACAAATCTAAGATTGCCTAGATGGAATAGATTGTATGGGCCGAGGATCAAAGATCCTCGGGTCATGACCTCAATGGTTTGGCGATGCCAGAGGTTGAGCTCACTGACGAGGCAGAGCACGGCGACAAATCGTCGGATCAAAGGCCCTCACGTCCTCTCCTTGCTGCAACAATGGATCAACGGTCACTCACAATCGTCGGAGCTCCTTGGAGGAAGATGGAAGTGACAAAGATGGAAAATGGGTGCAGTTGGAGGCCTATTTATAAAATGAGAATGTCAAATTTCAAATGAAAATTTGAACTTTGTTTGGGCAAAAAGAAGGGTTATATGGACTTTATTTTGGCAAAGAAATTGAGTCTAATGTATAACAGAGAGGATCAACAAAAATCCACGAAGTTGTCACGTTGAGCAATTTTATTCGGGTGGAAGGTAGCAGAGAATTTGACCGAGCAATCAATGAAATGGATCTGGCCAATGAGAAACGCTCGAAGAAAAGCATAAAATAGAGATAAAGACAAAAATAACAGAATAATTATAAATAAATTATAAACCACTTTTAAATTAAAATATTATTAAAATAAATAATGTTAATAATTTAATAAATAATGATTTTTAATAAAATTAATTAATTAATTAATTAATTAAGGCAAAATAAAAACCTTTATTAATAGGTATAAAACATCTATATATACAATAATCCAATTTTTTAATATTTTTTTTACAAATAATTACAAAAATTAATAATTTATTTACAAAAACAAATTAAGGATTTTAAAAACATTTTATTTGATTTTAACTGATTAATTTAATTGTACAAATAAATACATGTATATACAATATAAGTATATTATACATATATAATAATACATTATTTATTATTTATTTTTATTTTTATTTTATGTAATTAAAATAAATATATATATAATTTATAAACATGATATGTGCACAAATACACAAGAAAATAAATAAATAAATAAAAATATATACAATATATACATATATACAAGTATACCAATATTGTCCCAAGCCCTACATTTTGCATATTAACTTTGATTTTAGTGAAACTACTTTTTTGATAGATAGTCTTACAAAAAAAACTTTAAAAGTAAATATACTTACATCGGAGGTCATATGGCCAAGTTATGGTGTCCGGAAGTTAAGCTTTATGGTTTTTAGATTTTGAGAATTAGTGGTATTTATTCACAACTATTTTTAAGTTATATTTTTGTATTTTTGTACTAATTTTTATAAATAACCTAGAAAAAGTATTAAGTTAATTGGAGTTAAGAATAATTAAATATAAAATAATACATTTTTGTATACATACAATACATATATACAAAGGGATCCAAATGCCAAAACTCACACGATTTATTCCACGATTTTTTGATATTTTTAATAAATAGTATTTTTACAAACTAAGTTTAAAAGTGAGTTTGGTCAATTTGGATTTCTATAAATAGTTATGAACTTGGAAAGTTGTATTTTATGACTTTTTAGGTCCATTATTATTATATATTTATACATTAAGTAATTTTTCTGATATTTTATTGATGAATAAAAATAGTACAAAATATTTACAAGATGAATAATGGAGAATATGTACAAATGAGAATTGTTTTTTTTGATTTTTATAAGTTGTGAACCCTATATCCCCCTACTTTATTCCTTGTCGACCATTCCAATACTTGGATTGGTCTCGGGGTTCAGGTTAGTCTGTATTTATTTCATATATACATCCTTCTCTTAGAACGATTTTGATTTTTAAACTTATCTTCATAAAATCAAAGTATGGAGTTCGGTCAGAAATTTGTATTATTAGTTTGGCGGAACCTTATTGGTAATAGGATTTAAGACCAAACAACCTTCAAGTTCCACAATTTTAAGTTCAGATCGCCTAAAAAATAAGGTCACAACAAGTCTACATACACAACTCTTATGACTATAAATCTTTACTTGTATGATGTAAGTGAAATATAGCTCCCCACCTCAGAAATGGTAAAGAAACAACCTCCTCTAACAAGGTGAACCAAATTCCCTGGTGTAGCTACCCTTTCCTCGAGGAACGGGGTATTATCTTCTAAGTTCAAGTACAAGCGGCTCAAGAAGACGGGTAGAGAAGAGAATGGACTATGACAAGTGTAGTCACATACCCTCAGAGCTTGACCAGTGTAGCCAAGTCTCCAACTGCAAGCTTCCTCGATATGAGACTTTGGAACATACGCCATGCTTATTCATATTTTTCTCCTATAGGAATTTTTATTTATTTAGTTTTCGCCCATTTATTTTTTTTGGAGATTTTCTACTTTTTTTGAACATATATACAAATGTGCGACATGTACATAAGGAGTTTTTCTCCTTGACTAGTAGACTATCCCTCTTTTGATGCTTTATTGTAACCCACAATATCCTGTCATTAGATGTCCATCCCACTAGACCAAGTTGGGATGGACTACCCTCCCTAGAGGAGGACAGATGTTTCCACCCATGTGCTACTCCAAGCCAAAGGATTCTGCCCCCTCACCATCTCATCCATGAAGAGATACGTGTAGAGTGCTTGTTCAAGTTAAGCCACTGTCTAAAAATGGTCATGTATGTGTTGTGAAATATTTACTGAGGCCAATCAAGATGACATGTAAACATAGTCTGGTGGAGTCAGAGAATTATGTCACTATGACCTAAAAAGTCTCAACTCCAGTTCTTATAAGGTTCATCTAAAATTAAGTGCATTAAGGTCTTAACCAAGCTCAATTCTTCAATTTTATTCCAGACCGATTTAAGCATAAATACCATTCTAAAAATGTAAATGCACCTGCAAGAAAATATATACAAAACACATTTTTTAAGAAAAGAAAAGAGGAAACTATTTTTAAGTGATTCTTAGAGAGCTTTTGCAATTTTTATGGATTTTATCTTTTTTTCAATTTTTATGGTATTTTGAATAGAGAATTATACATATTTACAAGAATTTTATATAAATTTTACAAATACTTTTATACAAAAACATATACAAGATTATACACATTTTATACATGATTTCACAAAGAGAATATTTACTAGTTATATATACAAATTTTACAAGAGGATTTTATCTAGAAGTTTTATTAATGGATTTTATATACAAGTTTTAATTATAGATTTTATTTAAAACATAATTTAATTTACATAAATTACAAATAATTACAGCTTTTATATACACATGGATTTTACAATTTTACACATATTTTTTATACCCATAATTTATATACCACAGACAAAATATTTAAAAAAATTACAAATGATTTTACAAAATTTTTCAAAACATTTACAAAATATTTTACAAATAATTTAGAATATCTTTTTACAAATAATTTTACAAAACCTTTCAAATAATTTTACAAAATAATTATACAAACTTTTTACAAATCAATTTACAAAAAAATACAAATAAAATTTTGCAAACAATTATATTTTCAAATATGTTACAAACATTTATACAATATAAATAAATTTGATACAAAATAATTTTCAAACATTTTACAAGCAAAATAATTTTTACAAGCAATTGTACAACTATTTGTACAAAATAATTTTACAAAGAATTTTTACAAATAATTTACAAAAAAAATTACAAACAATTTTACAAAATGTTTTACAAAATATTTTACAAAAACTTTACAAAAGAGTTCACAAATATTTTACAAAAATTTTACAAATCATTTTTCAAACCATTTTCATTCTAATTTTATAAATAATACACATATTATTAAACATGAAAGTACGAGTTATGGATAAATTATATATACAGTATATACAACACCCCCTATACTTAGCTCGAACTATGTCCTCATAATGACCAAGAAGTGGTAAAGGAAGACATAACTCGTGCAAAATGAAGAAAAGTGAAAAGTATCCTTTGCTACAACAACTCAAAGAATAAAGAATAATATGAAATAGAAGTTGGTGATACCCCCTATACTTGGATTAAATAATCCCAAGTATAGAAGACTGTACAATTGGGGAAAATTGAGGGAGAGAATGTACACGGAATCAGTGACACCACCTGTTCCCCCCTATAATTAGGGTAAAAGATCCTTGAGTATATAAAAGAATATCAATAGTTGAGGGACAAGTGGGAGAATAAAAGAAACTAAGATGAAAATAAACAAGATAAAAGGAACGATATCACTCCCCTTATACGTAGGGTAAACAAACTCTAAGTATAAGCAACAACAGGAGTAATGAAATGGAAAGAAAATTAACAACTCGGTGTCTGCACCCCTTATACTTAGGATAAAGTACATCCTAAATATTGCAAAAATCTTAAACGAGACCTTGTGTGTAAAATAAAAACAGAAGAAATAAAGAATAAATAAAGACAAAACACGTATATACAAAGTAGATAATGCTGAGATACCTCTCAACAAGCGCTAGAGCTTATCCCCTAGCTGGGTGCAAGGATAGGACAAAGCAGTATCAAGGTTTATGATGACATCTATTATGCGAATGGCGTACTATCATTGTAGTCTTGAGGTGAGAACAACAACGAAATCAACAGTGTAAATGAGGACCTAAATAAGCAATCATGGGGTGCTTTCTACTAGGTAAATAGAGGAGAAAATAAAATCAGGAACCTGTAGCACAAAAGAAATCATTAGCTCAAGATCAGAATGGGGTGAAAGGGTAGAGACAAAAAAATCAAACGTGGAGAAAGAAGAACCAGTCATGGAATCCTCCATGTCAATCATCGTATCAAAAGGGTATGGAAAGTCAAGATTAGGAGACTCACTAGGAAAATCGATTTCCGATGCACATAACAAAGAGAAATCAGATAAAACATCTAATATCTCAAAGATCAGCTCATCCTTGCAAGGGTCATCAAGGAGATAAGAAACAGATTCAGACTTAGCAGAGAAATCATAAGACTTAAGAGACTCAGAATAATCAGAAGACTTAGTCTCTTGCTCCAACAGATCGGATACACAACTAGGAAATGAAACTGAGTACACAGGGTACGTGGCATCCTCTCGCATCTAAGCATCAGGGAGTAATGCAAACTCATCAGTGAAGAAAAAGGAATCAAAATCTAACTGGGAATCTATGCCACTATCAAGCATGCACACCTCGCACCAAAATGCCTTATCAGCTGAAGATTTCCTATGAACAATCTAGAAACAAGAAATTATACTGGTCAACAACGCATAAGCTCTTGAAGTGTCTAAAACTAATCCTCGAGCTGCGATAATGCTGGCTATCATATGGTCCTTAGGAAATATATCAATCTTGTCAAACAGGAGGACAAACAGCTCAAATATGAGACTATAAATATCTGACAAATCTAAATGGTGTCCCTCATCTAACTCTAGTTGTTGAATGGATCAAAATATCTACATAAATATGAGAAGAACCTTTGAGGAATGAACTCTATCTGGTATGGACATGGAAACTGGAAAGGTTGAAAGAATGACTGAAACAGCGTGGGCTCCTCCTCTGTCTCTTGGAAAATTGATAGAGCTTGTATCTAAGAATCTTGAACCGTGAAGTGCAGAACTGACTCAAACTCCATATGGAAGACCAATGGAAACTCGATCAGTGCTTGAAGATGGAAACTCACTGTGATTGTTTCGTCATCCATCGTCTGTGTTGTTGTAGTATCTACATCCTATGGTTGGTCTGTGATCTCTGAATCCTCATGAAGTGTATCACACATCACTGGTACTGCATCTCCCTCATGTATTGTATCGACTAAATCATCTTGTGAAGACTGGGAAGTCATAAAGATGCTAGAAAGATCTCCAAAGATAATCCAAAGTGAGTCGACATCGAGACTGTGGTGTGAATCACCACATGAGGCAACGACCAATGTCTGCTTCTCTATGGTCATCACCCTATAGAAGATACGTACAAGGTCAATCTTCGAGATTCCATGATCCAGAAATATCCCCATGCTGTCAAGAAACCTCAACCATGAATCATGCAATGGCTTATCGGGGTATAGGGAAAAATTTTTGATAACATACTGCATCAAATCTACTCTACGATGGGGGTTAAATCTTTGCAAAACCAATGATCGAAGGTCAACCTGTGTAGCTATCTTCCTCCCCAACTGTTTGTGCCATCTCAAAGCTCTAGTCTGAATTGATAAAGGGAAAGTCGTCAGCTTCAACTCCTCAGAAGTGATATATGAATATGCTCGGGAATCACATAACTCCTCAAACTCATAGATATGCAAATAAGGTTCCTCGTGCACATGCCCAGAAAACTTTGGCAACATTAGAAGGAACTCTAAATCTAGGGTGAATGGACTCAAAGTAGAAACTGACTGTGCTCCTGGATCTCACTTCTCACCAATATCTACCAATTAAGGCATTGTCATCCCAACAAAAAAATTGCCCATATCTCATACCTTCTCAATGTAATGTCCATGGGCCTCAACTTTTAGCTTAGCATGAACCCAAGGCGGGCCCCAACATCCCACTCTAGCCGGCGACACAAGAATCCAAAATAGTGATGGGTTCGATGGAACCCTACTTCTTGCATCCAAGCGCACAGGAGATCCTGCGCCTCCCTCCATGACTTATGGGATGCTCCTCCCTTTGCTACCAACCTCCAGCAGCCTCTCATCAGCAGTTCCTCTCCAACCCTCCAGGCTGCATCTGATCGAGCTCCTCAGGCAGCGCTGCCCTTCTCTCTCTACTCCGATCAGGCTCCTCATGCGGTGCCCTCGACCTCCCATCTTCATCAGCCCTACAACACTCCTATCATGCCATGTCGCACCAACTGTCGGGGCCATGCTGCGGCCCCAGGCGATGCATATCCCTTGTGTGCCTCCTGTCAACAATCCAGGTCATCACCATGAAGCCCAGGCGGGACCGGTCATACAAGTGAAGATCCCCTATTGGGGGGCGACAAAGGTTCCCAGGGAACTCTAAAATAAATGCCTCAAGTGGGCACATTTTATTATAAAAAAATGGTTTTTTTAAAGGGGAATTGCTACAGACGCCCCTATTTTGGGTCGAGAATTGACACATATAAATAAAAGGAAAAAATGTGAGAGAGAATGAGCCCAAAGTGGGATGGAAAATAAAAAAAAGGAGAAGCCCAGAATTTGAGCCCAGAGTTGGCCAGTTCTAGCAAAAGAGTATTGTTCTATTCTGCTAGCCCAATTGGGCCAATTTGTATTTTGGTCCAATTGGACCAAAATTTCTCTGTTCAAAAAAAATATAGAAAAGAAAAAGGCCCTTGGGAGAGCACATAAGAGAAAGATGTTGGAGCTTGGGATAGAAGTTACCGTCAGATCGTGTTTTGTCTGATGGTCTACATACAGCTCCAACCTCGGTACCGACCCAGGAGCCTCGGTGGGATCGAGGCCTCTTCGAAGCCACTCAGGTCACCCATGTGGCCCGAGTAACCTGTGACCAACTCGAACCAAAGTCCGATCCTCTGATCGCATGAGGGGTCGGGCAAACTATAGCAGATTCCCGTGTACTCTTCAAAATCACACTCAAGTCCTTCCCAGGTGCGTGAAGCGCATGTGCTTCGCATGGAAGAATTACAAGAAACCCTCGCCAGGTTTCCAATATTCCCCATGTACTTGAAAGATACTCAAAGATAAACCCCTAGTTGTTTTTCTTATTTGCAAATGCATCCCTGAAAGGACTTAAATGTGATGCTTTGTAATTATTTTAATTATGTTTTTATTTCAGTTATGCCCCATGGACCTTTTATTTAATATCTTTTGCATGTGAACTCCGATTTCAGTTATTTAAGTTTCATTTGGATGCTCATTTCGTTATCTATCCTTATGGTTCATGCTCTGATTTCACATTACAACAGTGATCATTAATCATAAATATGCATACTTTAATATTCATATTATTCAATGATATGGAATGAATTTAGCTTCAGTTTGAGCATCAATTTGATTCTGATAGTTAATTCAACATATTTCTTAAGCCATGGTAATCTTTCAAGAGCATACTTTATGTATATACACAAGTTTTGTATTTAATCTCATTCTGATGCATTTTTTATCAAATTAACATGCATATAAATCAAAGTAAAAATGCATTATGTTGCATATGTCCATTTTTTGCATCGTATTGTCACATTTGGCCTAGATAACTTAATGAACCACTACATATAGAGATTAATGACTTAATTAATTGCATCGAGAGCTTGTGTCCCTGAGATCGACCTTGGATTTACCCAAGTAAAATAATTTAACTAAGCCACTCTTCGCGAAAATCGTGCATGGTTTAGATTGACTCGTATTCAGTCATATCACAACAAGGATTAATTAGCATAACTGAAACATGATTCATCATCTATCAGCCCTACAAACTACGTATGCACCATTGTATCCTTCTCATATATTAATGCCAATAGACATCTCCCTCCTCCTTTGAGTTCTTTGACTACCTATCTTTCTCCACTGCTCTTCAAAGAGGAGTCTCCTCTCTTTTGATGACCTGATCTAACAAACCAAATTCACTCCCCACAATCATGACCTACACCTACATAATCGTTCCACCTGCTAGAGGACCAGATCCATGTTGCCCCTCTAGATTCCCTCCTTAGATCCATGCTTTATATAAATAACTTAAGGTTCGACAAAAAACTTCACAAAAACTTGTAGTTTATATTGTACTGCTTTTAAAGTATTATAGATATATAGATTTGCATATATAATATTAGGCATGATAGGTTTTAACCTATAATAAATTTTTACATATCAACCCTTAGCTCATCAATCACTTTCAATACTTTGGTCGATCATTTTAAACCATTGTCTAGAGACTGATTGGTCAATCAACTTGATATTTTTTTTAATTTATAGATCATTTCCTTCATACTAATCGGCCACCTTAAGCTTTTATTTTATTCTAATAAATCACACCAACTGACATGGTAGATCATTCTCATATACTATTCTTATACTTAAGTGATCAATGACTTGTCAACCAATCCATCACTCATTGATAATATCTTGTGATCAATCGATCACCCAAGATTTTGATCAATAACTTTTAAAACATTAATTTTTTAAATCATAAAACTCATTTTACAGATCGGTCATTGATCTTAATTGGTTGATCACTTTAGCATTCTAACCGATCATCCCACTATGATTGATTAATCACCTGCTTTTTTTTAAAATAATGTTTATCACATTAGTATATTACTTTTGAAATGTATTTTTTGAGACTCAATACCTATAATATATGTTATAATTTGTATACTATTCCCTTCACTTGAAAACATATAACAAAGAAAATCTTATGCTTATATATATCCAGGAGCTACAAAAAATACTTCTACTAAGATTTCTGCTTTCCAAATCTCTCCCAGCCTTGAATTTCTTTACAACATATTACACTCTTTATGTAATAATTATAAGACAATCTCTTTTAAGTGATCAACTTCTCGTGTAATTAACTCTCATTCAATGTTTGATAATAGCACGTTTGAGAGTTCTTATTTTTTTTATATTGCTATTCTGATTCACTTTGATAAACTCTTTTATTTTTTTTATACTATTGTACACCAATACTTCGAATGTGATCCAAGTTATGAAAAGTTGTTGGCATTAACAGAAGTGTTGTTTGTAAGCGACCGAGTTATTCGTGATAAGATAATGTGAATAGCTTATTGGTTGACTGGCAATATCAATTAAGAATCTTTAATCGAAATATTTTGGTAATTGCTTTCATCTAGAGGGATTTTCATGGTAAAATAATAATATATTAGTGATGGTTGTTTTATGCATAAAACACATGATTATCAATGTTTTGTATTTTTCCTTTAATTTAAAGTTAAACTATATTCATATTATATTTTTATAAAAATAATAGAAATATAATGATGTACTAATCTATTGTTTATATTTTTAATAATTAAGAAAAAAATAAAATAGGAAAGTTGGTTTGTATTGAGGTAAAAGTCAATATACATGGTCGGTTTATTTTCTTATACGATTTTGTGATTTATTTTGGTGTTAGATTTTTATGTGATTAGTTAAAACACAACTAAAAAATGTAAATGAAAAAGAAATAAATCAAAGAGGTTTAAATTTTAAATATAAAATATTAAGCTTAAGACTAGTTATATGCATAATATATATCGTGGCCTCCAAAAATAAGTTTCACGCATGAACTATGATTCCTCTAACTTTGGTCTTATTTTGTAGAAAATTAAAATCACATTAAAACAAAGGTAGCCAAAGTTTTATAGGAGAAAAATAGATGAGATATTTGCACGTTCATCTTTGTATCACTCAAACTGGGGTTGCATTTTATTTGTCACATATATAAGTTAGCATTTTTTGTATTCTTAATTGATTAAGGTTAGTATTATGTATGCAATGATGTTGATTTTATTCAATTTAGAGTTATTATGAATAAATAAAAAATCAGTGAAGATTGTGCTTATTTACAAGTGACTATTTACAAGAACAGACTCTTTATTTTGCAACTTTTTACAAGAAGATGCTAATTAATATATTCTATTGTTATTATAAGAAATGTTAATTAATGAGTCTACTAAGTTAATTACTCAAGGATTAGAGCTCGGATAGATTAACTAGAATAGATGAATCACATATTCATCAATGTGTACTTTATTTGTTTGTAGTGTACGTGCATGTATGTCTCTGTGTGCATATGTGTATGCATGCATATATGCATCTTTTTGTATGCATATGTGTTTATGTGTGGGTGGGAAGGTGATTTGTGTTTTTGTGTATTATGTGTGTATATGCGCCTTTATATATGTATGCGTGCTCTGTGTGCATATGTGTGTGTGTATTCTGCATGTGTGTGCATAGGTTTTCTGTGTGTCGTTTTGTATGCATGTATGTATGCATGTTAATGCTTGTAAATACACTTTTTATGTGTGTGTGCGCACGCGCGCATATTTTTTATGCCTTTGTGTACAATGGGTGTATCTGTATTTGTAAGAAGTGTGTGTGGTTATGTATGTGTATGTGTACATGTGTGTATGTGTGCTTGTATGTACATATGTTTGTGTGCATGTATGTATGTGTATATGTATATCTATGCATGTAATATGTGTGTATATGTGCGTGTGTGCACATTGGTGTATGCGCGTGCATATGCAATATATGTATGTTTGTATATGTGTGTTCAAGTGTACTATTCCTTTGGGCACCATGTGTGGGGGCACTGAATTGTAGTTGTCTTCTTGTTCATGTGTGCACGCCTAATCATAGTGTATGGGTGCATGCATATGCATATGTACTATATTCTTATGTATGTGAGTACTCGTGTACATGTGTATGTGTGTTTGTATGTATGTATGTCATCGTATATGCTTGTGCAATGTATGTCCTTGTATGTATGTGTGTATTGTTTATCTTTACATATGATGTGCATGTGTGCACACCCGCAATTGTACATGTTTGTGTGTTTGTATATATGTTTGTTTTTATGAATGTGTATGTATGTCTTTGTGTCTGTGTGCCATGTATGTTTTGTTTGTGAGTGTGTGCATTCGTTGGATGTAAGTCTCATATGTTTCCGTGTACGCATGTGCATGTTTGCTTATGAAGTTCTCTCTTTCTCTCTATCTCTATGTGTATTGTGCATGTCTATCACATATGTAGGTTTGTCTGTGTGTGTATGTTGGTGTATGTATGTTTGCACAATGTGTGAGTGATGAGTATGTGTCTCATTAACTTTGTTCTTGCATTTTGTCTCAAAATATTTAATAAATAAATGTAAATATGCATTAATATACGATTTTTGTAAATACACTCTTCATTGATAGTAATGAAATCCTAGGCATCAAAAATACATTGAAAAAAGAAAATAAGAAAAGAAAAAGGAAGGTTGTAAATATGCATTATAACATGGCTTAGAAAACATAGTAAATATAGACGTAAGACATATTTATGAAACAACCATCAAGACCATATTTGCATGGGGCATTCGACTATCCACAATGTAGGGGGAAATAAGGAAGGAAATCCAAAAATAACTAACCATGTAAAAACTACCTGAATTTACTTATTTATTTATATACAATTTTCACCTAATTATATAGATAATTTGTGCAAATAGTTTTCACGAAACTCTTCACCAAAGTGTACATAATAGTTATATATATAATACCAAAAATAATTGGGACTAAATAAGGAAAAAACACCTATATAATTGTCTATTTTCCAAATTCTCAAATACATACATATTTATAAAAAACTATGAATTGACCAAACTCACTTTCAGACTTCAATGTAAATTCTTTTATAAATATGTTAGAAAAGTATCGAGGTTAAATATGTGAGTTTCAACTTTCTATATAATTTCTTTCAACTCTAATTAACTTAATTCTTTCTGTAACTTGTATATAAAATAATCAAGAAAGATATAAAAACAAGTTTAAAACCACATTATGTAAATATATGAAGAAAACATCTCATTAAAAATAGAGTTAGTTTACAAGAAGTCAACTTTTAAACCTAAATACGACATGATTTTTTACTTGGATTAATTAGTCTGGATTACTTATATATTGTACAACATTTTTTTGTATTTTTTAAATTATTTTCATTATATCTTATTTTATTTAGAAAATAAAATCCAAAATAAAAACTCGTTGAAACTAATTTAAATAAATCAAAAACATTTGTATCTAGGTGTTTTTGACTTATGTTTTACTTTTGTATTTATTCTACACCTAAATTAACACAATAAATCCACAAAACTGTATTTATATATCTTGAGTTATTTTTTAAAGTAATAAAATATTATATTACCACCCTATGCATACAATTTATTTATAGGTGTCTTATACGTGTATTTAACAATTACATAATTATTTAAATTTCTTTGTTTGTTCTTGTATTATATAGCATTAGTTAGATATTTTTCATGTAAGAATGCCGTCTAATATTTAATATTGGATTTAAAATGTTCTTTGGACACGTGTCATCACCATTATATAATACCCTCTTCTTCCCCAACGAACCTTTGATCCCCATAACAACGATGTTCTTGTTCCAACTGTTCTCCTCCCACCTCTTAACGCTATCCATCCTTTTATCTCTTTTGTGTTTTGAAGATTTAAGCCCGCGGAAAGATGCGAGGATTGTTCATAGACAGAACGTGGTGGGTCGAGGAGAAGGGCAGCCTTTGCCCTCGAACCCAAGACCTGCTGTTGCGGTTTTCAAGAACACTGCGCATCGTGCGGATTTGCAGCCCCTCTTCAGGGGAGCCGAGGGGAAGACCTCCACCGTTATATCCTTCCATGGCAACTGGGGGCGTGAAGGAAGTCAAAGAAACACGCTCAAGATCCCAGGCAAACCTTCCATTCACCTTCTTGTTCTTTGTTTCCATCTTTACCACACCATTTTATAGTTTGATTTCAGGCTTGACTCTTGTTTTCCAATTGGAGTCTCTGTCCGAATCTCACTCCAAGAAGGCGAGGATCCGATACTGTTGAGCTCATCTTGTTCGTACCCCGAATAGTTTCCAGGTTTTGTTTCATCTTTTGATTTCGTTCAGATTACCATCTCATTTTCTTTCCCTTTACATGCCCATCTGTTCACTTTAGTATTTGGATTCAGGTTTTGGTGTTGGTATGTGTTTTGGTTCTGTTAAATTCTTGACATTAGTTTGTTTCGTATACGGTTGGAAGTGTTTCTTTTTAAACCAAACGGTTTGCTCAGATTACTGAGATAGAGTTGGCTGCCGATCCTCTGGCCTGAAGTGACGGCGACGAGACTTTGATCTCACTCCTAGAAGATGACGATCTGATACCGTTGGAGCTCCTAAACTTGTTTGTACCCGTATAGTTTCCAGGTTTTGTTTGTCTTTTGATTTCGATCAGATTACGATCACATTTCTTTTCCCTTCACATACCCACACGTTTACTTTAGATTCTTGATTTTGTTTCGTCGTTCCCGAAGCCTTACGTGGACAAAGCACAGCAGCAACGACCCCTTTTTCTATGGTTCTTCGGATCCACCTCAGCTAATCTTCGAATCGTGAGTTCCTTCTTTTTCTCTCTTAATCTTTTTAAGGAATGTTGATCAAATCAGCTTTGATCTAGATGTGACTTGAGTTCTGATTCAGAGATTTTCCCGCATTGCCATTGCGCACTATCTATTAGTAATTGCTGTTGTTTCTTGCATTTGCATTGCAATATAATTTGGAGTACCTGTTCTAAGTGCGAATGGAAGAGCCAAAATGGAAATAATGGAATTTATATAGCAACTGGGGGCGTGAAGGAAGTTAAAGAAACCCGCTCAAGATCCCAGGCAAATCTTCCATTCACCTTCTTGTTTCCGTCTTTACCAAACCATTTTGTAGTTTGATTTCAGGCTTGATTCTTGTTTTCCAATTGGAGTTTCTGTCCGAATCTCACTCCTAGAAGATGAGGATCTGATACTGTTGGAGTTTCTCAACTTGTTTGTACCCCGAATAGGTTCCAGGTTTTGTTTCATCTTTTTATTTCGTTCAGATTACCATCTCATTTTCTTTCCCTTTACATGCCCATCTGTTCACTTTAGCATTTGGATTCATGTTTTGGTGTTGGTATGTGTTTTGGTTATGATACGTGGATCCCGTGACATAGAGGCTGCATTGCTAGAGCATCTTGGGATTAAGCACAATGGTTCTTATTCTTATATCAATTTCGATTTTTAAAAAATCTGAACAATCATCAATTGGCAGCTTCATTTAACCGAGTGGTCGGAAGTTTTTGCTTGGTGGTATCTATTTTTTGTTTTTTTGTTGCAGAAGTGACAAAAGATGGCATGTTCTCTGTGGCGAAATGGAGTTCATGGTGAGGTTTTCATTATTTAGTTGTGTTAAATATTTATAAGTCGAGAATTCTGGTTTCTCAATACTTGTTGCTCCAAGAACTAATGTAAGTGGTGCAGGGTTGCTGTGTGAATGCTCCCATGATTACTGTTGCCGACTATTCCAAGGGTTCAGAAGGATATACATATAATTACTACGTAAGATCTCTATACCCTTCTTTTTTACTGTTATGGGATTATATCCATACTTCAATTTTTTTTACCTTTCTGAATTTCCATCGTCGTGAACACTGCTGGACCTGAGAACTTAGAGTTCTCTGATGACCTGTGACTTTTATTTTCCAAAGTCCTGTTTTCTGTCGTAATGATTTTTCACGCAAAAATCATTACCTTACTCTTGGAAGATGCAACTCCAGAGCGTGTAATTGAGATCGTCGAGATGTTGAGAAGAGGAGAAAAACCTCCGGTTAGTTGTCTATCTGAAATTATTGCTTCACCTGAACTTTCATCGTAGATCAATGTAATCATTTTCTTTCCCTTTACATGCCCATCTGTTCACTTTAGTATTTGGATTCAGGTTTTGGTGTTGGTATGTGTTTTGGTTCTGTTAAATTCTTGACATTAGTTTGTTTCGTATACGGTTGGAAGTGTTTCTTTTTAAACCAAACGGTTTGCTCAGATTGCTGAGATAGAGGTGGCTGCCGATCCTCTGGCCCGAAGTGACGGCGACGAGACATTGATCTCACTCCTAGAAGATGACTATCTGATACCGTTGGAGCTCCTAAACTTGTTGGTACCCGTATAGTTTCCAAGTTTTGTTTGTCTTTTGATTTCGATCAGATTACGATCACATTTCTTTTCCCTTCACATACCCATCTGTTCACTTTAGATTCTTGATTCTGTTCCGTCGTTCCCGAAGCCTTACGTGGACAAAGCACAGCAGCAACGACCTCTCTTTCTATGGTTCTTCGGATCCACCTCAGCTAATCTTCAAATCGTGAGTTCCTTCTTTTTCTCTCTTAATCGTTTTAAGGAATGTCGATCAAATCAGCTTTGATCTAGATGTGACGTGATTCCTGATTCAGAAATTTGCTGTAGTTTCTTGCATTCGCATTGCAATTTAATTTGGAGTACCTGTTCTGAGTGCGAATGGAAGAGCCAAAATGGAAATAATGGAATTTTTATAGAATATCATAAAGATTTTGAGAACATGTTGGGTGGTCGTCCGCTAATACCCTCTCGATGTAAATTGATCAGTGGATTTCATTTAGTCGAATTTCGCAACAACCCAGGTCCAGAAAAATCATATTTCGGGAGAAAAAGATCATTGTGTCCACACATCCACCTTACAATTTTCATTTCTTCTACATTCATTCTCTGCTCATGTCTATGGTTCACGGGCCAACATTCAGATCCATAAAGCATAACAGGTCTCACAGCTACTTTGTAAAACTTTCCTTTAGTTTTTAAAGGAATTTTCTTATCACAGAGAACAGCAGAGGCTCCTCTCAACTTTAGCCAGCCTGCATTTATTCTATTAGAATACTTCTCTGTAGTGTTGGGATAAAATTTATCCATATTATAAAAGAGATCCCAGGGCTCTCTTATATAGGAGAAGAGCCATGGGTTAATTACATAAATGATACCCACAGAAACATAAAATGTAAATATAATATGATGATAAATAAACATCTCAACACTCCCCCTCAAGCTGGAGCATAAATATCAACAACTCTGAAAAGGACCTCTGGCCAGTGCCTTCGTGAAGATATCTGCAGTCCGATCTCCTAGGGAAACATGAGAGGTGGATATAAGTCCTTTCTGGATCATGTCACCAGTGTAGTGACAATCCACCTCGATATGTTGTTTCCGCTCATGAAAAGCATGGTTATTGGCAATAAATAAAGATGCTTGATAATCACATAAAAGCTTCATAGGAAGAGAGACCTCAATAGTAAGGTCGGTTAATACTGATCTGACCCACATCATTTCTGTACATCCTTGTGCCATCATCCTGTATTCAGACTCAGCACTAGATCTGACCACCACAGTCTGCTTCTTGCTTTTCCATGAAACAAGTGAGCTGCCTATAAAGATAGCAAAACCAGAAGTCGAATTTCTGTCCTTGGGACAACCGGCATAATCTGCATCTGCACATCCTATTACCTCAAGTGATGCATCCCTAATGAACATAAGGCCAGAGCCAGGTGAAGTCTTTAAATACCTCAAGATCATATGTACAACATCCATATATATCTTTCTGGGTTGCTCCATGAACTGACTGACTTTGCTAACTACAAAAGCAATATCTGGCCTGGTAGTGGTGGCATATAGGAGCTTCCCAACAAGCTCTCTATATCTCCTCCTATCAATTTCTTTGGTATCCTCATCATACAATCTCATGCTTGCATCCATAGGACTAGAAGCAGGTTCGCACCCTGTCATGCCTGTCTCAGATAGAAGGTCCATAACAATTTTCCTTTGATTCATCACGAGTTCACGTTGATTCCTAGCGAACTCTAATCCAAGAAAGTAGAGAAGATTGCTAAGGTCCTTAGTCGCAAACTGTTGACCAAGGAACTCCTTGACAGTAAGAATACCCTGCTCATCATCTCCTGTAATGATAATATTATCCACATAAACAAGAATAGCCATGGTACCTCTAGGTGTCCTCTGTACAAACAGTGAGTGGTCCACAATAGACCACACAAACCCCTTTTTCTCTATAAACTCCGATAGCTTTTGATACCAAGCTCTTGAACTCTGCTTCAGGCCATAAATCGCCTTGTGAAGTCGACACACCTTCTGAGACTCCCCCTCGGTAGCAAATCTTGGTGGTTGTTGCATATATTCTTCCTCCTGGAGATCCCCAAAGAGAAAGGCATTCTTGACATCAAGTTGATATAGAGGCCAGTCCCTGGAAACAACAACAAAGAGCAGAATGCGTAGCATTGAATGTCTTGCTACTAGAGAGAAGGTATCCTGATAATCCACCCCATAGGTTTGGATGAACCCTCGAGCCACAAGCCTTGCTTTGAATCGGTCGACACTGCCATCGACCCTTTGCTTGATCGTGAATATCCATTTGCAGCTCACAATAGATGCTCCTTGTGGAGGTGCGACAATGCTCCATGTGCCACGTGATCGCAGAGCCGCCATCTCTTCTTCCATAGCAAGGCGCCACCTACTGTCCTGAGCCTGGGTGGCGGTGGCGGTGCAGGCTGCACGGAGATGAGCGGAAGGGCGCGGAGGGGCGTGCAGAGGCGCGGAGGGGCGCATGCGGAGGCGCGTAGAGGGGCCGGCAGGTGGGGCTAGGGTTAGGATTTTGGTTCGAGAACCCCAGTCTAGGACCGTTGCTTTGATACCATATTGGGATAAAATTTATTCATATCATAAAAGAGATCTTAGGGCTCTCTTATATAGGAGAAGAGCCATGGGTTAATTACATAAGTGATACCTACAGAAAAGATAAAATGTAAATATAATAGGGTGATAAATAAACATCTCAACATGTGGTAATTTTAATATAGACATACCATAGGGAGTGTACATCAGAGGGAAGGGAGAGAGTAACATCACTATCCATTGTATAGATGTTGAAACCTCCTGATAGGTACAAGAAGGGACGAAAATGGATGTTGATGCTGTTGAACTCTGGGTAGAGGGTTTACAAATTAAAAGAAGCAAATTTTGTACAAACTAGTAATTGCAAAAATATCTTCTTTTATGAATGTCGATGAAAAAGTAGCTTCACCTTTAAAAGTTATTAAATTCTCTTATGTATAGTTCTTTGGGTGGCATTCTTCAAAGGTCTATGATTTGCTTTAGAGCATGTCTTTATAAGCATACAACTTGGTATAAGATCATATATGATCTAAGAAGATATAAATGTATTTTGCTATTAGACTGACTCAAAACTAATTGATTAACTAGTGTGGTCTTTTTATGGAGAAGAGAATGAATTGTTGTGTTTATTTAATGAGTCTAGGGTCTCTTGTATAGAGAAGCCTATAGAGCAAAAAGGGGAATTCGCATATAGGAATCTGACGGGTTACATGACTCAAATAAAATAGAAATACAATAACTCTAACACTCCCCCTCAAGTTGGAGCATAGTTGTCAATCGTGTCTAACTTGGAAATTAGATATAATAGGTGTTTCTTCGGTAGTGCCTTCATGAAGATGTTTGCAAGTTGAAGTTTAGTGGAGATGTGTGGAGTAGAGATCATTCTTCGTATTACATCACGAATGAAGTGACAGTCCACCTCAATGTGCTTGGTCCGCTCATGGAATACATGATTGGAGGCGATGTATGTAGCAGGCTTGTTGCCACAGAATAAAGGTCCGCGAGTAGCAACTAAAAGTCCCAAGTTCTTGTAGAAAGGAGACAAACTAAGTGATCTCATAGGTGGCTTGGGCGATTTCCCTATATTCTATTTTCACACTCGATCTGGAGGCTACTCTATGCTTCTTGCTTCGTCAAGTAACAAGGTTGTCCCTAATGAGAATGACCCAGCTTGTAGTGGATAGATGGTCCTTAGACAAACTGACATAGTCAGCATCTGTATAGACGGAGTCACTAGTGTGACTGTTGACCACATAAAAGAGTCCATGGTCAGGATATTCCTTCAAATATCGAAGGATCAGGAAAACATCATGCCAACGACCATAAAGAGGTCTCTACATGTGTTGGCTGGATCTACTAACAACATCTGATATATCTAGCCTAGTAACAGTGAGATAAAGAATTTTACCCACTCGGCTTTTATATCGTTCAATGTCCTTAAAGGCATGATCAATTTATGTGGAATGCTTCCTTACTTCAGTAGGGATGCCAGATGGCTTGCATCCAAGTAATCTAACCTCGATAAAAATGTCTAGGCAATACTTCATCTGAGAGATATGGAGTCCCTTTGTAGTGTGCATCACCTCAATACTAAGAAAGTAACGGAGTTGGCCAATATCCTTCTTAACAAAGACCTTCTGGAGGAAGGTCTTATTCTCTGAAATGTCGTCTTTGTCGTCTCCGATGACAACCATATCATCAACATAAACATCAAGTATAATAGTGCCAGTAGACCGTTGTTTGACAAAGATAGAGGAGTCAGATGTCATACTCTGAAAGTCGAGAGTGCTAATCTTATTGGTAAGTTTGTCAATCCATGTTGAAGGGATCTAGTTAGACCATTGATGGTCTTACATAGTCGGCATGCACACTCCCCCTCAACTGCATAACTTGGTTGCTGCACCATATATGTTGGAGTATTCGTTGTATGCGTCACATTGTCCAGCGGTGGGACTTGGAGGCTCTGGGAAGGCTATATAAGGAGCCCCAGACCTCATGTAACTAATGAGAAAGTGCAATGCATAACATGCCCCTTTGAGGGATTCTCCCGTGGTTTCATCCCGCTCCTCACGGAGTAGGGTTCCACATTAAACCTTGTGTTCTTCATGTTTATTTATCTTTATTCTGTGATTCCGCTTCCGCTTTCTATTTCTTAACATCGTATCAGAGCGAATTGATTCTCGAGTATTTCATGCTTGATGTTATTCGAGATGTAATATTTGATTCATGAAGATTCATTCTTATTATCATGTATGGTTCAAGTTTTTAGGGTTTCTTTTTGAAACCCTAATCTGTGTTCTATCAGGGTTCCACGGTCTAGTTCTCATGAGGAGAACCCAAAGAAGGGCCCCATCATCTCTCCAGGTTCTGTGGCGGCATCCAGACCGTACCCGCACCTCTCTCAGACCTAGCAACTTCAGCACCAGGCATCTGGCCTCATCCCCAAAGCCAAAGCACGGTTGTAGCGCACCACGGCAGTGCCCCACGACATGGTGGCGTGATCCTTCGCGTGCCTCCGGAGGCACGCCCCAGATTTACGCATCGCTATCCAAGAGAAGGCGACAAGTAACACCCAGACTCGTGTCGGCAAACTCCGAAGGCAGCAGATCCCAGCCGCATACGGCAGTGCATCATGCAAGCGGCACCGTCCCCTGATTCTTCCAAACGTACGTACTCCAGCCTACGAGCAGAGAGATCTCTGCCTTCTCGCCTCGCATCTCAACCCAGGCGAAGCCTCAGCCCCTGCCCTAACCCTGTAAATCGGCACTGCCCATCTTCAGCTACCCCATCTTCCATGTGCGATCCATGTTCACCTTCACATGCGTTGCAAGTCAAGACGCACCTTCATCTCCACTAGTCGAGCCTCCTGGAGCGGCGGCTCCAAGCAGCGCGCACGGATAGCATACCTCGCGCGGTCTCCTATCTCCTGCGGCGGTTGCGATCCCCCACGATGGCTGCAGTTTCGATTCCTGCATCAGGTCGCGCCCCTTTGAGATTTCCAGCGGCGAGCCCCACCGCCACAGCCCCCAGGCTCCTGGTGGAGCCCCATCTACCCACGTGACTTCCTCCAACCTCGCGGCGACCCCCTCCATGCGCGCACCTCCCAGCATCCAAGCTCCAGCGGCCTGCCTTGATCTCCCCCTGGCGAGGCCCTCAACCCTGGTGGCAGATCGTGCGAGCCCCGCACTAGTCCTGAAAATCCTGGCAGCACATGTATGCCCCTATCGGGGCCGATGGTTTCCTTATTAAGGAAAAGGGTCCATCGTGAACCCTAGCGGGCGGTCCCTTTAAAAAAAAGGAAAGAAAATCCGAGGGGGTGGTTAGAGGCCTGACGTGGGCGTTATTATTTTTTTAAAAAAAAATTGCTTGTTTTGGGGCCCAGATGTGGGCATGTCTTAAAAAAATAGAGGAGGATAATGAAAGAAACCCATTGTTGGGTTGAAAAAAAAAAGGTAGAAAAGAGGATGAAAAAAAGGGAAGAAAAGAAAAGAAGGGAAGAGAGAAAGAAAGCCTTGTTGGGTTGTTGCATGTTTTTTGGGCCCAAGTGGGTCGAGTATTAAAAGAAAAAAAGAGAAAAAAGCGCATACAAATAGAAAAGCCGTATGCAAATTATTGTAAATAAAAGAGGAAAAGGAAAAAAACCATAAAAAAATGGAATGGCTTACGAAGAAAAAAATTATTCAAAAAAAATGTGATGGCTTATAAAAAAAAGAAAAGCCGTAAGGAATTTTTTGTGAATGTTATTTCTCTCCCCATATTTATATATCTTGACTTCTCCCAACTTTGTCGATGTTGAGTTTCCGACAAGTATGGGAGAAAGGAGGAGCATATGTAGAGTCATAGGTCCTGTTGCAGATTGAGATATCAGATTCGTCAGACCAGTTCAGAATTTTCAGACTCTATAGTTTTTAGATGAAGATTCTCCATGCACAACTTTCAGACTCGACGCTCAGTTGTTCATACTCGACAGATTGGTCAGAGTCCATGTTCGAGGCACTCCATGATGAGAGGTCCATTTTTCGAGTTCTCCAGAGAGAGACTCATTTTCAGACATGCACGAGTTTGCGATCATTTTCAGATGAGCACACGTATGCCATCAGTTCAGAGGTCCCCATCATTATTCTTGTTTTGTCGGCCAGAGTTTTCATGTGAGCCATAGGGACTCCAGAGTAGAGGACCATTCCCTATGCCATGTTGGCAAGGGTTTTCATGTGGTATCATAGGTACACCAGAGCAGTGCACCATTCTCTGAGCCATATGGGAGAGACTCAGTTCTCCGACAAGGAGACTTTTCAGACCCCATTCTCTAGCGACTGTGGACTCCGACGAGGATTGCACATCCACGACCCATTTCAGTTCAGCCCTTTTCAGAGATGGAGCAGTTGTCCACATGTTGTGGCGGGCCAGAGTACTCTGACGAGGAGACTCATTTCAGTTGCATTAACTCTGACAGGTGTAATTTAGAGCACTTGCTCTCCGATAAGGAGATTCAACAGACTCGCACTCCAGCCCGTTCGTCCTCCTCACTTGCACGGCATGAGAAGCAACGTCCTCGACAGCAGTAGTTGTGCGTGTTGGGTTGATATTGTCCGTAGTGTCCTGTAGCGTTGAGTTGAGTTTATTTCTGTTTGTCCAAGCTGAGCATTGCATGATCGAGCTTGAGGGGGAGTGTTGGAGTATTCGTTGCGTCATGAGTTGTAGCAGGGTAAATGGATCCTGTAGAAGATCCATTTACCCCCTCCATATGTTTAGTCCCACATTGTCCAGCGGTAGGACTTGGAGTCTCTGGGAAGGCTATATAAGGAGCCCCAGACCTCCTGTAACCAATGAGAAAGTGCAATGCATAACGCGCCCCTTTGAGGGCTTCTCTCGTGGTTTCATCCCGATCCTCGCGGAGTAGAGTTCCACGTTAAACCTTGTATTCTTCATGTTTATTTATCTTTATTCTGTGATTCCGCTTCCGCTTGCTATTTCTTAACAATATATACATCCTCTTCGAGGTCACCATGAAGCAATGTGTTCTTAACATTAAGTTGAAAAATAGGTCATGCTTTATTAACAACAATAGAAATAATGGTTCGTATGAAGTCCATTCTGGCAATCAGGGTGGTCTCAAAATAACCAATCCCATAGGTTTATGTGAAGCTTTTCCCAACTAATCTAGCTTTCGATCTGTCAATGGAATTGTCAGGAGACTATTTGGTTGTGAAGACCCATCTACAAGCCATAAATTGAAATCCCAAAGGGCATGACACAAGATCCCACGTGTCCAGGGAGGTAAGGTCATCCATCTCCCCTCATCCATGGCATGTTGCCAACCCTGATCCTAGATTGCACTATGATCACATCTGAGAACAAAAACCTCATTCAAGGTATTTGCAAACCTCATGTCATAACTAGATAACCTTCAATGGAAGTAAAACATGACATAGGGTTAAAAATACATTGCCTTCTTTGCTTGCGGAGATCTATCAGAAGAGCCTTAGGTACATCCGAGGCAACGATAGTGGGTGCACTTAAAGATGGCATATCATCCTGTAAAAAGAACAAGTAAAGGAACATAAGCCGATGTAGTGATGCGTTTGCGTGTATAGATGATTGGTAGAGGTGGAAAATCCAGAGGGATGCCACCTATAGTCTGCGTAAAGAAGTTAGTCTACTCAAAGAAAGTGACATTTGTAGAAATATTGTATTGACTTACACAAGTTCATAACACTGATCCTTTCTGAGTATGAGAGTACCCAAAAAAGACACACATGGTGGTCCTAGATGACAACTTGTCAAACACATGAAAGTTGTGAATAAACGCAGTGCACCCAAAAAATCTCAAAGGTAAAGGAAAAAGAAACCCAGTGAGGTATAGTAGAGAGAAAAGAGTCCCCCTTTAGGATAGAAGATGAAACTCTGTTGATGAGATGAACACCAATAAGGATAGTGTCCCCTCAATAATACTTGAAAACATTCATCTAAGTAGGGAGATACCTAGCAATATCAAGCAAATGTCTTAGTTTGCTTTCTGCTACCCCATTTTGATGAGAGGTACACATGTAGGATGTTTGATGAACAATCCATTGAGAGGCAAAAAAACGATGTCAAGTCATGTAGGGTAAACTCAAGAGCATTTCCATTTCGAATAATTTGAACACATGCAGAGAAAGAAGTTGGCACATTAAAAGAAATTTCTGACAATTTTATTAATCTCTAGAAGTTCCTTTATTAGGTTAACCCAAGAGGTTCTACTGTAATCATCCAAAAGGACAATAAAATATCGATGACCACTCAAAGTTCAAACCGAACAAGGTCCCCAAACATCACCATGGACACGACCAAAAAAGTGTGGTACGATGAGACTCATTATGAATAGGAAAGAAGCTCGATGTTGTTTGCCGAGTTCACTCCCCTCACACTGAAAGGGTTTCATAGTAGAGAATTTAGGGAACATCATGGAGAGAGCCTTGACAGAGTGATGCCTGAGGCGTATGTCATAGGAATAGGTCTTTGGAGATTGATGTAACACCATCAAGCTTAGAATCCGAGGGTATGTCAAGATAATAAAGGTCATTCTTCTCATGCCCCCACCAAATATCTATCTCGTCTAGATGTCTTGGAAATAACAACAAAATTCATCAAATATTGCACGGTAATTAAGCTCAATATTACAGCTTACAAACAGACAACAAGATGAGAGGGAAATTAAGTATGCAATGAACCCCGTACAGTCAGAGTTGGGAGGAGAATTCCATGGTTCCGATAGTAATAATAGGCAAGTGAGTTCCATTGGTGACTCAAACTGACTTTATTGAGGAAGAGGGTTTGGAGAAAGTCAGTAGGTTACCTTCTCTAGTATGATGAGTAGAGGCTTCAGAGTCAATAATCCAAGAAATGAGAGAACTGCCAACGAATATCGTAAATCCCGAAGTCGATTTCCTATCCTTAGGACAACCTGCATAATCTACGTCAGCATATGCGGATACAGAGAGTGTTTCTCCTTTCTTGAATAGTAATCCTGAGCCTGGAGATGATTTTAGATATCTCAATATCATATATATAGCATCCATATGTACCTGTCGAGGTTGCTTTATGAATTGACTCACTTGACTCACTGCAAATGCAATATCCGGTCTGGTGATTGTAACATAAAGGAGTTTTCCAACCATCTCTTTGTATCTTCTCTTATCGACTTCATCTGTATCATCATCATATAGATTCATGCTAGGACCCATAGGAGTAGTGGAAGGTCGACATCCAATCATGCCTGTCTCTGCAAGCATATCTGTAACATACTTTCTTTGGGTCATCACAATACCCTGTGCATTTCTAGCAAATTCCAACCCCAAGAAATACCTTAGGGTGCCCAGATCCTTAGTCACAAATTGACTGCCCAGAAATCCTTTCGCCATCATGATTCCTTGCTCATCATCTCCTGTAACAACAATAACATCAACATACACCATGATAGCAACGGTACCTCTAGGTGTCTTCTGCACAAATAAAGAATGGTCTGCATTTGATCTCTTGAATCCCTGTCGTTCAATCAGATCTGAAATCTTTTGAAACCACGCTCTAGGACTCTGTTTAAGGACATATATTGCCTTATGGAGTCTACAAACCTGTTGACACTCCCCCTCAGCAGCAAACCCCGGAGGCTGCTGCATATAGACCTCTTCTTGTAGATCTCCATACAAAAATGCATTTTTCACGTCAAGCTGAAATAACGGCCAATCACGTGCTACACCAACTGAAAGGACACGTAAAGTGGAATGTCGAGAATCGGAGAAAACGTGTCCAAGTAATCAACTCCATAGGTCTGAGTAAAACCACATGCCACGAGCCTTGCCTTGTAACGATCAAGGCTCCCATCTGCATGGTATTTAACAGTAAACACCCACTTGCAGCTAACAACAGACGCTCCGGGAGGAGGAGAAACAAGTGTCCATGTTCTACGGGACTGCAACGCGGTCATTTCTTCTTCCATAGCAAGACGCCATTTGCTATCTTACAATGCATCCTGGTAATTCCGTGGAACTTCTACAGCAGATAGAGCAACTACAAATCTCTGGAAATCGTATGTAAGACGATGAAAGGAAACCTGGGAGGCAAATGGATAGGATGCACAAGTATGCCTCTGCTTCCTCATAGCGATAAGCACGTCCAAGTTTCCATGAACGTCATCATGTTGCGATCCCTGTATCAATAGATCTTCAGACTCATCGTTAGAAATCATGTTATCAGAACAAACCTGGGGCCTGTTGGATGACGGATAATGACCATGAGCAGAAGAGGACCGAAGAGTATAATACTATGGTAAAGGGGGAACAATGGTCATTGGAGGTGGTAAAGGAGGAGGTGAAGGTAGGAGGGAGGTGGTGGGGGAGATGGTGTAGAAGGTAACCGACTCATAGCAGGAGGTGGCATGTAGACCTCAGTATCGGAATGGGAAGTAGTCATTCTGTCACCTATAGGAGAGAAAAACATCATAGATTTAAAGAATGTGACATTGGCGCTAACGAAGTATTTTTAACGCAGCGGATCAAAGCAACGATATCCCTTCTGTGTCCTGGAGTATCCCACAAACACACATTTGACAGCCCTGGGAGAGAGCTTATCAAGACCTGGCACCAACTGATGGACAAACACAACACAACCAAAGACACATGGTGTAAGAGAGAACAACTCCTTCTCAGGAAAGGCTATAGAGAAAGGAGTTTTCTCACCCAAGACAGACGAGGCATGCGATTTACTAGGTAGCAAGTAGTGAGAACCACATCACCCCAGAACGAGTGTGGAGCATGACTCTGAATAAGTAGGGTTCTAGTGATATCCAATAAATGACGATGTTTCCGCTCTGCAACACCATTCTGTTGTGAAGTGTAAGCACATGAAGTTTGATGAACTATACCACGAGATGAAAAGAACAAGGAAAGAGCTCTAGTACAGAACTCCAATGCATTGTCAGAATGCACAATTTTCACAGAAGAAGAGAAAATATTCCGAACTTCATTGATAAACATTTGAATTACATCTCCTGCATCAGATTTATTCTTCAATAAAAACACCCAAGACAAGCGAGAAAAATCATCTACTGCAACAAGATAGAACATGTGTCCCTGGTGGTCAGGAACACGACTGGGACCCCAAATATCAATATGGACTAACTAAAAAAGGAGCTACTGCTTCGACTTTGATGACTCGGGAAAGTAGACCGATGATGCTTTCCCAACTGACACGCTTCACACTGGAAAGACGACTTCGGAGAAATCTAAGGCAAAACACGACACATCTTCTGAAGAGGAAGGTGACCAAAGCGGGGATGCCAGGTATATGGAGAGTCTGATCCCGTAGAATGGAGAGATACACCGACATTGGGAGTATGGACCAGACGATAAAGACCATTCTGCTCACGGCCACAGCCAATCACCTTGCTCGAGGGTATGTCCTAAAAAACAAGAGACGATGAGTCAAAAATAGCTCGACATTTCAAATCCTTTGTAATCTGGCTAATGGACAGTAAATTCATAGAGAAATCGGGAACATATAACACATTCTGCAGTCTCGTGGAAGGCATCAAGTTAATCTCCCCCTGTCCTGTAATCGGGGAATGTGTCCCATTGGCTATCACCACAGTTCTTCTTGAAGAGACCTGTCTATATGCAGTAAGCTGCTCTTTGTCCCCACAAAGATGGTGTGTTGCTCCAGAATCCATAATCCAGTCCGTAATCATAGATCCATCACAAGAGGTGAGAGCATAAGAACTACCTGAGGTACTGGATGTAGCAGGTGAACTGGCCGAGGCAGAGACAACCACATCTAACTGACTGACGAGTCCGAAATGCGGCTTTTAAGAAGTTGTTTTTATCGTGTCGTGCGTTGTAGGCGGCAATCGGAAACGATCAAGAAAATACCACAAATGATTTATTCAATTTTTAATATCGTGGTTTTATGTTTATTTTACTTGGACAAGTCCCAAGGTCGATCACAAGGAGGCAAAGGAACAACCGAGAATTAAGTCTATCAAAGTTCGTGTTCGGTTTTCGAGGCGGTTTTTTTGGAATTTTAAATGCAATAAAGGATGCAAAATGCAAATTTGGCCTTATTTTAGGGACTAAAATACAAATTACGTTCAAATGATGTCCGAAAAATATGAAACTTGGTCACAATGTAAACTATAATGAAATGGATGTTCTGTAATTTTTTCGGAATTTTTGGATGCAATATGAATTTTTTATGGATTTTTAAATGCAAACAAAATGATTTTTAATATTTAATTTTAATAAATATCAAACCTACTTATTTTCGAGAATCAAAATTATCTGAGATCTATCACTAGGTGACGGATCTCAGAAAAATCCTAAACCTCGAAAATGTGGGGTTTAATACCTATTAAAAATTAAATACTAAAAGATGCAAAATGATTTTTACAGGACAAAATATGCATGCAAATGCAAATCTTTTTGGGCACAATGTTAAAAATAATTAACTCCACAAGATGTGATTTTTCGGGGATTTTTAGAGCAACGGTTAATCAATTACGAATTTCAGAGCAGAAAATGGGTAAAATACGCCAATTTTCACAAAACAATTATTTATTAATTAACCGTCCGTCACAAAATTACCCACAATATGTCAAAGTGTAGAGAGTCAATTAACGAACATCATGCTATTTTTAGATTGATAAAATAATGTAGAGAAAATGTTCAAAACTGAGGGAGAACACAGAGGTCTGATTGCAATATAAATATAAATAAATATAAATAAATATAAAATGCACTGGGGGGGTTTGTTTGTAATTACCTATACCCCGGAGGGTATCTCTGCAAAATGTCTAAGTGGCACGTGCCAGGCACGTGCCCTTGGAGGCGGGGGACCAGGTGCGTAAATAAGGAGAACTCCAGGGCCTTTCTGTAAATGACCCAGGTGGTCACGTGCGTAGCACGTGACCCCTGGATGATGTCTGATGACGTCCCCTCCCGTCACGTGCCTCGCACGCGGGGAGGGTCTCGGGCCCCGGGCCCAGCGGCTCGCGATTCGAGAGAGGCGGAGGGCTGGTGGCGATGACCAGCGACGGCGGAACGGGCCCGCTGCTGAGGCGAGGTCGGCGAAGGCGTCGCCGTGCGTGGCTGATACACGGCCGTGGCAGTCGATGGCGCTGGCGGAGTGCTGGTAGAGCGGATGTGCGGTGGAGGCAAGGCCGGCGAGGGGCGGTGCAGAGAGGTGCGAGTCTTCTGGGTGATGGCGATGGCTGTCGAAGACGATGGCGTGGTGGAGCTGGAGTGTCGGCCAAGGCGGAGGGCGTTGGTGAAGGCGGTGGGCGGAGCCTGTTGATCGTCGGAGTCGTGGGCTGGATGATGTCGGCGGAGGAGCAGCGTTGTCGGTGATGCTCGGGGAAATGAAGCCGGCGGAGATGGAAACGGTGAAGGTCGTTATTGGGCTCGACGACGGACGTCGGAGTTGGGGCAGTACGGCCGGAGCAGGTGGCGCTGCAACGAGCCACGAAGGCTTGGATCTCGCCGGAGAAGACGAGGGCACCGGGCTGTCACCACCGGTGTCCTCGGCTCGTGCAATCGACGGATGGGTTGCTTCGAGGACGGTGGAGGTTTAAATAGGGTAGGGGATGGTGCCGGAGATGGAAGAAAATCAGTGGCGATTTGGGGGAATCAGCGAGGGTGCTGAGATGGAAGGGGATCCGCGGCGGTCGGAGCGGGATATGGCGGCGCGAGATTCGCGGCGCGGGGCGGCGGAGTTCCCAATTGGGAAGGGAGTCCTGGAGAAGATGACTGTGGACCGTCCGATCGGCCGAGATCGGACGGTCCATGTTTGGACACGTGGCAAGTGGAGGCGAAAGGAGGGAGGGCGCACGTGCGTGGCGCGTGCCTGGGAGGCACGTGCCTCGCACGTGCGGTTTTAATTTTAATTTTAATTTTTTTTATAAAACGAATATATAATATAACCAGAAACGGCTGACACGTGGCGGCACCAGGTGCTGCCACGTGTCAGCTCCAGAAAATTCCGAAAATAAATATCTTGTAAAATCGAAAATAAATAGTAAACGACCTCGGATCGAAAAAGTTTCTTCATGAAAGTTGCTCGTCTCGATGAGATCTACAACTTTCATTAAGATATCAAAATCAAAATCGATCATTTGTACAAAGTGAATTTTTGGGGTATCCTATGTACATAGAATACCTTAATTTTGGGGTTTTGTAATTTTTATGTCATTTTTTTATCTGATAAAAATCCGGAAAAATTACGATAAAATCAGAGATAAATAAAGACACTTAATTCTAATTTTTTTGGATTTTTATTGATTAAGAAAATATATACATAAAGTACAAGGTCAAAAACCGCGAAAATATACAATGTACAAAAGAGGCCCAAAACCTAACTTTCACATATGAGCTCCGATTCACTTGAACTTGGTCTTGTTTTGAAGGTAATTGAATGTACATTAGTTCAAAAGTGAGTAGGATTAAATCGGACACTGGATGGGGAAGATATATGGCTTTTAGTCCGAAAATCCTGAAATTAGGGTTTGGGTTTTTGGTCCACTTATTTTGGTTAGTTATTTTTTTGTATTTTTCCTTTATTCTTGTTAGTGATATGTACACAGTGGAAGTGGTTTTGAGTCATTCGGAGTTAGCATGAATGGGTTAAAAATCTGGGAAGTTAGGCTTATTTACAGGTCATTTTGGCTTGGATTTTTGGCTTCTTATTTTATGCAGATTTTTGTGCTAAAATGCAATTCTTATGAAATCATGCATGAATGCTAATTATGCAGAATAGATGCTAAAATGCTGTTGATTTTAAGGGATTTGAGCTTAATAAATGAGATTTAGAGTTATGAATACGAGATTCATCATCCCCCTATACTTAAACCATGCTCGTCCCTGAGCATCAAAAAGAAATGCCATGAGGTGAAATGAGATTGGGTTCCATACCAAGACCATGAGCTGAAGGTGAACCTAAACTCAACCTTTGGATTATTTGTGTGTCGGAACTTCTGTGAGACTTAGAATTTTAAAATCAACAGTCCTCGAGTTCTACAAATCATTGCTTATAGTTTCGGCTCAGAAGTCATCTTAGATCAATCCTCTTCCCAAAGTATACCCTATGAACATTGAATAACCGACTCTTGTGTGTGAAAGGTTTTTAGCTCTTCCCACTCAGAATGTCGGACTACCGCGCAAACCTTCTCTCCAATAACTCGTCCTCGGGGAGTCAGGTATTTCCTTCTAAGGTCTGTCGCGCTGTGTTCACAATCGAATTGGGGGGAGAAGTTAGAAGAATGAGAAAAGAACTGGAGGGTGATTAGTGTAGTTCACCTCTCCTTGTGAAGCTGACCAGTGTAGCCGAGTCTCCATCAAGATCTGCAGGTTCTTGAAGCTTGGACCTTTTTGGTCAGATTTTATTTGGTAGTTGCTTCTTTGTATTTGGAATTTTTGGTGATTCTGCTTGGATCTTGTTTTGCCCCTACGGATATCGCATCTTTTGTTTCCGTACATTTTTTGGGGTCTTAGAAAAAATTGTGCCCAGCCGTCCATCCCTTTTCCGAAGCTTTATTTCAACCCGTACTCCGGTCTTCAGATTTCCACGCTACCAGAAAAGAAACTCACACAGTTTTCCAACATATGTTTGAGTTGAGCTAAGTGCATAGTGCGAGAGTACAAATTAATTCCTTATTCCAGAGTTATACCCAGAATGAAGAGACCAGGTTAGACACTAAGAGTCAAACTCTGTGCATTGTTATGTGGAACTCAAAGAATTAAGTCACAGACCTGAAGACTCTAAAATCCTATTTCTCGGTGAAGTTCCTCTGAAAATTAGGTTGATTAAGGTTAAGTCCAAACCACTCTCGGTTTCGGCTCATAACTCGGTTCAGAACCCAAAGACTTTTCACATATGCAAATGCGATGCTTGATGAGATGCGAGTGTGTGAAATGCAGATATATATATATTTTTTTGTTTTTGATTTTTTTGTATGCAAAAATGAATAAGAAGCTTTTTTTTTCAAAAATTTTGGGCAAAGTCAGTGTTAGTGGCAAAAAGGTTTTTTTTGTTTTTTTTCCCTTTTTTTGTAATAGAAAAATTACCCACCCCGTAAATACATATAGACTTATGCGCAAGTACGAGGTATGGCTAAAATATATACAAAGTATATATACAGACCCCCCTATACTTAGCGAGTGCTGTGTCCTCAGAGCACAAAAAGCGTAAAGAAGGCATAGCTCGGGCTAAGCGTAAGAGAGTGAAAAATAACAAGATTTACAAAATCGCCCCCCTATACTTAGACTGTGAATAGTCTAAGTATAGAAGAAGAGCGGAAAAGAAAAGAAAAAGAAAATGAAGCGATCGGTGTATGTGAATGAGGAGGGTATATATAGGTGGGTGGCGGTTCCCCCTATACTTAGGCTTTGGTCAGCCTAAGTATAGAAGAAGGGTGGAAGCGAGTCGATCTGGAGGAGTGTGATGGGGGAAATGTAATATACATATGGCATCAGTCCCCCCTATACTTAGGCCTTGGCCTAAGTAGAGGAAGAAGCTGTACAAGGAGACTGATGTGGTCGGGAGGGAGGGTGGGTAGCCGATGATTAAGGCGGTTTACGGCTGATCTTCTTGTGAGCCTGCGGTGGGAGATCGTAATGATGAGTCGGAGATGAGGCATACGATTCCCCACCATTATCAGTGTCATCCTCAGAAAAATCATGATGGATAGTAGATGAAATATTTGAGTCAGATGAAAGGTAGCCATCATCAGAGTTATCCTCAGAGGAATAATATTTGAAAGTGGACATACTCCAGATCTTCATGTCTTTTTGTTCATTCAATTGTTTCCTCAAAATTCGTTCCTTTTTAAGATCAATCGGTTTGTCCTCAAATGAATCTTCAGATGCTCCAGTCTCAGTCAGCTCATAAGAAATAATTCCAGTGTACTTGTGAAAGGTATGAGCATCAGCTTTGGATGAGTAATAATTAGGAACGGGAGTTGTCCAACGAGAATCGAATTTTGGATCCTTGCGAAGAAATGACTTAAGAGCTACCGAACAGACTTCACTCATGTAGACTACCTTTTCCGGACCTGATGAGGGATCATCAACCGATTCCTCTTCCGAAAGATCAAAGGTGACTTTCTTTTTCTTGTTTCGTAAAGATGTCGGTTCACTTGAGTACCCGGATGAATAGCCATTAAAATTCTTCTCCTTGGTCGGTGTTCGGGCTACGTGTTCGTTCTTTGTTTCCTGAATGTTGGTGCACTCTTGATTTGGAAGGATTTGGTCAAGATAATCAGAGTATGTTGCTCCAGGGTGCGACCATGCAAATGTCTCAGGATCGTAGTAGAAGGATTTGTCTATTTTGAAATCCGGGAGAGTTGAAAGAATGTGGAGATTCTCTAAACCAATGGTCTCAACAACAACCGCTATCTCAGGTGTCATAGCGGGGTAGGGCTCTTCTACCTCTTTATGGTTGCGGTTGTTGGGGATTTCGTGGGTTACCTCAGAAAATTGTGGTTCCTCAAAGACTGTATCAGGTCGTAGTGATTCCAATGCCGTAAAATTTATTTCCCGAGTCTCACAATCGATACTCGCCTTAGCCAATGCCAAGAATGGTTTTCCGAGAATGATTGGAGACTGGGTGAATTCTCCTTGATGCTCAATATCAATGATCGTGAATTCTACCTTAAGCGGAGCACCTTGGAATTTCATGATGACAGAAATGGTTCCTCTCGGCCTTTTTATTGATCGGTCGGCTAATTGTACAATCTCTCGTATCTTCCGAATTGGTCCGAGTTTGAGTTCCTGAAATACAGAGGTCGGGAGGATATTGATTGGTGAATCGTCATCAATACGAGCATGTGTGAAAATTGTGTCTTTGATTTCACAGTCAAATCTGGGCAACCGCTTCACTATGCGGCTCTTGGTTTTTCTCCTCAACACCAAGGAGGAGGCCATTGACAAGATATGTCTTTCAGTTTTTGTTCTAATCCTTCCTGACTTTTTGATGATTAATCTGTCCATTAGAAATTTCTTAAGGTCAGGGAAGTGTTCAATGGCCTTTATGATGGGAAGTTCAAAAATCAAGTATTTTTCCAGTGCTTCCCGTAAAGCAGGATCCAAATTCCTCAGATCTTCTTCAGATTCAATTTTTATGAGATTTTCTAGATTTTCAAATTTTTTTGTATTTTCTATGTGGTGTGGCGATGTGGTGTCTTCCTTAGATGAGAAGGATCTTTGGTGTTCAGGGTATGGATCAGTGGCATAATCATTCCTAGGGGAATAATGAGTAGAAGTGTTGATGTTAGAATCATCCCTAGGTCTTTGAATATCCTCAAAATTTTTATCATGGGATCCAATTATTTCCTCATTTAGTTTTACACTCGATCCACCATAGAATGAGATTACTCGGTCGGCAAATTTTTGAAATCTATCCTCCATCAATTTAAATCTTGTTTTTATCCTCAAAACATTATCCTCACAATTTTGCTCATGATCAATCATGGGAGCACTCGGATTTTGTTCAATGATTCCGTCTTCCATTTTTCTGTACGTACGGAGAGGAGAATTTCTTGGAATTTCCATTATACGATCATTTCTTGAAAATTTCTCCTCCAAAATTATGGAAGGAGGCTGCTCATATGATTCAGGCATGTTTATTTGATCTGAGTAGAGCTCAATCCTTTGATCATGATTAGTCAGACCTTGGTATTGTGGAGTCAACGTACAAGGTTTATATGTGTCTAGGAGCTCAGTCCAGTCCTCTGTATGAGCATTATGTCTGTTGTGGTCGATCCAACGCTCATGATCATTAAATGCGTTTCCTTCCATCTGGGTTTGGTTTTTCTGCCAGTCATGGGACTTAAAAGGGTTTTGATCCTGAAATGTTTCATTGGCGAGAAACTGAGAATAAGGCGGTTTAGTCCAAGATGGTAGGTGGTCATGTGTAGTTGGATGACTTGAGTAAGGATTCAATGGGGGAGCCGAGGTCATATGTGGGTGAAAGTTTCCCGCAAATGTTGGAGGATTATTGAAAGAAGAAGATGTAGTTGATTTGGGCCAAACCGAGACAGATTTGTTTTCATATGGATGTTCGGTCATTTTTGAAGGAGTTGAGAGAAATGATGGGTTGGACCTGAAATTTGGAAAGATTTCCATGATGGGATCAAGAGATGAGAGAGAAGTTTGTATGGGATAGAAATTTTATCAAATGTGTGGTTGTTGATCTTCGATATCGGTTCACGCACACCAATACAAACACAAATCAAATCCTGGGTTCACCAACTCACACAATGAAGCCGTAAGATTTCGGCTATTATCTTTTCAATTTTAGTTGGTGATAATTCAATCTTGGCAAAAATTTAGCGAGCTGAGATTTTGGATTTGGGCTCTATCCTTAATTGTCGTCTCTCGCTCACTCAGAAAAATAAAATCATCCAAGGTCGGGGTTGCTCTCCCGCAGAAATTCTTGATTTTATGGGTTATTAAGATCAGCTATATTTAGCCGTCCCAATTTTTATGAGGTGATCACTGAAAAATTAGATGAGCGAAAATACACGTCTACCGTCCAGTCCCAATTTCCTTTAAAAATTATGTGATAAAACAAGAGAGAGGAGTTCGGGAAAAGCCGATGTACGCGGAAAACTATGATGAATGCTTAGTTAGAGGACTTACAGCGAATCCTCGCAATCTCCATGTGGGATGCTAGACAGAATTTAAAAATTATTCTAAATGAAATGCAAGCCGATGGAAAACCGCACCTAAGCAGAAAGTTCTATTAGCGGGAAGAATTGATTTAAATTTTTGGCTAAATTGAACGATCTATGTACGTCTCGATTAAAGTGAAGTGTGGCTTAAGATCCTACGAGCACAATCAAAAATTAAATTGCTCTGAGAGCCGTATGTGCAGGTCTACCCTATTCGCCACTCAAGTCGGGCCCCACCCTCACCGGAGAGTGAAACAAACCACGACACACCACAGAATAAAGTCAGAGGTCTTTCTACACACGCGAGAGTCCAAACGGACACCGCTGTAAAATTACAAAAATTAAAAAATTGCAGGAATTAAAACCTAGACTCTACTCTCTCTCACGACTCAACTCGATCTTAAATTAATTGCGGTTTTTGGTGAAGTTGCGTCGGTTATTGAAAACCGCTCCACGTACAAGGTACCTCGCAAAAAAATAAGAGAGAAAATGTAAGAGAGTGACTCAAAAATATATGAAAAATAAAGGCTGAAAATAAATTGCAGGAAAATGAAATTTACAATGAAAAATTCGGGGGTCAGACTACCCGAATGCGGAAAACCGAATGAAAAATTTTTAGACAAAAATCTAAGCCGTTTTCCTCCCCGGCAACGGCGCCATCTGACGAATCCGGAAATGCGGCTTTTAAGAAGTTGTTTTTATCGTGTCGTGCGTTGTAGGCGGCAATCGGAAACGATCAAGAAAATACCACAAATGATTTATTCAATTTTTAATATCGTGGTTTTATGTTTATTTTACTTGGGCAAGTCCCAAGGTCGATCACAAGGAGGCAAAGGAACAACCTAGAATTAAGTCTATCAAAGTTCGTGTTCGGTTTTCGAGGCGGTTTTTTTTGGAATTTTAAATGCAATAAAGGATGCAAAATGCAAATTTGGCCTTATTTTAGGGACTAAAATACAAATTACGTTCAAATGATGCCCGAAAAATACGAAACTTGGTCACAATGTAAACTATAATGAAATGGATGTTCTGTAATTTTTTCGGAATTTTTGGATGCAATATGAATTTTTTATGGATTTTTAAATGCAAACAAAATGATTTTTAATATTTAATTTTAATAAATATCAAACCTACTTATTTTCGAGAATCAAAATTATCTGAGATCTATCACTAGGTGACGAATCTCAAAAAAATCCTAAACCTCGAAAATGTGGGGTTTAATACCTATTAAAAATTAAATACTAGAAGATGCAAAATGATTTTTACAGGACAAAATATGCATGCAAATGCAAATCTTTTTGGGCACAATGTTAAAAATAATTAACTCCACAAGATGTGATTTATCGGGGATTTTTAGAGCAACGTTTAATCAATTATGAATTTCAAAGCAGAAAATGGGTAAAATACGCCAATTTTCACAAAACAATTATTTATTAATTAACTGTCCGTCACAAAATTACCCACAATATGTCAAAGTATAGAGAGTCAATTAACGAACATCATGCTATTTTTAGATTGATAAAATAATGTAGAGAAAATGTTCAAAACTGAGGGAGAACACAGAGGTCTGATTGCAATATAAATATAAATAAATATAAAATGCACTGGGGGGGGTTGTTTGTAATTACCTATACCCCGGAGGGTATCTCTGCAAAATGTCTAAGTGGCACGTGCCAGGCACGTGCCCTTGGAGGCGGGGGACCAGGTGCGTAAATAAGGAGAACTCCAGGGCCTTTCTGTAAATGACCCAGGTGGTCACGTGCGTAGCACGTGACCCCTGGATGATGTCTGATGACGTCCCCTCCCGTCACGTGCCTCGCACGTGGGGAGGGTCTCGGGCCCCGGGCCCAGCGGCTCGCGATTCGAGAGAGGCGGAGGGCTGGTGGCGATGACCAGCGACGGCGGAACGGGCCCGCTGCTGAGGCGAGGTCGGCGGAGGCGTCGCCGTGCGTGGCCGATACACGGCCGTGGCAGTCGATGGCGCTGGCGGAGTGCTGGTAGAGCGGATGTGCGGTGGAGGCAAGGCCGGCGAGGGGCGGTGCAGAGAGGTGCGAGTCTTCTGGGTGATGGCGATGGCTGTCGAAGACGATGGCGTGGCGGAGCTGGCGTGTCGGCCAAGGCGGAGGGCGCTGGTGAAGGCGGTGGGCGGAACCTGTTGATCGTCGGAGTCGTGGGCTGGATGATGTCGGCGGAGGAGCAGCGTTGTCGGTGATGCTCGGGGAAATGAAGCTGGCGGAGATGGAAATGGTGAAGGTCGTTATTGGGCTCGACGACGGACGTCGGAGCTGGGGCAGTACGGCCGGAGCAGGTGGCGCTGCAACGAGCCACGAAGGCTCGGATCTCGCCGGAGAAGACGAGGGCACCGGGCTGTCACCACCGGTGTCCTCGGCTCGTGCAATCGACGGATGGGTTGCTTCGAGGACGGTGGAGGTTTAAATAGGGTAGGGGATGGTGCCAGAGATGGAAGGAAATCAGTGGTGATTTGGGGGAATCAGCGAGGGTGCTGAGATGGAAGGGGATCCGCGGCGGTCGGAGCGGGATATGGCGGCGCGAGATTCGCGGCGCGGGGCGGCGGAGTTCCCAATTGGGAAGGGAGGCCTGGAGAAGATGACTGTGGACCGTCCGATCGGCCGAGATCGAACGGTCCATGTTTGGACACGTGGCAAGTGGAGGCGAAAGGAGGGAGGGCGCACGTGCGTGGCGCGTGCCTGGGAGGCACGTGCCTCGCACGTGCGGTTTTAATTTTAATTTTAATTTTTTTTATAAAACGAATATATAATATAACCAGAAACGGCTGACACGTGGCGGCACCAGGTGCTGCCACGTGTCAGCTCCAGAAAATTCCGAAAATAAATATCTTGTAAAATCGAAAATAAATAGTAAACGACCTCGGATCAAAAAAGTTTCTTCACGAAAGTTGCTCGTCTCGATGAGATCTACAACTTTCATTAAGACATCAAAATCAAAATCGATCATTTGTACAAAGTGAATTTTTGGGGTATCCTATGTACATAGAATACCTTAATTTTGGGGTTTTGTAATTTTTATGTCATTTTTTTATCAGATAAAAATCCGAAAAAATTACGATAAAATCAGAGATAAATAAAGACACTTAATTCTATTTTTTTTTGGATTTTTATTGATTAAGAAAATATATACATAAAGTACAGGGTCAAAAACCGCGAAAATATACAATGTACAAAAGAGGCCCAAAACCCAACTTTCACATATGAGCTCCGATTCACTTGAACTTGGTCTTGTTTTGAAGGTAATTGAATGTACATTAGTTCAAAAGTGAGTAGGATTAAATCGGACACTGGATGGGGAAGATATATGGCTTTTAGTCCGAAAATCCTGAAATTAGGGTTTGGGTTTTTGGTCCACTTATTTTGGTTAGTTATTTTTTTGTATTTTTCCTTTATTCTTGTTAGTGATATATACACAGTGGAAGTGGTTTTGAGTCATTCGGAGTTAGCATGAATGGGTTAAAAATCTGGGAAGTTAGGCTTATTTACAGGTCATTTTGGCTTGGATTTTTGGCTTCTTATTTTATGCAGATTTTTGTGCTAAAATGCAATTCTTATGAAATCATGCATGAATGCTAATTATGCAGAATAGATGCTAAAATGCTGTTGATTTTAAGGGATTTGAGCTTAATAAATGAGATTTAGAGTGATGAATACGAGATTCATCACTGCCTCCAGGAGCTGTATCAGGAGGCATGATGTTCCTCAGTCTGGCAACAAGATCATCGAATCGCTGGTCCAACGAGGAAGGTGCAGGGGACTCAACTTGTTCTGCTACCCATGTCGATGCTGGAAAGCCATGCTTAGAATAGCATGTATCCTCGGAGTGGCCAGGATGACGACTATAATTGCATGGTTGACGAATTCGACCCCCACGACCCCGGGGACCACGACCACGAAAAGTAGAGGAGTCACCTCTTCCTCTAGAGGCGGCCATCGCTGAAGGTGTCTAGCTAGTAGTCGAACTTGGGACAGTGAGTCGACTCAGTCGGCAGAAAGCTTCCTCCATAGGAGGAATAGTGGCGTCAGCAAGAATCTGAGACCGGGCAGCATCGTACTCTGGATCAAGGGCAGCCAGGAATACAGCTACCATGGTAGCGTTCCTGTATGTCTTCTGCTGCTCAGGAGTGTCCGTTAATGGCAAGAAGATATGGAGCTTCTCAAACATCCCTCGTAGGGATGTGTACAGTGAGTAGAGGGGACGCCCATTCTGTTTGACTGTAAAAATATCATGTTGCAATTGAAGTATCTCGGTCTTATTCCGCGCCTGCGAATATGTCGCCGCTAGAATATCCCACATAGCCTTGGTCGTGGGCTGATGTAGTACATTGTTGGCGATCTCTATCGTCAACGTGCCAGATAGCCAGACTTTGGCATACGCGTCGTCCGCCTCCCACGAGGCATTTACCCTATTCTTCTCCACCGGCTCCTCTTCGGTAAGGATATGCCTCTTACCATTCGACTTCATCAGGCTCATGAACTGCATAGCCCAGAGCTCATAATTTATCCCGTCCATTTTCATAATAGGCGCTGGACCTCTGAATGCGCCAGTGGCGGATACATCGACCTTGCTTTCAGACATATTGCCGGAAGTAGACTGCTACGGGTGCAGGAAACCAAAGTTTGTATGTCTACACAGACATATATGGGTTTGGGTGCACGTGTAGACTCATGAACACCAACCCATCGACCAACTACTGAAGTTGATAAGCATGAAGCGTGAGGGGCGTGTTAACTCAGTTGCACGCTCACCCTCAAGCCCTAGAAGCCTCGCGCGAACTGCTGTACGCGCGAGACAGCGTGCGAGGATGTGCACGAGGCCTGCTGGGCGCGAGAGAGCACGCGAGGCCTGCTGGGCGTGAGAAGATGCATGATGCGGTGCGCGCGAGGCACGCGAGGTGAGCGTTGCGCGTAGGGCCGCTGCGCACTGGGCGGCGGCGCACAAGGAGGGTGGGGGGCCTGGAGGTAGGGTTAGGGTTTTTCGGAATCGTGAGCTCCGGTCTAGGACCGCCGCTCTGATACCATGTTGGAGAAAATAAGAGCCTTGTTATTTCTGAGAACCCTAGGCTCTCTTATATAGTAGAGAGGCCTGTGGGTAAATTACATAAAGTGGAAAACAGAACTAGAGAATAAGAAAGAGATACATATGAAATATGGAAAACATAAATATCTTCACAGTAATATATGTATGAATATAATGTATGTATGAATGTAATGTATGAATAATTGTAATGAATTTATTGTGTGTATGAATGTAATGTATAAATGTATGTATGGATGTAATGTTTGCATATATGTATGAATATACGTACGAATGTATGTAATGAATGTAATGTAATGTATGAATTTTATGTACAAGTATATGCATGAATGTATGTAATGAATGTATGTAATGAATGTAATGTTCATATGTATTGAATGTAATGAATGTATGTAATGTATGTATGTAATGAATGCAATGTATGATTGTAATGTATGAATGTAATGTATGTATGAATGTAATATATGTATGATTGTAATGTATAAATGTAATGTATGTATGAATGTAAAATATGTATGAATGTAATATTTATGAATGTAATGTATGTGTGTGTATGTATGAATGTAATGTATTTTATGAATGTATGAATGAATGTAATGTATGATTGTATGTAATGTTTGAATGTATGTAATGTATGTATGAATGTAATGTATGTATGAATGTAATGTATGTATGAATGTATGCATGCATGCATGTATGTTTGTTTGTATGTATGTATGAAAGTATGTATGTAATGAATGTTATGTAAGTAATGGATGTAATGAATGTATGTAATGAATGTAATGTATGTTTTAATGGATGTAATAAATGTATATAATGAATATAATGTATAAATGTATGAATATAATGAATGTAATATATGTATGAATGTATTGTTTGTGTGTGTGGTGTGCATGCGTGATGAATGTAATGTATGCATGAATGTAACATATGTAATGTATGTATGAATGACATGTATGTAGTATATGTATGAATGTAATGTATGTGTGTATGTAATGTATGTATATATGCATGTATGAATGAATGTAATGTATGTATGAATGTAGTATGAATGAATGTTATGAATGTAATGTAGTATGAATGTATGAATGTCTCTATAAATACATGAATGTATGTAATGATTGTAATGCTTTATGTATAAATGTAATGTATGAATGGATTGTATGAATGTTTGTATGAATGTAATGCACGAATGTAATGTATGTATGAATGTAATATATGTAACGTATGTATGAATGTAATGTAATTGTAATGTAAATATGAATGTCATGAAAAGAATGTATGAATGTAATGTAATTGTAATGTATGAGTGTAATCTACGGATGAAGTGGATGAATGTATGCATGAATGTAACATATGAATGTATGTATGAATGTAATTTGCGAATGTATGTATGAATGTAATGCATGTATGTAATGTATGCATGAATGTAATGTATATATGAATGTATGTTTGAATGTAATATATTTATGAATGTAATGTATGAATGTAATATAAGAATGAATGGAATGTATGTTTGAATGTAATGTATTTATGAATGTAATGTATGAATGTAATATAAGAATGAATGGAATGTATGTTTGAATGTAATGTATATATGAATGTATGTATGTGTATGAAAGTGGATCTCTAGTGTCATGCCGGAGCTGAGTATTCTCGTAAAATCGATGTTGGGCGATGGGCACGACTTTGGCTTCTTGAAAAATGATTAGTTGTGGATGGGTCCTCTTAGTGAGAGACACTCGTGCATCTTCGCTATTGCAGGTGACAAGAATGCTATGATGCATCAGGTTTGGTCGGTGGGCTCTTGGTACCCAACCTTCGCTTCTTCTTTATCAGACCAGAGGTGTAATGAGATCATGACACTCTTGAGGGATCTAACGGATGTTGATGGCCTTGATGAGGATATGGATCATTTTACATGGATGGAGGGGAGTTTTTCTATGAAGAAGGTTTATCGGTCATTCGCCTAGATGCGTGGGGCTAGTCTGGAGGAGCCCATTTGGGACTACAGAATTATTTGGGCTAGAAGGATTCCTATGCGATTGGTCTTATCACGTACCCCAAGGCCCCCTTCGCTATGCCCCTTCATCACCTCATCCCAACTCACTAGATGCAGCGTGGACCTCTGTTGTTTAACGTCCGATCAAAAGAAGGTCCTCATCAAAGACTCAACCTTCCTCCTAACCCCAATTAACATCAACCAAGTCGAGTAAAAGAAGATAGAGATGACCGTAAGTACATGCTTCAGGAGAGTCAGCTTCCCACCCTGAGATAAGGTGACCGCCTTCCAGCCAGCCAATCTACTCCATTCTGTGCACAACACTGTCCCAATCTGACTTTTTTAGCTTGCCTGCCACCAGCAGCAACCCCAGGTAGGAGATAGGAACCCCCAGGGGCACTCATCCCACTCCGCAAATCTGGTGCGTTCCACATCATCCATCCCAAACGTAATGACCTCCGACTTGTGCCTATTGATCTCAAGACCAAAAAGACTGCTAAAAATATCAACCAGGTGCGTCGCGTTGCAGCTATGCTCCTCCGAGCCTCCAAGGAATAAGATCGTATCATCTACATACTGAACCAAATGGATATAGATATCCAACAACCGAAAGCCCTTACACCACCACGTCTTCACCGCACGCCTGAACAGAATTGCCAGAGCAACCGCCACTAGGATAAAAAGCATAGGAGTCAACGGGCACCCCTGACGGATACCCGCTGAGGCTGAAAGAAGCTCCCCTCGGCTAGCCGTTCACCAAGATCGAGTAAGAGGAGGTAGTGACACATCTCTTCATCCATTTCACGCAAACCTCTGGGAATCCCCTTCGCCGCAGAGACACCTACAAGAATCTCCAATTAACACGATCATATGCTTTGGCATAATTGATCTTCCAAAGCACCTCCTTTTTCTTCGACCGCTTCCAATCAAGGTAAATATCTGACGCCGTGACCAATCCATCTGCCATCTGATGCCCCAAAATGAACACCGACTGCCCTTGTAGTACGACTAAGTCCAACAACACTTGAGTCTGTTTGGCAATAATTTAGCCATTATAAGGTAGAGAGCATTGGAAAGCGCAATTAGCCTGAATTCCTCCACCCTCACTGGAGACTCCTTTGTAGGAGGAACATCAACGTCCAATTAACGTTCTCGAAGCCTCCGCTCCCTTCCTTGAACTCATTCAACACCTCCAAAATTTCCGCCTTCATTAAGGATCAGTGTGTGATCAGAATATGCACGTGGCAGCGCTTAATCTCGAGATAGAGGGAACCACTCCACCCCTTCAGGTGGCAACAAGAAACGATCCAGTCTGGATCGCGACCTCACATTCCGCCATGTGAAGGCACAACAAACCGCATCATTAATTGATAGGCACAAGGAGTGGGTCACTCTCCTAAAGGCCTCCGAACCCGGATCCCTGTCACCACCCTGCTGCTGTCGGTCATCAAGAAGTAGAGTCACATTCAGGTCTCCACCAAGGATCCAGACCCCAGTTGTGCTTGCTGCACCTAACTCCTCCAGCTCCGCCGTAAAAGAGCCCCTCTCTACACCCGTCGGGCCATAGACGTTTGTGACAAGAAGCACATACCATTCACCCTCCTTCTCAATCCCACAGACAAACAAAATAAAATTTGGATGTCATCAGCAGGTTAAACTTATCTTTCAACCATCAAGTCAGCAATGCACCCGAAGCACCCTAGGCCTCCAATTCAACCAGCTCAAAACATTCACCTCCATCCGGACCAGCCCTCGTCTGATAGTATCGTCGCACCTCGACAACTACATCTCCTGAAGCAGAAAAATGTTCGTATCGACCTCCATTATTAGGTTCCTAATCCCCAACCCTTTTTCAGAGCGGCCTAACCCCCTGACATTCCAAGATAACATCTTCATAAAGGGACGATCTGTCTCAACTTCTTTGGCGAGACCACCCCCAGCCTCTCAGCCATGTTCCTGTCCAAAACTCTGTAACTATTGTACGTGATGGCGAACTGCTGACTCCGAGGGACGACCGGTGCAAATAGCCTTCATGCACCATCAAAGTGAACAACGCAGCCCTCCTCTTTCTCTCTGACCTAAAGGCGTCTTTCCTCGCATAGGAAGTACCGAATCTAGAGCCCCACAACCTGCGCTCCGCGGTCTTCCAGCTCCCACCAGGACACATCCGGCCCCTTGCCCTACTCCTCCCCCAGGAGGTGAAGGATATGGTTTGATCCTCAAGCGCATCACAGAAGCGTGAGCGTCGTATCGAATACGACGAATAACGACTAGTCGGACTAGTTGTTCTATGCAGCGGAAATTAAAAAATTTTTCATGTGACGAAACCACATGATACAAGAACACTTCTTGGATCGTTTCATCTAAACCACAAACAAGTATTAGGGATACCTCTTGAAGCGTGGTTGCGATCGAGTCTCTAAACGAAGAGACCTCCTGTCTCAAGTCCGATCCGACGGAGGAGACGCTTGCGAGCACGGGGATGAACCGCGTGCTTCTCGCAATCCATGTTGATGTTACAAGCGGTGGATCTCCTGATCTCGACACACGAGATCCATCGTCTTCTTCATGAGCGAGGCGCACCGCAGGAGACAGAGATCCACGAGCAACCGATCGGGTAGCATAACAACGACGTTGCGGCGATGGAGAACCTCTCTAGGGCATCCATGGTAGACAGCCATGAGAGGGAGAGGGAGTGCTAACGTGTAGAGAGAAAGAGAGAGAGAGAGATGCGCTTCAAAAGCATTGTGTAAAGAAGAGCAATGGGGTGTCTCTCCTTTTATAACATTTTGGGATCCATGGATCTCAATCTTTGTGACAACACAAATCCAATGGCTCTCATTGATTTGTGTTTCTTTTAATGGCTAAGATTTGTGTTGGTAAAAACCAAAAACAATTAATTTAATTTAGATTAAATCTATATTGATAAATCAATATAAATCAATCCCAAATTAAATCAATCAACCATCGAGATTATGGAATGAAGATTGCCTCCTTCCATAATATTGGATTTGGTGGCAATCTCATGCAATCTCATGAGATCTCATGATCACATTATTCCATGAAAATCTCCAAGATTTACAACAACATTTATTGTAAATAATTCAACAACAATAATTCGTAATTATTTTGTGAATATTGCAATCTTGCCATTGGAAAATTGTGAATCACATTCACAACCCAAAATAAAATGTAAATTACATTTTCAATTAATTGTCCAATGTGAATCCAATTCACATCAACATTTAATTAACAAATGTAAGTTACAAATAGCTCTCTCTTATATATTATAAATCATATTTATAATATATATGATTAATATGGATAGTGCTATCCACATTATTCATATCCATGATAATTAAATCATATTTAATCATCTTGGATATCTATTCCCATGTGCCCAAATAATGTGAATCATATTCACATTATTCACATCTTTGATAATCAAATCTCATTTAATTATCTAAGATAACTCTCTTTACAATATGAATCGAATTCATATTAATCATGATAATTAAATCACATTTAATTATCAAGTTTCTCAATGCTCGGATACACATATCAACAATGAAATTGTCCTGAACGCTTTCAAGGATAATGCGCTTTCTCCGCGGGTACTTGGAGATAAGGACAGGGCGATTGTATTGTTCCATGTATAGTGACTTGGATATTGAGATCATATTTCAAATCCAAATCGTGGGCCTCCCATAGATGCTTGATTAAATCAAGACCGCAAATCTAATCTTCTCATTGCATCTAAATCACATTCAGATCAATGTCCAACATTTGGACCAAGATCAGATTACTTCTTTACCGAGAGGAGTCACTAAAATCCAGACCCGTTTGATCACTCCCTAGGAATGGAAGTGTCATGGTTATACAATCGTTGATGATCACATCACCCTCAGGTATTCCCAATACCTGTACATCCTGCATACTGGAAGAGTCAGAATAAACCCGAAGTATTAGATCGACTTTACACTGTCTACTTCAGGGTACTATCAGTAAGTTTCTCATTCGATCATTGGGAGTCGGTATCGATCATATACTTTCCAAAAGCGTATATAATACCTAGGTCTTGATCATATACTTTCCAAAAGTATATATCAAACCTACAAATTCAGTCAAGCTTCCAAAGCGAGACGACCGTGCGTACGGAATTTGATTCTTCCCAATATCTCATTAGTGAGCTCATGTCTTCCGGTTCAGTAACTGAACCTTTATGATCCCTTTGAGAGATCGTATTACTCATATGCCCTTATATGCACACCAGCGCGCCGGTGTATAGACCTTGGTTAGGTCATCAACCTATTGGTCTGCCAAATGTACATACTCAAACATATAGTAACACATCTGTCTTCAGTAAGAGGATGCATGCTTGTATCGTGACAGCATACGATATAGAACTTTGGTTATCTCAATCTCATTAAGTCAACTCTTTGACCTAACTAATCTGACATCTCCGAATCTCTATTCCTATGCAAAGGACTTGCATCAAGAGGTCGGTTAGATATCAACCTTTAGAGATAAGGATTTCCATCTCCTACTCAGGCTGGAGATCATCTCTTAACAATCATTTGACGGTGATTGATGAGTCCTCAATCTAACTCTTTAGATATTCATCCAAGCACCAGCCTCTATGATTCAACAGTTGAATCAACAGCTGTATGATCATCAAGATGGCCGTGGTACATAACCCTAATTGTACTAAGGGACCTATTATGTAAATTATTTATTCTTCATTTCAGATAAGGGAATGATATTTGCAATAACATTTATTGCATAATGGCTCGTCGTGGGCTTGCATGTCCAACAGGAGGTCCACTTCCCTGACTTGTATATGCAGCGACGGAACCATCACCATCTCCCCTGCAGAGGCCTCCATTGAGGCACCCAGATCCTCCACCGAGGCCAATGGTGCCTCTACCAACACCCTAATCTGTCGAATCCACCACTGTATTCCCGTGCTCTGTGGAGTCACCTACTGAATCCCCAGACTCTGCCAAATCCCTGGGCCACTTCCGACTTGCGGATGGAGATGCCTTGACTACTGCAGGAGATCCGCATCGCCCAACAATGCCCCTCTGGGGGAAATCAGGTTTGTAACGTAAGGGCTAGACTGGCGATTCCGGGGCCGAGGATCTGACCGAGGAGACGGTCTGAAGCCAATAGGGTCAATTTCGTTGGTTCCCGGAACCGGACCATGGAACCCCGAATGGATCTGAATAGTCAAGTGTCTTCTCAGCTCGGATTAGAGACCGATTGAGGATCCAGAACTCTCGAGCGAATGGTCTCACGTTCCCCACCATTCTTGAGCGACTCTTCGTTAGAAACCGCTCCAAACCCAGTGTGACCAGCTATTATGAAATGCCTCTCCTCATGATAGCACATCTCAACACCCGTTCTCAAGATTACCCAACAATAGTCATAAACTATATGCATGATATACCATTTATAGAATTATAAAGACATAGAAAAGAAAAATCTAAGTTTCCATTGATAACAAATGTCCACATAAAGTAAACAATAAAAATCTCACAGTCTCTTTATTACATCATAAGTTGGTTGAAAGGAGGGGAACAAAAACCGCTACAAAACTAGACCTCAACCTCAACAATGTCCTGCATATGCACCACCAAAAATGCGAGCCTACGTCTCCTGCTGTACACTTCCTGTTGGATTTCCAAAGAATATTACGTGTGAGTCAACTGACCCAGTACGGATAAATAAAATTAAAATATTATAGGTAGGCAATGCGATTGCAGTAACTGAACATGTTTAAAAGAGGACTTTTTAATAGTATCTAGCAATATACAAACAATTACATTCCATGCTTTTAACAGTTATGTAATTAAAACCAAATCATTGACATCTTTTAATCCATATTTCCATATTTACCCTGGACTCTCCCGTCAAAGGAGAAAGCCTGCACTAGGAATGAAGCTGCAACACCTCATTCAAAATGCAGTCTAAAACCTGTGTGCAAGCACGATCCTTCAGCTAGTCTAGTTGATAGTACTCTGACACTCGATACGGGGCATACAAGCCCAGTGAGTCGCAACTCTGTCAATCGAGTCTGTCGGAGACAAGTACACCAAAACGGATCCGTATGGTGCGATGCACGTGTGCATTCACCCTAATTCCACCAGAGTACCTACCACCACCCCACTCTGTGATGCCCCTTGAGTGGGTATGACTCGTTGTCGACTCAGCCGGACTACAAGGTTGTGCACTCACCTTGTAGTATTTAGCCTTTATTCCGCCAAATACATTATTCTATCATGATTGAAAGTAATCTAACATATGACTAAACTACAAAAAGGAATATCATATTACGATAATCATCCATGCTTATGCCAACTTAGCATATTGCATTTCTTGTATTTGGATCATTTAGCAATAATCACCTTGCAATTTATATGTGCTGACAACAACCCATTGTGGTAGCCGCTTACTATTTGTTCACCAACTGAGACATCCTTCTCAATAAAGCAAATTGTTCCTCTATACGAATGAGGTTATACCAACAACGAGAGGAGTTGAGCATTAAATAATCAATAGAGTATTTATATGCGCTTATTGTACCACCAATTATAGGACATTATATATACTTAACAAAAAGCATGCTTTAAAAAGAAGAAGAAGGATCGAATATCTCTGCGATATAATGTCATATATCCTTATATAGATGCAAGTTGTTACAAGATTTGAAGAATCAGAAACAATAAAATACTATTACCTATGATGCCAAACCTTCCCTATCATAATCTAAGAACAACTAGCTTTCAATTGGCAACGGGAACTTGCACTTTAATATTGAGATGTCATGAAATAAACAATGTTCTCATACATGGGTGAAATAAATAATGTTCTCATGCACTAAGGTTCTTTATGCGTGTAAAGTCACACGTTATCGTTTTGAATGCAATTTCCATTATAAGAGATTATAACCATTGTTGGCACTTAATAAGTAATTATGGAAATACATACATATATATTGAACTCCAACCTAATTCATCCTCCAATTCTGTTGCAACAGAAAAGCTAAAAAATAGTCTCTATATACTTTAATCCCAAGGACGTACACGGCCAAAACACATTCAACGTATTCATAGCCATATTATTAGGCATTTATTTCAAAGTTTAAAGATAGTGCATGATTTGGATGGCATTACTGAGTGGAGACAAACATACTGTTTCCTTTGTTATAATTAATCGGTACATCCAAAAGATATTTAGATCCCTACATTCTTAGGCAATCATGATTTCAAAGAAAGTAATGACTATTGAAAGTGGAGAGGTAACCCCGTAAGCCTTGATAATGGGATAATGATTGCATGAGAAAAAGATCTCATCCAAAAGAAGTTCGATTCAAACATAGGAGATTTTGTTGATTGATAAACGACCAAACAAGATCAAACTTTACTACGAGGACACTCTCATAACATTACCATCTCTCTGTAAAGTCATTCTAACTACATTCGTGTGATGGATGTTGAGGAAAATCTCTCAATATCTATTTAGGGTTGAATCATTTCACGTGACATTTAACCAAAACCGGACATTTGATCAAGACGAAAATACTATGTGATGTTATGACTCCAATTCCATGGTATTGATTTTTGACCTATTTTAATGTAATACCGACAAGGATATAATTTAAGTAAATATCCAAGACATACCAACAACAAGAGGACGTTCCCGGGGTTAGGATTAGAGACAAGTACTCAACCCCAAAAGACAATCTCCGAAAATGGGAAGAGGGTCGAAGATCTATTACCTATGCATGAGAAACCCATGTGTGTTCCTTGATTCGTGCACTTAATATGTCAGATCACGACTCCGATTGGAGGACCGCCTTCTCCTTTTAACGGTACCCCTCTTCCTCGTGTTGGTGTGAAACTGCGGAGCTTTGAAGGCTCCTAACGATGGTGTCAAGATCGTTCTACCTTTTTTTCTCCGAAGAAGGAGGGCGAAAATGAAATAAAAGAATGACTTGGGGAGGGGGAAAAGGATGGATTAGGGTTGGAAAGGAATGAGAATGAGGGAAGATGAAGGGCGGGGGTCTTAATATGGTGTAGGTGCAAAACCCTAGTTTTAAAAACCCTAAAATAGCCCTAACCCGTAATTAATTATTCAAATCCCGTAACCATTAAATCCCATCAATATCCATGTCCCCTCTTCACCAAAACAAGCATATCTCCCACATCCGAACTCGGAATTATGCATTTTCAGATTCGTTGGAAAGCTTATGACGAGATACTTCTTTTAAATATAATATTGAATAGGTTTTAATACTTCGAAAAAATCATAAATTTGTTGGGTGTTACATATTAACTCGAGGATATGGACCGCCACAGGTCTCGAAAACTATTCTGCGGAGATTGCGCTGAAACGAATCCTTGGCGGAAGCTGGGGCGACTTATTTGGGAACCGTACCACCCACAAGCCGACTGCAGTACCGTCCCGCTCGATGTACCCTTGGTCCTCACTGTCTAAACCTCCTTTACCCGGTTGCCAAAGCAACGTTTCGGGCTTCGATACTGCAATGTAGGCCCTGATGTTGCGAGCTCCAAGTACAAAGGCCTCCCATCCAAGATGACCTTCCACCAACCCAGTTTCTCTGAGCCAATCCGCTTCACCTAGAGGATAGGATCTAGTGACTCACCAGGGCGACAACTCGTGCATTCGACCCCAACCACCTTGGCGATGTCGTGAAGAAACTCCCCATACTTTGGCATTCCTTCCGTGACGAAAGGGAGACCCTTCACATGAATCCATTGCAGTGGCTTGGATTCTAGCGACCCATAGTGGTTGCGCAACCTATGCCAGCGAAACAAAGTAGAGCCCTCCCTCGACCTCTGCAACAACACGCTCGCTTCAAATCAGGTAAGACCCTCGCCACCAGACGTCAAGAGGTCACATGTGCGATATCACCTCGGAACTGAGCCTCTGATATCTCACCCACATCGGACAAGCCCAGCAACAACACTTCTAACCCGCCTCCCTCCCCCGATTAGCAACCTCAAGCCATGATCTCTCATCAGTCCTGTTCTGCAAGTGTGAAATCGTCATCACCGGAAACACCTGACGGGTTCCCGGCAACTGACGTGCCTAGTGACCCAACGCTCCACACCGGAAGCATTCCCGACTGAAAGGATTCGTAAGCGGTCGATGAGGACCGAACCTCGAGGCCTCCACCCAACCCTTTTCACGGACCTCCACCCAACCCTTTTCATCAAAAGGGTTGATGAACCCATCCATCCTCCCTTCCTTTTTCTATTGATGGGTGGATAAAAATGCCTGAAGATTATTTGTGAATGTATGTATGTAATATATGTATGAATGTAATGTAGTGTTTGTATGAATGTAATGTATATATAAATGTATATTTGAATGTAATGTATGTATGAATGTAACATATATATGAATGCATATATGTATGTAGTGTACGTATGAATGTAATGTATGTATGTATGTATTTGTATGTATATGTATGTATCTATGTAATGTATGTGTATGTATTTATTGATGTAATGTATGTATGTAATGCAATGTAATGTATGAATGTAATGTACGTATGAATGTACTGTATGAATGTATTTATGAAATGTAATGTATGAATGTAATGTATGAATATATGTATGAATGCAATTAATGTATGTATGAATGTACGTAATGAATGTAATGTATGTATGAATATATTGTATAATTGAAATTTATAAACATGTGTATGAATGTAATGTATTTGTGAATGTAACGTATGTTTTGTATGTATGAATGTAATGTATTAATTTAATGTATATATATATGTGTATATATATGAATGTATTTATGAATGTAATATATCTATGAATGTAATGTATGAATAAATGTAATGCATGATTGTATGTATGAATGTATGTAATGAATCTAATGTCTGAATGTATGTATGATTGTATGAAATGAATGCATATGTAATGAATGAGATGAAAGTAATGATTGAATGTATGAATGTAATGTATAAACGTATGCATGAATTTAATGTTTGAATGTATGTAAGAGTGTAATGTATGTATGTTTGTAATCAATGTGATATATTAATGCAATGAATGTAATGTATGAATGTAATGCATGAATGTATACATGAATGTAATGTATGAAGTACTGTATGAATGCATGTATGCAGGTAATGCATGTAGAAATGTATGTATGTATGTAATGTATGTATGTAATGTATATATGAATGAAATGTTTCTATCTCTGTATGTATAAATGTAATGTATTATGAATGTAATGTATGTATGAAATGTATATTTGTATGAAATGTATGTATGAAAGTAATGTATTTATGTATGTATGTATGTATGTAAAGTATGTATGTAATTTTGTAATATATGTATGTAATGTAATGTATGGATGTAATGAATGTAATGTACGTATGAATGTTATGTATGAATGTTTGTATGAATGTGTGACTGTAATGTATGAATGTATGTATGAATGCCCCATATGAATGTAACGTTCGAATGTATGTATGAATGTAATGTATGTATGTAAGTTATGTATGTTTGTATGAACGTAATGTATGAAGGAATGTAATGAATGTAATGTATGTATGAGATTGATGTATGAAAATATGTATGAATGTAATGTATGAATATATCTATGAATTTATGTATGAATGTAAGTATGAATGTATGTAAGAATGTACGTAGGAATGTAATGTATGAGTATGCATGAATATATGTAATGAATGTAATGCATGTATGTAATGAATGTAATGAATGAAAGTAATGCATGAAAGTAATGTATGAGTGTATGTACGAATGTAATGTATGTATGTAATGGATGTAATGTACGAATGTAATGTATGACTGTAATGTATGAATGTAATGTATGAATGTATGTATGAATGTAATCTATGAAAGTTTGAATGAATGTAATCTATGAATGTAATGTATATATGAATGTGATGTATGTATAATTGTATGGATGTATCTAACTTATGTATAAATGTAATGTATATATGAATGTAATGTATGTATAAATGTAATATATGTACGAACGTATGTAATGAATGTAATGTAATATATGTATGTATGAATGAATGTATGTAACGAATGTAATGTATGTAATAAAAGTAATGAATGTAATGTATGAATGTAATGTATGAATTAATGTATGAATGTAATGTATGAATGAATGTAGTGTATATGTGAATGTAAGGTATGTATGAATGTAATGAGTATGTGATGTGCTTGCGTGTGCGCATGTGTGCGTGGGCGTATGCGTGTAATGTGTGTGTATGCATGTATGTATGTAAGTGTATGTTAGTATATATGTAAGTGTATGTACGTATATATGTATGCATGCATGTATGTATGTAGTGTATGAAAGTATGTATGTATGTAATGTAATGTATGTATGATTGTAATGTATGAATATATGAATGTAATGTATCAATGTAATGTATGAATGTATGTATGAACGCAATGTATGTATGAATGTATAAATGTAAGGTATGAATGTAATGTATGCATGTAATGTATGTATGAATGTAATATATGTAATGTTTGTAAGAATATAATGTGTGTAATGTTTATATGAATGTAATATATGAATGTACATGAGCATGCACACAACTTTTAAGAAATTAGCCGCACGGGCTGCATATGTGGGCTTGCATATCTAATCGATTTTATGAATCAACATATTATGTGCTCCTTACACATATAACACCCAAACATGCAGTATATGCTACCAATTTTTATCTATCTGTCGCTTAATCTGATCGTAGTTGGATTTCGACCAAGGATGCTTTTGGTGTGGAACGCTGGGTCACTGGGCGCGGCAGTAATGGGAACCCATCCGATGTTTCCAGTGCCAATGATTTTCACACACTTGTAGAGCATGCCTGATGAGAGATCAAGGCTTGATGTTGTTGATCGGGGAGGGAGGTGGGTCGGAGGCTTTTTTCCTGGGCTCATCCAATGTGGGTGAGGTATCGTAGGCTCGATTCCGAGGTGATATCGCACAGGTGACCCTTGGCGCGTGGTGGAGAGTGGTCTTACCAGATTTGAAGTGAGGGCATTGTTGCAGAAATAGAGGGAGGGCTCTACTTTGTTGTTGTGGCGCAGGTTGTGGAACCATGATGGGTTGCTGAAACCCAAGCCACTGGAACTGATTCATGTGAAGGGGCTCCCTTTTGTCGCGTTGGGACTACCAAAGTGTAGGGAGTTGCTTCATGGCATCGCTGAGGTGGTTAAGGTCAAATGCACAGGTTGTTGGCCTGGTGAGTCATTGGATCCTATCCTCTAAGTGAATCGGATTGTCCTGGAGAAACTGGGCTGGTGGAAGGTCCCTCTACGGGGAGGCCTTTACACGTGGAGCTCGTGACATTAAGGCATGCATCGTAGAATCGAAGCCCACGGCATCGCTTTGGCAATCGGGCGGAGGAGGTTCAGACGGTGAAGACTAGGGATACATCAAGGGCGACGATGCTGCAGTCGGTTGGTGGGGTGGTGCGGTTCCTGGAGAAGTCACCTAGGCTTCCGCCAAGGATTCGTTTCGTCACGATCTCCACGGAACAATTTCTGAGACTTGTGGAGGTCCATATCCCCGAGTTAATAACCGATCATGCTGGGTTTGGAGCGGTTTCTATTGAAGAGCTGCTTGAGAATGGTGGGGCATGTGAGACCTTTCCCTTGGGAGATTTGGATCCTCAGCCAATGCAGAATCCTGACCCGAGAAGACACTCAACTTTCTAGATCCGCTCGGGGGTCCATGGTCCGATTCCGGGAATCGACGACAATGACTCGTTCAACTTAAGACATGCCTCCTTGGTTAGATCTGTGACCCCTTACCCACCATCCCAACCCTCTCATTATGAACTTGATTTCCCCAAGAGGGGTGTCGCTAGGCAACGCGGTCTCCTGTGGTAGGCAAGGCGTCGCTGCCTGCAAGTTTGGAGTGGCACGAGGACTTGGATGAGTCTGGGGCTTCAGCAGGATGCTACACGGAGCATGGGAATACAGTGGTAAATTCGACGTATAAGAGGGTCTCAACGGAGACACCAGTGGCCTCAACGGAGGATTTGGGTACCTCGGTGGAGGCCTCTACAGAGGAGATGGCGATGGTTCCGTCACCGCATATAGGAGTCGGAGAAGAGGACCTCTTGGGGGAGGGCCAGCTGTAGCCTGATTGGAGATAGAAGCAAGCTTAAGATGTGCACGTAGAGCACGGGGTGTGAGAGATCTAGATTCGGTGCTTCCTATGCGAGGAAAGACGCCTTTAGGTCAGAGAGAAAGAGGAGGATTGCATTGTTCGCTCGACGGTGTGTGAGGGCTCTTTGCGCCAGTCATCCCCCGGAGCCAGCACCCCACCAATCACACACAATTGTTATAGAGTTCTGGACAGGAGCATGGCTGAGAGGATGAGGGTGGTCCCACCAAAGAAGTTCAACCAAATTGTCCTCTATGAATATGTTATCTTGGAACGTCAGGGGTTGGGCCATCCCAAAAAATCGTTGGGGATTAGGAACCTAATAGTAGAGGCTGGTGCGAACATTTTTTCTGCTTCAGGAGACGAAGTGGTCGAGGTGCGAGGGAACTATCAAACAGGGGCTGGATGGAGGTGAATGTTTTCAGCTAGTTGAATTGGAGGCCTAGGGTGCTTCGGGTGGATTGCTGACTGGATGGTTCAAAGATAAGTTTGACCTGCTGACAACGTCAAAGTTTTTCTTTTGTTTGTCCATGGGATTGAGGAGGGCATATGGTCTGTGCTTCCTTGTCACGAACGTCTATTTTCCGATGGGTACAGAGAGGGGATCCTTGGCGACGGAGCTGGGGGAGTTGGGTGCAGTAAGCGCAAGTAGGGTTTGGATCATTGGCTGCGACCTGAATGCGCCTCTACTTCCTGATGACCGACTGCAGCAAGGTACTGGCCGAGATCTGGGTTCGAAGTCCTTGAGGAGAGTGGCCCACTCCTTGGGCCTGTCGATAATTGATGTGACCGGTTGTGCCTTCACTTGGCAGAATGTGAGGTCGTGATCCAGACTGAATCGTTTCTTTCTCTCACATGAAGGGATGGAGTCGTTCCCTCTATCTCGGATTTGGGCACTACCACGAGCATAGTCTAATCATACGATCCTTTGGTCGTCCGGTGAGGAGAGGAGAAGCATGTTCTTATTTCTCTTCGAGCGAAGTTGGCTCTTGGAGGAAGCCTTTAGGGAAAAGGTCGCTGAGTGGCGGAGAAGCTGCTCTCTTGTGGGCTCGGAGGTCTCTTGGTTGGCGACAAAGTTGAAGTTCCTAAGGTCTTTCCTTACCGAGTTCGGGAGGGCGGTCAAGGCTAGGCGGAGGGACAGGAGGGGAGAGGCCCATGCAGGGGTGTTGAGGTTGGATGGACTCGATGATGAGAGGGGGTTGGACTAGGAGGAGGTGGCGGAGAGATTGGGCTTGCTTGAGGAGTTCATGCTGGAGGACAGAAAGGAGGAAGTGGAGTGGAGGAAAAAATCGAGGCGGAGGTGGTTGAAAGAGGGTGATACTAATAGGAGGAGATAAGCAGTGCGTTGCGGGGGATGGGCATATAGGCAGTGTGTTACGGGGCCACTTCGTGGAGACTTCTTGAAGGAGAAAAGGGGTGAGGTTGGGGTTGGCTTGGAACAGGAGTGGAGTCTTTGTCTGGTGAGCAGGCGGAGAGTTTGAAGGTTCCTTTTTCGGAGGAAGAGGCGAAGAGCTCTCAACTCCAACCACCTCCGCAATCCCACGAAACAATTCCCGCACCTTCGACAGCCTCCTCGCACCAGAAGGAAGACCCTTAACTCAAATCAGATTCAAAGGCTTTGGTTGTAATCTTCCATTTTGTGCCCTCACCCACCGCCATTGCAGCAAAGACCTCCCCTCCCTAAACCACCACATCAGGTCTCCTGCCTCTATTATGGTAAGTCCCCTTGCCACCACACGTCATGGTATCACCTGCATGACATCCCCACAAAAACGAGCTGCGTAGACTGCCCCTACATCAGAGGGCCCCAAGAACAGAGCATTCAGCCCTCCTCCCTCTCTGATTAGCATCACTAGGCTCTGTTCACCCCTCCGGAACAAAGTGCACGTTTTGGTAGTGTGCACGAGGCAACGATAGTGGAAACACCACACTGGTTCACAACATTGATGTGCCCAATGCCCCGATGAGCCACGGTGAAAGCAGCCCCGTCCGAAAGGATTTACGAATGGTTGCTGGCGATCGACTCTACATGCCTTCCTACGGTGTGAGCCCCTTCAAGCTACGACCTCCACCATCCTCCCTTGCTAGTAAGGTCGCCACAGTAACTCTCACCCCTCTTGCCGAAAGAGCCTTCGCCTTGCTATCCCCTCCCGTCAATGAAGCCTCCACCCCACTCTCCCCTCTCGCCAAAGGAGCCTTCACATCGCTCTCCCATCATTCCCAATGAATGTATGTATGAATGTAATGTGTTATAAAATATGAAGAATGCGGAAGCGGAATGATAAACAGAGCTAAAGAACAAGAAACATAGACATGGGAATACCATGATTTTACGTGGAACCCTACTCCGTGAGGAGCGGGATGAAACCACGGGAGAAGCCCTCAAAGGGGCGTGTTTTTCTATTGCTTTTCTCAATAGATACAGGAGGTCTGGGGCTCCTTATATAGCCTCTCCAGAGCCTCCAAGTCCCACCACTAGACGATGTGGGACTAAACACACGGATGTGGTAAATGGATCTTCTCCAGGATCCATTTACCCTGCTACAACTCAATAGGCGCACAACCAAATACTCTAACACTCCCCCTCAAGCTGGAGCATGCAATGCTCAGCTTGGACAAACAAAAAGAAACTCAACTCAATGCTACATGACACTACGGACAATATCAACCCAACACGCACATTGCTGCAGTCGAGGACATTGCTTCTCATGCCGTGCAGGTGAGGAGGACGAACGGGCTGGAGTGTGAATCTTCTGAATCTCCTCATCGAAGAGCATGCGCTCTGAACTGCGCCTGTCAGAGTCGCTGCAACTGGAAATGAGTCTCCTCGTCGGAGTACTCTGGCCCGCCACAATAATGTGGACAACTGCTCCATCTCTGAAAAGGGCCGAACTGAAAAGGCAGTGGCTGTGCAATCCTCGTCGGAGTCCACGGTCGCTGGAGAATGGAGTCTGAAATAGTCTCCTCGTCGGAGAACTGGGTCTCTCCCATCTGGCCTAGAGAATGGTGCACTGCTCTGGTGTACCTATGATACCACATGAAAACCCTTGCCAACATGGCATAGGGAATGGTCCTCTACTCTGGAGTCCCTATGGCTCACATGAAAAACTCTGGCCTGACAACTAGAAGAATGATGGGGACCGCGAAACAAATGATGGCAACTTATGCTCATCTGACAATGACAGCATACTCGTGCGTGTCTGAAAACTGAGGACTCGTGATCAATCGTCGAGTCTGACAAAATCTGATCATCTGTAGAGTCTGAAAATTCTGAATTGGCCTGGAGACTAGATAATCTGAATCTGGATCTGAAGAATATGAATAGACCTGTGACTCTACATATACTCCCCCTTTCTCCCATACTTGTCGGAAAACAGACAAATCGACAAAGTTGGGAGAAGACAACATAATGGGGAAAACAAACATGAATTTTGCGGCTTTTCATTTCTTTTTTTAAGCCGTCATCAATTTTTTTTAACATTTTTTCTAAAGCCGTTTCATTTTTCTTTTCGGCTTTCAATCAATATTTTTCCTTTTTTTTGAAATACGTGCGGCCTTTTTTTTGCACGCGCCCCTTTTTTTTAAATAAATTGCAACCTTCGACCTTTTTTCATACGTACGACTTACTTGAGCCTACCCCCCTTTTTCTTTTCAACGGGCCTCTACCATTTTCTTTTGAACCCTGGCCCATATCAATACACATGTTTTTTTCAGGGCCCCCTCCTTTTCTTTCAATCGGATAAATTTTTTTTTAACATAACGCGTAGGGTTTCCCTGGAAACCCTCGTTCTTAAGGCCGCCGCCCCCAAAGGAGAGATCATCTGCGGCAAGGATCTCGACTCCGCATGCGGCTCCACTGGAAGAGGAGGGCACGAGAGAGAGAGGCGCAGCCATGGAGCATCGCGCGCCTGTAGCTGCGCGCCAGGAGGTAGTTGCGCCACTGCGTGAGTCCCGCGCATCGCCACCGAGAAGACTTGATGATGAAAGATCACGAGCTCCGCCTAGAGCTTTGTACGCGCGGCCAGGAGATGCCGCTTCGAGTTGCGATGTGGAGACGCTGGAACTAGTGGGCGATGTTGCGCCTGGAACAGGAAGAACCTGGAGGGGTAATAAGGGAAGGGGCGCCTTCGACTTGAGATGCGCCTCCTTGTATCAGCGCCGCCGCCTGAAGTGCTTGAGGGCAGCACGAGCGTTGTGCGTCGCCAATGGTTGGAGGAGCCTGGAGGAGCCGTAGAAGATCGGCACCGCCTCGTGCTTGCAAATCGTGCCTGGACAACAGGCCTACAGTCTTCGCCTGGATTAGAGGGCGCGATATGGTAGCTTGCGCGCGTGGGCAGCACGACGAGTTGCCGGAAGTGCGTCTTTGATGTGCGCTATCGATAGGGAGTCTCTGCTTCGGGCTTTGCCTTGCAAGCCCGGAGATGTGATCTGAATCGGGATCAATGATATGAATCACATACGGAGATGTTGCACCGCTGCTTGATGCGAAGTCTGCCGCCTGTGCGGCTTGAGGAATCATCATCTGGGATTCTGAAGAACCCTAAAATAAAATCTCTCGAACAAAATGTGAATACGAACGTACACTGATCTTCAGAAATACATCTTCAACATCAACTCGAATCTCAAAAAATAAAGAGCATGAAATCCTCGAGAAACGAACCCGCTCTGATACCATGTTATAAAATATGAAGAATGCAGAAGCGGAATGATAAACAGAGCTAAAGAACAAGAAACATAGACATGGGAACACCATGATTTTACGTGGAACCCTACTCCGCGAGGAGCGGGATGAAACCACGGGAGAAGCCCTCAAAGGGGCGTGTTTTTCTATTGCTTTTCTCAATGGATACAGGAGGTCTGGGGCTCCTTATATAGCCTCTCCAGAGCCTCCAAGTCCCACCACTAGACGATGTGGGACTAAACACACGGATGTGGTAAATGGATCTTCTCCAGAATCCATTTATCCTGCTACAACTCAATAGGTGCACAACCAAATACTCTAACATAATGTATGTATAATTGTAAAGTACTATTGTAATATATGTACGAATGTATGTATGTATGTATGGATGGATGTAATGTATGTATGCGTGTATGTAATGTATGTATGTAATGTAATGTATGTATGTATGGTTGTACGTAATGTAATATATGAATGTAATGAATGTTTGAATGTTTGAATGTAATGTATGAATGTATTGAATGTTTGAATGTAATGTATGAATGTAATGAATGTGTTGAATGTAATGTATGCATGTAATGAATGTATTGTATGAATGAACGTAATGAATGTAATGTATGTATGTACGTATGAATATAATGTATGAATGCATGTATGAATGTATTGTATAAATGTATGTAATTAATGTAATGTATAAATGCATGCATGAATGTATGTAATGAATTTAATGTATCTATGTAATGAATGCGATAAAATTTAATGATTGAATCTAATGTATGAACGTATGTAAGAATGTAATGTATGAATGTACGTAAGAATGTAGCGTATGTATGTAATGAATGTAATGTATAAATGAATCTATGTATGTATGTAATGAATGTAATGTATATCTGTAATGAATGTAATGAATGAATGTAAGTATGATCTATGAATGTGTGTATGTATGTAATGAATGTAATGGATGAATGTAATTTAGAAATGTATGTAGGATGTTATGTATATATGAATGTAATGTGTGTGCGTGTGTGATGTGCGTGCGTGTGTGTAGTGTGTGTTTGTGTGTGTGTTGTGTGTGTGTGTGTAATGTGTGTGCATGTATGTAGTGTATGTAAGTATGTATGTAGTATGTATGTAATATAATGTATGAATTTAATGAATATAATGTATGTATCATTGTAATGTATGAACGTATGTATGAATATATGAATGTAATGTATGAATGAACGTAATGTATGCATTAATTTATGTATGTATGAATGTATGAATGCATTTAATGAATGTATTATATGATGTATGTATGAATGTAGTATAAATGAATTAATGAATGTATGAATGTATGTATAAATGTATGTATTGAATGTAATGAATTTATATATAATTGTAATGTATGAATGTCATGTAAGAATGTATATATGAATGCAATGTACGGATGTAATGTATGTATGAATGTAATATATGTAACGTATGTATAAATGTAACGTATGTAATGTACATATGAATGTAATGCATGAATGTAATGTGTGTATGTATGTAATATATATATATATATATATATAATGTATTTATGAATGTAATGTATGAATAATTATAATGAATTTATTGTATGTATGAATGTAATGTATAATGTATGTATGAATATATGTATGAATCTAATGTTTGAATATATTTATGAATATATGTGTCAATGTATGTTACGAATGTAATGTATGAATGTATGTATAAATGTATGCATGAATGTATGTAATGTATGTGTATATAATGAATGTAATGTATGACTATAATGTATGATTACAATGTATGGATGTAATGTATGAATGTAATGTATATGTGAATGTAATATATGTATGAACGTAATGTATGTATGAGTGTATGTATGATTGTAATGGATGTATGAATGTATAAATGAAGGTAATGTATGATTGTATGTAATGTATGAATGTATGTGATGCATGTATGAATCTATTGTGTGTATCAATGTAATGTATGTATTAATGTAATGCATGCATGTATGTATGTTTGTATGTATGTATGTATGTATGTTTGTATGTATGTAATGAATGTATGTAATGGTTATAATGTATGTATGTAATTAATATGTTGTATGAATGTATGTATATAATGAATGTAATGTATGAAGAATGTAATCTATGTATGAATGTAATGTATGCATGAATATATTATTTGTGTGTTTTGCGTGCATGAGTGATGAATGTAATGTATGAATGAAATGTATGCATGAATGTAATATATGTAATGTATGTATGAATGTAATGTATGTATGAATGTAATGTATGTGTGTATGTAATGTATGTATGTATGAATGCAATGTATGTATGAATGTAGTATGAATGAATGTAATTAATGTAATGTAATATGAATGTATAATTGTCTCTATAAATGAATGTAGTGTATGAATTAATGTAATGATTTATGTACAAATGTAATGTATGAATGCATTGTATGAATGTATGTATGAATGTAATATATGTAACGTATGTATGAATGTAATGTACATGTGATTGTAATGAAAGAATGTAATGTATGAATGTATATATGAATGTAATGAATGTACTGTATCAATGTATTATTTTAATGTAGTGGATGATTGTATGTATGAATGTAATGTATGAATGTAATTTGTGAATGTATGTATGTATGTAATATATGTATGAATGTAATGCATGCATGAAATGTATGTATGAATGTAATGTATATATGAATTTATGTTTGAATGTAATGTATGAATGTAATATAAGAATGAATGGAATGTATGGTTGAAGGTAATGTATATATGAATGTATGTATGTGTATGGAAGTGGATCTCTAATGTCATGCCGGAGTTGAGTGTTCTCGTAAGATCGATGTTGGGCGTTGGGCACGACTTTGGCTTCTTGAAAGATGATTGGTTGGGGATGGGTCCTCTTAGTGAGAGATACTCGTGCCTCTTCTCTATCGCGGGTGACAAGAATGCTATGATGGGTTTGGTCGGCAGGCTCTTAGTACCCAACCTTCGCTTCTTCTTTGTCGGGCCAGAGGTAGAATGAGATCATGGCACTCTTGAGGGATCTAGCGGATGTTAATGGCCTCGACGAGGACAAGGATCATTTTACATGGATGGAGAGGAGTTATTATATAAAGAAGGTTTATCGGTCATTCGCCAGGATGTGTGGGGCTTATCTGGAGGAGCCCGTTCGGGACTATAGAATTATTTGAGCTTAGCAAGATTCCCATGCGGTCGGTCTTATCACGTACCCCAAGGCCCCCTTCACTACTCCCCTTCGTTACCACATCCCAACTCACCAGGTGCAACTTGGACCTCTGTTGTTTACCGTTCGATCAAAAGAAGGTCCTCATCAAAGACTCAACTTTCCTCCTAACCCCAACAAGCATCGACCGAGTCGAGTAGAAGAAGATAGGGATGACTGTGAGTACATGATTCAGGAAAGTCAGCTTCCCACCCCGAGATAAGGTGATCGCCTTCCAGCAAGTCAATCTGCTCCATTATGTGCACAACACTTTCCCAATCTGACTTTTTTAACTTTCCTGCCACCAACGACAACCCCAGGTAGGAGAAAGGAAACCCCCCCAAGGGAACTCATCTCACACCATCAATCTGGTGCGTTCTGCGTCTTCCATCCCAAACATAATGACCTCTTACTTGTGCATATTGACCTCAAGACCGGATTGACTGCTAAAAATATCGGCCAGGTGTGTCACGTTACGGCTCTGCTCCTCCGAGCCTCCAAGGAATAAGATCGTATCATTTGTATACTGAAGCAAAGGGATATAGATATCCCCCAACCAAAAGCCCTCACACCACCCCGTCTTCATCGCACGCCTGAACAGAACTGCCAGAGCATCCGCCACCAGGACAAAAAGCATAGGAGTCAACGGGCACCCCTGACGGACACCCCACCGAGGTTGAAGAAGCTCCCCTTCGGCTAGCCATTCACCAAGATCGAGTAGGAGGAGCTAGTGACACATTTCTTCATCCATTCCACCCAAACCTTTGGGAATCCCCTCCGCTACAGAGACGCCCAAAAAATCTCCAATCAACACAATCATATGCTTTGAAGTAGTTGATCTTCCAAAGCACCTCCTTCTTCATCAATCGATTCCAATCAAGGCAAATCTCTGATGCCATGACCAACCCATCTGCCATTTGATGCCCCAAAATGAACGTCGATTGCCCCTGTACCACGACTAAGTCCAACAACACCTTAAGTCCGTTTGCCAATAATTTAGGCACTATAAAGTAAAGAGCATTTAAAAGCGCAATCGGCCTGAATTCCTCCGCCCTTACTGGAGACTCCTTTGTAGGAGGAACAACAATGTCTGATTAACGTTCTCGAAGCCTTTGTTCCCATCCCTGAACTCATTCAGCACATCCAAAATTTCTGCCTTCACTAAGGATTAGTATGTGATCAAAATATGCCTGTGGTAGCGCCCAAGCCCGAGATAGAGGGAACGACTCCACCCCTTCAGGTGACAACATGAAATGATCCAGTCTGGATCGTGACCTCACATTCTATGAAATAAAGGCACATCGAACCGCATCATTAATCGATAGGCCCAAGGAGCGGGCCACTCTCCTGAAGGCCTCCGAACTCGGATCCCTGCCACCACCCTGTTGCGGCCTGTCATCAGGAAGTAGAGTCACATTCAGATCGCCACCAATGATTCAGACCCTAGTTGCACTTACTGCACCGAACTCCTCCAGCTCCTCCGCCAAAGAGCCCCTCTCTGCACCCATTAAGCCATACGTTCGTGACAAGAAGCACATACCATTCACCTTGCTTCTCAATCCCACTGACAAACAAAATAAAGACTTGGGCGTCGTCAGCATGTCAAACTCATCTTTCAACCATCAAGTCAGCAATGCACCCGAAGCACCATGGGCCTCCAATTTAATCAACTCAAAACATTCACCTTCATCCAGCCCTCGTCTGACAGTGTCCTCACATCTCGACAACTACATCTCCTAAAGCAGATAAATGTCTGTACCAGCCTCCATTATTAGTTCCTAACCCCCAATCCTTTTCGGGGCAGCCCAACCCCCTTACATTCCAAGATAACATCTTCATTAAGGGACAATCTGGGCTCAACTTCTTTGGCGGGACCACCCCCAGCCTCTCTGCCACGTTCCTGTCCAGAACTCTGCAACTATTGTGTGTGATCGATGAGGTTCTGGCTTCGGGGGACGATTGGTGTAAAGATACCTCACGCACTGTTGAGAGCAAAAACCGTAACCCTCCTCCTCTTTCTCTTTGACCTAAGGGTGCTTTTCGTCGTATAGGAAGCATCGAATTCTAGAGTCCCCACTTCCTGCGCTCCGCGGTAAAATCTCAAGCACGCTTCCAACTCCCCATCAAGCTACATGTGTCCCCCTGCCATGCTCCCCCAGGAGGTCCTCTTTCCTGACTTGTATATGCGGTGATGTAACCATCGCCATATCCCATGCAGAGGCCTGCACCGAGGCACCTAGATCCTTCGTTGAGGCCAATGGTGCCTCTGCCGAGACGCCCTTATCCGTCGAATCCACCACCGTATTCCCATGCTATGTGGAGTCACCTACTGAATCCCCAAACTCCAAGTCCTCGGGCCACTCCCGACTTACGGGTGGTGACTCCTTGACTACCGCAGGAGATCCGCATCGCCCAGCAACGCCCCTCTGGGGGAAATCAGGTTTGTAACGAGAGGTCTAGGCTGGCATGTCCGAGGCTGCAGATTTGACCGAGGAAACGAGTCTGAAGACAGAAGGGTCAGTACAGCCGCTTCCCGAAATCGGACCATGGACCCCTGAGCGGATCTAGAAAGTCTAGTGTCTTCTCAGCTTGGGATTCTGCACCGACTGTGGATCCAGAACTCTCAAGCGAAGGATCTCATGAGCCCCACCATTCTCGAGCGGATTTTTGCCAAAAACCTCTCCAAACACAACATGACCAGCTACTAACTCGGAGATATGGACCGCCACAGGTCTCGGATACTGTTCTGCGGAAATCACGCTGGAACGAATCCTTGGCGGAAGCCGAGGTGACTTCTTCGGGAACCGCGCTACCCTACAAGCCGATTGGAGCATCGTCCCACTTGATGTACCCTTGGTCTTCACCGTCGGAACCTCCTTTGCCCGGTTGCCAAAGCAACGCTTTAGGCTTCGATACTGCAATGCAGGCCCCCCTATCACGAGCTCCAAGGGCAAAGCCCTCCCATCCGAGATGACCTTCCACCAGCCCAGTTTCTCTGAGCCAATCCGCTTCACCTGGAGGATAGGATCCAGCGACTCACTGGGGCGGCAACCCGTGCATTCGACCCCAACCACCTTGGCGATGTCGTGAAGCAACTTGACGAAAGGGAACCCCTTCACACGAATCCGTTGCAGTGGCTTGGATTCCAGCGACCCACCATGGTCTCACCAGTGAAACAAAGTAGATCCCTCCCTCGACCTCCGTAACAACGTGCTCGCTTCAAATCAGGTAAGACCCCCCGCCACCACACGTCAAGGGGACACCTGTGCGATATCACCTCGGAACCGAGCCTCTAATACCTCACCCACATCGGAGGAGCCCAGGAACAACACCTCCGACCCGCCTCCCTTCTCGATCAACAACATCAAGCCCTGATCTCTCATCGGGCATGTTCTGCAAGTGTGTGAAAATCATCGGCACTGGAAACACCTGACGGGTTCCCGGCATTGGCATGCCCAGTGAACCAACACTCAACACCGGAAGCATTCCTTACCGAAAGGATTCGCGAGCGGTCGAAGACGACCAAACCTTGAGGCCGACGGGCGACACGAGCTTCTCCTTGCACGGACCTCCAACCAACCCTTTTTGTCAGAAGAGTGGATGAACCCATCCATCCTCCCTTCTTTTTTCCTATTGATGGGTGGATAAAAATGCAGGTATATGTTTTAGAATCCAATTGCAGTTACGATCTAATTAGGCAATGGGTGGATAAAAATCCAATTTTATCCACTATTCTATGAAGGTTTTGGTTTCTTTCAAATTGGGTGAATAGTCATGTATATGTTTCAGAATCAAAAGCAAATTACGAATTGATTAAGTAATGGGTGGATAAAAAAATACATTGGCTTCATATACGACATATTTGGGTGTTATATGTGTAAGGAGCACATAATATGTTGATTCATAAAATCGGTTAGGTATGCATGCCACATGAGCATATGCTGCCGCATATGCGGCCTATGCGACTGATTTATTAAAAGTTGTGTGCGTGCTCATGGATGGTGGTTGGAGGCTATGTGTATAATCTGTGTGTGTTTGTCTATATGTAATAGTTTCATCACTACATAAATTCTCTGTCACTATGCAAGGTGCTACTTAAATTTAAGTTAAAAAAAATGAATTTAAGAAATTTAATTAATTGGATTTTAGTAAAAAAATGAATTTAAGAGATAAAGTTCTCTGCATCTGTGTAACTACTGCTGTAAGATGTTTAAATTTTAGTTTAAAAAATATATTTAATTCTCTGTCATTGTGTTGTAAGATGCTACTTAAATTTATGTTTAAAAAAATGCATTTAATTCTCAAGCTGCTGCTTAATTTTTAATTTTTTTAAAAAATTGAATTGAATTCTTTATGACTTGTATGTATAGGCTAATGAACATACATACATGCATGCATACATCACATACATATATACATATACATACATACATATTTACATTCATACATTCATACCTTCATTCATATATTCATTCATGCATATATACAAACATACATTACATTCATGCATTCATACATACATTACATTCATTACATACATTACATTCATCACATACATACACATGCATTACATTCTTACAAGCATTACATAATGCATGTGGGAATGTAATGTATGTATGAATATAATGTATCTATGAATGTAATTTATGAATGTAATGTATTGATTTAATGTGTATATGTATATATGTAATACACGTGTGAATATAACGTATGTATGAATGTAATGTATGAGTAAATGTAATGAATGTATTGTATGTATAAATGTAATGTATAAATGTATGTACGAATGTAATGTATGAATGTATGTATGAACGTAATGTATGAATGTATGTAAAGTATGTAATGTATGAATATATGTATAAATGTATGTGTGAATGTATGTAATGAATGAATATAATGAATGTAATGTATGTATGTAATGAATGTAATGAAAGAATGTTATGCATGAATGTAATGTATGAATGTATATAGGAATATAAGGAATGTAATGTATGAATGTAATGTATGGATGTAATGTACGAATGTAGTGCATGAATGTATGTATGAATGTAATATATGAATGTATGTATGAATGTAATGTATGAATGTAAATTGTAAAAGTATGTATGTATGTAATGTATGTATAAATGTAATGCATGTATGTAATGTATGTATGAACGTAATGTATATATGAATGTATGTTTGAATCTAATGTATGTATGAATGTAATGTATGAATATAATGTAAGAATGAATGAAATGTATGTTTGAATGTGATGTATATATGAATATATATGGTGTATGTATGAATGTAATGTATGTATTTTGATGTATTTGTATGTATGTATGTAATGTATATATGTAATGTAATGTATGAATGTAATGAATGTAATGTATGTATGAATGTACTGTATGAATATAATGTATGAATGTAATGTATGAATGTATGTATGAATGTATGTATGAATGTATGTATGAATGTATGTAATGAATGTAATGTATGTATTTATGAATATAACGTATAATTGTAATATATAAACGTGGGTATGAATGTAATGTATGATTGTAATGTATGTATGAATGTAATGTATGTATGAATGTATTGTATTAATTTAATGTATGTATGTATGTAATGTATCCATGAATGTAATGTATGAATGAATGTATGAATGTTTGTAATGAATCTAATGTATGAATGTATGTATGAATGTAATGTATGCATTAATTAATGTGACGAATATAATGTTTGAATGTATAAATGTAATGTATATGTGTGTGTATCAATTTAATGTTTGAGCACATGTAAGAGTGTAATGTATATATGTTTGTAATGAATGTAATATATTAATGTAATGAATGTAATGTATGAATGTAATGTATAAATGTAATGTGTTAATGTAATGCATGATTAGATATGAATGTAATGTCTGAAAGTACTGTATGAATGCATGTATGTAGGTAATGTATCTATGAATGTATGAATGTAATGTATGTATCAATGTAATGTATATATGAATGCATGTATAAAAGTAATGTATTTATATATGTATGTATATATGTATGTAATTTAAGTATGTATGTATGTAATCTATGTATGTATGTAATTTTTGTAATGTATGTATGTATGTAATGTAATGTATGGATGTAATGTATGAATGTATGAATATGTGAATGTAATGTATAGATGTATGTATGAATGTAATGTATGAATTTATGTATAAATGTATGTATGAATGTAATGTATGTGATGTATGTATGAATGTATTGTATGAATGTAATGTATGTATGCAAGTAATATATGTATGTATGAATGTAATGTACGAATGAATGTAATGTATGAATGAATATAATGAATGTAATGTATATATGAGTGTAATGTATGAAAATATGTATGAATGTAATGTATGAATTTATGTATGAATGTAAGTATGAATGTATATAAGAATGTACGTAGGAATGTAATGTATGAGTATGTATGAATGTAATGTATGTATGTAATGAATGAACATAATGTATGAAAGTAATGTATGAGTATATGTACGAATGTAATGTATGTATGTAATGGATGTAACGTATGAATGTAATGTATGACTGTAATGTATGAATGTAATGTATGAATGTAATGTATGAAAGTATGTATGAAAGTAATGTATGAATATATTGTATATATGAATGTAATGTATGTATAATTGTCTGAATGTATTTAACTTATGTATAAATGTATTGTTTGTATGAATGTAATGTATGTATAAATGTAATGCATGTATATATGAATGAAAGTATGTAATGAGTATAATTTAATATATGTATGTATGAATGAATATAGGTAATGAATGTAATGTATGTAATGAAAAGTAATGTATTTAATGAAAGTAATGAATGTAAGGTATGAATGAATGTAACGTATATGTGAAGGTAATGTATGTAAGAATGTAATGAGTGTGTGATGCGCTTGTGTGTAATGTGTAGGCGTGTGTATGTATGTATGTATGTATGTATGTATGTATGTGTATGTTAGTATATATGTAAGTATATGTACGTATATATGCACGCATGCATGTACGTATGCAGTGGTTGAAAGTATGTATGTATGTAATGTAGTGTATGTATGATTGTAATGCATGGATTCATGAATGTATTTTATAAATGTAATATATGAATGTATGTATGAATGTAATGTACGTATGAATGTATGAATGTATGTACTGAATGTGTTGTTTGTATGTATAAATGTATTGTATGAATGTAATATACGTATGAATGTATTATATGTAATGTTTGTATGAATATAATGTGTGTAATGTTTATATGAATGTAATATATGAATGTAATATATGTGTGTATGTAATGTATGTATGTAGGTATGAATGTATGTTTGTATGAATGTAGTATGATTGAATGCCATGAATGTAATGTATGTATCAATGTATGTATGAATGTAATGGATGAATGTATATGAATGTATGTACGAAGGAATGAATGTAATTTATGAATGTATGTATGCATGTATGTAGTGAATGTAATGTATGAATGTATGTTATGAATGTAATGTATGAAAGTATGTATGAATGTAATGTATGAATGTAATGAATGTAAGTTATGAATGTAATATATGAATGTATGTATAAATGTAATGTATGAATATAATGTATGAATGTATGTATGTATGTTTGTAATGTATGTATGAATGTATTGTGTGTATGTAATCTATGTATGAATGTAATGTGTGTATATGCATGTATGAATGTATGTATGAATGTAATGTATGCATTAATTAATGTGACAAATATAATGTTTGAATGTATGAATGTAATGTATACGTGTATGTATCAATTTAATGTTTGAGCACATGTAAGAGTGTAATGTATATATGTTTGTAATGAATGTAATATATTAATGTAATGAATGTAATGTATGAATGTAATGTATAAATGTAATGTATGAATGTAATGCATGATTGGATATGAATGTAATGTCTAAAAGTACTGTATGAATGCATGTATGTAGGTAATGTATCTATGAATGTATGAATGTAATGTATGTATCAATGTAATGTATATATGAATGCATGTATAAAAGTAATGTATTTATATATGTATGTATGTATGTAATGTAAGTATGTATGTATGTAATCTATGTATGTATGTAATTTTTGTAATGTATGTATGTATGTAATGTAATGTATGGATGTAATGTATGAATGTTTGTATGAATATGTGAATGTAATGTATGAATGTATGTATGAATGTAATGTATGAATTTATGTATAAATGTATGTATGAATGTAATGTATGTGATGTATGTATGAATGTATTGTATGAATGTAATGTATGTATGATAGTAATATATGTATGTATGAATGTAATGTATGAATGAATGTAATGTATATATGAGTGTAATGTATGAAAATATGTATGAATGTAATGTATGAATTTATGTATGAATGTAAGTATGAATGTATATAAGAATGTACGTAGGAATGTAATGTATGAGTATGTATGAATGTAATGTATGTATGTAATGAATGAATGTAATGTATGAAAGTAATGTATGAGTATATGTACGAATGTAATGTATGTATGTAATGGATGTAACGTATGAATGTAATGTATGACTGTAATGTATGAATGTATATATGAATGTAATGTATGAAAGTATGTATGAATGTAATGTATGAATATATTGTATATATGAATGTAATGTATGTATAATTGTATGAATGTATTTAACTTATGTATAAATGTGTTGTTTGTATGAATGTAATGTATGTATAAATGTAATGCATGTATATATGAATGAATGTATGTAATGAGTATAATTTAATATATGTATGTATGAATGAATATAGGTAATGAATGTAATGTATGTAATGAAAAGTAATGTATTTAATGAAAGTAATGAATGTAATGTATGAATGAATGAATGTAACGTACATGTGAAGGTAATGTATGTAAGAATGTAATGAGTGTGTGATGCGCTTGTGTGTAATGTGTAGGTGTGTGTATGTATGTGTGTATGTGTATGTTAGTATATATGTAAGTATATGTACGTATATATGCATGCATGCATGTATGTATGTAGTGGTTGAAAGTATGTATGTATGTAATGTAGTGTATGTATGATTGTAATGCATGGATACATGAATGTATTTTATAAATGTAATATATGAATGTATGTATGAATGTAATGTACGTATGAATGTATGAATGTATGTAATGAATGTGTTGTTTGTATGTATAAATGTATTGTATGAATGTAATATACGTATGAATGTATTATATGTAATGTTTGTATGAATATAATGTGTGTAATGTTTATATGAATGTAATATATGAATGTAATATATGTGTGTATGTAATGTATGTATGTAGGTATGAATGTATGTTTGTATGAATGTAGTATGATTGAATGCCATGAATGTAATGTATGTATGAATGTATGTATGAATGTATTGGATGAATGTATATGAATGTATGTACGAAGGAATGAGTGTAATTTATGAATGTATGTATGCATGTATGTATTGAATGTAATGTATGAATATATGTTATGAATGTAATGTATGAAAGTATTTATGAATGTAATGTATGAATGTATTGAATGTAAGTTATGAATGTAATATATGAATGTATGTATAAATGTAATGTATGAATATAATGTATGAATGTATGTATGTATGTTTGTAATGTATGTATGAATGTATTGTGTGTATGTAATCTATGTATGAATGTAATGTGCGTATATATTGTATGTATGAAAGTATTGTTTTTATGAATGTAATGTATGTATGACTGTATTGTATGAATGTAATGTATGTGTGAATGTAATGTATGTGTGAGTGTAATGTATGAATGTGTGTAATGTAATTTATGAATGTAATGCATGTATGAATGTAATGAATGTAATGTATGTATGAATGTTATGTATGTATGAATGTAATGTACATATGTATTTATGAATGAATGTGTGAATGTTTGAATGCATGTATGTACGTACGCATGTATGTATATGATGCATGCATGCATGTAAGTATGTATGTTCGTTAGACTATACATACAAGTCATAAAGAATTTATTTCAATTTAAAAAAAACTTAAAATTTAGCGTCTTACACAGTGACAGTGACAGAGAATTGAATGCATTTTTTTAAAACTTAAATTTAAGTAGCATCATACAACACTATGACAGAGAATTAGATTCATTTTTTAAACTAAAATTTAAGCATCTTAGAAGCTAATTTCCTAAATTCATTTTTTAACTAAAATTTATATATATCAGCATATCTAGTGAATTAAATTTCTTACATTCAATTTTTTTAACTTAATTCAAATAGCAGCTTATATAGTGACAAAGAATTTAAGTAGGGACGAACCTGGTACATATAGACAAACACGTGCACGTCATACATACCCTCCAACCACCACCCATGAGCACGCCCACATCTTTTAAGAAATTAGCCGCACGGGCTGCATATGCGGCAACATATGCTCATATGGCTTGCATACCTAATCAATTTTATGAATCAACATATTATGTGCTCCTTACACATATAACGCCCAGACATACCATATATGCTGCCAATTTTTATCTACATGTCGCTTACTTAGATCGTAATTGGATTCCGACCGAGGATGCTTTTGGTGTGGAGCGCTGGGTCATTGGGAACGCTAGTGCCGAGAACCCGTCCGGTGTTTCTGGTGTTGATGATTTTCACACACTTGAAGAGCATGCCTGATGAGAGATTAAGGCTTGATGTTGCTGATCGGGGAGAGAGATGATTTTCACACACTTGAAGAGCATGCCTGATGAGAGATCAATGCTTCATGTTGTTGATCGGGGAGGGAGGCGGGTCGGAGGCTTTGTTCTTGGGCCCGTCTGATGTGGGCTTGTCCAATGTGGTTGAGGTATCGGAGGCTTGGTTCCGAGGTGATATCGCACAGGTGACCCCTTGGCGCGTGGTGAAGAGTGATCTTACCAAATTAGAAGCGAGCGTATTGTTGCGGAAATAGAGGGAGGGCTTTACTTTGCTACATTGGTGCAGGTTGTGGAACCACGATGGGTCGCTGAAACCCGAGCCACTGGAATTGATTCGTGTGAAGGGGCTCCCTTTCATCGCGTTAGGACTGCCTAAGTGTAGGGAGTTGCTTCACAGCATCACCGAGGTGATTGAGGTCAAATGCACGGGTTGTTGCCCCGGTGAGTCGTTGGATCCTATCCTCTAAGTGAAGCAGATTGGCCTAGAGAAACTGGGCTGGTGGAAGGTCCTTGAAGGGGGGGCCTTTGCACGTGGAGCTCGCGACAGCAAGGCATGCGTCGTAGAATCGAAGCCCACAGCGTCGCTTTGGCAACTGGGCGGAGGAGGTTCGGACGGTGAAGACGGGTGGTACATTGTTGGTGGAAATGAGCAATCTGTTTATTCCATAGAACCCTTGGCTCTCTTATATAGAGAGGACCCATGGGTAAATTACATAAGAGGCTATTGGGAAAATAAAAATAGAGAAAATGATACACCGACTACATAATATTCTCCACACTCCCCCTCATGATGGAGCATAGATATCAATCATGCTCAGCTTGGAAGAATATCTCTAGAATGTTCCTCTGAGCAATGGCTTGGTGAAAATGTCGACAGTCTGCTCCTCTGAACTAACATGTGAAGTACAAATCAAGCCCTTCTGGATCATATCTCTAGTGTAGTGGCAGTCTACCTCAATATGTTTTGTTCTTTCATGTAATGCTGGATTATTGGCAATAAACAAAGCAACTTGATTGTCAAACTATAGCTGCATGGGTAGAGATACATCTATATGCAAGTCTTCTAGTACAGCTCAAACCCACATCATCTTCGTGCTTGCTTGTGCCATGGCCCTATATTCAGATGCAGCACTGGATCTTACCACAACAGCTTGTTTCTTGCTTTTCCAAGAAACCAGAGAGCTACCCACAAAAATTGCAAAGCCTTAAGTACACTTACGATCCTTAGGATACCCTGCATAGTCTGTGTCTGCACAAGCTGAAATAGATATATCTGTGTTCTTTCTAAACAGTAATCTTGAGACTGGAGAAGACTTTAGATACCTTAGTACCATGTATGTAGCATCCATACGTACTTGTCTTGGCTGCTCCATAAATTGACTCACTCGACTTACTGCAAAAGCAATATTGGATCGAGTTATAGTGATGTAAAGAAGCTTACCCACCATCTCTCTATATCTTCTCCTATCCACCTCTAGTATCATTTTCATATAATTTCACACTTGGATCCATAGGAGTGCTCGATGGTCTACATCCAACTATGCCCGTTTCAACCAGCAAATCTGTAATATATTTCCTTTGGGTCATCAACAGACCCGTGCATTCCTGGAAAACTCCAGCCCCAGAAAATATCTTAGGGTACCAAGATCCGTTGTGACGAACTGACGGCCCAAAAATGCTTTTGCCATCTCTACCCCCTGAACATCATCTCCTGTAACCAGAATATCATCAACATATACCATGATGACAACCGTACCTCTAGAAGTCTTCTGTATGAACAATGAGTGATCCGCATTTGATCTTTTGAATCCCTGTCGTTGAATTAAGTGGGAAAGCTTTTGGAATCACGCCCTTGGGCTCTGTTTAAGGCCATATATCGCCTTGTGAAGTCTACACACCATATGATTCTCCCCCTCAGCAGCAAACCTCAGTGGCTGCTGCATGTAGACTTCTTCTTGCAGATCACCATACAAGAATGCGTTCTTGAAATCAAGTTGAAATATGGACCAGTCACGTACCATAGCAACAGATAGAAGAATGCGAAGAGTAGAGTGACGAGCCACTGGAGAGAATGTATCCAAATAGTGCACACCATATGTTTGAGTAAAGCCTCTCGCGACTAGCCGTTCCTTGTACCAGTCAAGGCTCCCATACGCATGGTACTTCACTGTGAATACCCATTTGCACCTAACAATAGATGCGCCAGACGGAGCGGTAACCAAGCTCCATGTACTGCGGGACTGTAAAGCATTCATTTCTTTAACCATAACCAACTGTCAGCAGTCAATTTTCGTAGCATCTTGATAATTCTGTGGTATCTCCACGGAAGACAAAGCCGCAGCAAATCTCTGGAAGTCGCTTGGGAGACGGTGAAAGGAAACCTGGGAAGCAAAGGGATAACATGCGCAAGTCCGTTTCTGCTTCCGAATAGCAATAGGGACATCAAGATCATCGTCTACTGTGCTCGATGGTGCACACTCCTCCTACAAAGAAGAATCCTGTACATGCACACTATCCGACCCATCGTTAGTAATAGCATCTGAACATACCTGAGATGTGATGGATGCTTGATGTGCCATCTGAGGAGGACCTGATGGACGTGTATAGAATTTAGGTAATGGTAGGATAGGTGGTTGTGGTGGTGGTGGTGATGGAGATGACGTCGGCGTGACGAACGGGACAAGAATGGACAAAGATAGACTCAGGTTAGGAGGAGGAGGAACATAGACATCATCATTAGATGTGGAAGAAGCCAACCTGTCACCTGCAGGGGAGAAGTACATAACAGACTCAAAAAAAGTAACATCAACATTGACAAAATATTTCCTGTTTACAGGGTCATAACAATGGTAACCCTTCTGAGTCCGAGAATAACCCACAAAGACACACTTGACAGCTCTAGGTGAGAGTTTGTCAAGTCCATGAGACAAGTGGTGAACAAAAGCAACAACACCAAAGACACGAGGGGTAAGAAAATGATTCCTTCTCTGGAAAAATAACAGAAAGAGGAATTTTCTCACCGAGTACAGAGGATGGCATACGATTGACAAGGTAGCATGCCGTAAGGACAGTATCCCCCCAAAAAGTGATAGGCGCACAACTCTGGATAAGCAGGGTTCGAGTGATATCAAGAAGATGACGATTTTTTCTCTCTGCCACTCCATTCCATTGAGATGTGCAAGCACAGGTGGTTTGATGAATAAGATACCCTTGGATGAAAAGAAATGGGAGAGAGAGCGAGTGTAGAATTCCAACGCATTATCCGTATGAATATATTTGACAAAAGAGGAAAACAATATTCTGCACTTCAATGATAAGATTTTTAATAACATCCCCTGCTTCAGATTTATTCTTTAAAAGAAATACCCACGATACATGAGAGAAGTCATCGACTACTACAAGATAGAACCTGTGTCCCTGATGATGAGGAACACGACTCGGAACCCAAATATCAATATGAGGCAACTTAAAAGGGGAGCTACTGCTCCGACACTGACGACTAGGGAAGCTAGCACGATGATGCTTTCCTAACTGACAGGCTTCACATCGAAACGATGAACTTGGAGAGATCTGAGGCAAGAGATGGTGCATCTTTTGAAGCGGGAGGTGACCAAATCGTAGATGTTATGTGTACAGAGAGACTGATTCGGCTGAGTAGGAAGAGACGCCAGCATATGAATTCCGGAACAGAAGATAGAGACCATTCTTCTCAGAGCCACAACCAATCACCCTGCCCGTTAGTATGTCCTAAAAAATAAGAGAAGATGGGTTAAATATAGCGCGATAGTGCAAATCCTTCGTAATTTGGCTAATAAACAGTAGATTCATGGAAAACTCAAGAGCATGTAGAACATTTTGTAAAGCATAGACGGTAACAAGGTGATCTCACCCTGTCCAACGATGGGGGAATGAGTCCCATCGGTTACGAGCACTGAGCGTCTAGGTGGACTGTCTCTGTATGACTCAAGTCTATCTCTATCACGGCAGAGGTGATGGGTTGTGCCAGAGTCCATAATCCAATCTGAGAGATCATGATAGGACGTAAAAGCAAAAGCACTACCTGAGGTACTGGCAACGGCAGAAGTACCGGCGGATGTTGAAGCAGTAGTATCTGAAGATCCGCCTGGAGAATCTGTAGATGGTTGAGGCATAATATCATGCAATCTGAAGGATATGGTTAGATCCTTAAGCGCATCACGGAAGCGTGAGGATCGCATCGTATGCGATCGTGAGCGACTAGTCGCACTAGTTGTTCGAGTCAGTGGAAATTAAAAAAAATCATACGACGAAACCACATGATACAAGAACACTTCTCGGATCATTTCGTCTAAACTATAAACAAGTAATATGATTACCTCTTGAAGCGTGGTTGCCATCGAGTCTCTAAACAAAGAGACCTCCTGTCTCATGTCCGATCCGACCGAGGAGACGCTTGCGAGCGTGTTGATGAAACACGTGCTCCTCGCAATCCATGTTGATGATCCAAGCGGTGAATCTCCTGATCTCGTCCCATGAGATACGACGTCTTCTTCATGAGCAAGGCGCACCGAATTAGACGGAGATCCACGAGCAAACAATCCGACAACATGACGATGACGCTGCGGTGACGGAGACTCTCTCTAGAGCATCCATGATGGACGACCATATGAGAGTGAGAGAGAGAGAGAGTGGACGTGTAGAGAGAATGAGAGAGAGAGAGCCTTATGTTCTCATTGTGTTGTTGTAACCAAGAAGAGCAAGGGGTGCCTCTCCTTTTATAATATTTTAGGATCCATGGATCTTAATCCATGGACAACACAAATCCAATGGCTTATATTGATTTGTGTTTCTTTTAATGGCCAAGATTTTGTTGGTAAAAAAACAACAGTTAATTCAATTAAATTAAATATATATTGATAAATCAATATAATTCAATCCTAAAATTAAATCAATCAAACGTGGAGATTATGGAATGAATATTGCCTCCTTCCATATGTTGGTGGCAATCTCATGTAATCTCATGAGATTACATTATTCCATGGAAATCTCTAAGATTTCCAATAACACTTGTTGTAAACTATTCTACAAAAATAAATCATAATTATTTTGTTAATATAACAATCTTGCCATTGAAAAATTGTGAATCACATTCACAACCCAAAATAAAATATGAATTATATTTTCAATTAATTGTTCAATGTGAATCCAATTCACATCAACATTTAATTAACAAATCTAAATTACAAATAGCTCTCTCTTATATATTATAAATCACATTTATAATATATATGATTAATATGGATAGTGCTATCCACATTATTCATATCCATGATAATTAAATCACATTTAATCATCTTGGATCTCTATTCACATATTCCCAAATAATATGCGTTGCATTCACATTATTCAAATCTTTGATAATTAAATCACATTTAATTATCTTAGATAACTCTCCTTATAATATGAATCAAATTCATAATATTCATGATAATTAAATCATATTTAATTATCAATTTTCTCAATGCTCAAATACACATATCAACATTGAAATTATCCATGAACTCTTTCAAGAATAATGCGATTTTTCTGCGGATACTTGGTGATAAGGACATGGCGATTGTATTGTTCCATGTATAGTGACTTGGATATTGAGATCATATCTCAAATGCAGATCTCGGGCCTCCCATAGATGCTTGATGAAATCAAGACCGCAAATCTAATCTTCTCATTGCATCTGAATCACATTCAGATCAATGTCCAACAATTAGACCAAGATTAGATTACTTCTCTACTGAGAAGAGTCACTAAAATCCAGACCCATTTCATCACTCCCTAGGAATGGAAGCATCATGGTTATAAAATTGTTTATGATCACATCACCCTCATGTATTCCCAATACCTGTAGATCCTGCATACTGGAAGACTCGGAATAAACCTGAAGTATAATATCCATTTAACACTGTCTACTTCAGGGTTTTATCAGTAAGTTTCTCATTTGATCATTGAGAGTCGGTATCGATCATCCATATACTTTCCAAAAGCATATATCATACCTAGGTCTTGATCATATACTTTCCAAAAGTATATATCAAACCTATAAATTCAGTCAAGCTTCCAATGCGAGACGACCGTGCACAGAATTTGGTTCTTCCTAATATCTCATGAGTGAGCTCATGTCTTCCGGTTCAGTAATGAACCTGTATGATCCATTTGAGAGATCATATTACTCATATGCCCTCGCATGCACACCACTGCACCGGTGTATAGACCTTGGTTAGGTCATCAACCTATTGGTCTGCCAAATGTACATGCTCAGACATATAGTAACACATTTATCTCTAGTCAGAGGATGCGTCCTGTATTGTGACAGCATACGATATAGGATTTCGATTATCTCGATCTCGTTAAGTCAACTCTTTGTCCTAACAAATCTAACATCTCCGAATCTCTATTCCCATGTAGAAGACCTGCATCAAGAGATCAGTCAGATATCAGCCTAACTAAGAAAGGATTACCATCTCCTACTCAGGCTGAAGATCATCTCTTAACAATCATTTGACGGTGCTTGATGAGTCCTCAATCTAACCCTTTAGATAATCATCCAAGCACCAGCCTCTATGATTCAATAGTTGAATCAACAGTTGTATGATTATTAAGATGGCCATGGTACATAACCCTAATTGTACTAAGGGACCTATTATGTAAATTAGATATTCTTCATTTCAGATCAAGGAATGATATTTGCAATAACATTTATTGCATAATGGCTCGCCGTAAGCTCGTATGTCCAACAATCTCCCACTAACCCAAAGAGCCATTAATGGGCTAATCATTTAAACCCACACTCATGTGACAATCATAGGCTATTTAGAAAATTGCTAGGTAAGTTGATCAGTCACTCTGTTCCCGCGAGACTACTCCAAGTCCTTTTACGACACTTGCATATCCCCACTAACAGTGCTCGCATCTAATGCAGATGTTGCATCTTATGCAACCAATACTCAATCTTGTTAGTTATAGTGTCCTTGAAACTACAACTTAATAATTATCATAACCAGTGTTCCCAAAATTATTATCAGAATACTCTTATTTCTGGAGATCTCTATCTCCAAAGGTATCCAAAGTTAAGGCGTTTTAGATTACTATCTATATAGTCTTAATTTCTTGAAGATAAGACTCAGGGATCACTATCTCGAAAGTCTTGTCATATTTGAAGATTTTGTTATTACTGCAATCAAGTGTTTTATCTCGATAGTAGGATTAGTAACAGTTTAGCAGATATCTGGCTTTTGTATACATCTAGCATACACTCGGCTTCTCGTAACTGATGCATAAGGGCAACCAATTTTAGCATTCACTTCCTCAACCCTTTGAGGTGCTATCCCTTTAGATAGGTCAGTACCGTATCTTAAGGAAAGAAAGCCTTCCTTAGGATTTTCCAAGAATGGAACTTGTCCAAGGTGTACTACAAATGTGACAGTCCCAATAGCCTCTTCTCTTTGCTTCGGAACACCTTCAGAACTAAGATCCAAGAGGCATCTTTTGAGATCATATTTCAAGGTATGGAATAGCCAGATCGTAAAACACTTACTATCATACTTATATCATTCCAAATGATTAGGATAATATCTACATTTAGCATGATGAACACAATGGCACTCCCACTAAGCTTCACATGGTACACCAAGATTCTATCTGAAATCGTAACATTTACAATTTCATCAAATCTGATGTTCCAACTACAAGAAGCTTATATGAGTCCATAGATGGAGTTCTTTAGCTTGCACACCTTTCTTTCCTCAACTATGAAGCCCTGGGGCTACTTCATGTGAATATTCTCAAAGAGGTATTCATAGAGGAATGCAATCTTGACCTCCATCTTGAAGATGTCAAAGTCAAGTTGTGTAGCTATAGTTAGCAATATCGTGATGGTTTTAATCACGGTCACTGAAGAGCAAGTCTCATCGTAAGCGATGTCTTCTCTTCGGTGTGTAGCTAATGGCTACGAACGGTGCTTTAAAGGTCTCTACCTTCTCATCAGGTTCCCTTTTTCTCTTGAAGATCCGTTTACACCTAACAGGTTTTTCCCTTATAGGTGGATCCTCGACGGTCCATATATACCACTTGTATATGAAGTCTACTTCAGACTTTATTGCTAAAATCCATCTTTCCATGTCATGATCTTCACAAGCTTTATCACATGAAGTAAGATCATTGTCAAATTTAACTGACACATGGAATACATCCTCAAACTAATTTGAAGAGGTATTAGTTGTTTCATCTTTGATTATCTTTTTGATTTCCGATTTCAGGAGCCTCATTATCTTCTCAAGATTAAATGAGTTCCTACACTTCATTTTTATCTTAGTTCTTAAGAGAATCGTCCTCTAAGAATCACATTCTCAGAGATGAGATCTTTTAAGAATCTCAAGGTCATAAAGTAGGTATCCAATACCATCCTTTATTTTCCTAATGAAGTAGCACTCTCTAGTGCTAGATTCCAGCTCGCATGCATGGAACCATATTAAGGATATATATTATAGTCTCTACTACATATATACCTGGAAACTAAGAGGTAATTATGCTAAAATTCATCATTGATTAAATCATGTCATACATGATCCAATTGTATCTCCCTACAACTCTATCGAGTTTGCGTGTGTTAGGAGGATTGAGATAGAAATGATATTCATATCTCCATAAGGTATTCTTTGAATTCATCTAATAGGTACTTGCTACCTAGGTTAGATCAAATTCATTTTATCTTCCTTCAAACTTTGGTTCTAAACCGAAATTATGAAATCTTTGAATATTTCAAAGGTTTCCAAGGTGAAGGGAAGAAATCTTATATCACAAATAATCATTAATAGATATCACATATCCATAATGTTTATTTTAATATAGATTATCCACATACATTAATATATATTAGATCTTGAATACATCATCATCTAGCAACATTCCCAAAGAAGGGTGTATTGGACATTTTACTTTGAATACAATATTCACAAATTTGAAATTTTTAAACATTCTAAAGTTTCATCTCTTACTAGTCTATTGATCTCATCAATAGACATATGTCCAAGGTTTGATGCCAGATCATTGTCGAATGATCTTCATACTCTTTTTAATCTTTTAAAGGTTTAATTTTCAATATTAGAAATCTTAATGAACCATTCATTAAATTTCTAATTTAGTAGAGTCCACTAGATGTCAGATTACTATCTGAAATATATCCATCATAGCTCTTTACAATAGGTTTATTTTCAACAATTAGAAATAAACTATGAGTGTATTATTATATCTAGGTCATAGAGACATTCTCTAAGACTAAGGCTCTCCCACTGAAATTGAGAATTCTATCAATCCAACAGAGATTGTTGCAACAATTGCATCAATATCCATGTGGATGACTATAAACCTTACGATCAAATTTTCCAGTCTTCTAAAACATATGCAATCCATTGCAAGTGTTGTTAGAAGATTGAGATACGATTATAAGACTTTATCTTATTCAATAAGCAAGTCAATATCAATGATTTATGTAGATTATTTTGATGCTCTATCCAAGTCCTTCTCTAAGGATTCTAGACAGACTTGATAGTCATACTATCAACACATCAACTTATTACAGTATTGGCATTTATTCAACTATTTGGATGTCATATGGAAGTCATAGAAGTACGATCAAATCTTTGACTATCCTTCTCATCTTGGGTCTGACCCATGCTTGCACTGCGCTCCCTTTATCTATAAACAACCATTGCTTAAGACAAAGGATCTCTTATGTTGAACTCAAAAGAATTCAATGTAAGAGTTTTTCAACATTTATACATGCTCCATCCAATTCATACAATATGAATATCATGAAGCTTCATGAATGACTAGAGTATACATAGTAGAATGATGACACTCATCATATCTACATACATTTTAACTCTTGATTCAGGTAGGTACCCAAACATTTTGAATACATCATCTCTTGTAGAGCTACCATCCTGCATGATGCAGAGAACCATGTCACTCATGATTAAATGTCAAGAGCACATATGTTTGCCGAAATATCTTAGATTTTATAAGGATTATTTGACAATTACGATAATCATCGACATGTTACTTCCAAAGTACATTCGATGAGATCAAGACCGTAGAGACATACAAACCCTAGGTTTGAAGTCCTATTATCTATTTAATTGTCATTCCTCATTGATGTGAGGAAACTTGCACATTGCAACCACATACAATATGTGTCTAACTGCAAGTACAACATCTTGATCATGGATCCAATCCATGATATTTACTGGTTATTATTGAGTGTAGAATTGAGTGGGTTTAATGAAGGATTATCTGAAATAAGAAATTTGCATAAGTGTATATATTACATATACATATTTTACTTTGATTTAGGAATTTTATATCAAAGTTGTCTTGCCTTGTCAACACTGAAAGTTCATTCCCGTAATCACTTTCAATGTAAGAGATATACTTATCATTATATCTCAGCAAGATCTGGGATCTCCTTCCTTAGCTTTGTCACATCCCAATAATATGAGAACTTGTGACTCCGATAAGAAGAAGCGGGAACACATTCCTACTTGCAAGTCCAACATGCATTCCCAATTCGGTCTTTAACACCCGAGCCCACCACAAGGTGATGTTGACCCGTCATTAATTGAACCAACCGTCAATAGGAATACAACTCACTATGCGCAATCCAATATGGCCCCAATAATATGAGGACTCCATATTGGGATCACTACACATACGTCATTACTCTTTCGAGAAGTAAAGAGCCCGATCCAAATGGCTTTTATGCAGGAGCTGTCACTTCGGACAGACGTCTCCAACATATAATCTCTTGCCATGGAACCCTTTGCCTTGACGGGAGATCATGGATGTCACTTATGTGATCCTCCATATCACATTCAAATTCTAATCAATCATAAGGAATCATATTAATTAAGATATATTCTTCCAAGGAAATAACAACTCTATTCATTATAGAGCATTTTAATTTTAATTGGATTCCAATTAATCTAATCATATTAAATTAATGATCCAATTAATATCCAACAAAATTCTTTATTGTTACTTGAAATATGATATTATCTCAAATACTTATTATTTCGGATTTTAATAATTAGAAATACATCATGATTTCTTAAGCATTATACCAACCCTACCCGCTGTCATGGTCAGTACCGACGGGAGTGGGACAGACTGCACACAGTGCAACCTGCTACCCCAACGCTCCCTGACTAGACACCATATCCGCCTCGGGAAATGATAATGCAAAATAGATCATTTTGTACTTGAAATGATCATCGGTTTTTCAACCGATGTTATACCATATCATAATAATCAAAATAATTTTGATTAACATTATAATGAGATTTGCTAAACAAATCCCAAATCCTATTCAAGCAACATGTTTGTTGGAATGTAGATCATGTAGATCATGTAACCAATTTGTGATCTAGATCATATCTAATCAATTATTGGTTAAGGCAATGCCATTGAAGGAAATAATTATCATCAAATATTTCACAAATATTTATACATAATTATTCCAGAAAATTAAACCATTTAATTTCACTAATTTCTTAAATGACAATCACTGGATTCTTGATTAGGAAAGTAATTTCAGCAGCAACCATCACTTACTAAAAATACCACATCTCAGTCAATTTAAATCCAAATTAAGCAAAATAAGTTCCTAAAGTTTTCTAATTTGATTTACAACAGAACTTAAGTTATTTGTATGCATTTCAAGGCGTTTCAAAACTGCAATTAACTCTTTAATTACGTTAAGATTCGCAGTCTCCGAAACTGTGGATACATGTTCACTAAAATGAGCATAACTTGAGCAAACGGAATTGAAATTATGCAAACTCAGATCTTATGGTTTCCTTATTTAATGGAGAACAAAAACCAATTATTATTTTCGTGTTTAAACAATTTAAACAGGGTCGAAAATAATCACTAAACGGAGATGCGAAAAATGAAATGTAAGAAAACTTTCGCAAACCCTAATAAACCCAAGTCGTCCTTGGTTTATGGATCGCATCCAAAATCATCGACCTAAGGCTCTGATACCACTTGAAGAATATGGTTACATCCTTAAGCGCATCACGGAAGTGTGAGGATCACATTGTTTGCGATCGTGAGCGACTAGCGCACTAGTTGCTCGAGGTAGTGGGAATAAAAAAAATCATGCGACGAAACCACATGATCCGGGAACACTTCTCGGATCGTTTCGTCTAAACCACAAACTAGTAATAGGATTACCTCTTGAATCATGGTTGCGATTGAGTCTCTAAACGAAGATACCTCCTGTCTCAAGTCCGATCCGACAGAGGAGACGCTTGCGAGCGTCTTGATGAAACACGTGCTCCTCGCAATCCATGTTGATGATGCAAACGGTGAATCTCCTGATCTCGTCCCACGAGATACGACGTCTTCTTCACGAGAAAAATGCATTGAAGTAGACGGAGATCCACGAGCAAACAATCCGGCAGCATGACGACGACGCTGTGACGATGGGGACTCTCTCTAGGGCATCCATGGTGGACGGTCATATGAGAGAAAGAGAGAGTGGGCGTGTAGAGAGAATGAGAGGGAAAGAGCCTTATATTCTCATTGTATTGTTGTAACCAAGAAGAGCAAGGAGTGCTTCCTTTTATAATATTTTGGGATCCACGAATCTCAATGTATGGACAACACAAATCCAATGTCTTCCATTGATTTGTATTTCTTTTAATGACCAAGATTTTGTGGTAAAAAACCAACAACAATTAATTTATATAGATTAAGTATATATTGATAAATAAATATAATTCAATCCTAAAATTAAATCAACCAAACATGGAGATTATGGAATGAAGATTGCCTCCTTCCATATGTTGGTAGCAATCTCATGTAATCTCATGAGATTACATTATTCAATGGAAATCTCCAAGATTTCCAACAACACTTGTTGTAAATTATTGTACAAAAATAATTCATAATTATTTTTGAATATTGCAATCTTGCCATTGGAAAATTGTGAATCACAACCAAAAATAAAATGTGAATTACATTTTCAATTAATTGTCCATTGTGAATCCAATTCACATCAATATTTAATTAACAAATCTAAATTACAAATAGCTCTCTTAAATAATATAAATCACATTTATAATATATATGATTAATATGGATAGTGCTATCCACATTATTCATATCCATGATAATGAAATCACATTTAATCATCTTGGATCTCTATTCACATGTTCCCAAATAATATGAGTCGCATTCACATTATTCACATCTTTGATAATTAAATCACATTTAATTTTCTTAGATAACTCTCCTGAATCAAATTCATATTATTCATGATAATTAAATCACATTTAATTATCAATTTTATCAATGCTCGGATACACATATCAACAATGAAATTATCCATGAACTCCTTCAAGGATAATGTGATTTCTCTGCTGATACTTGGAGATAAGGACATGGTCATTGTTTTGTTCCACGTATAGTGACTTGGATATTGAGATCATATCTCAAATCCATATCTCGGGCCTCCCATAGATGCTTGATGAAATCAAGACCGCAAATCTAATCTTTCTCATTGCACCTGAATCACATTCAAATCAATGTCCAACAATTGGACCAAGATTAGATCACTTTTCTACTGAGAGGAGTCACTAAAATCCAGACTCATTTCATCACTCCTTAGGAATGGAAGCGTCATGGTTATACAATCGTTTATGATCACATCACCCTCTGGTATTCCCAATACATGTACATCCTACATACTTGAAGACTCGGAATAAACCCGAAGTATAAGATCTATTTAACATTGTCTACTTCAAGGTCTTATCGGTAAGTTTCTTATTTGATTATTGGGAGTCAGTATCGATCATATACTTTTCAAAAGCATATATCGTACCTAGGTCTTAATCATATACTTTCCAAAAGTATATATCAAACCTACAAATTCAGTCAAGCTTCTAAAGCGAGACGACCGTATACGGAATTTGATTCTTACCAATATCTCATGAGTAAGCTCATGTCTTCCGGTTCAGTAATGAACTTGTATGATCCCTTTGAGAGATCGTATTACTCATTTGCCCTCGCATGCACACCAGCACGTCGGTGTATAGACCTTGGTTAGGTCATCAACCTATTGGTCTGCCAAATGTACATGCTCAGACATATAATAACACATCTGTCTTTGGTCAGAGGATGTATGCCTGTATTGTGACAGTATATAAGACTTCGGTTATCTCGATCTCGTTAAGTCAACTCTTTGACCTAACAAATCTAACACCTCTGAATCTCTATTCCCATGCATAGGACATGCATCAAGAGGTCGGTCAGATATCAACCTAACTGAGAAAGGATTGCCATCTCATACTCAGGCTGGAGATCATCTCTTAACATTCATTTGACGGTGCTTGATGAGTCCTCAATCTAACCCTTTAGATATTCATCTAAGCGCCATCCTCTATGATTCAATAGTTGAATCAACAGTTGTATGATTATTAAGATGGACATGGTACATAACCCTAATTGTACTAAGGGACCTATTATGTAAATTAGATATTCTTCATTTCAGATCAGGGAATGATATTTGCAATAACATTTATTGCATAATGGCTCGTCGTGGGCTTGCATATCCAACACAATCATGCCACAAGCTCCTCAAACCGGTGATCTGAAGTAGATGCTGACGGAGATCTAACATGCTCAGCTACACGCGTCGATGCTGGAAACCCATGCTTAGAATAACATGTATCCTCGGAGTGACCTGTGCGATGGCAGAAAGTGCACGATTGGCGAAAATGACCTCCTCGGTCACGAGGTCCACGTCCACGAAAGGAAGAATGACCACCTCTCCCGCGCGACACAGCCATCGCCGAAGGTGGTGGAGTAGAAGTCCTGGAAGAAATAGAGATGCATCTAATCCTTCGATAAACTTCCTCATAGGAAGAATGGTAGCATCGGCATGTATCTGAGAGCGGGTTGCCTCATACTCAGAATCAAGTGCTGCTAGTAGTACCCCCACCATGGTAGCATTCCTGAAGGTCTTCTGCTGCTCAGGGGTAGCCGTGAGGGGTATAGTGCTATATAGTTTCTCAAACATCCCCTGCAAGGATGTATACAAAGAGTTAAGCGGCCGCTCATTCTGCTTCATCATGAAAATGTCATGTTGACGTTGTAACATCTTGGTCTTGTTCCACACCTGTGAATATGTGGCGACCAGTATATCCCACATCGCCTTAGCAGTGGGCTGATGGAGGACGTCATTGGCAATCTCCATAAACAGGGTGCCTAATAACCAAACCTTGGCATATGAATCATCAACCTCCTAAGAGGCATCGATCCCAGTCTTCTCTGTCGGCTCTTCCTCGGTAAGTATATGCTTCTTACCGTTCGACTTTATGAGACTCATGAACTACATCGCTCAAAGCTCATAGTTCGTCCCATCCATCTTGACTATTGGTGTTGAACCTTTGAATGCGCCTATGGAGGGCATATCGACTTTATTTTCTGACATGTCACCGGAGACGAAGAACTAGGGATTGTAGATGAGAACCAGTGTCGACATAAACTTGAGAGGATTTGAGTGCATATGTAGACTTTATGCACTCAAATCCATGGAGAGAGAGCGGTCAATGGAAGGAGTGTCAGCGTTGAAGGGAAGGGGATGCTGGAGGCCAGCAGCGAGGAGGAGGCCGGGGAGGAGGGGCCCAACGGCATTGGAGGGAGCTGGCGAGGAGGAGGAGGGGGGCGGTGAGGGAGGCGACGGTGGTAGGGCTTCAGGGTTAGGGTTAGGGTTTTTGCTCTGATACCATGCTGGTGGAAATGAGAAATCTATTTATTCCATAGAACCCTAGGCTCTCTTATATAGAGAGGACCCATGGGTAAATTACATAAGAGGTTAACAGGAAAATAAAAATAGAGAAAATGATACACCAACTACATAATATTCTCCACATACATCAAAGGGGACGATGCTGCAGTCGGCTGGTGGGGTGGTGCGATTCCTAGAGAAGTCGCCTAGGCTTTCTCCAAGGATTCGTTTCGGCACGATCTCCACAGAACAATTTCCGACACTTGTAGAGGTCCATATCCCCAAGTTAATAGCCAATCATGCTGGGTTTAGAGCGATTTCTGTCGAATAGCTGCTCGAGAATGGTGGGGCCCACAAGACCTTTCCCTCAGGAGATTCGTATCCTCAGTCAATGCATAATCCTGACCCGAGAAAACACTTGACTTTCCAGATCTGCTCGGGGGTCCATGGTCCAGTTCCTAGAACCGACGACACTGACCCGTTCAACTTCAGTCCTGCCTCCTCGGTTAGATCTACAGCCCCTAACCCGCCAGCCCAGTCCTCTCGTCACGAACCTGATTGCCCCCAGAGGGGCATCGCTGGGCGACGCGGTCTCCTGCGGTAGGTAAAGTATCGGACTTGGCTGAGTTTGGTGCTTCAACAGGTGGCTACACGGAGCAGGTGGCTACATGTCTGGTGGATTCGACGGATGAGGGGGTCTCGACGGAGACACCAGTGGCCTCGGTGGAGGATTTGGGTACCTCAGTGGAGGCCTCTGCAGGGGAGATGGTGATGGTTCCGTCACTGCATATAGGAGTCAGGGAAGAGGACCTCCTAGGGGAGGGCCGATTGTGGCCTGATGGGAGTTGGAAGCAAGCTTAAGATGTTCCCGTAGAGCGCAGGGTGTGGGGGTTCTAGATTCAGTGCTTCCTATGCAAGGAAAGGCACCCTTAGGTCAGAGAGAAAGAGGAAGACTACGTTGTTCGCTCGACGATGCTTGAGGGCTCTTTGCACCGGTCGTCTCCCGGAGCCAGCACCCAACGGATCACGCATAATTGTTGCAGAGTTCTGGACATGAGCATGGCTGAGAGGTTGGAGGTGGTTCCGTCAAAGAAGTTCAGCCAGATTGTCCTTTTATGAATTTGTTATCTTGGAACGTCAGGGGTTGGGTCATCCCAAAAAATCGTTGGGGGTTAGTAACCTAATAATGGAGGTTGGTGTGGACATTTTTATGCTTCAGGAGACGAAGTGGTCAAGGTGCGAGGGCATTATCAAACAAGGGATGGATGGAGGTGAATGTTTTCAGCTGGTTGAATTAGAGGCCCAGGGTGCTTCGGGTGGATTGCTGACCGGATGGTTGAAAGATAAGCTAGATCTGCTGAAGGTGTCAAAGTCTTTATTTTGTTTGTCCGCAGGATTGAGGAGGGCTGATGGTCTGTGCTTCCTTGTCACGAACGTCTATTTCCCGATGGGTACAGAGAGGGGATCCTTGGCGGTGGAGCTGGGGGAGTTGGTGCAGTAAGCGCAACTAGGTTTTGGATCATTGGCTGCGACCTTAATGCAACTCTACTTCCGAATGACCGACTACAGCAGGGCAGTGGTAGGGATTAGGGTTCGGAGGCCTTGAGGAGAGTGGCCCACTCCTTAGGACTGTCGATTATTGATGTGACTGGTTGTTCCTTCACTTGGCGGAATGTGAGGTCACGATTTAGACTGAATTGTTTCTTTCTCTCACATGAAGGAGTAGAGTCGTTCCCTCTATCTTATATTTAGGCACTACACGAGTATAGTCCGATCATACCCTGATCCTTTGGTCGTACGATGAGGAGAGGAGAAGCATTTTCTTCTTTCGCTTCGAGCTAAGTTGGCTCTTGGAGGAAGGTTTTAGGGAAAAGGTCGCTGAGCGGCGCAGAAGCTGGTCTCTTGTGGGCTTGGAGGTCTCTCGGTTGGCGGCAAAGTTGAAGTTTCTAAGGTCTTTCCTTATCGAGTTCGGGAGGGAGGTCAAGGCTAGGACGAGGGCCAGGAGGGGAGAGGCCCATGCGGGGGTGTTGAGGTTGGATGGACTCGATGATGAGTGGGGGTTGGACCAGGAGGAGGTGGCGGAGAGATTAGGCTTACTTAAGGAGTTGATGATAGAGGACAGAAAGGAGGAGGTGGAGTGGAGGCAAAAATCGAGGCAGAGGTGGTTGAAAGAGGGTGATGCTAATATGAGGAGATAGGCAATGCTTGCAGGGGAGGAGCATATAGGCAGTGCATTGCGGGGCCACTTCGTAGAGACTTCACGAAGGAGAAGAGGGGTGAGGTCGGGGTTGGCTAGGAACAGGGGTGGAGTCTTTGTCTGGTGAGAAGGCGGAGAGTTTGGTGGTTCCTTTTTCGGAGGAAGAGGCGAAGAGCTCTCAACTCCAACCACCTCCGCAAGCCAACGAAACAATTCCCAAACCTTCGACAGCCTCCTCGCAGCAAGAGGAAGGCCCTTAACTCAAATCCGATTCAAAGGCTTTCGTTGTAATCTTCCATTTTGTGCTCATACCCACCGCCATTGCAGCAAAGACCTCCCCTCCCTAGACCACCACATCAGGTCTCCTGCCTCTACTATGGTAAGCCACCTTGCCATCACAAGCCATGGAGTCGCCTGCACGACATCCCCACGAAAACGAGTTGTGTAGACTGCCCCACATCAGAGGGACCCAAGAACAGAGCATTCAGCCCTCCTCCCTCTCCGATCAGCATCACCAGGCTCTACTCACCCCTCCGCAACAAAGTGCAAGTTCTGGTAGTGTGTGCGAGGCAACGACAGCGGAAACTCCGTACTGGTTCACAACATTGACGAGCCCAATGCCCCGATGTGCCACAACGAAAGCAGTCCCCTCCGAAAGGATTTACAGTCGTTGGAGGTCGCCTCTCCTTGCCTTCCTACAGTGCGATCCCCTTTAAGCTACGACCTCCAACCATCCTCCCTTGCCAGTAAGGTCACCACAGTAACTCTCACCCCTATCGCCGAAGGAGCCTTAGCCCCGCTCTCCCATCGCGTCGTTAGAGCCTTGGCCCTGCTATCCCCTCGCACTGATGGAGCCTCCACTCGGCTTTCCCCTCTCGCCAAAGGAACCTTCACATCGCTCTCACATCGTTCTCAATGAATGTATGTATAATTATACTGTACTATTGTAATATATGTATGAATGTAATGTACGTACGAATGTATGCGTGTATGTATGAATGAATGTATGTAGTGTATGTGTGGATGTAATGTATGCATGTGTGTATGTAATGTATGTATGTAATGTAGTGTATGTATGTATGGTTGTACGTAATGTAATGTATGAATGTAATTAATGTTTGAATGTAATGTATGAATGTATTGAATGTTTGAATGTAATGTATGAATGTATTGAATGTTTGAATGTAATGTATGAATATAATGAATGTTTGAATGTAACGTATGCATGTAATGAATGTATTGTATGAATTTATTATATGAATGAATGTAATGAATGTAATGAATGTAATGTATGAATGTACGTATGAATGTAATGTATGAATATATATAATTAATGTAATGTATGCATAAATGTATGTAACGGATTTAGAGTATCTATGTAATGAATGTGATAAATTTAATGATTGAATCTAATGTATGAATGCATGTATGAATGTATTATATGAATGTATGTAAGAATGTAACGTATGTATGTAATGAATGTAACATATGAATGTAATGTATAAATGAATCTATGTATCTAAGTAATGAATGTAATGAATGTAATATATGAGTGTAATGTATGAATGTATGTATGTATGTAATGAATGTAATGGATGAATGTAATTTAGGAATGTATATATGGATGTTACGTATGTATGAATGTAATGTGTGTGCGTATGTGATGTACGTGTGTGTGTGTTTGTGTGTATGTAATGTGTTTGTCTGTAATGTGTGTGTATGTAGTGTATGTAAGTATGTATGTAATAAATGTATGAATGTAATGTATGTATCAATGTAATGTATAAACATATGTATGAATATATGAATGTAATGTACGAATGCATGAAAGAATGTAATGTATGAATGCATGAATGAATGTAATGTGTGAATTAATTTATTTATGTATGAATGTATGAATACATGTAATGAATGTATGTAATGAATGTATGAATATAATGTAGTATAAATGAATGTAATGAATGTATGTATAAATGTATGTAATGAATGTAATGAATTTATATGTAATTGTAATGTATGAATGTAAGAATGTATGTATGAATGTAATGTATGGATGTAATGTATGTATGAATGTAATATATGTAACATATGTATAAATGTAACGTATGTAATGTACATATGAATGTAATGTATGTATGTATGTATGTATGTATGTATGTAATATATGTATGAATATAATGTATGTATGAATGTACTGTATGAATAATTGTAATGAATTTATTGTATGTATGAATGTAATGTATAAATGTATGTATGAATGTAATGTATAAATGTATGTATGTATGAATCTAATGTTAAAATATTTATGAATATATGTATGAATGTATGTAATGAATGTATGTATAAATGTATGCATGGATGTATGTAATGTATGTATGTACTGAATGTATTGTATGTATGTAATGAATGTAATGTATGTATGTATGTAATGAATGTAATGTATGACTATAATATATGATTGTAATGTATGAATGTTATGTATGTTTGAATGTAATATATGTATGAATGTAATGTATGTATGAGTGTATATATGAATGTATTGTATGTATGAATGTATAAATGAAGGTAATGTATGATTGTATGTAGTGTATGAATGTATGTAATGTATGAATGTATGTGATGGCATGTATTATTGTAATGTATGTATCAATGTATTGTATGTTGTAATGTAATGCATGTATGTATGAATGAATGTATGTAATGGATGTAATGAGTGTATATAATGGATGTAATGTATGTATGTAATGAATATATTGTATGAATGTATGTATATAATGAATGTAATGAATGAATGTAATGTATGATGAATGTAATATATGTATGAATGTAATGTATGGATGAATGCATTGTTTGTGTGTGTGTGTTTTGCATGAGTGATGAATGTAATGTATACATGAATGCAATATATGCGACGTATGTTTGAATGTAATGTACGTGTGTATGTAATGTATGTATGTATGTATGTATGTATGAATGTAATGTATGTATGAATGTAGTACGAATGATTGTAATAATTGTAATGTAGTATGAATGTATGAAAGTCTCTATGAATGAATGTAATGTATGTAATGAATGTAATGATTTATATATAAATGTAATGTATGAATGGATTGTATGAATGTATGTATGAATGTAATGTACGAATGTAATGTATGTATGAATGTAATATATGTGATGTATGTATGAATGTAATTTATGTAATGTAAATATGATTGTAATGAAAGAATGTAATGTATGAATGTAGTATATGAATGCATAGATGAATGTAATGAATGTAATATATCAATGTAACGTACGAATGTAGTGGATGACTATATGCATGAATGTAATGTATGAATGTAATTTGTGAATGTATGTATGTATGTAATATATGTATGAATGTAATGCATATATGTAATGTTTGTATGAATGTAATATATATATATATATGAATGTATGTTTGAATGTAATGTATTTATGAATGTAATGTATGGATGTAATATAAGAATGAATGGAATGTATGTTTGAATGTAATGTATATATGAATGTATGTATGTATGTTTGGAAGGGGATCTCTAGTGTTATGCCAGAGCTGAGTTTTCTCGTAAGACTGATGTTGGGCGATGGGCACGACTTTGGCTTCTTGAAAGATGATTGGTTGGCGATGGGTCCTCTTAGTGAGAGATACTCGTGCCTCTTCGTTATCGCAGGTGACAAGAATGCTATGATGGGTTTGGTAAGCAGGCTCTTGGTACCCAACCTTCGCTTCTTCTTTGTCGGACAAGAGGTAGAATGAGATCGTGGCACTCTTGAGGGATCTAGCAGATGTTGATGGCCTCGATAAGGACAGGGATCATTTTACATGGATGGAGAGGAGCTATTCTATAAAGAAGGTTTATCGGTCATTCGCTAGGATGTGTCGAGCTGATCTGGAGGAGCCCATTCGGGACTACATAATTATTTAAGCTAGCTGGATTCCTATGCAGCCGGTCTTATCATGTACCCCAAGGCCCCTTTCGTCACTCCCCTTCGTTACCTCATCCCAACTCACCAGATGCAACTTGGACCTCTGTTGTTTACCGTCCGATCAAAAGAAGGTCCTCACCAAAGACTCGACCTTCCTCCTAACCCCAACTGGCATCAACCGAGTCGAGTAGAAGAAGATAGGGATGACTGTGAGTACATGCTTCAGGAGAGTCAGCTTCCCACCCCAAGATAAGGTAACGGCCTTCCAGCAAGTCAATATGTTCCATTATGTGCACAACACTTTCCCAATCTGACTTTTTTAACTTTCCTGCCACCAGTGACACCCCCAGGTAGGAGAAAGGAAACTCCCCCATGGGGCACTCATCCCACTCTGCGAATCTGGTGAGTTCCGTGTCATCCATCCCAAACATAATGATCTCCGATTTGTGCATATTAGCCTCAAGACCAGATTGACTGCTAAAAATATCGACCAGGTGCGTCGCGTTGCAGCTTTGCTCCTCCGAGCCTCCAAGGAATAAGATTGCATCATCTGTATACTGAAGCAAAGGGATATAAATACCCCCTAGCCGAAAGCCCTCATACCACCTCGTCTTCACCGCATGCCTGAACAGAACTGTCAGAGCATCCACCACCAGGACAAAGAGTATAGGAGTCAACGTGCATCGTGACGGACACCCCATTGAGGCTGAAAGAAGCTCCCCTCTGGCTAGCCATTCACCAAGATCGAGTAGGAGGAGCTAGTGATACATCTCTTCATCCATTCCACCCAAACCTTTGGGAATCCCCACCGCTGCAAAGACATCCACAAAAATCTCCAATCAACACAATCATATGCTTTGTCGTAGTTTATCTTCCAAAGCACCTCTTTCTTCTTTGACCGATTCACCATGACCAACCCATCCTCCATCTAACGCCCTAGAATGAATGACGACTGTCTACATACCACGACTAAGTCCGACAACATCATGAGTCCATTTCTAGTAATTTAGCCACTATAAAGTAGAGAGCATTGGAAAGTGCAATCGGCCTGAATTCCTCCGCCCTCACTAGAGACTCCTTTGTAGGAGGAACAACAACATCTGATTAACGTTCTCGAAGCCTCCGTTCCCTTCCTTGAACTCATTCAACACCTCCAAAATTTTCACCTTCACTAAGGATCAGTGTGTGATCAGAATATGCCCATAGTAGCACCCAAGCCTGAGATAGAGGGAACGGCTCCACCCCTTGAGGTGATAACAAGAAACGATCCAGTCTGGATCACGACCTCACATTCCGCCAAGTAAAGGCACACCTAACCGCATCATTAATCGATAGGCCCAAGGAGTGGGACACTCTCCTAAAGGCCTCCGAACCTGGATACCTGCCACCACCCTGCTACAGTCGGCCATCAGGAAGTAGAGTCACATTCAGGTCACCACCAATGATACATACCCTAGTTGTGCTTGCTGCACCCAACTCCTCCAGCTCTGCCGCCAAAGAGCCCGTCTCTGCATCCGTCGGGCCATAGATGTTCGTGACAAGAAGCACAGACCATTCACCTTCCTTTTCAATCCCACGGATAAAGAAAATAAAGTCCTGGATGCCGTCAGCAAGTCAAACTTATCTTTCAACCATCAAGTCAGCAATGCACCCGAAGCATCATGTGCCTCCAATTCAATCAGCTTAAAACATTCCCCTCCATCCATCCCTCGTCTGACAGTGTCCTCGCATCTCGACAACTATGTCTCCTAAAGCAGAAAAATGTCCGTACCATCCTCCACTATTAGGTTCCTAACCCCCAACCTTTTTCAGGGCGGCCCAACCCCCTGACATTCCAAGATAACATCTTCATAAAGGGACAGTCTGGCTCAACTTCTTTGGCGGGACCACCCCCAGCCTCTCTACCACGCTCCTGTCCAGAACTCTGAAACTATTGTGCGTGATTGGCGAAGTTTTGGCTCCGGGGGACGACCCATGCAAAGAGCCCTCATGCACCATCGAAGCGAACAACGCAACCCTCCTCCTCTTTCTCTCTGACCTAAGGGTGCTATTCCTCATATAGGAAGCACCGAATCTAGAGCCCCCACTTCCTGTACTCCACGGTAAAATCTCAAGCACGCTTCCAGCTCCCATCAAGCTACATCCGGCCCCCTGCCCTTCTCCTCCGCCAGGAGGTCCTCTTTCCTGACTCGTATATGCGGCGATGTAACCATCACCATCTCCCATGTAGAAGCCTACATCGAGGCACCCAGATCCTCTGCTGAGGCCAATGGTGCCTCTGCCGAGACACCCTCATCCACCGAATCCACTACCATATTCCCATGTTGTGGAGTCACCTATTGAAGCCCCAAACTCGACCAAGTCCCCGTGTCACTCCCGACTTGCGGGTGGTGACGCCTTGACTACTGCAGGAGATCCGCATCGCCCAGCAACGTCCCTCTGGGGGCAATCAGGTTTGAAACGAGGTCTCTAGGCTGGCGAGTTCGGAGACGTGGATTTGATCGAGGAGACGGGTCTGAAGACAGAAGGGTCAGTGCGAACGGTTCTCGAAACCGGACCATGGACCCCTGAGAGAATTTGGAAAGTTGGGTGTCTTCTCTGCTTGGGATTCTGCACCGACTGAGGACCTGGATCTCTCGAGCGAAAGGTATCACGGGCCCTACCATTCTTGAGCATCTCTTCATCAGAAATCGCTCCAAACCCAGCATGACTAGCTATCAACTCGGAGATATGGACCGCCACAGGTATCGGAAACTATTCTGCGGAAATCACGTTGGAACGAATCCTTGGCAGAAGTCGAGGCGACTTCTTCGGGAATCGTGCCACCACACAAGCCGACTACAACACTGTCCTGCTCGATGTACCCTTGGTCTTCACCGTCAGAACCTCCTTCGTCATGTTACCAAAGCAACGCTTTGGGCTTCGATACTGCAATGCATGCCCCTCTGTCACGAGCTCCAAGTGCAAAGGCCTCCCATCCGAGATGACCTTCCACCAGCCCAGTTTCTCTGAGTCAATCCGCTTCACCTGGAGGATAGGATCCAACGACTCACTGGGACGGCAACCCATGCATTCGACCCCAACCACCTTGGCGATGTCGTGAAGCAACTCCCTACACTTCGTCATTCCTTGCGTGACGAAAGGGAACCCCTTCACAAGAATTCGTTGCAGTGGTGTGGATTCCAGCGACCCATCGTGGTCCCGCCAGGGAAACAAAGTAGATCCTCCCTCGACCTCTGCAATAATGTACTCGCTTCAAATTAGGTAAGACCCCTTGCCACCACATGTCAAGGGGTCACCTATGCAATATCACCACGGAACCGAGCCTCCGATACCTCACCCACATTGGACGAGCCCAGGAACAACACCTCCGACCCGCCTCCCTCCCTGATCAGCAACATCAAGCCCTGATCTCTCACCGGACATGTTCTGCAAGTGTGTGAACATCATCGACACCGGAAACACCTGACGGGTTCCTGGTACTGGCGTGCCCAGTGAACCAACACTCAACACCAGAAGCATCCTGATCGAAAGGATTCACAAGTGGTTAATGACGACCAAACCCCGAGATCGATAGGAGACACGAGCTTCTCCTTGCACGAACCTCCATCCAACCCTTTTCGTCAGAAGAGTTGATGAACTAATCCATCCTCCCTTTTTTTCTATTGATGGGTGGATAAAAATGCAGGTATATGTTTTAGAATCGAAATGCAGTTATGATCTGATTAGGAAATGGGTGGATAAAAATCCATTTTTATCCACTATTCTATGAAGGTTTTGGTTTCTTTCAAATTGGGTGAATAATCAGGTATATGTTTTAGAATCAAAATCCAATTACGATATGATTAAGTAATGGGTGGATAAAAATACATACATCGACTTCATATACGCCATATCTGGGTGTTATTTGTGTAGGGAGCACATAATATGTTGATTTATAAAATCGGTTAGGTCTGCATGTCACATGAGCATATGTTGTCGCATATGCGGCCCGTGTGATTGATTTCTTAAAAGTTGTGTGCGTGCTCATGGATGGTGATTGGAGGCTATGTGTATGACCTATGTGTGTTTGCCTGTATGTACTAGGTTCGTCACTACTTAAATTATCTGTCACTATGTAAGCTGATACTTAAATTTAAGTTAAAATATTTTGAATTTAAGAAATTTAATTCACTGTCAGATGTAACTACTGTAAGAAATAAAATTTTCTGCTTCTGTGTAACTACTATAAGATGTTTAAATTTTAGTTTAAAAAGTGAATTTAATTCTCTAGCATTGTGGTGTAAGATGCTACTTTAGTTTATGTTTAAAAAAATGTGCATTTAATTCTCAAGATGCTGCTTAATTTTTAGTTTTTTTTAAAAAATTGAATTGAATTCTTTATGACTTGTATGTATAGGCTAATAAATACACATACATGCATGCATACATCACAAACATACATACATATACATACATACTTACATTCATATATTCATACCTTCATTCATATATTCATTCATGCATACATACAAATATACATTACATTTATGCATTCATACATACATTACATTCATTACATTCATAACATAGCATGCATTACATTCTTACAAGCATTACATAATGTATGCAGGAATGTAATGTATGTAATGTATGCGAGAATGTAATGTCTGTAATATATGTATGAATAGAATGTATGTATAAATGAAATTTATGAATGTAATGTATTAATTTAATGTATATATGTCTGTACGTAATATATGTGTGTGAATACAATGTATGTATGAATGTAATGTATGAATAAATGTAATGAATGTATTGTATGTATAAATGTAATGTATAAATGTATGTATGAATGTAATGTTTGAATATATGTATGTAATGAATGTAATGTATGAATGTATGTATAAATATATGCATGAATGTTTGTAATGAATGAATGTAATGTATGTATGTAATGAATGTAACGAAAGAATGTAATGCATGAATGTATATATGTATGTAATGAATGTAATGTATGAATGTAATGTACGAATGTAGTGGATGGATGTTTGTATGAATGTAATTTATGAATGTACGTATGAATGTAATGCATGAATGTAATATGTGAATGTATGAATGCATGTAATGTATGTATGAATGTAATGCATGTATGTAATGTATATATGAATGTATGTTTGAATGTAATGTATGTATGAATGTAATGTGTGATTATAATATAAGAATGAATGGAATGTATGTTTGAATGTATTGTATATATGAATGTATTTATGTATGTATATAGTGTATGTATGAATGAATGAATGTATGTATGTATTTGTACGTACGTATGTATGTAATGTATGTATGTATGTATTGACGTAATGTATCTATGTAATGTAATGTAATGTATGAATGTAATAAATGTAATGTATGTATGAATGTACTGTATGAATGTAATGTATGAATGTATGTATGTATGAATGTAATGTATGAATGTATGTATGAATGTAATTTATGAATATATGTATAAATGTAATTAATGCATGTATGAATGTATGTAATGAATGTAATGTATGTATTTATGATTATAGCGTATAATTGTAATATATAAACGTGTAATGTATATCTATGAATGTAATTTATAGCTAATGAATGTAATGTATTAATTCAATGTATGTATGTATGTATTGTATCTATGAATGTAGCGTGTGCATGAATGTAATGTATGAATGTTTGTAATGAATGTATGGATGTAATGAATGTAATGTATACATGTAATTAATGTGACGAATATAATGATTGAATGTATGATTGTAATGTATAAATGTATGTATGAATTTAATGTTTGAACATATGTAAGAGTGTAATGTATGTTTGTTTGTAAATGAGTGTAATATATTAATGTATTGAATGTAATGTATAAATGTAATGTATGAATGTAATGCATGATTGTATATATGAATATAATGTCTGAAAGTACTCTATGAATGCATGTATGTACGTAATGTATCTATGAATGTATCTATGTATGTAATGTATGTATGAATGTAATGTATCTATCTATGTATGAATGTAATGTATGTATCAATGTAATGTATATATGAATGTATGTATGAAAGTAATGTATTTATATATAAATGTATGTATGTAATGTAAGTATGTACATATGTAATCTATGCATGTATGTAACTTTTGTAAGGTATGCATGCATGTAATGTAATGTATGGATGTAATGAATGTAATGTAATGTATGAATGCTTGTATGAATATGTGTGTGTAATGTATGAATGTATGTATGAATTTCTCGTATGAATGTAATGTATGAATGTATGTATGAATGTAATGTATGAATGAATGTAATGTACGAATGAATGTAATGAATGTAATGTATGAATGAATGTAATAAATGTAATGTATGTATGAGTGTAATGTATAAAAATATGTATAAATGTAATGTATGAATATATGTATGAATTTATGTATGAATGTATGTAAGAATGTACGTAGGAATGTAATGTATGAGTGTGTATGAATGTATGTAATGAATGTAATGTATGCATGTAATGAATGAATGTAATGCATGAAAGTAATGTATGAGTGTACGTACGAATGTAATGTATGTATGTAATGGATGTAATGTATGAATGTAATGTATGACTGTGAATATAATGTATGCATGAATATAATTTTTTTGTGATGTGCTCGCGTGTGTGGGCGTATGTTTGTGTAATGTACATGTGTAATGTGTGTGTAGGTATGTATGTATATATGTCTGCATGTAAGTGTATGTAAGTATGTATGCAAGTGTATGTACGTATGTATGTATGCATGCATATGTGTATGTAGTGTATGGAAGTATGTATGTATGTATGTATGTATGAATGTATTGTTTGTTTGAATGTAATGTATGTATGAATATATTGTATGAATTTAATGTATGTATGAAAATAATGTAATGTATGTATGATTGTAAAGTATGAATATATGTATGAATATATGAATGATGTATTAATGTAACGTTTGAATGTATGTATAAATGTAATGTACGTATGAATGTATGTAATGATTGTATGTAATGAATGTGTTGTTTGTACGTATCAATGTAATTTATGAATGTAATGTATGTATGAATGTAATATATGTAATGTATGTATGAATATAATGTGTATAATGTATGTATGAATGTAATATATGAATGTAATCTATGTGTATATGTAATGTATGTATGTATGAATGTATGTTTGTATGAATGTAGTATGATTGAATGTAATGACTGTAATGTATGTATGAATGTAATGTATGAATGTATGTTTGAATGTAATGGATGAATTTATTTATGAATATAATGTATGAATGTATGTATGCTTGTATGTGATGAATGTAATGTATGAATGTACGTATGGATGCATGTAATGAATGTAATGGATGAAAGTATGTATGAATGTAATGTATGAATGTAATGAATGGAAGTTATGAATGTTATGTATGTATGAATGTACTGTATGAAGGTAATGTATGAATGTATGTATGAATGTAATGTATGAATATATGTATAAATGTAATTAATGCATGTATGAATGTATGTAATGAATGTAATGTATGTATTTATGATTATAGCGTATAATTGTAATATATAAACGTGTAATGTATATCTATGAATGTAATATATAGCTAATGAATGTAATGTATTAATTCAATGTATGTATGTATGTATTCTATCTATGAATGTAGCGTATGAATGAATGTAATGTATGAATGTTTGTAATGAATGTATGTATGAATGTATGTAATGAATGTAGTGTATGCATGTAATTAATGTGATGAATATAATGATTGAATGTATGAATGTAATGTATAAATGTATGTATGAATTTAATGTTTGAACATATGTAAGAGTGTAATGTATGTTTGTTTGTAAATGAATGTAATATATTAATGTATTGAATGTAATGTATAAATGTAATGTATGAATGTAATGAATGATTGTATATATGAATATAATGTCTGAAAGTACTCTATGAATGCATGTATGTACGTAATGTATCTATGAATGTATGTATGTACGTAATGTATGTATGAATATAATGTATCTATCTATGTATGAATGTAATGTATGTATCAATGTAATGTATATATGAATGTATGTATGAAAGTAATGTATTTATATATGTATGTATGTATGTAATGTAAGTATGTACATATGTAATCTATGCATGTATGTAACTTTTGTAAGGTATGTATGCATGTAATGTAATGTATGCATGTAATGAATGTAATGTATGAATGCTTGTATGAATATGTGTGTGTAATGTATGAATGCATGTATGAATGTCTCGTATGAATGTAATGTATGAATGTATGTATGAATGTAATGTATGAATGAATGTAATGTACGAATGAATGTAATGAATGTAATGTATGAATGAATGTAATAAATGTAATGTATGTATGAGTGTAATGTATAAAAATATGTATGAATGTAATGTATGAATATATGTATGAATTTATGTATGAATGTATGTAAGAATGTACGTAGGAATGTAATGTATGAGTGTGTATGAATGTATGTAATGAATGTAATGTATGTATGTAATGAATGAATGTAATGTATGAAAGTAATGTATGAATGTACGTACGATTGTAATGTATGTATGTAATGGATGTAATGTATGAATGTGATGTATGTCTGTGAATGTAATGTATGCATGAATATAATGTGTGTGTTATGTGCTCGCGTGCGTGGGCGTATGTTTGTGTAATGTACGTGTGTAATGTGTGTGTAGGTATGTATATGTATGTATGTATGTCTGCATGTAAGTGTATGTAAGTATGTATGCAAGTGTATGTACGTATGTATGTAGGCATGCATATATGTATGTAGTGTACGGAAGTATGTATGTATGAATGTATTGTTTGTTTGAATGTAATGTATGTATGAATATATTGTATGAATTTAATGTATGTATGAAAATAATGTAATGTATGTACGATTGTAATGTATGAATATATGTATGAATGTATGAATGATGTATTAATGTAATGTTTGAATGTATGTATAAATGTAATGTATGTATGAATGTATGTAATGATTGTATGTAATGAATGTGTTGTTTGTACGTATCAATGTAATTTATGAATGTAATGTATGTATGAATGTAATACATGTAATGTATGTATGAATATAATGTGTATAATGTATGTATGAATGTTATATATGAATGTAATCTATGTGTATATGTAATGTATGTATGTATGAATGTATGTTGGTATGAATGTAGTATGATTGAATGTAATGACTGTAATGTATGTATGAATGTAATGTATGAATGTATGTTTGAATGTAATGGATGAATTTATGTATGAATATAATGTATGAATGTATGTATACTTGTATGTGATGAATGTAATGTATGAATGTATGTATGGATGCATGTAATGAATGTAATGTATGAAAGTATGTATGAATGTAATGTACGAATGTAATGAATGGAAGTTATGAATGTAATATATAAATGTATGCATGAATGTAATGTATGAATTGTATGTATGAATATAATGTATGAATGTATGTTTGTATGTAATGTATGTATGAAAGTAATGTGTGTATATAATGTATGTATGGATGCATTGTTTGTATGAATGTAATGTATGTATGAATGTATTGTATGAATTCAATGTATGTGTGAATATAATGTATGTTTGAATGCAATGTATGAATGTATGTAATGTATGAATGAACGAATGTATGAATGTAATGCATGCATGAATGTAATGTATATGTTGAAGGTAATGTATGTATGTATGAATGAATGAATGAATGTATGGATGAATGTGTGAAAGTATAAATGTATGTATGCTCGTACATATATATGTATGTGATGTATGCATGCATGTATTTATGTTCATTAACCTATACATACAAGTCCTAAAGAATTTAATTCAATTTTAAAAAAATAAAAATTTCGCAACAGCTTACACAATAGCAGAGAATTAAATGCATTTTTTAAACTGAATTTTAAATAGCATCTTACAACACAATGACAGAATTGAATCCATTTTTGAACTAAAATTTAAGCATCTTAGAAGCAGAGAATATAATTTCTTAAATTCATTTTTTATCTAAAATTTAAATAGCAGTAGCATATCCAGTGAATTAAATTTCTTAAATTCAAATTTTTAACTTAATTTAAATTGCAGCTTACATAGTGACAAAGAATTTAAGTAGTGAGAAACCTTGTACGTATAGACAAACACATGCACGTCATACACACCTTCCAACCACCACCCATGAGCACGTACACAACTTTTAAGAAATTAGCTGCACGGGTTGCATATGCGGCAACATATGCTCATGTAGCTTGCAGACTTCACCGATTTTATAAATCAACATATTATGTGCTCCTTACACATATAATGCCCATACAGGTCGTATAAGCTGCCAATGTACACATTTTTATCTATACATTAGGTAATCAGATCGTAACTGGATTTTGATTCAAAAACATATACCCGATTATTCACCCAATTTGAAAGAAACTAAAGCCTCCGTAGAATAGCGTATAAAAATGGTTTTTATCCACCCATTGCCTATTCATATTGTAATTGGATTTCGATTCTAAAACATATACCTGTATTTTTATATACCCATCATTAGAAAAAAAGAATGGAGGATGGATGGGTTCGTCGACCCTTCTGACGAAGAGGGTTGAGTGGAGGTCTGTGCAAGGAGAAACTCAAGTCGCCTGTCGACCTTGGGGTTGGTTGTCATCGACCCTTACGAATCCTTTCGGCCGAGGATGCTTTCGGTGTAGAGCATTGGGTCAATGGGCATACCAATGCCAGGAACTCGTCCGGTGTTTCCGGTGCCGACGATTCACACACTTGCAGAGCATGCCGGATGAGAGATCAAGGCTTGATGTTGTTGATCAGGGAGAGAAGCAGGTCGGAGGCTTTGTTCCTGGGCTCGTCTGATGTGGGCTTGTCCAATGTGGGTGAGGTATCGGAGGTACGGTTATGAGGTGATATCGCACAAGTGACCCCTTGGCGTGTGGTGGAAAGGGGTCTTACTGATTTGAAGCGAGCGCGTTGTTGCAGAAATTGAGATAGGTCTCTACTTTGTTGCGGTGGCACAGGTTGCGGAACCATGATGGGTCACTGGAACCCAAGCCACTGGAACTGATTCGTCTGAAGGGGCTCCCTTTCGTCATGCTGGGACTGCTAAAGTATAGGGAGTTGCTTCACGGCATCGCCGAGGTGGTTTAGGCCGAATGCATGGGTTGTCGCCCCAGTGAGTCGTTGGATCCTATTCTCCAAGTGAAGCGGATTGGCCCGGAGAAACCAGGCTGGTGGAAGGTCCTCTTGAAGGGGAGGCCTTTGCATGTGGAGCTCACGACAGCAAGGCCTGCGTCGAGGAATCGAAGCCTGGAGCGTCGCTTTGGCAACTGGACAGAGGAGGTTCCTACAGTGAATACCGGGGGTACATCGAGGGGGACGATGCTGCAGTCAGCTGGTGGGGTGGTGCGGTTCCTGAAGAAGTCGCCTAAGCTTCCGCCAAGGATTCATTTCGGCGCGATCTCTACGGAACAGTTTCCTAGACTTGTGGAGGTCTATATCCTCGAGTTAATAGTCGGTCATGCTGGTTTGGAGCGATTTCTGTCGAAGAGTGGCTCGAGAATGGTGGGGCCCGTGAGACCTTTCCCTCAGGAGATCCGGATCCTCAGCCCATGCAGAATCCTGGCCCGAGAAGACACTCGACTTTCCAGATACGCTCGGGGGTCCATGGTCCGGTTCTGGGAACCGATGACACTGATCTGTTCAACTTCAGACCTGTCTCCTCGGTTAGATCTGCGGCCCTTGACCTGCCAGCCCAGCCCTCTCGTTACGAACCTGATTGCCCCCTGAGGGGTGTCACCGGGCGACGCGGGTCTCCTACGGTAGTCAAGGCACCGCCGCCCGCAAGTCGGGAGTGGCCTAGGGACTTGGCTGAGTCTGGGGCTTCAGCAGTTGGCTCCACAGAGCAGGGGAATACAGTGGTGGATTCGGCTGATGAGGGGGTCGCCACGGAGACACCAGTGGCCTCGGCGGAAGATCTGATCACCTCGAGGGAGGCCTCTGTAGGGGAGATGGTGATGGTTTCGTCACCGCATATAGGAGTCGGGGAAGAGGACCTCCTGGGGGAGGAGAAAGGTAGGGGGCAGTTGTGGCCTGATGGGAGCTGGAAGCGAGCTTAAGATGTGCCCGTAGAGCACGGGGTGTGGGGGCTCTAGATTCGGTGCTTCCTATGAAAGGAAAGGCGCCCTTAGGTCAGAGAGAAAGTTGAGGGATGCATTGTTCGCTTCGACGGTGCGTGAGGGCTCTTTGCACCGATCGTCCCCCGAAGCCAGCACTCTACTGATCATGAATAATTGTTACAGAGTTTTGGACAGGAGTGTGGCTGAGAGGTTGGGGGTGGTCCTACCAAAGAAGTTCATCTTGATTGTCCCTTTATGAAGCTGCTATCTTGCAATGTCAGAGGGGTGGGCCGTCCGGAAAAACCATTGGGGGTTAGGAACCTAAAAATGGAGGTCGGTGCGGTCATTTTTCTGCTTTAGGAGACGAATTTGTCAAGGTGCGAGGACTCGATTAGATATGGGTTGGACGGATGCTTCGGGTGGATTGCTGACTGGATGGTTGAAAGATAAGTTTGACCTGCTAACGACGTCAGAGTCCTTATTTTGTTTGTCCGTGGGATTAAGAAGGTGTACGGATGGTATGTGCTTCCTTCTCATGAACGTCTATGGTCCAATGGGTGCAAAGAGGGGATCCTTGGCGGCAGAACTGGGGAAATTGGGTGCAGCAAGCGCAATTGAGGTTTGGATCATTGGCAGCAACTTGATTGCGGTGCTACTTCCTGATGACCAATTACAGTAAGGTAGTGGTAGGGATCCAGGTTCAGAGGCCTTAAGGAGAGTGGCCCACTCCTTGGGCCTGTCAATTATTGATGCAGCTGGATGTGCCCTCTCTTGGCGGAATGTGAGGTCACGATCTAGTATGAATCGTTTCTTTCTCTCACCTGAAGGGGTGGAGTCGTTCCCTCTATCTTGGGTTTGGACGCTATCACAGGCATATTCTGATAACACCCCGATCCTTTGATCGTCCGGTGAGGAGAGGTGAAGCAGGTTCTTCTTTCACCTTGAGCGAAGCTGGCTCTTGGAGGAAGGTTTTAGGGAAAAGGTCGATGAGCGATGGAGAAGCTTGTCTTCTGTGGGCTCAGAGGTCTCTCAGTTGTCGGCAAAGTTGAAGTTCCTAAGATCTTTCCTTACCGAGTTCGGAAGGGAGGTCAAGGATAGGCGGAGGGCCATGAAGGGAGAGGCCCAGGCAGGGGTGTTGAGGTTGGATGGACTTGATGATGAGAGGGGGTTGAACCAGGAGAAGGTGGCAGAGAGATTGGGCTTGCTTGAGGAGTTGATGCTTGAGGACAGAAAGGAGGAGGTGGAGTGGAGGCAAAAATTGAGGCAGATGTAGTTGAAAGAGGGTGATGCTAATAGGAGGTTTTTTCACTCAGTGACTTATGGGAGGAGGAGAAGAAACTACTTACATGAGGTTGAGATCGGAGGAGTGAGGGTATGGGGGAGGAGCAGATAGGCAGTGCGTTGCGGGGCCACTTCGTGGAGACTTCCCGAAGGAGAAGAGGGGAAGGTTGGGGTTGGCTAGGAACAGGGGTGGAGTCTTTGTCTGGTGAGCAGGGGAGAGTTTGGTTGTTCCTTTTTCGGTGGAAGAGGCAAAAAGTGCAGTCTGGGAGCTGAATGCGGATGGGGCTGATGGGCCTGATGGCTTTTCGATGATGTTTAATCGCGAGTTCTAGGACTTAGTGAAGGCGGACGTTTCGAAGGTGCTGAATTAAGGTTAATCGGGCATTGTTGTTCCTCTTACCAAAGAAGGAGTCTCCAGTGAGGGTGGAGGACTTCAGGCTGATTGTGCTTTCCAACGCTCTCTACCTTATAGTGGCTAAATTACTGGTAAACAGACTCAAGGTGTTGTTGAACTAAGTCTTGCTACAGGGGAAGTCGACATTCATTCTGGGGCGTCAGATGGTGGATCGGTTGGTCATGACGTAAGAGACTTGCCTTGATTGGAAGCACTCGAAGAAGGAGGTGCTTTGGAAGATCGACTATGCCAAAGCATATGACTACGTTGATTGGAGATTCTTGTGGGCGTCTTTGCGGTGGAGGAGATTCCCAGAGGTTTGGATGGAATGGATGAAGAGATATGTCACTTCCTCCTCCTACTCGATCCTGGCGAATGACAAGCCGGAGGGAGGCTTCTTTCAACTTCAGTGGGGCGACCGTTGTCTCCTTTACTTCTTGTCTTGGTAGCATAGGCTCTGGCAGTTCTGTTCAGGCGTGCGACGGAGACGGAGTGGTGTAAGGGCTTTCGACTGGGGGATATCTCTATCCCTTTGCTTCAATATGCAGATGTATGATCTTATTCCTTGGAGTCTCGGAGGAGCAGAGCTGCAACGTGGCGCACCTGGTCGATATTTTTAGTAGTCGTTCTGGTCTTGAGGTCAACATGCACAAGTTGGTGGTCATTACATTTGGGATGAATGACGTGGAATGCACCAATTCACGGAGTGGGCTGAGTGCCCCTTAGGGGAGCATCTTGTCTCCTACATGGGGTTGCTGCTGGTGGCAGGCAAGCTAAAAAAGTTAGAGTGGGACAGTGTTGTATACAGAATGGAGCAGTGATTAACCGGTTGGAAGGCGTTCACCTTATCTCGTGGTGGGAAGCTGACTCTGCTGAAGCATGTACTCACAACCATCCCTATCTTCTTTACTCGACTCGACTGATGTTGGTTGGGGTTAGGAGGAAGGTTGAGTCTTTAATGAGGACCTTCTTTGGGTGGACGGTAAATAACAGAGGTCCGGGCTGCATCTGGTGAGATGGGATGAGGTGTCGAAGGTGAAGGATATGGAATTATCCTCAAGCGCATCACGGAAGCGTGATCGTCGTATCGGATACGACGAAGAACAACTAGTCGTACTAGTTGTTCGATGCAGCGGAATTTAAAAAATTTTATTCGATGAAACCACATGATCCGAGAACCATTCTCAGATCGTTTCATCTATAACCACAACAAGTATAATGCAATACCTCTTGAAGCGTGGTTGATCAAGTCTCTAAAGAAAGAGACCTCCTGTCTCAAGTCCGATCGTCGGCGAGACCGCTTGCGAGCGCGGGGATGAACCGTGTTGTCCTCGCAATCCAAGAAGATGATCCAAGCGTGGTTGCTCCTGATCTCGTCGCACGAGATCAAACGTCTCCTTCGTGAGAGGAACTCTCCAAGAAGACGGAGAACCGAAGAACGTCGAAGCGGCGACGCGGTGGCGAAGGCGACGACGGTTCTCTCCTCTAGGGTATGGTGGACGGCCACCAACAAGAGAGGGAGAGAGGGCTGGCGTGTATGAAGAAATGAGGGAGAGAGAGCTCCAATATTGCATGTCATTAGAGAGCATAGAATGCCTCTCTATTTATAGGGTTTTGGGATCCATGGATCTCAATCCATGGGACACATAAAATCAATGGATGAGATTGATTTGTGGCAATCCAATGGCCAAGATTGTTGTTGTCAAAAGCAACAAATTTAGGTTAAAATATATTTGAAAAAATCAAATATAATTTAGTCCTAAATCAACCCAACAAATAAGGAGAGAATGTGCATGGAGATTTCATCTCCATGCACCTTCCATGTTGGACGGCCACCCATTCCATATAGGAATGGTGTGCCGCCCACTATGGGAGTCCAAGGAGGCAATCTCATGGATTCCCATGAGATTGCATATCTCCTTGATTGAAACTTCCATTAATGTTTTATATATCCTCCAAATTTAGCTCAAATCGGATATCATTTCTTAGTTTATCTTAGTGGTTAAAAGTTTAATCAATATTTAAGAAATTTAAGTCTCGTTTCAAAGAGAAATAAACTTTTAGCCATTGATATAAAATAGCAAATGATTTAAGAAACAAAATTGAACAAAAAATCATTAAGCACCTCTTTTGTAACTCACATTACATCAGAGCAACCACTCCCCAAATATTAACAACTAAAATTCCAAGATAAATTAAAAAAAATTAAATAATTTAGCCCCCCAAGATGAATTTTCTGGCTTCGTCCCTGTTATAAGAGGATTAATGGAACATGTTGTTGTCACTAACTATAACACAATCGAAAAATGCAGAAATCGTAAATTCTTTAGTCAAATTAGACGAAGCCAAGTATGGAGTTTTTCTGACAATGAAAAATAAAGATCTAATGGGGACGACGTCAACGACAATAGCGGAGTAAGTGTGCTGAACTAGATGCTCCTGGATCCATAGCTCGAAAGCGTGCAGGTGCCGCCATAGGTTTCCCATGCTGACAGCAACGGAGGAGAAACAGAGATCAATCACCGATCATCAACTACAATTTGTCGGTTCCCTCTCATCTTCTTTGATGAGTAACTATTTTCATATCCCCAATCGCGGACAAAGGATTGATAACTCACCCAAAACGAACAGCGAAAGCATGGGGACGAAGACAATAACAACAGAGCGGACTTGCTAGACCGGATGTTGCCTAATCCCGAGCTCGACATCGTGCAGGTGCGGCCGCAACTCCCCATCCATATAGGAATGGTGTGCCGCCCACTATGGGAGTCCAAGGAGGCAATCTCATGGATTCCCATGAGATTGCATATCTCCTTGATATTTCTCTCTTATTTATTTGCAACAAATTTGTTGGATTTTATTCTTCAAAAATAATTCACAATTATATTTGAGAATATAACAATCTTGCCATGGAAGAATTGTGAATCATATTCACAACCCAAAACAACATATAATTTACATTGTTAATTAATTACACAATGTGTATCCAATACACATAATAATTAATTAACACATATAAATTATAATTAGCTCTCTCTAATACATTATAAATCACATTTATAATATATTATGAATAATTGGATATTTCTATCCACATTATTCTTATCCATGATAATTAAATCACATTTAATTATATTGGATAATTTCTTCATACATTAAGATGATTAAATCACATTTAATCATGATCTCTTCATTGCTTAGATCTCATGGAATTATTCCTGAACCCTTCAAGAATAATGCAATCTCTCAGCAGATACTTGGAGATAAGGACAGGGCGATTGTATTGTTCCACGTATAGTGACATGGATATTGAGATCATATCTCAAATCCAGATCGCGGGCCTCCCATAGATGCTTGATTAAATCAAGACCGTAAATCTAATCTTCTCATTGTATCTGAATCATATTCAGATCAATGTCCAACACTTGGACCAAGATCAGATCACTTCTCTACTGAGAGGAGTCACTAAAATCCAGACCCGTCATCACTCCCTAGGAATGGAAGCGTCATGGTTATACAATCGTTTATGATCAAATCACCCTCAGGTATTCCCAATACCTGTACATCCTGCATACTGGAAGACTCAGACTAAACCCGAAGTATCGGATCAACTTTATACTGTCTACTTCATGGTTTTATCAGTAAGTTTCTCATTCGATCATTGGGAGTTAGTATTGATCATACACTTTTCAAAAGTGTATCATACCTAGGTCTTGATCATATACTAAAAGTATATATCAAACCTACAAATTCAGTCAAGCTTCCAAAGCGAGACGACCATGCGCATGGAATTTGATTCATCCCAATATCTCGTGAGTGAGCTCATGTCTTCTGGTTCAGTAACTGAACCTGTATGATCCCTTTGAGAGATCGTATTACTCATATGCGCTTATATGCACACCAGCGCGCCGGTGTATAGACCTTGATTAGGTCATCAACCTATTGGTCTGCCAAATGTACATACTTGGACATATAGCAACACATCTGTCTCCGGTCAGAGGATGCGTGCCTATATCATGACAGCATATGATATAGGACTTTGGTTATCTCGATCTCGTTAAGTCAACTCTTTGACCTAACTAATCTGACACCTCCGAATCTCTATTCCTATGCAGAGGACCTGCATCAAGAGGTCGGTCAGATATCAGCCTTCAGAGATAGGATTGCCATCTCCTACTCAGGCTGGAGATCATCTCTTAATAATCATTTGACGGTGCTTGATGAGTCCTCAATCTAACTCTTTAGATATTCATCCAAGCACCAGCCTCTATGATTCAATAGTTGAATCAACAGCTGTATGATTATTAAGATGGCCATGGTACATAACCCTAATTGTACTAAGGGACCTATTATACAAATTATTCATTCTTCATTTCAGATCAGGGAATGATATGTGCAATAACATTTATTGCATAATGGCTCGTCGTGGGCTCTCATTTCCAACAGAAGGGGCGTGACGAAGGGGGATTTGGGATACGTGATATTAAGCATATGAACTAGACATTGCTAGCCAAATGGGTGATTCAAATTTAAGGTTCTTTGACCTTGCTGGCGGCCAAGCTAGTGCGGAGTATCTATGTTGTCGAAAGTGAGTTGGTGGCGAGGAGGAGGTTTGAGTCGTCGCTCTGGGATGGAATCCATGCGGTCTTACCGAAGATATCGTCGAGAATTCAACCTAAGGTTGTGACGACCAATTATTTCATTTCTGGGGTGATGATTGGATGGGGGAGCTCTTGGTGTGAGATTTCTGAGACTATTTGCTTTGGCGACGTCGAAAGCAACCCTTCTATGTCAGGTGGCGGAGTCGGGAGCGTGTCTACCGTTATTTATATCGGATCTCTGTGAGCAATGCTTGGAGGGGTGCCTTGGAGGTGGTGGAGTCGCTAACGTATGTATGGTTGTACGTAATGTATTATATGTATGTATGTAATGTATGTATAGTTGTACGTAATGTAGTGTATGAATATAATGAATGTTTGAATGTAATGTATGCATGTAATGTATGTATGAATGTATTGTATGAATGAATGTAATGTATGAATGTATGCATGAATCTATTGTATGAATGTATGTAATTAATGTAATGTATGGATGTATGTAATGAACTTAATGTATGTATGTAATGAATGTGGTAATTGTAATCATTGAATCTAATGTATGAATGTATGTATATGTAATGTATTAATGTATGTAAGAATGTACGTATGTATGTAATGAATGTATGTATGAATGTAATTTATAAATGAATCTATGTAGGTATGTAATGAATGTAATGTATGTATGTAATGAATATAATGAATGAGTGTAATGTATGAATGTATGTATGTATGTAATGAATGTAACAGATGAATGTAATGGATGAATGTAATGTATGAATGTATATATGGATGTTATATATGTATGAATGTAATGCGTGTTTGTGTGTGGTGTGCGTGCGTGTGCTTGTGTAATATGTATGTGTATGTAATGTTTGTGTATGTATGTAGTGTATGTAAGTATATATGTATAATGCATGAATGTAATGAATGTAATGTATGTATCCATATAATATATGAATGTATGTATGAATATATGAATGTAATGTATGAATGTATGGAATGAATGTAATGTATGTATGAATTTTTGTATATATGAATTTATGTATGTATGAATGTATGTAATGAATGTTTGTAATCAATGTATGAATATAATGTATGTATGAATGTAGTATAAATGAATGTAATGAATAGATGAATGTATGTATAGTATAAATGTATGTAATAAATGTAATGAATTTATGTATAATTGTAATGTAATGTAATGTAAGAATGTATAATGGTGACCGTATTCAGAGTTCAAACCTGGGAAACTGCCACATCTGTATACGGGCCACCTATAAGCGAATGTAATGTATGTATGAATCTAATATATGTAACGTATGTATAACTGTAGTGTATGTATGAATGTAATATATGTAACGTATGTATAAATGTAATGTATGTAATGTACATATGAATGTGATGTATGAATGTAATGTATGTATGTATATGTATGAATGTAATATATGTAACGTATGTATAAATGTAATGTATGTAATGTACATATGAATGTGATGTATGAATGTAATGTATGTATGTATGTAATATATGTATGAATATAATGTATGTATGAATGTAACGTATGAATAATTGTAATGAATTTATTGTATGTATGAATGTATGTATGAATGTAATGTTTGAATATATGTATGAATGTATGTAATGTATGAATGTATGAATAAATGTATGCATGAATGTACGTAATGAATGTAATGTATGTATGTAATGAATGCAATATATGACTGTAATGTTTGAATGTATTGTATGTATGATTGTATTGTATGTATGAATGTAATATATGTATGAATGTAATGTATGTATGAGTGTATGTATGAATGTAATGTATGTATAAATGTATGAATGAATGTAATGTATGAATGTATGTGATGTATGTATGAATGTAATGTATGTATGAATGTAATATATGTACTAATTGTTGGAGTATTTGTTATATGCGTCACATGTATGGGAGATGGGTAAATGGATCTCTTCAGGATCCATTTACTCTATCCAGTGTTTAGTCCCACATCTACCAGTGGTGTGACTTGGAGGCTTTGTGGAGGCTATATAAATACCTGCAGACCTCCTGCATCCATGAAGAAAAAGGAATAGAATATCCGCCCCTTTTAGGGATTCTATCGTGGTTTCATCCCACTCCTTAGGGAGTAGGGTTCCACGTAAAAATCTCTTTGTTCTTCCATATTTCTTTATCTAGATTATGCTCTGTTTATCATCATCGCTTTCGTATTCTCTACTTTCTAACATGGTATCAGAGCTATGCTATTTTTTTAACATGGTATCAGAGCTATGTTATTTTTCTAACATGGTATCAGAGCGGGTCGATTCTCGAGGATTTTAAGTTCTGTTGTTTTTATTCGAGATTCGTTTCTTTGGAATTCTTGTTATTCTGATATTTGAAGATCACAACGAGTTCTAGTTTCTAGGATTTTCTTGAAACCCTATTTGTGCTTCAAAGATTTCTGTCGATTGCATGTGCAACTCGCATCTTCCATATCTACAACGGCACATGTGTAATAATCCAGCTGCTCTATTGCTATGCTACGACGATCGCCAAAATCCATATCCTGGTCGTGAACCCCCTCGGATTCGGGTGCCCGCTTACGCCGCATGCGTAATATAACATTCACTATTATCACATTAAGTACATGGGGATCAGGGAAAAAAATTTCGCGTTGTTATTGCTCTTGCATATGACATTCACATTCATTCAGCATTGTATCAACCATAAAATAAAACATCAATAAGTGCTACCAACATTTCTTTTTCATAAATTTTCATAAGTATGCAACATGTATATGGAGTCTGACAGTACATACAGAAATATCAAAATTTTTAAGCGGAAGAGAAAGGGAGTATAATACATCATAATTTGAACAAAAAACTGAAACAAAAGCAACATACCATCTGGTATACATACAGCCTCCTGAGCTAAAGGCTCCTTGCCTGCCATGCGTGTAAGGAAGAAAAGGCATCAACGAGCGCATGTACTTCCCATAAACTTATAGAAAAATAAATCGACATTTAATATGTTCAAAAGCAAGTAAGTAGAAAGGTGAAACAAGTAAAGTTTACATCTACTTGCGTAAGTAAAAAGGTTTTCAGACTTGTAAGCATCTCCCATAGGCACCCATTATTCCAACATTTTTATATAACATATTTATTTCAAATTCAATGTTCATAATTGTATGAGTGTATGTATACATATATATATATATATATATCTATATTAACATATTGACCGGATATCACATATGTGGATTTTGATGATGTGAAAGATGGAATTGGATTGTTTATGGATTTACTTGATTCACAAGTCTAATGGATAGTCATTTCCTATCAACACAACTTTTGATGTAACTTCTCCAAATCTCAACTTTAATTGTCTCAGATACAACTTTAGATGACATAGATGTAGATATAGATGATTTAGATGTAGAAATGCCAAGGTCTGCTGGCGAAAGAAAATCTCAAGCGGTGAAGTAGCCTACAAAAGGGCACTTCCATCTCGCCCTCTAATTGGAAGTGCGGTCCAATAGAGAGATAGGTTTACTCCAAAACTACGTCACCGAGACGGGTGAGAGAGACTCTCCGAAAAAGTCACTCTAGAAAACGGCCTGACTAATACGGGCGAGCGAGCTCGTACGAAAAACTAAAAACCGAGGATCCCCGCATGGGTATCCTAAAACAGAGGGTCAACGGAACTGGTCTAAATTCGGGATCCCAATGAGGCGTAAAAACACTGCGAGCTCGCGTAAAAATCGGAAAAGGACTGGGATCCTAGACCCGCACACTTGGCGGCCACTGCCCTAACTGGGCTTCCTATCTTCCGCCCAGGTGAGGGTCACCGTGCCCTCCCACGGTCAGGTTTTAAGGTCATCATGACCGGCACCATTAATATTAACTTTTCCATTTGATCATAACTAATAATTCAATCTCTTTAATTACTAATTAACAACTTTTCCTTATCAACTTTTCCATTAATACATTTCCTTTGAATTCGGACCTGTGAGAATTAGTGATGACTTTTGAGATTTTTGCAAAGAACGCCTCGAACAAACAGTGACTAAATTCCAATTTCAACTGTAAATCAATATTATTATTATTACAACAGTCCATCATGTCCAAATCTCCCTTTTTACCCATATTGTGTCAATGTAATTTTTTACCATGTATAGAAAAACGCAACATCAGATTAGTATCAATCATATGTTTAGTTTTTACTAATAATTACTCACTACATCATTTTTTTATAGCATATATATATGTGCTTATATACTCCAGTAGAAATTTCATTCGGATTCCGATAAACCTTCCCAGGTTATGCCAATTTATGGATGTTTCACCTGAATAAACTCAATACAATACTAATCTTTTGATGGAGTTAACATATCTCACAACACCTCTCAGTCAGAGAGGTTTCTTTGAGTTCATGAAAAATTTCCCCCATTTATTTCCTCTCTCTACATGGAAAAATAGTAATTAAAACTTTGTTAAAACATCTTTAACACATGGTTATATATATAATTATATATCAGTAATTTCTTCCTTTAAAATTTAGTTCCTAAAAACCAACATAATCTATCCTTATAAAAAACCGAGATGAATGTGAATATTTTCCAGTGAATTCAGTTCCTGGAAACTAGTATAATTCAACTATAAAATTTTATATAAAAAAATGAGATGAATATGTATGTGTGTGTGTGTATATATATATATATATATATATATATATATATATATATATGCAAGAACCATTTGCGAATATAGTTTCTGGAAACTCCAATTCATATTCTCCAATTCTAGACTTCATGCAACATAGTCTATCCTTATAAAAAAATAAGATGAATGTGAACATTTTCCAGTGAATTCAATTCCTGGAAACTGGTATAATTTAACTTTAAAATTTTATAAAAAATGAGATGAATACGTATATATATAAAAGAGCCATTTCCTGTGAATATAGTTCCTGGAAACTCCAATTCATATTCTCCAATTCTAAACAAATTTGAGACGAAACCATTTACCTATTAAAACTTGATGCAGAGATTTCCCAGAACCAATCAAAATTACTAGGGATTTTATCACTTGTGCCCCTCCGAGATCTCGCAATATCAGTTATGCCCCTATCTTTTTGGTAATATCAGTTGTGCCCCTCACTTCTTGCTCTTTTATCACTTATGCCCCTCAGGTTAGTGACCATCCATCTACAGTGCAAACGGACGTTAACTTTGAGGACATAAGCGGTATTAATTTTAAAAAAAGGGTTATAGGGTCATTTTACCCTCTTCCTCATCATCTTCTTCTTCCTCCTCTTCCTCCATCCTCTTCTTCCTTCTCCAACCTCCCCTCATCAGTGAGAGCATATGGGCCAAATTAATGGCGCACCCTTCCCTCTTCTCTGCGACACCAACATCTGCAGTAATCAGTAATTACCACTGTGGAGAACAAAAGAAGAGAAACCCATCTCTAGTACTACATCCACCGCCATTTCCACCTTCTCCTTTCTCCTCCAAAAGCCATAGCTGTAGAAGAACTGCAACACCCATCACAGGTGGAGGCACCCAAAAGCCTGAGAGAGAGAGAGACTCATGATGGGTCGAGCAAAAAACCAAAATCCGAAAACCTCTATCCTCTGCCACATTCGATCTCGTGTGGCCTTTTCTACCCTTCAACTCCCCATTCAGTAAACTTTGTTCCTTCATTTTTTATTCTTTAATGGGTTCTTGAGGTATTATGCTGGAAAATGAGGGTCCTTTCTGTGATTTCTGAGACGTTCCCGCCGCTTATCGTGGAGTAGAAGGCAACTCTCTTTGTGGGTCGTCTCTGCTTTATCTGGGGATGCTCAAAGGTCTCTCCTTTTTGGCCAAATCCCCCAAAGAAACGAGAAGGGTTCGTCTGATCCGTCGAAAGATGGGATCTCGGCTGATGGAAGTTGCAAAACGGTAGATACCAACTTGATTAGCCCGTTGAGGTTGCGGCAGATACCAAAACGGCAGAGACCTACGATGCAAAACAAGAGAATCGAGGAGGACGGTGATGTTGAGGTCGAGGCCGAGGCCGGAGGGGTTGAAGCCGGCCTTGATGCCGTCGAGCTTGATGGATTGGACGGTAGTGATGGACTGCTTGGCGCGGAAGGCAGTGAGAGCGAGGGTGAGGACGAGGAGGGAGAGGGCGAGGAGGGAGGTGGCGACGGCGAGGATGGTGTTGCGGCAGCGGTGGGTGCTGCGGGGGCGGGTGGTGGCGGGAGGCAGATGGTGGGAAGGATGGTTCGTGCTTCTCTAGCCCCAACAAGGTTTGCGGCTCCTCCAGCAGAACGCCGTCGCCGCGGCCAACAACAACAACGCCAAACATCAGAAGAGGAAGGAGCCACCTCCGCAACCCTCCTCCTCATTTGTTTTTATTTTGACCATAATACCCCTCTTAACCACACCATGATTTGAGTAAACTATAGTTATTTTAATTTTTTGACGGTCAGTCTGACGGAAGGGCACAACTGATGACGGAGCAAGAAGTGAGGGGCACAACTGATATTACCAAAAAGATAGGGGCATAACTGATATTGCGAGATCTCAGAGGGGCACAAGTGATAAAATCCCAAATTACTAAATAGGGTAGGCAATACCACTTGTAAAAAAAACCGATACATATCAACTCTCAGGTAACAGTAATAATTGAATTTAGAAATTTAAACTTCAATTAGACCCATAATGCAAGGAGCAAGGGAGGATCCTTATTGAAATCTGATAGAAATTGAGAATAACCACATGCATGGCAGCAAAGGGTTTAGGAAGAGGATCGTATCTTTTTGTATAATTTGTAGGTCTTCCAATCTTGATCGGATGATGCTTCTTGGAAGAATGTGGCTGAAATTAGGAGCAACAACACTCGAAATTGTTGTTTGCACAAAAAAGAGAGGGAATTGAGGCTTCCTCGGCTGGAGATTTGGAGGGAATATAGGAGATAAGATGAGGCAATAGAAGAGTGGTTGCTTATATAACCAAGGAGGGGTCCTTGGAGTTTGACAAGTGGTGAAGAGTGGAATGCTAAGTGGAGGAGAAGGAAAAGGCCAAGTGGTTGAAAGAAAGAAAAATGAAAAAGACAACGTATCTACGGTTGGACTGTGCACTGACTGTGCAGTCAGATCATCAAAAATTTATTTTGATTTTTTTAAATTTTCCTCTTCTTTAATTTAAAGTATTAAAATTGGTCGTACGTGCACTTCGACTCTCTGATTTTGATGTGTAATATCTCGTTTTGACCATCACAGAACGACGATCAATATGAGTATAATATTTATATACTTTCGATCAGGTTTTGAATACCCGAATTTTCATGATACGATTTTGATTTGGATTTAAATTTTGTGAAATTAAAATACCAAACAATCTTCGATTGACGAACAGTCAATTCTATTGGTCTTGTTTTGTCAAATCGGATCTTATAACGGTTTAGATTTGTTTTGCGGTTTCCGAATTCGTGTCGCGGCTTTTTTGGACACACATTACGGTGCGATCGATTTTTGGTCGATTTCACCCGAACGACTTTTGATTCGTGATCAATTGGTCGTTTTAGGTTGTCTAATATTGCCAGATAACTTTATTGGTTTAATCGAACCCTAATCGGGTCAAGTTCGGGTTTCATTGAAAACCGGATGTTACACTGGCAAAGCCGTCTACATCTTCTTCGCTTTCTCTCTAGGTTGTGCTCAGCCATCCTCCAGGGCCTGTTGCGCAGATCCCTTTCTCGCATTCCGACACCATCATTGGACAGATCGCATGCTCTCCCCGTCGCACACAGCGGCGCCCCTCTTACGGTGAAACATTTCATCTCAGGCCACAGCGTGATCTTCCCTAGCCGCACGTACACAACCATCCAAGCGTGCATCTGCTTCGCGAGAACCTCCAGTGGTTTCAACAATCACTAGCGACACCTCCCCTCACGTATCCTCGCAACAGCCAAACACCAGGCGATCCCAATCCTTCTTGGCGACAGTACCTCCCTTCTTCCAGGCTGCGAGCAACTTGCGACACCTCTTGAGCGCAAGCGGCGACCTCCAGCCAGCCCAGGCGCGAGGCGACGCACCCCACAGTCATGCCCTAGCCTTCCTCCACCAGCCACGGCGCGCCCTAACCTTCCTATCAGCGAAGTGCTCCCACGCGACACGGCACAGCCCCAGGACCACTCTAGGCGCATCCCCTGGCGGAGCCTTCCATCACCAGGCGGCGTTCTCCTGCTGCCCTCATCCCAGGCGAACCTGCACAGCGCACGGGCGACATACCGTACGTCTCCAGGATCTTTAGGCGATGCTGGCGCGAGCAGGACACCCTCCCTCACATCAGGGGCGGCACGATGTGCATGACCAGTGCCCCATCGGGGGGCGGCGGGTTGAAAGGAGAAAGGGTTCCCATCGTGGGAACCCTAAGGGGGTACCGCTGGTTATTTTTTAAAAAATGTGTTGTTTATGTCAGGCCCAAGGTCGAGAGATATTTGTAAAAACAAAAAAAGGAGAAAGGGAGAAGGACCCAAGGGGGTCGTATGTGAAAAAAAACTTTTGAAAGAGATGCGTACAAGAAAAATCTCGTACGTGAATTGCAAAAAAGGGGGGAAAGAAAATGAAAAGCAAAAAAAAAGGATTGAACAGCTTAAAAAAATTTCAAAAAAATGATGATTTGAGAAAAAAATATTGATGTAATCGCCTTATTTGGTTTCATGTTGTTTCCTCCCATTTCTTCATGTCTTCTCCCAACTTTGTCGATATTATTTTTCTGATAAGTATGAGAGAAATGGGGAGTATGTGTAGAGTCACAGAGTCATAGGTCTATTCAGATTCTTCAGATTCAGATTATCCAGACCAGGTAGTTTCTTCCAGACTTTACAGCTCAAATATTCAGACTCGATGTTAGATTTGTTTCGAGTTTTCAGTTTCTGACACAAACATGGATGCGGTCTTTTTTTCAGATAAGCACGTGTTTTCCATCATTTTTTCATGGTCCCCATCATCTTGTTTTGTCGGCCAGAGTTTTCATGTGAGCCATAGGGACTCCAGAGCCATTCCCTATGCCATGTTAGCAATGGTTTTAACGTGGTATCATAGGTACTCCAGAGTAGAGTACCATTCTCTATCCGGATGGGAGAGACCCAATTCTCCGACGAGGAGACTTTTCATACTCCATTCTCCAGCGATATTGGACTCCGACAAGGATTGCACTTCCACAATCCTTTTCAGTTCGGCTCAGAGATGGAGTAGTTGTCCATATTATTGTGGCGGGCCAGAGTACTCCGACGAGGAGACTCATTTAGTTGCAGTGACTCTGATAGGAGAAGTTCAGAGCACATGCTCTCCGATGAAGAGATTCAGTAGACTCACACTCCAGCTCGTTCATCCTCCTTACCTGCATGATATGAGAAGCAACATCCTCGACAACAGCCGATAATTGTGCGCGTTGAGTTGATATTGTCTGTAGTGTCATGTATTATGAGTTGAGTTTCTTTTTGTTTGTCCAAGATGAGCATTGCATGCTCCAGCTTGAGGAAGAGTGTTGGAGTATTTGTTATATGCGTCACATGTATGGGAGATGGGTAAATGGATCTCTCCAGGATCCATTTACCCCATCCAGTGTTCAGTCCCACATCTACCAGTGGCGGAACTTGGAGGCTCTGTGGAGGCTATATAAAGAGCCCCAGACATATTGTATCCATGGAGAAAAAGGAATTGAATATCCGCTCCTTTGAGGGTTTCTCCCGTGGTTTCATCCTGCTCCTTAGGGAGTAGAGTTCCATGTAAAAATCTCTTTATTCTTTCATATTTCTTTATCTAGATTATGCTCTGTTTATCATTATCGCTCCTGCATTCTCTATTTTCCAACATGGTATCGGAGCTATGTTATTTTTCTAAGATTAATATAATGCATGCATGTATGTATGTATGTTTGTATATATGTATGTATGTATGTAATCAATGTAATGTATGTATGTAATGAATGTATGTAGTGGATGTAATGTATGTATGTAATGGATGTAATGAATGTATGTAATGGACGTAATGTATGTATGTAATTAATATAATGTATGAATATATGTATATAATGAATATAATGTATGAATGTATGTATATAATGAATGTAATGTATGAATGAATGTAATAAATGTATGAATGTAATGTATGTATGAATGTATTGTTTGTGTGTGTAGTGTGCGTACGTGATGAATGTATTATATGAATGTAATGTATGCATGAATGTAATATATGCAATGTATGCATGAATGTAATGTATGTATGAGTGTAATGTATGTGTCTATGTAATGTATGTATGAGTGTAATGTATGTGTATGTAATGTATGTATGTATGAGTGTAATGTATGAATGAATGTAGTATCAATGTATGAATGTCTCTATGAATTTAGGGATATTTACACCTATAACCCTGAGTAATTTCGTAATACCTCAAAAATCATCTATAATCACGAATTACACCCAAAACATTAAATACATGCTCCGTTTTATACCCATAACCTTACATTAGTTTACTAAATCAACCATAGGAGTGAGCTAATCTAACCAATCTTCTATTTAACGGCTATGATTGACCTCAAAAATAAAAAAGAAATGGAAAAAAATTCTTGCTGGCGGAGGCTCTATGGCAGCGGTTGGGTTTCCGGGTGTGCTGGAGTGGAACTTCGATTGTTGCAGGAACATGGGACGACTGTTGTAGAGGGACCTCTGACGAGTGGAGTGTGGTGCCGTCGGGACGAGAGGGTTTCCATAGGGACGGGCTTCCAGGGTAAACGAACAGCGGCTACGGGCCTTTCGCGAGTTGAGGAGGAGGCGGTGGGGCTTCCGCAGAGGAGGAGGGACCTCTGATGAGTGGAGTGTGGCGACGTCGGGGCTAGGTCCTAGTGGGTGCTTCGATCGAGCAGCGACAGTAGGGCTACCCGTAGGGAGAAGTGGAAGAAGGCGGCGGGGGAGGAAAGGGAGGAGGTGGTTGGCAACATGAGGAAGGTGGGTGCCGAAGGATGGAACGGGAGAGGAGCTCGACAACGGCAAGACTAGCTGGAGGAGGAAGGGGAGTGGATCCTTTTTAAATATTAAGAACTTAAAGGGTATAGATTGTAAAATGATTGATGGATACCGTTATTGTTAACGGGAAATTGGATGGAAGTTAACACAGGGTTATTGATGTAAGAGTTAAGTACTATCAGGGTCTTGGGTGTAATTCGTGATTATCGAGGGTTCTTGGGGTAATTACGAAATTACTCAGGGCTATGGGTGTAAATATCCCATAAATATATGAATGTATGTAATGAATGTAATGATTTATGTATAAATGTAATGTTCGAAGGGAATGAATGAATGTATGTATGAATGTAATGTACGAATGTAATGTATGTATGAATGTAATATATGTAACGTATGTATGAATGTAATGTATGTAATGTACATATGAATGTAATGAAAGAATGTAATGTATGAATGTATAATGTATGAATGTAGTGGACGAATGTATGTATCAATGTAATGTATGAATGTATGTATCAATGTAATGTATGAACGTAATTTATGAATGTATGTGTGTATGTAATGTATGTATGAATGTAATGCATGTATATAATGTATGTATGAATGTAATATATATATATATATATATGAATGTATGTTTGAATGTAATGTATTTATGAATGTAATGTATGAATGTAATATAAGAATGAATGGAATGTATGTTTGAATGTAATGTATATATGAATGTATGTATGTATTTATGGAAGGGGATCTCTAGTGTCATGTCGGAGATGAGTGTTCTCGTAAGACCGATGTTGGCGATGGGCACGACTTTGGCTTCTTGAAAGATGATTGGTTGGGGATGGGTCCTCTTAGTGATATACCTCTTCGCTATTGCAGGTAACAAGAATGCTATGATGCATTAGGTTTGGTCGGCGGGTTGTTGGTACCCAATCTTCACTTCTTCTTTGTTGGACCAGAGGTGGAATGAGATCGTGGCACTCTTGAGGGATCTAATAGATGTGATGGCCTCGATGAGGACATGGATCATTATACATGGATGGAGAAGAGCTTTTCTTTGAAGAAGGTTTATCGATCATTCACCAAGATGCGTGGGGCTGATCTGGAGGAGCCTGTTTGGGACTATAAAATTATTTGGGCTAGCAGGATTCCTATGCGATCGGTCTTATTACGTACCCCAAGGCTCCCTTCGCTACGCCCCTTCGTCACCTCATCTTAACTCACCAGATGCAGACTGGACCTCTGTTGTTTACCGTCCGATCAAAAGGTCCTCATCAAATACTCAACCTTCTTCCTAAACCCAACCAGCATCAACCGAGTCGAGTAGAAGAAGATAGGGATGATCGTGAGTACAGGGTTCAGGAGAGTCAGCTTCCCACCTCGAGATAAGGTATCTACCATCCAGCCAGCCAAATTACTCCATTCTATGCACAACACTATTCCAATCTGACTTTTTTAGCTTCCCTGCCACCAGCGACAACCCCAGGTAGGAGATAGGAAACCCCTACAGGGGGCACTCATCCCGCTCTGCGAATCTGGTGCGTTCCGCGTCATCCATCCCAAACCTAATGACCCCGACTTGTGCCCATTGACCCTAAGATCTGAAAGTCTGCTAAAAATATTGACTAGGTGTGTCGCGTTGCAGCTCTGCTCCTCCGATCCTCCAAGGAATAAGATCGTATCATCTGCATACTGAAGCAAAGGGAAATAGATATCCCCCAGCTAAAAGCCCTCACACCACCCCATCTTCACCGCATGCCTGAACAGAACTGCCAGAGCATCCGTTACCGGGATAAAGAGCATGGGAGTCAATGGGCACCCCTGACGGACACCCCGTTGAGGCTGAAAGAAGCTCCCCTCCGGCTAGCTATTCACCAAAATTGAGTAGGATGTAGTAACACATCTCTTCATCCATTCCACCTAAATGTTTGGAATTCCCCTCCGTGGCAGAGACGCCTTTAAGAATCTCCAATCAACACAATCATATGCTTTGATGTAGTTGATCTTCTAAAGCACGTCCTTCTTCTTCGACTGCTTCCAATCGAGGCAAATCTCTGATGCCATGACCAACCCATCTGCCATCTGACCCGCGGAATGAACGTCGACTAACCCAGTAGCACGACTAAGTCCAACAACACCTTGAATCTGTTTGCCAGTAATTTAGCCACTATAAGGTAGAGAGCCTTGGAAAGCGCAATCGGCCTGCAATTCTCCACCCTCACTGGAGACTCCTTTGTAGGAGGAACCAGAACGTTCAATCAACCTTCTTGAAGCCTTTGTTCCCTTCCCTGAACTCATTCAACACCTCCAAAATTTTTGCCTTCACTACGGATCAGTGTGTGATCAGAATATGCCCGTGGCAATGTCCAAGCCCGATATAGAGGGAACGACTCCACCCCTTCAGGTAACAACAAGAAATGATCCAGTCTGGATCACGACCTCACATTTTTCCAAGTGAAGGCACAACCAACCACATCATTATTCGACAGGCCCAAGGAGTGGACCACTCTCCTTAAGGCTTCCGAATCCGGATCCCTACCACTACCCTGCGATGGTTGGTCATCAAGAAGTTAAGTCACATTCAGGTCGCCACCAATGATCCAGACCCCAGTTGCGCTTGTTGCACTGAACTCCTCTACCTCCACCACCAAAGAGCCCCTCTCTGCACCCGTCAGGCCATAGACATTCGTGACGAGAAGCACAGACCATTTACCCTCCTTCTCAATCCCTCGGACAAACAAAATAAAGACTTGGATGCCGTCAACAGGTCGAACTTATCTTTCAACCATCAAGTCAGCAATGCACCCGAAGCACCCTAGGCCTCCAGTTCAACCAACTCAAAACGTTCACCTCCATCCAGCCCCCGTCTGACAGTGTCCTCGCACCTCGACAACTATGTCTCCTCAAGCAGAAAAATGTCCGTACCAGCCTCCATTATTAGGTTCCTAACCCCAACCCTTTTTCGAGGCGGCCCAACCCCCTGACGTTCCAAGATAACATCTTCATAAAGTGACAATCTAGCTCAACTTCCTAGGCGGGACCACCTCCAACCTCTTAGCTACGCTTCTGTCCAGAACATTGTAACTATTGTGTGTGATTGGCAAAGTGTCGGTTCCAGGGGACGACCGGTGCAAAGAGCCCTCACACACCGTCGAAGCGAACAACGCATCCCCCTCCTCTTTCTCTTTGACCTAAGGGTGCCTTTCCTCGCATAGGAAGCACCGAATCTTTAGCCCCCACTTCCTTCTCTCTGCGGTCAAATCTCAAGCATGCTTCCAGCTCCCATCAGGCCACACGGGATTCTGCACCAACTGAAGATCTGGATCTCTCGAATGAAAGGTCTCACGGGCCCCACCATTCTCGAGTGGATCTTCATCAGAAACTGCTCCAAACCCAGCGTGATCCGTTATTAACTCGGGGATATGGATCGATACAGGTCTTAAAAACTGTTATGCAAAGATCGTATTAAAATGAATCCTAGGAAGAAGCCAAGGTGACTTCTTCAGGAATCGTGCCACCCCACAAGCTGACTGCAACACCGTCTCGCTCGATATACCATTGGTCTTCACCATCGGAACCTCCTTCGCTCGGTTGCCAAAGCAACGCTTCGTGCTTCGATACTACAATGCAGACCCCGTTGTCTCGAGATCCAAGTGCAACAGCCTCCCATCTGAGATGACCTTCCACCAGTCTAGTTTCTCCGAGCCAATCTGTTTCATCTGGAGGATAGGATCCAATGACTCACCGAGGCGACAACCCGTGCATTCAACCCCAACCACCATGACGATTCCATGAAGAAACTCCCTACACTTCGGAAGTCCTTGCGTAACGAAAGGGAGCCCCTTCACATGAATCTGTTCTGGTGGCTTGGATTCCAACGACCCATCGAGGTCCCTCAACCTACGCTAGTGAAACAAAGTAGAGCCCTCCCTCGACCTCTGCAACAACGTGCTCGCTTCAAATCAGGTAAGACCCCTCGTCACCACGCGTCAAGGGTCACCTGTGTGATATCACCTTGGAACCGATCCTCCGATACCTCACCCACATCGGACGAGCCCTGGAACAACACCTTCGACCCACCTCCCTCCCCGATCTGCAACATCAAGCCTTGATCTCTCATCGGGCATGTTCTGCAAGTGTGTGAAAATCATCGGCACCGGAAACACCTGAAGGGTTCCCGGCACTGGCGTGCCCAGTGACCCAACGCTCTACACTGGAAGCATTCTTGAACGAAAGGATTTGCAAGCAGTCGATGACGACCAAACCCCGAGGCCGACGGACGACGCAAGCTTCTCCTTGCACGGACCTCCACCCAACTCTTTTTATCAGAAGGGTCAATGAACCCATCTATCCTCCCTTCTTTTTTCCATTGATGGGTGGATAAAAATGCAGGTAATGCATGGATGGATAAAAATCCATTTTTATCCACTATTCTATGAAGGTTTTGATTTCATTCAAATTGGGTGAATAATCGAGTATATGTTTTAGAATCAAAATCCAATTACGATCTGATTAAGAAATGGGTGGATAAAAATACGTATATTGGCTTCATATACGACATATCTGGGTGTTATATGTGTAAGGAACACATAGTATATTGATTCATAAAATCGGTTAGGTCTGCAAGCCACATGAGCATATGTTGTCGCATATACGGTCCATGGGGCTGTTTTGTTAAAAGTTGTGTGCGTTATCATGGGTGGTAGTTGAAGGGTGTGTATATGACCTGTGTGTGTTTGTCTATATGTTCTGGGTTCGTCACTACTTAAATTCTCTGTCACTTTGTAGGCTTCTACTTAAATTTTAAAAAAGATTGAATTTTAGAAATTTAATTTACTGGCTATGCTATTATAACAACTATTTAAATTTTAGTTAAAAAATGAATTTAAGAAATAAAAATCTACTACTGTAAGATGTTTAAATTTTGTTTAAAAAATAAATTTAATTCTCTATCATTGTGTTGTAAATTGCTACTTAAATTTAAGTTTAAAAAAATGCATTTAATTCTCAAGGTGCTTCTTAATTTTTAAGTTTTTTTTAAAAATGAATTGAATTCTTTATGACTTGTATGCATAGGCTAATGAACATCACATACATATATATACATTCACACATACATACATAGTTACTTGCTTACATTCATACATTCATACATTCATTCATGCATTACATTCATGCATTCATACGTACATTACATTCATGTATTCATACATACATTACATTCATTATATACATTACATTCATCACATACATAACATGCATTACATTCATACAAGCATTACATTCATACATACATACATACATTACATTCATACACATTACATTCATACATACACTACATTCATATATTCTTACATACACATGCGTACATACGTACCTACATTCCTGCGTACCTATGTACGTACGGTATGTACATCACGTACATTACATTCATGCAATTTATGTATGAATGCAATATACGTATGAATGTAATGTGTATGTGTGTGTGTGGTCGGCGGGCGTGCATGCACGCGTGTGTGGGTGTGTATAATGTGTGTGTATGTATGTATGTGTATGAAAGTATGTATGTAAGTGTATGTATGTATGTACGTATGTATGTATGTAATGTATGTATGAATATAATGTATGAATGCATGTACGCATATATGAATGTGTGAATGTTGTATGTATGTATGAATGCACGTATGTATGTATGAATGTGTGAATGTATGTAATGAATGTACATAATGAATGTATTGTATGCATGTAAAAATATAATGAGTAAATGTAATGTATGAATGTAATGTATGAATTATGTATGTATGAATAAAAGATATGTAATGTATGGATATAATGTATGTGTATATGTAATGTATGTATGTATGAATAAAATGTATGTATGAATGTAGTATAAATGAATGTAATGTATGTATGAATGTATTAACGTCTAAATGTATGTAACGAATGTATAATTGTAATATATGACTGTAATGTAAGAAAGCACATATGAATGTAATGTACTAATGTAATGTATGCAGGAATCTAATATATGTAATGTACATATGAATGTAATGTATGAATGTAATGTATGTATGTAATATTATGTATGAATGTAATGTAATGAATGTATTGTATGTATAAATGTATGTACGAATGTAGGTATGAATGTAATGTTTGAATATATGTATGAATATTTGTATGAATGTATGTAATGAATGTAAAGTGTGAATGTATAGATAAATGTATGCATGCGCATATGTAATGAATGTATGTAATGAATGTAATATATGTATGCAATGAATGCAATAAAAGAATGTAATGTATGAATGTATTTATGAATGTAATGAATGTAATGTATGAATGTAATATACAAATGTATTGGATGAATGTATGTATGAGTGTAATGTATGAATGTAATTTGTGAATGTATATATGTATGTAATGTTTGTATGAATGTAATGCATGTATGTAATGTATGAATGAATGTAATGTATATATGAATGTATGTTTGAATGTAATGTATGTATGAATGTAATGTATGTATGTATTATATGTATGTATGTATCTATTGATGTAATGTATGTATGTAACGTAATGTAATGTATGAATGTAACGAATGCAATGTATGTATGAATGTATTGCATGAATGTTTGTATGAATGTATGAATGTATGAATGTATGTGTGATTGTAATCTATGAATGTAGTTAATGTATGTATGAATATATGTAATGAATGTAATGTATGTATTTATGAATATAGCATATAATTGTAATATATAAACATGTGTATGAATGTAATTTATGAATGTACAGTATGTGTGAATGTAATGTATGTATGAATGTAATGTATTATTTTAATCTATATATGTATGTATGAATGTAATGTATCTATGAATGTAATGTATGACTGAATGTAATGTATGAATGTATGTATGAATGTATGTAATGAATCTAATGTATGAATGTATATAATGAATGTAATGGATGTATGTAATGAATGTGATGAATGTAATGATTGAATGTATGAATGTAATGTATAAATGTATATATGAATTTAATGTTTGAATGTATGTAAGAGTGTAATGTATGTTTGTTTGTAATGAATGTAATATATTAATGTTATGAATGTAATGCATCAATGTAATGTATTAATGTAAGGTATGAATGTAATGCATGAATGTATATATGATTGTAATGTATGAAAGCACTGTATGAATGCATGTATGTAGATAATGTATGGTTGTATGTAATGTATGTATGAATGTAATGTATATATGAATGTAATGCATGCATGCAAGTTATGTATGTATGTATAAACGTAATGTATGAAGGAATGTAATGTATGAATGAATGTAATAAATGTAATGTACGTTTGAGTGTAATGTATGAAAATTTGTATGAATGCAATGCATGAAAATATATGTATGAATTTATGTATGAATGCATATAAGAATATACATAGGAACGTAATGTTTGTGTATATATGAATGTATGTAATGAATGTAATGTATGTTTATAATGAAAAATTGTAATGTATGAAAGTAGTGCATGAATGTATGTACGAATGTAATGTATATATGTAATGTATGAATGTATTGTATGACTGTAATGTATAAATGTAATGTATGAACGTATGTATGAATGTAATGTATGGAAGTATGTATGAATGTAATGATTGAATGTAATGTATGAATGTAATGATTGAATGTAATGAATGAATGTAATGTATGTATGTAATGTATGTATGAATGTAATGTATGTATGAATGTAATGTATGTATGAATGTAATGTATGTATAATTGTATGAATATATATAACGTATGTATGAATGCGATGTATGTATGAATGAATGTATGTAATGAATGTAATATATGTCATGAATGCAATGTAATATATGTATGTATGATTGAATTTATGTAATGAATGTAATGTATGTAATGAAAGTAATGAATGTAACGTATGAATGTAATGTATGAATTAATGTATGAATGTAATGTATATGTGAATGTAACGTATATGTGAATGTAATGTATGTATGAATGTAATGTGTGTGTGATGTGCTTGCGTGCGAGCATGCGTACGTGTGTGGGCGCGTGTGTGTAATGTGTGTGTGTAATGCTTGTGTGTGTATGTATGTGTGTCTATAAGTGTATGTAATTATGTATGTAAGTGTATGTACGTATGTATGTATGCATGTATGTATGTAGTGTATGAAAGTATGTATGTATGTATGTAATGTATGAATGTAATGTATGTATGATTGTAGTGTTTGAGTGTATGTATGAATATATGAATGTAATGTATTAATGTAATGTAAGAATTTATGAATATATTGTACATATGAATGTATGTAATCAATGTGTTGTTTGTATGTATAAATGTATTGTATGAATGTAATGTGTGAATGTAATGCATGTATGAATGTAATATATGTAATGTATATATGAATATAATGTGTGTAATGTATGTATGAATGTACTATATGAATGTAATCTATGTGTGTATGTAATGTATGAATGTATTTTTGTATAAATGTAGTATGATTGAATATAATGAATGTAATGTACGTATGAATGTAGTGGATGAATGTGTGTATGAATGTATGTATGAATGTAATGTATGAATGCATGTATGTAATGAATGTAATGTATGAATGTATGTAACGAATGTAATGTATGAAAGTATGTATTAATGTAATATATGAATGTTATGAATGTAATATATGAATGTATGTATGAATGTGTATGTATGAATGTAATGTATAAATGTATGTATGTATATATATAATGTATGTATGTATGTATGTAATGTGTGTATATAATGTATGTATGAATGTATTGTTTGTATGAATGTAATGTTTGTGTGAATGTATTGTTATATTTAATATATGTGTGAATGTAATGTATGCGTGAACGGATTCTCTTTGTCCTGGTGGCGGAATGCTCTACCAATTATGTCCAGGCGTGCGGTGGAGATGGGGTGGTGTGAGGGCTTTCGGCTGGGGGATATCTCTATCCCTTTGCTTCAATATGCATATGATACGATCTTATTCCTTGGTAGTTCGGAGGAGCAGAGCTGTAACGTGGCGTACCTGGTCGACATTTTTAGTTGTCTTTATGGTCTTGAGGTCAACAGGAACAAGTCGGTGTTCATTACATTTGGGAAGGATGACACAGAACTCACCAGATTTACGGAGTGGACTGAGTGCCCCCTGGGGGAGCTTCTTGTCTCCTACATGGGGTTGTCGTTGGTGGCAGGAAAGCTAAAAAAGTCAGATTGGGACAGTGTTGTGTACATAATGGAGAAGAGATTGGCTGGCTGGAAGGCGGTCACCTTATCTCATGGTGGGAAGCTGACTCTCCTGAAGCATGTACTCACGACCATCCCTATCTTCTTCTACTCGACTTGGTTGATGTCGGTTATGGTTAGGAGGAAGGTTGAGTCTTTGATGAGGACCTTCTTTTGGTCGGACGGTAAAGAGAAGAGGTCCTGGTTGCATCTGGTGGGATGGAATGAGGTGACGAAGGGGGCCTTGGGGTACGTAATATTGAGCTCATGAACAAGACATTGCAAGCCAATTGGGTGATTCAGATTTGGGGTTCTTCGACCTTGCTGGTGGCTAAGCTAGTGCAGAGTATCTATGGTATCGAAAGTGAGTTGGCGGTGAGGAGGAGGAGGCTTGAGTTGCCGCTCTGGGCTAGAATCCACGCAGTCTTACCGACGATCTTGTAGAGACATCAACCTAAGGTGGGAGATGACCAATTATTTCATTTCTGGGGTCATGATTGGATGGGGGAAGCTCTTGTTGTGAGATTTATGAGACAATTGACTTTGGCAGTGTTGAAGACGGTCATTCTATGTTAGGTGGTGGAGTCGGGAGCATGGCTACCGTTCGGATCTGTCTGAGCAACGCCTAGAGGACTATGTTAGGTTGCAGGCGGAGATCACACTGCTGGGGGGTCTTCACACAAGAAGCTTATCATTTTGAATGGGTGGATGCGAGATTTTCAGTTAAGAAAGTGTATAACGCGATGAAGATCGACAGCGGTGCAGGATGTGGAGCTTTCTCAGGACATAATGGTGATTTGGGCAGCCAAGATCCCGTGCAGAGTAAACATTTTCCTATCATGTTTGAGAAGAAATTGTTTATGCGATAAAGTAAGGAGGGGAAGATTATTTGGTTGGGTGGACACACGATGTGACAGGTGTGAGGGGTCGATAGAGGATGCGGATCACCTATTCTTTGAGTGCTCAACATTGGTGCAGGTTTAGAGAGAGGTAGGGATCCCATGGGTGGAGGCCAGAGGGTTAGCGAGGTTTTGGTGTTCGGTTCACGCAGTAGGCATGGGTTTGGCGGCTGATTGTTCCAAGCCGTTTAGCGTTCTTTGGCCATATGGGTAGGACGAAATGATCTAAATCAATGGTTCTACTCGGAGAATGGTGTGTCTCATTTTAATACACTTTTTAATTTTTTGTCTTCACGATAATGTACTCTAAACTTTTCATAATGAAATGGTGATGCGGTGACTCCCACCTCAGGAGGTTACCCTCTTTTCAATAAAAAAAATTATCCACCCATTCTCCTCTACTCGAGCCTTTTCTTCCTTACCTTAGTTACCAAACCCATTGCAGATGACCTTGTTCTTCCTCCTCTCGCTCATTTCGCTCTCCCTCACACCGATGCTCCATCTCTCCCACTCTGTTCTTTCTCTCTCTCTCATGCTGGCAAAACAGACCTGCCTTGCCCACTCTATCTCGCACCAGTAACACCACATCCTCTGTTGTTTCACAGGGCCACCTCTAGCAACTTCTTGGTGATACCTCCAGCAGCTCCAACCCTCGAATCCTCCAGCTCCAGACCGTCTTTGCAGCTTCTCCTCTTCCTCCATTCATATGTAAGAATATAAACGTTTTTATATGCAACTGTAATGCATTATCTAATATATATGTGCAATGTTGTATGTTTTGCTCATGTATTGTTTTCATGGGTTCCAGCAACCCCAAAAAAGATGTTATGAATCCTCCTACTCAAGACCGCATCTATCGCATAAGATCTCCCCAATACCCAGCACTGTTACCCTGCTTACCTTTGAAAGCAGCCACCCGCATCTCGCCAACCACATAAAAACCTTAATCCGCATAGGAAACCTGCTAACCCAAATAATTCTGTAGTCCCAAACGGGCTCCTCCCGATCAGCCCTACGTATTCTGGCGAATGACCGATAAGCCTTCTTCACAGAAAAGCTCCCTCCGTCCATATAAAATGGTCCCTGTCCTCATCGAGGCCATCAACATCCGCCAGATACCTCAAGAATGCCACGATCTCATTACACTTCTGGTCCGACAAAGAAGAAGCGAAGGTTGGGTACCAAGAGCCTGCCGACCAAACCTCATGCATCATATCATTCTTGTCACCCGCGATAGCGAAGAGGCACGAGTATCTCTCACTGAGAGGACCCATCCCCAACCAATCATCTTTCAAGAAGCCAAAGTCGTGCCCATTTCCCAACATTGGTCTTATGAGAACACTCAGCTCTGGTATGACACTAGAGATCTCCTTCCAAAGTGATGATGGCACCCTACATGCCTCTGCTCTCCACGAACTATGGACCTCATAAATGCTTAGCATCACCCTTTAAACCAGGTCATCTGACTTCCTCCAGAGCCTGTGGGCCCACTTCGCCAGCACCGCCCTATTCATGAGTTCCAAACTGCAGGCACCAAGGCCGCCCTCCCTCTTAGTCATCGTAACCGTGTCCCACCCCACCAGGTCATTCCCCTACCCTCATGTCACCCATCCGACCAAAAGAAGAACTTCATCATACCCTCCACCCTCTATCGCACCCCCATATGCATCAATCTCATTGAAAAGAAGAAAAATTGGATAGCGGAGAGAGCGTGCTTAAGGAGGATAGACTCCCCCCCAGATAGCATTATTGTCTTCCTACCTACCACCTTGGTCTCCACTCTGTCAAGAACCACTTTCAAATCTGCCACACGCAACCACCTAGCAATCAAAGGGAGCCCCAAATATGTAGGCGGGAGAGATCCCCCGGACAATGCAAGACATGGCAGAGCTCTTGAGCCTCCTCCTATGACACAACAAATGGGAAGACCCTGGACTTGTCTCTGTTCAATCTCAGTCCCTAGACCTCCCGAAAGATATCCATAATACATGATATGACGCATGTTCCCACGGATCTGGGATACCCGTTTACACATTACTCGTAGTATCATGTTCGCTAAAGATCGCACTAGAGTAGTGAAAATTAGGGAAATATTTTTCAAATGACATTCACAAATTAACTAATAAGCCACAAAACCGCAGCATGTCACAATTATATTGCATAAATTTCCATAGCAGTTAACATGTAACAACAGAAATTGCATTATATACATGTATCCCACTTTTATCAGAAGAGAAATAAAAGCATATAATATCTTGAACAAACTATAGCATGTGTACCTGATAATAGTAACTGTAGAAGCTGATGTTCAACTCTCCCAATACAACGGTGCAGGTATTTTGCTTGCAATCCATGGAATAGGGAGAAAAGAACATCAACAAATGTTGAGTAAATCTGATTATTTAAAAAATAACAGAAATTTAGTGGCTCCAAAAGAAAGCAAGTAAATAGGGCTTGACAAATAATTGTTAGAGCTACTTGCATTGAAACTGGTTTTTAAGTTGCTTGGTATGCATCACCAGACTTATTCATCATACCCCAATTATCCAACCTTAACACTTTTATACATAGATTATATGATCCATATTTAAGCTATCATTTTTTTATAATCATGTATGATGGATCTTAATAATATAGATGATGAGTCTCTTATCTAATCGTTGGTTTTGCCATAGCATATACAACCGTATATGATTTCTAGTCTTCCTTATCTATTTTCAAGTTTCAAGGATTGATAAATTCCTTTATTCATTATATACTTTTTATGATCGAGGTGATCCGGATCTTTTTCCGATGTTTAGGAATTATGTGGATGGACAGTGTATATGATGGGTCTGGTGTTTTGATTCTTTTCTTATTGAATTTTCAAGCTTAGTGGATAGTCTGTGGTCTTGGTCTGGGTAAGACCTCACATAAGGCGGTAAAGAAACCTTAGGGTTGGGGTGCCTCTGTAGGCATGCGGTGGAGTAAAATGCATCCTAACTAAGTTTCCAACACGTCCACTAGCTATGTCTAACAACCGTAGTAGTAACCCGTAGTTTGATAAGGATGATCTTCATAACATGGTCTTTTCTCTTCGTCAGGAATTGCTGGCGGAACAATAACTAGCTTAATGGAAACTAAGCTCAACTACAACCAACTCAACTGTAATTCGTCTCAACTTTGGCCAAACTCATTTGTGACTCCTTTCAAGCTCAATTGTAACTCCTCGAAAGTCAACTGTAACTGATTCAGATATAGCCATAGAAGATTCAGATGTATATATGGATGATTCGGATGTAGCATCGCCAAGTCTGCTGGCGAAAAGTAAACAAAACTCAAGCGGTGAGGTAGCCTACAAAAGGCTCTTCCGTCTTGCCCTCTAATTAGAAGTGCGGTCCAATAGAGGGATATGTCTACTCCAAAACTACGCCACTACGACAGGTGAGAGATTCTCTCATGAAAAGTCACTCTAAAAGAAAAACCGGTCCGACCGGTACGGGCTAACGAGCTCGAAAAACTGAAACCAACGGTCCTCCAGCCTATGTACCCTAAAGAACAAGGGTCAACGGAACTGGTCTTTAAAAGAAAACCCGTGGATCCCAGAGAGGCGTAAAAATTACGAGCGCTTGCGAAAAAAACGAGAAAAAGACTGGGATCCTAGACCCGCGCACTAAGCGGTCGCTGCCCTAACTGGGCTTCCCATCTCCCGCCCAGCTGAGGGTCACCGCACCCTCGTACAGTCAGGTGTAAAGGTCACCATGACTGGCACTCATAATTATCAGTTATTACTGACTTACCATCACTGACTTTATTCCCCATTCTCTCTCGATCTCTGATTTGGTTAACTTTACAGATATAAGCATCTTGTCGACAATATGATTGAATAGTGATCCATAATTAATGATTCATATCTAAATGATTAGTCACGAAGATTTTTAGTCATTTATCATAGAATTGTCTCATAGTTTGGTGGCATGCTTATTGATCTAGATTTTCTAAGTCATTTGTATGAAAATCCTTTATGATCTAAATTTCCATCTTTCAATTCATGAGAGTTGTAGCTGATGATTAGATTATGGTATATGTCAATTTATTGTAATCTTTAAAATATACTCAGAGAAATGACTTTTACTTAACACACACTCATTCGATTATGTATCGATTCTACATGGCTCAAGGCTCCAAGTAACTTTCCAATAACTCTATTAGGTCATTATCAACGATCAACCCACAAATCCTTGGTTCTCTTAATCAGTTGTATACATTTTCCCTACGACCACAAAATATATTATTCTGATAACAGGAGATCGTCTGACATATAATACTCATTTAACACCCTTCTAATGACAATAAAAACAAGAATGTCTTGATAGTAAGAGTCTACCAACACTAAAACTGGTTGTTTCCTTGAAGTTAAAACAAGACTTCATTCGTATGCAATTTAATTCATGAAATCAGATCATATCATTATTCTGAAATTGGATCTTAATTGGTACAAAATTGTATGCAAACTATTTTAAAACTTTCATCATTCTTTCTCTATTTTTTTACCCAAGTTTACTTCATTGTTCCTAGACCAAGCGTCGTAATTGGGGTATTTAAGGGATTATTTGTAGTTATACACAACAAACGTAGAACATGCATAGATCATAGTCAAGTTATCCTGAGTTGTAAGAAAGCACCTTTCAACTTGTGAGATTTTGTTCTCTATAACTAAATTGCATCACATCTGCTACTACTCCCATTAAAACATGATGTCTGAATTCTGGAGGCCCAAATTTTCTTAAAGGTCTTCTGATATAGATAAGGAGTACTCAAGATATTAATTTCATATTATCCTTAATAAGGTGTTCTTACTATTAATGCATAGAATATTAGTCAGTCAATAACATGTCTATATTATTAATCCCATCATGCATATCTTTACTGTAGATCCAGGATGCTATGCTCAGTTTGGGATGGATATAATATTGTTAGAGTAACATTTATTTTGTAGTGTTTATTTGTCCTTGTTATGTAAATTACCCTGGAGCTTTTCTCCTATATAAGAGAGCTCTAGGGTTAATGGTAATGCATCTCATTCATTCCCTTCAACATGGTATCAGAGCGACGGTCCTAGATCGGAGCCTGTGCCCTAGTTCCTTCCCCACCAATAGCCCACCCTTCGGCCGGCGCCGTCTCTCCTTGCTGGAGTGCCCCCACGCGCCTCTGCCGCTTCCTCTCGCGTGACCTGGCGATTCCTCCTCTTGCGCGGTTTCTCCTCTGGTGCGAGATCGGTGCGAGACCTGGCGATTCCTCCTCTAGCGCGAGAGCCTCTGGTGCGAGACTTCTGTGCATGCTGCCCCTGGTGCGAGACTTCTGCTTGCGATTCCTCTGAGGCAATTCTGCTTGGCGATTCTGCGCGCAAGCCCCTCGTGGATGCTTGGCGATTCTGCGCGCTACCCCTCGAATGCTGTAGGTTTGCATCTGTTTGGTTCTCGATTCTGCTCTCTATTGCTGGAGATTTCTCTAGATTTACGATAGCCCTCGATTCTGTTTGGCTCTGTTTCCCGATTTGGCGATTATGCGATTTGGTTCTGGTTTGCTGTAGCCCTCTATTGTTGTATGGCATACTGTTTGGCGATTTGGCGGATCCATGCGAGCCTTCGATTCTGAGCCGTGTAGTCCTGTAGCCAAGTAGCCCTGTCTGTTTGGCGAGACGTTTGTTCATGCAGGACCCGTGCATCTCTCAGCAATAGCATCGACTTCTTCCAAAAGAAAAGAACTTCAAGGCATGCAAGGAGTTGTAGATTGAGTCTACGTCCACAAGCACCTTCATTTATGTCCAAGTAGACATTTTTTTTGTCAAAGTCTCTTGTAGTCCCAGTCTATAGAAATTGTTGTCATCATGTCCGACAACAAGGTAGATGTTCTATCCTCGGGTGCCTTCAGAGATTCCACACCCATTACCGTTACTACGGGTTACAAGGCAGATCTATCAGAATGGATCATGGATTCAGGTGCATCACACCATCTCTGTGGTGACAGAGGTCAGTTTAGTGTCTTTCATCCTGCTCAATCTGAACGATCGGTGGTGATAGCTGATGGTACATATTCCCCTATTACTGGTCAGGGGGAGGTGCAGTTGACTCCTACCTTGAGACTGTCCAATGTTCTCTATGCACCGAAGTTTTCGATGAATTTGCTGTCTATTAGTCAACTCACCAAAGATTTACATTGCCGTGCTATATTTGATCCATATACTCTTGTGTTTCAGGACATATTAACGGGCAGAGTGATTGGGACTGGCCGTGAGCAAGGGGGTCTTTATAGGCTGGTGCAATCTTCTTATGCTGGTGTCTCTCCTATGAGAGCTGGATCGGTGTCACCCTACACTTGGCATCTTCGATTTGGCCATCTTCCGTTGCAAAAGATGGTCCATATTCTTCCACAGATTTCTCCCAAGCCTAATTTTCAGTGTGAGGCATGCCAACTTGGCAAACATCACAGGTCGTCTTTTCCGAGTCGTATAGGTCCAAGTCATCATGGTCTATTTGAGCTGCTACATTTTGATATTTGGGGTCGCAGTCATGTCCCTGATCTTCAAGGGCACAGGTTTTATCTTGTTGCTGTCGATGATTTCTCTAGACTTTCTTGGGTCTTTCTTCTTAAAAATAAATCTGATGCTGGTCATTTTATTCAGTCTTTTCTTATTGAAATAAAAAATATTTTCTCTGCTAAAGTGAAGTACATACGGTCTGACAATGCTCTACAGTTGTGCAGTACCCAATTGTCCAAATTTCTTATGTCTCATGGGATTGTGCATCAGACGTCGTGTGCTTATACCTCCCAACAAAATGGGGTGGCTGAACGGAAGCATCGTCATTTGTTGGATATGACCAGAACCCTTTTGATTCAGAGTCGTGCCCCTCACTCCTATTGGGGGGATGCGGTTCTCACTGCATGTTATCTTCTTAATCGTATGCCTTCGACAGTGTTAGGGGAGAAGATTCCATTCTTGACTGCGTTTCCCGAGAAGGATCTTTTCTCCCTAACACCGCGTGTTTTTGGGTCTGTTGCATTTGTTCATTGTTTTTCTCCTGGTCTTGACAAGCTCTCTCCCAGAGCTGTCAAATGTGTTTTTGTGGGTTATTCCAAAATCCAGAAGGGATATCGGTGTTTTGATCCAGTTAAACGAAGGTACTACGTCAGTGCAGATGTCACCTTTTTTGAGTCCATTATGTATTTTTCCCCTACAGGTGACAGACTCACTCACTCAGAGGAAGGAGATGACATCTATGTGCCGCCTCCACCTCCTTCTGTTCCATGCTCTAATCTACAACCACAGTCTACTCCACCACCACCACAGTCTATACCACCACCACCACCACCGGCTACTGTTTATTATCCTCAGGTCTATCAGCGACGGCCCTCTGCTCATGTGCCTCCTCCATCATCCAGCACGCCCGAGGTATGTACTGATCATTTGAGTTCTACTGATGGCACAGGTGATTTGAATGCGCAGATGGATGTCCAGGGTACTGATGGTACTGTCACTCCTCCAGTCGATGACCTACATATACCTATTGCTCATAGACGGCAGAAGCGTCCTCGGACGATGAATCCCAAATATGGGATGGATTTTTGCTCTCAGGCGTCGTTGGAGCGTTTGTCCCCGGACTTTCGCAAGTTTGTTGTTGGGTTATCGGCAGTACACATCCCACGGTCTTATCAGGAGGCCCTACAGAGCAGCCCGTGGCGTCTTGCTATGGAAGAGGAAATGGCGGCGTTGCAGTCACGTGGTACGTGGAGTGTTGTGCATCCCCCACCAGGTGCGTCCATTGTCGGAAGCAAATGGGTGTTTACTATTAAGCATCGTGCAGATGGTACGGTTGATAGATACAAAGCAAGGTTGGTTGCTCGTGGGTTCACCCAAACATATGGGGTGGACTATCAGGAGACGTTTTCTCCAGTAGCCCGTCATTCTACCTTACGGATTCTCATTGCAGTTGCTGTTGTCCGAGACTGGCCCCTATTTCAGCTTGATGTCACGAACGCCTTCTTGTATGGTGACTTGCAGGAAGAGGTCTATATGCAGCAGCCGCCAGGGTTTGCGGCTGAGGGGGAGTCTAGTATGGTGTGTCGTCTCCATAAGGCCATATATGGCCTGAAGCAGAGCCCACGGGCTTGGTTTCAGAAGCTCTCGGAGTTGATTGAACAGAAGGGCTTCGTCAGATCCACAGCGGATCATACTCTCTTTGTAAAGAGAGATCAGCGAGGTACTGTGATCATCTTAGTATATGTTGATGATATTGTTATTACAGGCAGTAATGAGCAGGGCATTCAAGCAGCCAAGAAGTTTCTTGGCGAGCAGTTTGTTATGAAGGATTTGGGTACACTTCGTTATTTTTTGGGGCTGGAGTTTGCACGGAACAAGCAAGGAATGGTAATGACACAAAAGAAGTATGTTACGGATCTCTTATCTGAGACAGGTATGGCAGGGTGTAGACCAGCTGCTACACCTATGGATTCTAATGTCAAACTTTATGATGATGACTCTGAGGAGGTAGACAAGAGACGATATAGAGAGCTAGTAGGAAAGCTCTTGTATGTCACGATTACCCGACCGGATATAGCCTTTGCGGTTAATAGGGTAAGTCAATTCATGGAGCAGCCCAGACAGGCTCACATGAATGTTGTTTTTATGATCTTGAGATATCTGAAGTCCTCGCCAGGTACTGGTCTTCTGTATAGAAGAGATACCTCCATATCCATCACAGGTTATGCTGATGCAGACTATGTTGGGTATCCTAATGATAGAAAGTCAACTTCAGGATTTATTGTATTTATTGGCACCTCACCAGTAGCTTGGAAGAGTAAGAAGCAAAATGTGGTGGCTCGATCAAGTGCAGAGTCAGAATATAGGGCAATGGCCCAAGGTAGTGCTGAGATGATGTGGGTTAAATCCGTTTTGACTGATTTAACCACTGATGTTCCTCTTCCCATGCATCTAAAATGTGACAATCAAGCAGCCCTGTTCATAGCCAATAATCCAGCCTTCCATGAGAGGACGAAGCACATTGAAGTGGATTGCCATTTTACACGAGACTTAATCAAAAAAGGACTTATTTCAACTTCTCATGTATCATCTGGAGATCAGGTTGCAGACATGTTTACCAAGGCCCTTGCTAGGGGTCCATTTCATCTTTGTTGTTCTAAGCTGAGCATGTTGGATATATATGCTCCAGCTTGAGGGGGAGTGTTAGAGTAACATTTATTTTGTAGTGTTTATTTGTCCTTGTTATGTAAATTACCCTAGAGCTTTTCTCCTATATAAGAGAGCTCTAGGGTTAATGGTAATGCATCTCATTCGTTCCCTTCAACAAATATAATATATATATATAGAGAGAGAGAGGGCTTATCCAAAGAGCCTTGTGCCCATTGGAGTTGCGGTGAGCACCAAACGTGGGTTCGCCACGTGTATTTTAATTTGAATGGTTGCCTATTTCGAAGGAGCACCGTTTTGGAATGATTTAATACGTTTGAGCCTTTTATATTTCCAATTATATCGAGTCCTTAAAAAAAGGAAGACGGTTTTGGAAAGATACATTCAAATCATTAAATTCGTACCGAAGAAATAATCATTGTACATTTGATCAGTAATGTACATAATGTACTCAAGTAATTATATGTTGCGAGATCAGTAATACTGAAACAATTGTCAGTATTTTACACCTGTAATATTACATTGTACAGAGATCAGTAATTCATTCATGTAACTCAAGTAACTCAGCAATATACTCGCTTCGGTAAGAATCATTCAATGACAAGTAACTTGTAATGAATTGTTAGTAACATTTGTTATATGACAAGTAACTTGTAACGAATTATATTTATAATAGTAACTCAGCAACATACTCGCTTCGGTAAGAATCATTCAATGACAAGTAACTTGCAATGAATTGTTAGTAACATTTGTTATATGACAAGTAACTTTTAATGAATTATATTTATAATAGTAATTCAATGTGAAGCATGAGTAATTTGATGAGCTACGTAAGTAACTTACTGAATTGAGATCAGTAAGATAAACTTCAGAATTCATATAAATAAGAATTCACTATTTCGAAAGTATGTAGATTTAGTTTTGCTCAAAAAAATCAGTAACTTTTATTTCTATATCAGTAACCAATAGCAAAGGACAAGTAAATATTTAAATTACTCAGGTAATTTGTAGAATTTTCATCAGTAATAATGACTATAAGGGCAGTAACTCGGTATATCTTCAAAGTAACACACGAAAAAGTAACAATTCTGTTAGCATTAGTAACATAAAATATCTTATAAGTAAATTAAGTAAATACATCAGTAACTCAATATATCTTCAAAGTAACGTATTAAAAGTAACAATTATGTTAGCAATAGTAACATAAAATATCATATAAGTAAATTAAGTAAATACATCAGTAACTCAATATATTTTCAAATTAACGCATGAAAACTAACAACTGCATTTACTGTAACTTTTTATTAGATGAAAACAAAATAAATTCGATAAAAAATCAATTTTTACTACAGATCATGTATCAAAATGAATAAAATTTGATATTATGAACACCACTTTATCATATTTCAATCATACTTCTCGAAAAAAATATTTCTTACGATAAAAAATATGAAATTTCATAAGCGATCAAATCATGAAATCATGAAACGGTGAAATAGAACAAAAATATCATTAAAACAATGAAATTATGATAGAAATAAGCGATCAAATCATGAAACGAATCATATACCTCTCTTCTTGCGTTGAAACGAAAAAGTACCTTGCGTTGGAATGAATCGATAGTTTTATCAATCATATACGTGCGCCTTGCAGTTTCCAAAAACATAATGCTATTTTTAGAAAAGTTTTAATTTCCGATTTTGTTTTGTTTCCATATGAAAATTAGTTCCTATTTTTTTGGGATCGAATCTTGTAGATGGACGGCTACAATTGGGTGCTCAAAAAAACCCAAATGGGCATAGGGCTCTCTGGATAAATTCTCTATATATATTGTAAAGTTTTGATGGCTAAGTAATATACTTAGGTGAATACTGGCCTAAGATGTTCACCCTTAATGTTATGTAAGGAAACGTACTTTCCTGTTATCGAGGATAGAATATGAAGTTAACCTAACATTCTTCGTATTTTGAACAAAAGTTTAATTTCTAAGACAACTTGAACACTGAGTCATCAATGAGATCATTTAGAACATTAACCAAAAATCTTAACCCCTTCTGTGATACATATCTCCCTTATATTTTTTTTTCATTTCAATCATGAAATCAGGAACATAATTATTAGGTTGAAATAGGACTTAAACACATAGATGGCAGTAAGAGGGAGGCTTAGAGTTGTGTATAAACATGGATGCAGCAAGAGGAGGGGGAAGATTTTACCTTTGGATCTCCAAGTTTGGAGATTCAAATGCATACACCAGGGAGCTGCAGTTGCAGAAATTTCCAGGGGGAAAGGAGAAGTTTTTGCATCTCAAAAGTTGGCTCAAGGGGGTCCTTTCAACTGTAGCAGAAATGGACTTTCTTGCAGCTGTATCAGATTTTCAATTAAAATGGAGGAGAAAGAGGTATATTTGTTAAGAATTTCAGGGAAAATTGAGAAGAGAAGAAAGGGGATCTGGGGAAAAAGAATAGGCAACAAGGAAAAATATTTAGATTGTACCTTTGGATCTCAAATTTTGAGAGATCAATTTGCTTAATTTTGTGGCATGCAGTAGCTCCTTGAGCAGTTTTAAGAATAGCTCCCGGAGATGTGCAACAAGCTTCAGGAGCTGTTCCCTTTGGTTGTACTATGGAAGGGCTGTAGCAGCTCCCAGCTGCTAGCAAGTAGCAGTCATCGAGCTGCGGCAAGAGGGGAACTTCAGCAGCTGATTGGCTTTTGCAAGGAGCTCCAACAATCTGCAATAGATTGCAACATAGCAACAGCTCTTGCTGCAATAGTTGCAGCAATTCCAGCAAGCAGTGGCTTCTTCTCGTTGGAGAAGAAGGGAATTTTATGGGGAAAATGAGAAAGTAAAGGAAAGGGGTGGTATTAATAAGGGAAAAAAGGGGCTTTGTATTTGCCAGTGGAGGAAAGTTTGAAGCCAAGTGGAGAGAAGAAACACAACCAAGTGGAGAGGACTTTTATTAGTCACTTTTATTTGGATACCAAAGTCGTCCGTATTCGTACCTCGAGTCTTGGATTCTGGCGTACAATAGCTCATTTTGACCGTCTCTGAATGACGATCAAAATGAGTATAATATTCATAAACTTTATATTGAAGATGAATTCCGGAAATTTCGGATATACAGTTTTGACTAATGGCTAAATTTTACGGTTTTAAAATACCAAAAGACCTCTGATCGATGAACGGTCAATTCCGTTGATCTTGTTTCATCGAATCGGATTTTTAGGTGGTCTCGGTTTATTTCACAGTTTTCGAATTTGCTTTACGGCTTTTTCTGGCACACATTATGATGCGATCGATTTTTGATCGATTTCGCCCGAGCGACTTTTGATTCACGATCAATTGGTCAATTTATGTATTTAACGATGATTAATAACTTTATTGAATTATACGGACCCTTATCGGGTCGGGTTCGGGTTTGTGTGGATCCGGATGTTACACATGAGGCATGCCTCGCATGTTGTAGATCTCCATCAATAAACAAAATCATGTCATCAGTGCACTGCAAAATAGGGATGGAAGTGCCACCTCTCATGTCCCCAATGTTGGAGTATAAGTTGTATGTGTCACATGTGGGAAATCGGTAAATGGATCTCTCCAGGATCCATTTACCACATCCAAGTCTTTAGTCCCACATCTACCAGTTGGGAGATGTGGAGATTCAATGAGGGCTATATAAGAAGCCCCTCACCCTCTGTATCAGATGAGAAAAGTCAATATCCATTAGCCCTTTTAGGAGTTCTCCCGTGGTTTCAACCCGCTCCTTTGGGAGTAGGGTTCCATGTTAAAATCTCGTTCTTCATATTTCTTTATTATTTTATTCTGATATGCTTTCGCATTCCTATTTTAACAGCCAGCTCAGAAATAGTCCGTCATGGCCACCCTCATCATCACTGCTAGTACATCCGCCATAATCACAAAAAGAAATAGTGCAAGCGGGCACCCCTTCCAGACCCCCGTGGCTAGTACATCCGTGGCTAGTACATCCGCCATAATCACATGCCTCTCATGGCTCTCCTCCGCTTGAAAGGCTTCGAGCACTACTGTTGCAACCACAACCTCTCTTGGGGAAAACCCAGGTAGATGTCCCTACAGGTGGCGCTCCAGCAGGTGGCTCTCATGCAGAGCCCTATACCTCCAGGCGCTACAGAAGGTGGCTACACCTCCCTATACCTCGCAGCACTCGATCCCTCGCTCCAAGCCACCGCATCGCGCCATCCTCGTGCCATGATTTCTCTCCATCGACGATGCAAGGAAGGCCCCATGGGAGGCAGAGCTTGATTGGCAAAAGGGTTCCCTTGTGGGGAACCCTAAATAGCAGAAATTCGTATTTCAACCTCAAGAGGCCCAACAACCTGTTACAATATTTAGAAAAACGAAGGGGTTGGGCGGTTGAAGGTTTGGCCCAAGTTGGGCCACATAAAAAAGGGGAAGGTGTTGTATTTTGGCCCTAATCATTGGGTCGATGTTCATGTTCAAAAAAGGGGAAGAAAAGGAAAAAAAACAAAGATAGGAAAAGAAGAGAGAAAAGTTCATGGTTTTTGTAAGCCCGGTTGGGCTCAATTATTTTGGATCCACTTCGGGTGACATTTCCTTATTAAAAAAACAAGAAAAGCGCGTACATACAAAAGTCGTACGCTAAAATTGCAAAAGACATAAAAAAAGGTTGAACGACTTTAAAAAACTATCTAAAAAAAGAGAGCCGGGAAAAAAGGTGAAACGACTTTAAAAATTTTTTAAAAAATCAAGGCGGTTATTTAAAAAAATATTGACGAAAAGCCACAAGTTCATGATTTTCCATGTTTTCTTGTCTTCTCCCAACTTGGTCGTTATTCATTGTTTTTCGACAAGTATAGGAGAAATGGGGAGTATATGTGGAGTTACATGCTAGATTTTCAGATTCTCCATATTCTTTGTATTCCAGGCCATTCAGATTTCAGACTCTACGCTTCTTCACACACGACGTTCAGATTCTGAGTCCTCAGTTTCAAACACGCGCATGTATGCGGTCTTTTTTCTGATTTGCACATGTATGCCATCATGTTTTTATGGCCCCCATCATTCTTGTTTTCGACCAGGGTTTTCATGTGATCCATAGGGACTCCAGAGTAGAGTAACATTCCGTATACCATGTTGGCTAGGGTCATTCTTAGTGCCAGGGTATCATTCTTAGTGCCAGGGTATCATTCTTAGTGCCAGTTGGGAGAGACCTAGTTCTGTGACGAGGAGACTTCTTCAGACTCCATTCTCAAGCGATCGTGAACTCCAGTACGAGACCCTTCCGAGGTTCCTATGAGAGAGAACCCACTTCGAGGTCCCTATGAGAGAGAGACCCATCTCCAGAGATCTGTGTATGGATAATTAATGATGCTCTTTTCGTTCCTTTCAGAGATAGAGTAGTTGTCCACATTGTTGTGGCGGGCCAGAGTACACCGATGAGGAGACTCCTTTCAGTTGCAGCAACTCTGACAGGTGCAATACATAGCACATGCTCTCCGACAAGGAGATTCAATTCATCTCACACTCCAGCCCGTTCGTCCTCCTCACCTGCATGGCATGAGAAGCAATGTCCTTGACAACAACCGACAGTTGTGCGCGTTGAGTTGGTATTGTATGTAGTGAAATGTATCGTGAGTTGAGATTCTTTCTATTCATCCAAGCTGAGCATGGAGGCTCCAGCTTGAGGGGGAGTGTTGGAGTAAAAGTTGTATACATCACTTCTGTGAGAGATGGATAAATGGATCTCTCCAGGATCCATTTACCACATCCAAGTCTTTAGTCCCACGTCTACCAGTTGGGAGATGTGGAGACTCAGTGAGAGATATATAAGAAGCCCCTCGCCCTCTGTATCATATGGGAAAAGTCAATAGACCATCAACCCTTTGAGGCGTTGTCCCGTGGTTTCATCCCGCTCCTTAGGGAGTAGGGTTCCACGTTAAAATCTCATTCTTTATATTTCTTTATTATTTATTTCTGATACGATTCTGCATTCCTATTTTAACACCCAGCTCAGAAATAGTTCGTCATTGCCAGCCTCATCATCACGGACAGTGCATCTGCCATAATCATAAAAAGTAGTGCAAGCGGGTACCCCTGCCAGACCCCTCGCAAGGGTTGGAAAAATCCCCCCCTCATTGTGAACCCCCTTGGATCCGGGTACCCTCTAACAACACTTTCGCGGCATAATATTCGCTACAGATCACACAAGCTACTGAAAATGTGGGAAATTTTGCGCATTTCTGCAATGACATTCGCATTCAAATAAATAAACCACATAGACAAGAAGAAGAAGTGCCACCAACATTAATTTATTTCCATATAATATTACATGTAACAAAAGAATGTATTACAAGTAGATCCCAATGAGATTTATAAAAAAATATTAACGAAGGGGTTACGCCCCAATCTCGAGGCAGAGAACCATCCTTTCTGTGCAACCCTTCTGGCGCAACATGCACGAGTTCTCCCTCCAGGCGATGGACTCATGGCACATGCCTCTCATGTCTCTCCTCCATTTCGAAGACTTCGAGAACTATCGCTGCAACCACAACCTCTCTTGGGGACAAACCCATGTGGAGGTCTCTTTGGGTGGCACTCTAAAAGGTGGCGAAGCCCTATACCTCACGGTGCTCCAGCATGCGGCACTCAAGCCGAGCCCTGTACCTCCAGGTGCTACAGAAGGTGGCGACGCCCCCCTATACCTCACAACACTCGATCCCTTGCTCCAAGCCACCGCATCGCGCCGTATTTTAACACCCAACTCAGAAAATGCCTGTCATTGCTAGCCTCATCATCACGGCCAATGCATCCGCCATAATGACAAAAAGTAGTAGTGCAAGCACGTACCCCTGCCAGACCCCCCATAAGGGCTGGAAAAATCCCCCTCAGGCCTTCCATTCACAAGAACTGAATATGATGCCATTGTGATGCACCTCTTCAACCACCCAATCCATCTATCAGGGAACCCTCCCTTCTGCAATGGTTTTTAGTGTTTGATACTTATTGGTGATTGTCAACTATTACAAGCTAACTTATTTATTAATAGATTGTACAGAGTATCCTAACCTGACCATAGGATGTGCTAGCCGCTAAGGAGGGGGGTCTCCTCCCCACCCTTACCGACTCCAGAGGAGACGGAACCCTTGAAGGCTCTTTAACGGAACCCAACATCCCATCGTTACGTCCGCCCATACCTGGGGGATCCAGCTCGGAAATAAAGTGGCCATTTCCACATTCTCCTTGTTGCGATAGCTCTTGAGTCAGCTCCAAGGGGATCGGGAAAGGTCTTCCATCCGAAGGCAGAGCTGAGATTAGTGAGAGAGTGCCCGGGATAAAGGACAGTCCCATTGTCTAGCTTACCAATGAGTTAAGAGTGAAGCCGATCCAAAATTTATTGTTCGATTAAGGTCCAGTTCCGGAATAGGATTTGAGACGAACCACATCGCTCGAGTAACCAAAGAAACTGACCGAGGGTCTGAAATAGAGTTTTGAAGGGAGCTTCCTTGACAGGACCCATTAGCATTAGACGGGTCAGGATCCGAACCAGATTTGTTGTCGACAACTAGCTTCATGCCCCTCACAATATCACGCCACTCCAAGGAAATAGGATCCCTTCTCTCTAAAGAAGGAAACCATGTCATTGACCATGGACAACTCAGCTGGAAATCAGGGATCAGATTTGGTCATTCTTCCTAAGAATCATGCACGACTTGCGTTACCATAGTGGCCACCAAAGTCTGTCTTTCAATTGCCACCACCACCTGTCGACACTACCATCAACCAAGGCATCACCGTCTTCAACCCAAAGTCCTCCTCTGTAGAGATATAATTTATGTTTGTTGTACTGTTTCATATTTTCTTTATCCTTATGGACTCTTTATGTAATTTACCCGTAGGCTACTCTCCTATATAAGAGAGCCTAGGATTTGTGGAATAAACAACTCTTTTTTATTTTCCCAACATGGTATCCGAGCGATGGTCCTAGACCGGAGCTCCTGTACCCTAACCCTAACCCCACCTCAAGCCCCTCTCCGCACGCCGCCCCCTTCGCGCGCCGCCACCTCCGAGCACCGCCTCCTCCGAGCGTCGTCCCCTCCGCGCATCGCCCCTCTCCTCGGGTCGCCCATCTCCACACGCCGCATCTCTCGGCGCATCGCCTCCCTCCACGTGCCCCTCCTCTCCGTGTTGTGTCGCCTCTCACTCGGTGTGTCGCCTCTCTCCTCGGACCTCCCCGTGTTGTGCCACGGGCCGTGCATCCCCCTAGGCCTCTGTATTACCGCCTAGGTCCTCTCTTGCCTAGGCCTATCACCGCCTAGGACCTCTCTCATCGAGGTCGTTACATAGGTTCTTACCGAACCTTCTTCCTTATGGGTTTGGTTTAGGGTTAGGGTGAGCCAGTTCATGGAGCAACCACATCGGGTACATATGGATGCTATACATACGATACTCAGGTACCTTAAATCATCTCCAGGTGTAGGTCTATTATTCAAGAAAGACAAGGAGATCGCTATTTCAGCATGTGTAGACGCAAACTATGCAGGATGTCCTAAGGATAGGAAGTCCACCATGGGATTTGTTGTATATGTTGGAAACTCTCTTGTCTCATGGAGAAGCAAGAAGCAAATTGTTGTAGCCAGATCCAGTGCTGAGTCTGAATATAGGGCTATGGCCCAGGTTAGTACCGAAATGTTGTGGATGAAAGTCGTTCTTACAGATCTATATGTAGAAGTCCCACTTCCTATGGCTCTGGAATGTGATAATCAAGCTGCTATACTTATTGCTAATAATCCAGCTTTTCATGAACGAACCAAGCACATTGAGGTTGATTGTCACTATATACGAGATATGATTCAGAAGAGCTTTATTTCCATTTCTCATGTTAGCTCAGGGGACCAGACTGCAGATATTTTCACCACGGCATTACTTAGAGGGCCATTCCAAAAGTGCTCGTCCAAGCTGAGCATGATCAATATCTATGATCCATCTTGAGTGGGGGTGTAGAGATATAATTTATGTTATTTGTACTGTTTCATATTTTCTTTATCTTTATGGACTCTTTATGTAATTTACCCATAGGCTACTCTCCTGTATAAGAAAGCCTAGGATTTGTGGAATAAACAACTCTTTTTGATTTTCCCAACATCCTCCAATGCACCGATGGAAGAAAGAAACCGCTGCCATTGGTCAAGAAGCCAGAAAGTTCATCCACTTCCACACCACGGACACACAACATCATATATGAGCGTCAGATCGCATACTCTGCATAACCAGCCGTGCAGCACCACCTTGACAGGTGACCTGTCAGGCCACACTTGAAACACTTATCTGTGCATTAACATTTCTTTGAGTTAGACTCTTGGTTGATTTTCGCATGTTAGCATGACGAGATCGACCTCCCCTCCTTGCCACATCAGCCACACTAACATCCACTACAAATACCCCCCAGTATGCATACCCACCTTCCCACACAAACCCAAACACACACCTGTACATGTCATACATCCATCCGAACAGAACTCCAAAAACTGCTCGACACACACAATATATATAAAATACATACATATATACATATATACATATAGACATAAATAAATACAATACACACTTGTAAAGACATACATGTATACGATATACACAAACCCACACTAGTACATACACAAACATATACACACAGAAACATACTATATACACACAAAACCATGCATACACACGCAAACACATAAAATACACACAAAAAGAGAGAGAACTCCATATACAGATATACAAACAAAAACATAAACAAATGAAACTTACACACAACACAGGCACACACTCACATGCAATACATATACAAATATTAAAAATTGATGAAGAAAATGCATACACACGCATATAAACAAAAATATATACAAACACATGCACAACAGACTCATCATACGTACACACAAACAATACAATACATACACAAGAATGTATGTATGAACATATGTATGAGTGTATGTATTAATGTATATATTAATGTATATAATGAATGTAATGTATAAGTATTTATAAATGTATGTAATGAATGTAATGTATGAATGTATGTATTAATGTAATGTATGAATGAATGCATAAATGTGTGTATGAATGTATTTAATGAATGTAATGTATGAATGCACGCAATGAATGTAAAAGATGCATGTAATCAATGTAATGAATGAATGTAATGTATGAAAATAATGTATCAATGAATGTATGAATGTAATGTACGTATGTAATGTACGACTATAATGTGTGATTGTAATGTATGAATGTATGTATCCATGTAATGTATGAATGTAATGAATGTATCAATGTAATATATGTATGATTGTGATGTATATATCAATGTATGTATGAATGTAACATATGTATGAATGTAATGTATGTATGAATGTAAGAGTAAATGTAAAGTATGATTGTACCAATATCCATGTAGATGACTATTAAACCTTAAGATCAAATTTCTAATCTTCTAATATATATATGCAACCAATTGTAAATGTTATTAGAAGATTGGGATACAATTATCAGACTTTATCTTATGAAATAAATAAGTCAAAGTCAATGATTATATGTAGATTATTCTGATGCTCTATCTGAGTCCTTCACTAAGGATTTTAGATAGACTTGATAGTCATACTATCAACACATCAGCTTATTGCAGTATTGGCATTCATCCAACTCTTTGGATGTCATATGGAAGTCACAGAAGTACAATCAACTCTTTGACTTTCCTTCTTCACATGGGTCCGACCCACGCTTCCACCGTGCTCTCTGATATATAAACAACCATTTTCAAGACAAAGAATCTCTTATGTTGAATTCAAAAGATTTCAATATAAGAGTACTTCAACATTTATACATGCTTCGGTAAATTCATACAATATGAATATTATGAAGCTTCATGAATGACTAGAGTATAGACATTAGAATGATGACACTCATTATATCTACATACATCTTAACTCTTAGAGACTTAGATTCAGGTAGGTATTCAAACATTTTGAATACATCATCTCTTTCGAGCTACCATTCTGCATAATGCAGAGAACCATGTCATTCATGATTAAATGTCTAGAGCACATATGTATGCCAAAACATCTTCTTAGATTTTATAAGGATTATTTGACAATTGCGATCATCATCGACATGTCACTTCCGAAGTACACTCGATGAAAGATCAAGACTATAGAGACATACAAATCCTAAGGTGATGTCTGATTGTCTTATTTAATTGTCACTCCTCATTATGTTGAGGAAACTTGCACACTGCAACCACATACATTATGTGTCCAATTGCAGGTACAATATTTGGATCATGAGTCAAATCCATGATATTTTACTGGTTATTATTGAGTATAACATTGAGTGGGTTTAATGAAGGATTATCTGAAATAAGAAATTTGCATAAGGGTATATATAATATATATACATATTTTACTTTGATTTAGGAATTTTCATATCAAAGTTGTCTTGCCTTGTCAACAATGAATGTTCATTCCCTTAATCACTTTCAATGTAAGAGATATTCTTACCATTATATCTCTAGCAAGATCTGGGATCTCCTTTCCTATCTTCGTCAAATCCTAATAATATGAGAACCCGCGACTCCGATAAAAAGAAGCGGGAACACATTCCGCCTTGCAAGTCCAACTTGCATTTCCCAATTCGGTCTTTAACACCCGGGCCCACCACCCCTAAGATGATGTTGACCCATCATTAATTGAACCAACCGTCAACATGCTTAATACTCGCTATACGCAATCCAATATCACCCCAATAATACGAGGACCCAATATTCGGGTCACTACTTATATGTCATTACTCTTCCGAGAAGCAAAGAACCCGATCCAAATAAATCATATACATGATCTGTCACTTCGGACAAGCATCTCCTATATACAACATCTTGCGACGGAATCCTTTACCTTGACGGGAGACCATGGATGTCACTTATGTGATCCTCCACCTCATATTCAAATTGTAATAATTAATTATCGTGAATCATATTCACATAATTAATTCTTCCAAGGAAAATACACATCTATTCATAATAGAGTGTTTTCAATTGGATATAATCAATTTAATCACATTAAATTAATTATCAATCCAATTATCAATCAACAAACTTGATTATTACTTGAATAGTAGGTATGATCTCAAAGTACGTATTATTCGAATTTTAATAACTAGAAAAATATACTTTGACTTCTCCGGCATTATCGAGTCCCTACCCACTGTCATGGCCTCTACCGACGAGAGTGGGACAGACCACATACGTTGCAACCCGCGACCCCAATGCTCTCCGACTAGGTACCATATCCACCTCAGGAAAGGATAATGCCAGATAGATCATCATGTACTTTGAGATGCTCATCGGTTTTTCAACCGAAATTATACCATATAATATACATCAAAACAATTTTGATTATATTATAAGGAGATTTGCTAAACAAATCCCCAATCATATTCAAGCAAGAGGATTTTTCATGTAAAAGTTGTCCTACAACTATTGTAGGTTAAACTAAGGTTTTTTTTGAAATCAATGTTTGTTGATGAATTCATATCAACCAACGATCAAGATCAACTATCTTATCATTATGGTCAGGAAAATGTCATTCAATGAAATAATTATCTCTTTAAATACTTTACAAATATTTATCACTAATTATTTCAGAAAATTAATCATTAATTTTCATCATCATATTTGAATGACTTACCACAAGGTTCATGATCAAAAGATGCCAATTTCCAGCAGTGACCCCCAATCACTAAAATTAACTTATCTCTATCAATTTAAATCCAAAAATTGCAAAATCAGTTTCCTAAGATTGCCAATTTGATTTATTAAAGAACTCAACTGATAATACACGCATTTCGAGGCGGATCAAAATAGTAATTAACTCATTAATCACGTTTAAATCCGCAGTTCCCGCAACAGTGAATACATGTATATTCAAAAGGCCATATATTGAGCAAATGAAGTCCAAATTTCATAAACTCAGATCCTATGATTTCCTTATTTAATGGGGAACAAAATCCAATTGAAAATTTAGTGTTTAAACAATTTAAATAGTAGTGGAAAAATCAATTAGACAGAGGTGCGTAAATTGCAATGCGACAAAACTTTCGCGACCCTTTCAAACCCAATTCGTCCTAGGTCTATGGATCATATCCAAAACCTTATTCGACCTAAGGCTCTGATACCACTTGAAGGATATTTATAATCCTTAAGCCCATCACGGAAGCGTGTCGATCGCATCGTATGCAATCGGAGCAACTAGTCACACTAGTCGCTAGATGCAGCGGAAATTAAAATTTTTCAAATCTAAAGATGAAACCATATGATCACAAGAACACTTCTCGGATCGTTTCATCAAACCACAAAGTATAAGGAATACCTCTTGGAGCGTGGTTGTAATCGTGAGATCCCAAACAAGAGATCCTCCAGTCTTAAGTCTGATCCACGAAGAATGCACTTGCGAGCACGATGATGAGTCGTGTTCCTCCCGTAATCCTCGATGAAGATCCAAGCAATGAATCCCCTGATTTCGTCAAAAGAAATCCGTCGTCTTCCTTTGAAGCAAGCAGCCCCAAAGAAGAAGGAGATCCTCAAGTCGTTGAAGGCGAAGGCAAGAAACTCTCTTTCTCAACACACAAGATGGACGACCACCTTTGAATTGAGAGAGAGAGAGAGAGTAGGCGCGAATGAGAGAGAGAGAGAGTAGTAACCTTGTACAACTCTTAATAATGTACCTTTGAAAGGCTAGGTTAGCTCTCCTAATATATTAGTTTAGGATCCAATGGATCTCAATCCATGGGACACATAGATCCAGCGGCCATGTTGATCTATGTATTAATCAATGGTCATGATTGTTGTTGGTTAAAAACCAACAACATTAATTTATATTAAATTAAATATATATTACATTATCATCAACATAATTTAATTCAATAAATAAATCAATAAACACAAGATAATGACTTGATAATTTAAAAGATAATTATCCACTTAAATCACATGGATAATTAGAAAGATAATTATCCATCCATGAGATTTTGTAGATTATCTCATCCTTTTAATTCATATCATTATCTCTTGTTTATCTTGCAATATTATCCACTAAATTAATTATCAATTAATTAGTGTATTTCTATTGCAAAGTTATCCACTAAATTAATTCCCAATTAATTAGTGTATATATATTGCAAAATTATCCACTAAATTAATTCCCAATTAATCAGTGAATATTTCAATTATGCCATTGAAAATATGTGAATCATATTCACAACCCAAACTAAATTGTAAATTACATTTCCAATTAATTAATTAATTAATGTAAATCCAATTCATATTAATAATTAACAAATGTCATTTACAAAAATTCTCTCTTCAATATATGTCTATTATAAATCATATTTATAATACACAAATATCATGGATAGTATTATCCACATTCTCTAATTCTTGATAATTAAATCCCATTTAATTATCTTGGTTATTATTCTCACAATATGAATCCCATTCATATTTTGCTTGATAATTAAATCTCATTTAATCATCAAGTCTTTCTTGCTGCTTGGATATATAATTCATCAAATGAATTATTCTCGAACCCTTTCAAGAATAATGTGCTTTCTCCGCAGATACTTGGAGATAAGGACAGGACGATTGTATTGTTCCACGTATAGTGACTTGGATGTTGAGATCTTATCTCGAATCCAGATCTTACGAACTTCCCACAGATGCTTGATTAAATCAAGATCGCAAATCTAATCTTCTCATTGCATCTGAATCTCATTCAGACCAATGTCCAACACTTGGACCAAGATCAGATTGCTTCTCTACTGAGAGGAGTCACTAAAATCCAGATCTGTTTCATCACTCCCTCGGAATGGAAGCGTCATGTTTATACAATCGTTTATGATCACATCGCCCTCAGGTATTCCCAATACCTGTACATCCTGCATACTGGAAGATCTATGATCAACCCGAAGATCAAGATCAATTTTATACTGTCTTCTTCAGGGTTTTATCAGTAAGTTTCTCATCTGATCATTGGGATTTGGTATCAATCATATACTTTCCAAAAGCATATATCATACCTAGATCTTGATCATATACTTTCCAAAAGTATATATCAAACCTACAAATTCAGTCAAGCTTCCAAAGCGAGATGACCGTGCATGGAATTTGATTCTTCCCAATATCTCATGAGTGAGCTCATGTCTTCCGGTTCATAAGTGAACATGTATGATCCCCTTGAGAGATCGTATTGCTCATATGCCCTTATATGCACACCAGCTCGTCGGTGTATAGACCTTGGTTAGGCCATCAACCTATCGGTCTGCCAAATGTACATACTCAGACATATAGCAATACATCTGTCTCCGGTCAGAGGATGCGTGCCTATGCTGTGACAGCATTCAACATAGGACTTAGGTTATCTCGATCACGTTAAGTCAACTCTTTGACCTAACTAATCTGACACCTCCGAATCTCTATTCCTATGCAGAGGACCTGCATCAAGAAGTCGGTCAGATATCAGCCTATGTGAGAAAGGATTGTCATCTCCTACTCAGGCTGGAGATCACATCTTAACAATCATTTGACAGTGCTTGATGAGTCCTCAATCTAACTCTTTAGATATTCATCCAAGCACCAGCCTCTATGATTCAATAATTGAACCAAAAACTGTATGATTATTAAGATAGCCATGGTACATAACCCTAATTGTACTAAGGGACCTATTATGCATATTAATTATTCTTTATTTCAGATCAGGGAATGATATGTGCAATAACATTTATTGCATAATGGCTCGCCGTGGGCTCACATGTCCAACAATCTCCCACTAGCCCAAAGAGACATTAATGGGTTAATCATTTAAACCCACACTCATGTGACAATCATAGGCTATTTAGAAAATAGCTGGGTAAGATGATTAGTCACTCTATTCCCGCGAGACTACGCCAAGTCCTTTTACGGCACTTGCATATCCCCAGTAACAGTTCTCACATCCAATGCGAATGTTGCATCTAATGCAACCAATACTCAATCTAGTCAAAGTAGTTATAGTGTCCTTGACACTATTGCTCAATTATTATTATAACCAGTATTTCCATAATCCTTATCAGAATACCCTTATTCCTGTAGATCACTATCTCATAAGGTATCCATAGTTAAGACCTTTTAGATCTCTATCTATAAAGTCTCAAGTTTTTGAAGATATGACTTTGAGATCACTATCTCAAAAATCTTGTCATCTATGAAGATTTTGTTATTACTGCAATCAAGTGTTTTCTCTTCATAATAGGATTAGCAACACTTTACTACTCCCACTGCATGGCAGACATTTGGCTTTTGTACAAATCTAGCATACACTTAGCTTCTCGTAACTGATGCACAAGTGCAAGAAGTTCTAGCATTTACTTCCTCAACTCTTTGAGGTGCTATCCCATTAGATAGGTCAGTACCAAGTTTTAAGGGAAGGAAGCCTTTCTTGGAATTTCCAAAAAAAAATGGAACATGTCCAAGGTGTACTACAAATGTGACAGTCCTAATACTCCTTTTTTCTTTGCTTCTGAATACCTTCAGAACTAAGATCCAAGAGGCATCTTTTGAGATCATATCTCAAGGTATGGAATAGCCAGATCGTAAAACACTTATTATCATCCTTATATCATTCCAAATGATTAGGATATTATCTACATTTAGCACGATGAACACAATGGCACTCCTACTAAGCTTCATACGGTACATCAAGATTCTATTTAAAATCATAACATTTATAATTTCATCAAATCTCATGTTCCAACTTCAAGAAGCTTATTTGAATCCACAGATGGATTTCTTTAGCTTTCACACCTTACTTTCCCCAACCATGAAGCCATGGGGCTACTTCATGTGAATATCCTCAGAGAGGTATTCTCAGAGGAATGCAATCTTGACTTACATCTTGAAGATGCAACAATCAAGTTGTGTAGCTAGGGTTAGCAATATTCTGATGATTTCAAGCATGGTTTCCAAAGAGCAAGTCTCATCGCAAGCAATGTCTTCTCTTCTGGTGTGTAGCCCATGGCTACGAACCGAGCTTTGAAGGTCTGTACCTTCTCATCAGGTTCCCTTTCTCTTGAAGATCCATTTACACCTTAATGGGTCTAACCCTTAAAGGTGGATCCTCTAGAGTCCATATACAACATTTATATATGAGGTCTACTTTAGACTTTATTGCTAATATCCATCTTTTCCATATCATGATCTTTAGGAGCTTCATCACATGAAGTCTGATCATTGTCAGACTTAACTAACACATGGAATACATCCTCAAATTCATTTGAAGAGGTGTTAGTGCTTCATCTTTAATTATCCTTTAAGTTTCTGATTTCAGGAGCCTCATTATCTTCTCAAGATTAAATGAGTTCCTACACTTCATTTTTATCTTGATTCTCAAGAGAGTCATCCTCTAAGAATCACATTCTCAGAGATGAGATCTTTTAAGAATCTCAGGGTTATAAAGTAGGTATCCAATACCATCCTTTATTTTCCTAATGAAGCAGCACTCTCAAGTGCTAGATTCCAGCTTACATGCATGGAACCTTATTAAGGACATATATTGTAGTCTCTACTACACATATATACCAGGAAACTAAGAGGATAATTATGCTAAAATTCATCATTGATCAAATCATGTCACACATGATCCAATTGTATCTCCCTACAACTCCATTGAGTTTAGGTATATTAGGAGGATTGAGATAGAAATGATATTCATATCTTCATAAGGTACTCTTTGAATTCATCTAATAGGTACTTGCTACCTTGGTTAGATCAAATTCATTTAATTTTCGTTCAAACTTTGGTTCTAAACCAAAATTGTGAAATCCTTGAACATTTCAAAGGTTTCTCAGGTAAAGAGAAGAAATCTCATATCATACATAATCATCAATAGATATCGCATATCCATGATGTTCACTATGATACAGATGATCCACATACATCAATATGTATGAGATCCCGAATACCTTGACATCTTACACCTTTCCTAAGAGAACGGTGTATTGGACATTTTACTTTGAATACAATATTCACAAGTATGTAAGATTTGAAATTTTAGACATTCTAAAGTTTCGTATTTTACTATCTACTGATCATATCAATAGACATATGTCCAAGACTCGATGCCAGATCATCGTCAAATGATCTTCTTCCTCTTATTGATCTATCAAGGTTTAATTTTCAGTATTAAAAATATCAATGAACCATTAATTAATTTTCTAATTTAGTAGAATCCACTAGATGCTAGATTACTATCTGAAATACATCCATCATAACTCTTTATGATAGGTTTATTCCAGAATTCATGTTTATTTCCAACATTTAGAAACAAACAATGAGTGTATCCTAATATCTAGGTCATAGAGACATTCTCTAAGACAAAGGGCTCTCCCACTGAAAATATGAAATCCATCTATCCAATAGAGATTGTCGCAACAATTGCACCGATATCCATGTAGATGACTATTAAACCTTAAGATCAAATTTTTAATCTTCTAATATATATGCAACCAATTACAAATGTTATTAGAAGATTGGGATACAATTATCAGACTTTATCTTATGAAATAAATAAGTCAAAGTCAATGATTATATGTAGATTATTCCGACGCTCTATCTGAGTCCTTCACTAAGGATTTTAGACAGACTTGATAGTCATACTATCAACACATCAGCTTATTGCAGTATTGGCATTCATTCAACTCTTTGGATGTCATATGGAAGTCACAGTAGTACAATCAACTCTTTGACTTTCCTTCTTCACATGGGTCCGACCCACGCTTCCATTGTGCTCTCTGATATATAAACAACCATTGTTCAAGACAAAGAATCTCTCATGTTGAATTCAAAAGATTTCAATATAAGAGTACTTCAACATTTATACATGCCTCAGTAAATTCATACAATATGAATATTATCAAGCTTCATGAATGATTAGAGTATAGACATTAGAATGATGACACTCATCATATCTACATACATCTTAACTCTTAAAGACTTAGGTTCAGGTAGGTATTCAAACATTTTAAATACATCATCTCTTTCGAGCTACCATTATGGATAATGCAGAGAACCATGTCATTCATGATTAAATGTCTAGAGCACATATGTATGCCAGAACATCTTCTTAGATTTTATAAGGATTATTTGACAATTACGATAATCATCGACATGTCACTTCCAAAGTACACTCGATGAAAGATCAAGACTATATAGACATACAAACCCTAAGGTGATGTCTGATTGTCTTATTTAATTGTCACTCCTCATTATGTTGAGGAAACTTGCACACTGCAACCACATACATTATGTGTCCAATTGCAAGTACAATATCTGGATCATGAGTCCAATCCATGATATTTTACTGGTTATTATTGAGTATAACATTGAGTGGGTTTAATGACGGATTATCTGAAATAAGAAATTTGCATAAGGGTATATAATATATATATATATATATACACATGTTTCACTTTGATTTAGGAATTTTCATATCAAAGTTGTCTTGCCTTGTCAACAATGAAAGTTCATTCCTTTAATCACTTTCAATGTAAGAGATATTCTTACCATTATATCTCTAGCAAGATCTGGGATCTCCTTTCCTATCTTCGTCACATCCCAATAATATGAGAACCTGTGACTCCGATAAAAAGAAGCGGGAACACATTCCGCCTTGCAAGTCCAACTTGCATTTCCCAATTCGGTCTTTAACACCTGGGCCCACCACTCCTAAGATGATGTTGACCCGTCATTAATTGAACCAACCGTCAACAGGCTTAATACTCGCTATACGCAATCCAATATCGCCCCAATAATATGAGGACCCGATATTGGGGTCACTACGTATGTATGACTATATATAATGAATGTAATGTATGAGTATATATGAATGTATGCAATGAATGTAATTTATGTATGTATTGAATGTAATGAATGATTGTAATGTACTCTTGCTCCGTCCTCTCCTTTCCGCCTCTGCAGAAGGCGAACACGTTGAGATCCAACTGGAATCCATATTTAGCTGCTAAGGTACTCTCTGCTTTCTCTGTAAGTATGCACTCCGCGATGATGACCTTGCCATTGTTCGGCAACGCCCTCCAACAGTTCCCCAATAACTTCAGGCAATACTCGTCACTCCAATCATGGAGAAACCACTGCAACATTACAGATCAAGTTCAATGTTTACCTTGTACAATGTGAGTCGGAGGGCAAACAAAGAATAATATATATATATATATATATCTAGATGCAGAATATCTGTTTCTGAAGGATACAGAGGAGAACAAGGATAATATAATATGCAGAAGTTGATTGTCTTTGTACACCTTCATGAAAATGGCGTCCCCACTGGGAACGTTCTCGAACATATCACCTCCAACATGTTGTATACCCGATGGAAGGCACAATTTCCATTACACAGACATGCAGGAAAGCTAAAGATAAAGGTTATTTTGGAAAATTTGAAGATAAATGTCGGATTTTGGTACCTGGGAGAGGATGTGCCTGATTGGCAACGTGTGGGAGGTCAAAGTTGATGCCATGAATGTGTGGGTACCTATTTATGACCATTTGAAGAGATGATGCACCGATTCCTCCGCCTAGGTCCACCAACGTGTGAACGTCGTGGAAGCCATCGTAGTTATCGAGGATAAGTTTCATGGCAGCGATGGAGTGATTGGACATGTCATCGAAAAACACCTCTTTGAATTTCGAATCTGTGCTCATGTACTCGAATAGCTCTGCTCCATGCGCCGCATGGAACGACGTACGTCCGTACGCCACCATATCTTTCAGGTAGTACCTATATTTCATATATCAAGCCATGCCAAATTTCACCGGTAGAAAACCAGTCACTAGGATTTCGATTTGATGTTAATATCACGATTTGTTAACGCGTATAGCAGTAGTATCTGTACCCCTTCTCTATTTTATTTTCTTCATTGTATGCTTTATGTAATTTACCCATAGGCTACTGGAATTATGTAATTATATAAGAGAGCCTAGGGCTTATTGAATAAGCAAGCTATTCATTTTTCCCAACATGGTATCAGAGCGACGGTCCTAGACCGGAGTTCTCGAAACCCTAACCCTAACCCCACCACACCCGCCGGCCTCTCTTCCTCGCTTCATCTCATCGGCGCCGCCCATCGTCATCCGAGCTCGCCGCAGCGCCGCTTCTCCGATCGCTACTGCGCGCTGTGCGCCGTAGCACACGCACGCTGTGCGCCTGGGCGCCTCCTCCTTGCACGCCTGTGCTGCAGCATCTGGGCATACCATCTCCGTGCACACTATCTCCGTGCGCGCTGTAGCCTGAGAGCGCACCTGCGCCTCCTTGTGCGTGGGCGCATCGTGTGCACCTGTGCATCCCCAGTGCGGGTGCGCGCTCGCTCTAGTGCAGATCTAGTGCACACATCCTCTGCGCGTGCATCTCCGGTGCTGTGCAGATCTAGTGCATCTCTAAGTGCGTGCACGTGCAGCCTACGTGTGATTCCTGTGCCTGCGTGTGATTCCTACGCGTGTGTAAGGGCCTAGCACGTACATCTTCATAGGGTTAGTTGCTTGAGGTCTACACATGCAACTAACCCCGTCTATGTCATTGTAGACGAAGCTCATCGTCTATCAATCGCTCCAGTCTTCCATGTCCAGTATGTCAGAAAGCAAGGCGGATATCCCATCTATTGGCGCCTTTCGTGGTCCAGCGCCTATTGTCAAGATGGACGGTACAAACTATGAACTGTGGGCTATGCAGTTCATGAGTATGATGAAGTCAACAGGTAAGAAGCACATTCTTACCGAACCTGAGCCTGCAGAGAAAACTGGAGTCAATGCCTCGTGGGAGGCCGATGATGCATATGCCAAAGTATGGTTGTCCGGTACACTGGTGATTGAGATAGCTAATGACATTCTACATCAACCCACAACCAAAGATATGTGGGACATCATGGCGGCCACGTATTCCCAGGCGAAGAATGAGACAAAGATTCTGCAACTCCAGCATGATATCTTCACTATCAAGCAGAATGGCCGCCCTCTACATTCTCTCTATACATCACTGAGAGGGATGTTCGAGAAGCTCTATAGCTTCATGCCCCTGACAGCCACGCCTGAACAACAGAAGACATATAGGAACGCGACTATGGTGGGCGTGTTCCTAGCGACGCTTGATCCTGAGTATGAGGCGGCACGATCCCAGATTTTGGCCGACTCTACTATTCCTCCTATGGAGGAAGCTTTCCATAGACTGAGTCGGATCACAGTTCCTTCCACAGCCCCTAGTCAGAATTCTTCAGCCATGGCAGCCAACAGAGGTCGCGGATTTCAACAACAGGGTCGTGGACGTAGACCTCGTGGAAGAGGTGGCCGCACTAGACCGACATGCACCTACTGTCACAGAGTTGGACACAATGAAGACACATGCTACTCAAAGCATGGATTTCCTGCATCCGCACGAGCTGCTGAGCAGATAGAGCCTCCATCTGCTGCTACTTTAGACCAACGGTTCGACGATCTAGTTTCCCGTCTGAGGGGCATTATTCCACCATCTGGCCCAGCACCGACTACAGAGCCTCAGTCTGATGCCGCTGCTTCCGCCTCCGCTTCTACCAGTACCTCGGGTAGTATACTTGCACTGAACAGTAGATCAGATACTTTACCATGGATTATGGACTCGGGCGCTACACATCACCTATGTGGCGACCAGAGTCTGCTTTCAGGATACACTCAGATCCCTCCAGGTCGGACAGTAGTGATTGCCAATGGCACTCATTCCCCCATCACTGGTCAAGGGGAGATTAGATTGACACCTTCTATGCAGCTCAAGAATGTGCTACATGCACCTGATTTTTCAATGAATTTATTGTCAATTAGTCATATTACGAAGGATCTACATTGTCGGGCAATTTTTGATCCATCTTCTTTGATTTTTCAGGATATCCATACGGGCAACGTGATTGGTCGTGGCTATGAGAAAGGAGGCCTCTACCGCCTGAATCAGACTCCTTTTGCTGGATCCTCATCGTCTTCTTCTGGACAAGTATCAACCTTATTATGGCATCTGCGTTTTGGTCATTTACCGCTTCAGAAGTTGCGTCAAGTTTTACCCTATGGTCTCCCTCACATACCTATTCAGTGTGAGGCGTGTCAGTTTGGAAAGCATCACAGGTCATCCTTTCCCAGTCGTCCAGGTCGGAGTAGTACCTCCAAGTTTGAGTTATTTCATATTGATGTCTGGGGTCCGAGTCGTGTACCTGATTATTAGGGACACAGATTTTATATAGTATTTGTGGATGATTTCTCTAGAGTGTCATGGGTGTTTCTGATGAAAAATAAATCTGAAGCAGGAAATATCATTATCCATTTTCTGAATGAAATACAAAATGTTTTCTCCACATCTGTGAAGTTTGTGAGAAGTGATAATGCTTTAGAGTTGTGCACCAATATTCTTGCCAATTATTACTCCTCAAAAGGGATTATTCACCAAACATCTTGTGCTCATACATCTCAACAGAATGGGATTGCTGAAAGAAAACACCGTCACCTTCTTGATGTCACAAGATCACTCCTTATACAGAGTCATGTTCCCTACTCCTACTGGGGTGATGCAGTTCTCACTGCATGTTACATAATCAACCGTATGCCTTCTTCTGTCTTGAATGAACAGATTCCGTTTTCACTCATTCATCCTGGCAAGGATCTGTTCACTCTTACTCCTCGTGTGTTTGGGTCGGTTGCATTTGTCCATCAGTTGTCGCCTGGTACTGACAAGCTCTCTCCTAGGGCTGTCAAGTGTGTCTTTGTTGGGTACTTCAGAACTTAAAAGGGGTACAAGTGCTTTGATCCTCTGCGTCGGTGGTATATGATCAGTGCAGATGTTACATTTTTTGAATCTGTTATGTATTTTTCAGCATCAGGAGATAAGCAGCTAGCACCTATACCTCCTGATGCCATATACATGACACCACCACCTCAGATGCCGTCACCACCACCACCTCATATGCCCTCACCCCACCACCACCACCACCACCTATCTCACCGCTACCGTTCTACTATACCCGCAGGCGACCTCCCGCTCATGGTCATGACTCGTCCACTAGCTCGCCTATGGTATGTAATGAAAATATTACTGTTGATGGATCTGACGATATGTCTGAGCAGGATATGGTGCAGGGGCCAGATGAGACTACAACTGATTTGGTTGTTCCCATTGCTCTACGCAAGTCACAGAGGAGATGTGCTAAATATCCATTATCAACATCCGTATCTTTTGAGAGGCTATCTGGAGATTTCAGGTCATTTGTTGTGGCACTTTCAGCTATAGGTATTCCAAGGAATCATCATGATGCTCTACAGGATAGCAGATGGCGGCTAGCAATGGAGGAAGAAATGGCGGCACTTCAGTCCAGAGGAACTTGGAGTTTGGTTCCTATACCTCCAGATGTGAACCCAGTAAGCTGCAAGTGGGTGTTCACAGTGAAGCACAATGCAGATGGCTCTATTGACAGGTACAAGGCGCGTCTGGTTGCACGTGGCTTCACACAGACATACGGGGTGGATTACCTTGACACATTCTCGCCTGTGGCACGTCATTCCACTCTACGGATCTTGTTGTCAGTTGCAGTTGCTCGAGACTGGTCGTTTCATCAGTTGGACGTGAACAATGCATTCCTATATGGAGATTTGCAGGAAGAAGTTTATATGCAACAGCCACCTGGTTTTGCTGTTGAGGGGGAGTGTTCCAAGGTATGCAGGTTACATAAGGCTATCTATGGCCTTAAGTAGAGCCCCAGAGCATGGTTTCAGAAGCTCTCGGATCTCTTCGAGAAACAATGATACAAACGCTCCAATGCTGATCATTCCTTGTTTGTACAGAAGACTGCTAGAGGTATCATTGTCATTATGGTTTATGTTGATGACATCTTGATTACAGGAGATGATGAGCAGGGCATAGAGCAGGCGAAAGAAATGTTGGGTAGTGAATTTGTCACTAAGGATCTTGGTGTCCTTAGATATTTTCTGGGGCTTGAATTTGCTAGAAATTCATATGGGCTAGTAATGTCACAAAGGAAATATGTTACAGATCTGTTGAGTGAAACAGGTATGCTTGGGTGTCGACCTGCTACGACACCAATGGATCCCAGCATGAAGCTTTATGAAGATAACATAGAGGAGGTGGACAGGAGAAGATACAGAGAACTGGTAGGCAAACTGTTGTATGTCACGATCACTAGACCAGATATATTATTTGTAGTGAGTCGTGTGAGCCAGTTCATGGAGCAACCACGCCAGGTGCATATGGATGCAATAATATGATTCTTAGATATCTCAAATCTTCTCCAGGTGCAGGTCTGCTATTCAAGAAAGGAAAGGGGATTTCTATCTCAGCATGTGCAGATGCAGACTATGCAGGATGTCCCAAGGATAGGAAGTCCACCTCAGGGTATACCGTCTATGTTGGAGATGCCCTAGTCTCATGGAGAAGCAAGAAACAAACGGTGGTAGCTAGATCTAGTGTTGAATCCGAATATAGGGCTATGGCCCAGGCTACTACAGAAATGATGTGGGTGAAAGCTGTGCTTACAGATCTATGTTTAGATGTACCACTTCCTATGAACTTGGAATGTGATAATCAGGCTACCTTGTTCATTGCAAACAACCCAGCATTCCATGAGCGGACCAAGCACATTGAGGTGGACTGTCACTTCATACGTGACATGATTCAGAAAGGATTCATTGCTACGTCTCATGTTACCTCAGAGAATCAGACTGCGGATATATTCACCAAAGCATTGCTACGAGGCCCATTTCAGAAGTGTGTTTCCAAGCTGAGCATGATTGATATCTATGCTCCATCTTGAGGGGGAGTGTTAACGCATATAGTAGAAGTATCTGTACCCCTTCTCTATTTTATTTTCTTCATTGTATGCTTTATATAATTTACCCATAGGCTACTCTCCTATATAAGAGAGCCTAGGTCTTATGGAATAAGCAAGCTATTCATTTTTCCCAACACGATTATTATAATCTTACTTTGTCGCTTAATCTACAATGTGTCAAAATCTCAGATCCAGTCCGGCGTAGAGTTTGAATCTCTTGTCGAGGAAGAATTTTCAAAGTTTTCCCCAATCACTTATTCATATTAGAGGAGGGAGAAGCGAATGAATCCTCTGTTGTTACAACAGGAGTTGTAACCCAAGGGAATACCTGTGAGCATTATCCGATCCTTATCGATCAGTTGCTCAACTTTACAGCACCCATCTGCTTTCGAAGGAGAATGGAGAAAGATTTTCATAGAAACCCTCCATTTCTCCCGTATCACTTGTAATGCATCGAACCCACTTTCCCAATTATTTAACATTTATATTATAACTATGGTTTTCATTACTTTTTGCTATAGATCCATTATGCATATTGATTTGGCATAAACTTCGTTATAAACATTATATGCATTGTGTAACTTAATTTGCAAAATCAGATCTCCGAGTATCTTTTAATATGTTATAATACGTCATACATACGTTGTAATGAATGTAATGCACGAATGTAATGTATGAGTGTAATGTATGAATGTAATGTATGAATGTAATAAATGTATGAATGTAATATATGTATGATTGCAATGTATGTATGAATGTAATGTATGTTTGAATGTATGAATGAATGTAATATGTATGATTGTTCGTAATGTATGAATGTATGTAATGTATGAATGTATGTAACGTATGCATAAATGTATTGTATGTACGAATTTAATGTACGTATTAATGTAATGTATGTATGAATGTAATGAATGAATTTAATGTATGAATGTATGTAATGTATGTATGAATGTAATGTATGTATGAATATAATGTAAATATTAATGTAATGTATGTATGGATGTAATGAATGAATACAATGTATGAATGTTGTAGGGAAAAATGAGAGAATTGTTTACTCCTAGGATCCCTAGGCTCTCTTGTATAAAGGAGAGACCTATGGGTAAGTTACATATGATAGAGATGATAATAGGAAAACAAGAATGCAATACAAATATATAAATATATATCTCTACCCTCCCCCTCAAGATGGAGCATAGATGTCAATCATGCTCACCTTGGATGAGCGGAACGGCCCTCTGCGAAAAGTCTTAGTTAAAATGTATGTAGTTTGATCCCCTGAGATGACATGAGAAGTAACGACAAGTCCTTTCTGAAGCATGTCCTTCGTGTAGTGACAATCCACTACAATATGCTTGGTTCTCTCATAAAAAGCAGGATTGTTTGCAAATAGGGCTGCTTTGTTATCACATTGTAGTTCCATAGGAATGGGTACATCTATATGTAAATATGCTAGTACAACACGAACCCACATCATTTTTGTACTTGCTTGTACCATAGCTCTATATTCAGACTCGGCACTGGATCTGGCTACAATAGTTTGTTTCTTACTCCACCAAGAAACAAGAGATACAATAGTTAGTTTCTTACTCCACCAAGAAACAAGAGAGCTACCAAAAAAATTGCAAAGCTTGAAGTGGAATTCATATCCTTTGGACATCAAACATAATCAACATCAACGCATGCAGAAACATTAAGTGTTCCCCCCTTTTGAATAATAAACATGTGACTGGGGAAGACTTTAGATATCTCAAAATCATATATACAACATCCATATGTACCTGTCGAGATTGTTCCAAGAATTGACTCACTCAGCTGACTGCAAATGAGATATCTGGTCTGGTTATAGTAACATTTTTTGATAAAAAAGAGAATGATCTCCCATTGTGGGAGCCATCGCGCTCATTATTTCATTAACTAAAGGTTAGAATACATTACCATGATAGCTAGAGACGGTACAGGGAATTAGAATGATACACAGCATTTTCGCAATAAAACCTCTGAGTGTTGAAGATCACGCCATTTCTCCTTGCCCAAATGGACCACAGAACAACAGATTACTTGGCACAATCATCCGTAAAGTTACTCCCTACCATTCTAATCGACCTCCAAAACTCCTCCACCCCATCTGTCGCCGCCCAATCACACTCGGTCTCTCTCCAAACCCGCGCAGATGTTGGGCATTTGAAGAACAAGTGGTCTGAGTCCTCCACTAATCCAACACACTTGTCGCGTAGACTATCTTCCGAATGAAACAATGTTTCCCTCCTTGATTTATCAATCAAACAACCTTCTCATAAATCAGAGAAACATATTAACTATGCACGGAATCTTTACTGCCCACACTACCTTCAAGTCCTGGCATTGTTCCGTATCCTGTTCCTCAAACACATTCCTCAGCTCCCAGTATATTTTCCTCACAGAATATCTGGCTCCTCCCCATTTAAAATGGTACATATCCTGCATAAAAACTCCATGTGGGGGGACCTCCCCTAAAAGTCTAAGAAATTCCTCCAGGCGTTGGTCAGACAGATCGAAGACAAACACCGACAACCAAGTGTCGGAGTCCACTACCTGCAGTAGTGAGCACTCCTTCGATGCCACCATTGCAAACAGTCTTAGAGATCTTATCTCCAGGGTACCATCCCCTGACCAGTCATCACGCCAAAATCTAAAAACTCAGCCAACTCTCACTCTTGGATGTAGTCTATGAGAAATATGTGGCAGTACCTCACGTATTCCTGTCTAAAGCGGAGACTGAAAACACACTCTTCCTACCACCAATTCCCCTCTGATGTCGTAGAGCTTCCTGACAATGGTAGCCGCAAGCACATCGACAATCCCCAAATACGAATATCCCACTTGGCGATCATCACCTCATCCCAGCTGACTAGGTGTATCATGGACCTTTGTTGTTTCCCATCCGACCAAAAGAACCTCCTCATCAGAGCCTCGATTTTCTTCCCGACTCCCTCCCTCATCAATCAGGTAGAAAAGAAGAATATCAAAATTGATGACAGAACATGTTTTAAAAGAACCAACTTCCCCCCTAGAGATCATAATCACTTTCCAACATGCTAGCCTTTGCTCCATCTTTTATACCACTGCATCGCAGCCTGATTTCTTCAATTTTCCCGCCACCAGTGGCAATCCCAGGTAGGATATTGGAAGTTCCCCCATTGGGCAGCCGGTCAACCTTGCCAGATTTGAGAGTTCTGCCTCTTCCATTTCAAAAGCAACCACAATCGACTTGTGCCTGTTTATCTCGAGGCCCGAGATAGCACTGAAGATCTGCACTATTTGAGCTGCATTGGTGTTCTGCTCCTCCGACCCCCTAAGAAACCGAATTGTATCATCCGCATACTGCATGATTGGTATAGAAATATTCTCATGCTGAAAGCCTTCGCACCACCCGATGTTGACAGCCCGCTTAAGCAAGACTACCAAAGCATCTGCTACCAGTACGAAAAGCATATGAGCTAACGGGCAGCCTTGTTGCACTCCCCTTTGTGGCTGAAAGAATCCTCCTTGTGGTTTTCCGTTCACCAAGATTGAATATGAAGAAGTTGTGATGCATCTCTTCATCCATTCTACTCACTAAAATGGGAAACCTATCTTCCGCAGGAATGGCCACAAGAACTTCCAGTCGACACAGTCATAAGCCTTGGCATAATCAATCTTCCACATGGCCCTTTTTTTGACCTCTTCCACTCGAGACAGATCTCGGAGGCTATCACCGGTCCGTCCGACGTTTGTAGGGGTTCCGGATTGGCAGTCCTCGAGATGGGCATCAGTCAAATGCACTATGGAACCGAGGATGAGGGTCAGAGCTAGCTTTGTCAGCAGAGTCAGACAAGGTCGTAAAGAAAGAGTCAGAGGTAGGCTTGGACGATTCGTTGCTTGCAGTCTGATTTTCTTAGCAAGAAGGTCTGACTCCATACCACTAATAGGTAAGGACGGAGGACGCGTACTCTCGAGGCTGGGTCAGACATCGCTCATCTTCCTCTAGTTCTCTACCTGCCGTGGGACTTGACACACATGTTTTGTACCCTCCTACTACTTAACTTATCCCGCCTTCTGCTACTATATATCTAGCAGCTGGTCGGACCCCTTGGGTTATCTTATCATCTTTGACGGGCTCATTTTCTCCTTTACCTGACCACTTTTCTTTTCACCTCACCAGGCTTGGTTCGGCGGACACAGTCCCGACTGATAACCATGGAGAGTTGCGACTTACGACCCGTTAAGATCCGTGCTCTCTTGCTTCATTGGGTTTCCCAGAGTGACCTTCCTTAAAGCACCTAATGCCCCTGACGGAAAGAATGGAGTGCTCTCCTGACCTCATCCCCACCTTTGCTTCTCAAGTAGAACTAGCTAATTAGTCGATCTTAGACTCCTTCCCTTTTGTGTAAATGACCCAACGGCGAATTAACAACTTGTGGACCCCGATTCCATCTCTCGAGCCCCGAGGAAACCCCCCCTTCCCCCCCGGGCCCCCGAACCCCGGTATTTTGACTCATTATATGTGGGCACCTGATATTTATGACTAGAATGATAGTTGACTGCTCCTGAAGCACCACTGAATCCATGAAAGTCTTTAGTCGATTTGCCTGAATCTTGGCCACAATCAGGTAGATGCCATTGGAGTGCGCAATAGGCCTGAAATCGTCAACCATCAGTGGCAACTCCTTCTTGGTAAGGTGGAACAATAGAGCCCTGTTGACCTTCTCAAAACCTCTATTCCCTTCTCTGAACTCGTTCACCAATTAGAGGACCTCCTCTTTGACCAATACCCATAACTCTTTGTAAAACAACACTTGGAAGCCATTTGGACTGGGTGCATCATCTGCGTTCAACCCCCACATCGCCCGCTTCACCTCCTCCTCCGTAAAGGGGCAACGAGAGCCTCCGCCTTCTCGTCGGACAACGTCCGTACTCCTCTTCCCAACCATCCCCAGCCTTCTCTAGTTCTTCTTCTCGATGATTCAGCGAAATGATTTCACAAAGCACTCCCTATTCGTGCTTCCCCTGATATTCTTACCCCCCCCCCCCCCCCCATTTCAATTTTGTGTTAGAAGTTTTTCCTCCATCCCCCTGATGCCATGGTTCGGAAGAATCTCATATTGGTGTCCCCTTCTTTCAACCACTTTTGTCTAGATCTTTGACTCCAATCTACCTTTTCCTTCTTGTCCCCCCTCTAATAGTTCCTCGAGGAAACCCATTCTCTCTATTAACTCCTCCTGATCGAGACCTCTCCCATCGTCTAAGCCATCCAACCAGGCGACACCATCCCGAGCCTCCTCCCTTTTAGCCCTCCGCCTAGCATTCACCTCCCTTACGAAGTTGGTAAGGAATGACCTTAGCAACTGCAGTTTTGTTGGCAACCTTTCTATAGTGGAGCCCTCCGGGGACTACCTTCTCCATAGCTTCTCAATCTCTCCTCTGAAGCCTTCCTTGAGTAGCCATCTCCATTCAAAACGGAAAAAGAATATATTTCTTCTTTCCTCTCCAGAAAATCATAGGATTGGCATGTGGTCAGAGTGAGCCCGCGGTAACGCCCATTCCCATGACATAGGGAATTTTTCCATTCCTTCAGGAGATAAAAAGAGTCTGTCCAATCTGGAGCGCGCCTGCATGTTGCGCCAAGTGAAGGTACAACTATCAGCATTTATAATCGATAGGACCAAAGCATGGGCCACTCTTTGAAACTCTTCTGAACCATGGTTGCCTCCTCTGCTCCGCTGGGGGCGGTCATCCACGAGAAGTGTAATGTTAAGGTACCCCCCAACGATCCACACTCCGGAGGCATACGTTTCCCTCAGCTGCTCTAGTTCAGTCTCCAAAGGGCCTCCCTCATTACCCATCGGGCCGTAGACCTTTATGATATGTAAAACCACGTTGTCAGTTCTCCTTTTAAGCCTGATAATCAAACAAAACAATGACCTCGACTCCTCTAATAATTCGAAGGAGTCTCTCTTCTCGCCAGTCAATAAACCTCCCGACGCTTCTTGTGTCGTCAGCTCCGCTAGATTGTACCTGCCACCTCCATCCATATCCCGTCTGACCTCGTGAACACCCCTAGCCAACTTTGTTTCCTGGAGAAGAAAGATATCTGCACCGACCTCCATAAATAGATTTCTAACCCCAATCCTCTTTTCGGGGCGATCGAACCCCCTTACATTCGAAGAGAGAGTCTTCATTTATTAACAGGTTGAGAATCCTATTTCTTCGGCGGAACAACGCCCAACTCTTCCATTGTACTTCTGTCTAAGATACTGAAGCGGTTCCAATGAGCCTTCAAGTTGGTGCAAGTAGTAAGCACCACTTGCGTATTTGTCTCGCTGGCCCCTGAGCCGAATCTTGTCGCTCTTCTCAGTCTCATCTCTGTTATGCGAGGATGCTTTCTCGTATAGCAGACTCCAAATCTAATACTCTCTTCCTCCTGGCAAAGAGCTTTGACCATACCATGTTTGGCTTCACCTTGACTAAAATATCGGGCATCAATTTCCTCTTCTGCCACCCGAAACATCCCCTCATCAGGCTCCCCCTGATCTCGTGGGGGTAGCAATTGCTTTCCCCTTCCAGATGAGCCTGCTTCGCACCCGCCAAGCTCCCAATCACCTGCACAGACCATTCCTTCGGTGTCGACGGACCTGATCCGGATACCGCTCTCCGACCCCTCCTTGAGTTTCCCCCCAGCGGGGAGTAAACCTTATGGTACACCTCTGTCTTGACGCCTGGGAAACTCCCTTCCGGAAACCCTACAGTGAGTTACACCCGTTCTATGTGTTCTCTGCATAGACCGCCAACTCCGCTTAGAGAGTTCTCCATGTCGCCCCGAGAAGAGGGTCCGCCCTGGTTAACGCTCTGTTATGTCGCACTGAGGATTGTCGAAAGGCATTCCGGTTCATTTTTCTCCTATACCCACTCATCCCTTAGGAGGATCCCTTGGTTGGATCCTGATTTAGCAAGATGGAAGTCCGGCTCCGTATAGATCCTGAGATCTGTAGCCCTTACCCGCTTGCCCGCTTCTGTCGGATCCTCCTATAGGATCCTGTAATCTGATCGGTGTGGGTATCAGAGGTACGCTTGTCGGATCCTGAGATCTATTGTCCATGCCCGCTTGCATGCTTCCGCCGAGTCCTCCTACCGGATCTTGTAACCTGATCTCTGCGGGCACCTGAGGTCCGCTTTTTGGGACTCCTAATGCCAACCGACGCCAGTTGCGTCTTCGTGGTCTTAGTTGCAGGAGTAGTCAGCATCGGGTTACGCGAAATGGGTTGGCCCACCTCAGACTCTTCACGGGTTGAGAAACTCCCCATCGAAAAGGCATCGAAATGAAGAAGGCACGGAAGATGAAGAGACTTTCTGGCGATTCCGCTACCCCTTTGCTCGGTTGCTGCCTCACTAGCGTTCCCGACGCTCCTCCGCTCGATCGTTGTCCCTATTGTAACATCCGACGTCTGTGGCTTGAGGTCGCGTTCTTAGCCCCAAGCACGGGCCACCAGCCCTACCCCGGCTATCTCCAGATTGACAATCTTCCCTTTCACCGGTACTCTCCACCACCTGAACTTCGACAAGGTGAGATTCCTTACCTGGAGGATAGTGTCAAGCAACTCCCTCGGACGACATCCCATGCTTTCCAGCTCGATCACCTCCACTATTTCGGCTAGCAACGACCGGATTTTGTGCAGTCCCCGATTGCCAAACCGAATGTGCCTCACGCATATACGATCTAGCGGCTCTGCGATCAAGAGCCCATCGTTGGCCCGCACCATCCGCCATCTGAGCTATGTCCATCCCTCCCTTGATCATCGCAACAGTTCGTTTGCCTCCATCCCACTTAGGCCTCTTACTAGCACACACCTTAGGGTCACTTGAGCTACATCCCCGTGGAAGCATGATGCTGAGACCACCCCCACATTTGACTAGCTACGGAATAAGGTCTCCAATCCACCTCCTTCTCCAACTAGCAAGGCGCCACCTCGGTCTACAGTCAGGTTGTACGGACAATTTTTGCTCGTATGCGACGATCGGTCATACCGGAAATAGTGGATCGGCTCACGGCATTGTCGAGCCCAGTGTCGCAGTGAGCCGCAGCGGAAACATCCCCTCTTGAAAGGATCAACGAAGATCGATGTCGATCTCCCTGCTTTTCTAGCTTGAGACAAACCATTCCCTTTCTTCGGACTACGACCCACCCGCTCCCATCTGCTCCGGCAGCCACGCTCTTCTTCCAAAATAAGGATAGATATATGGTTGTTCTAAATAGAAGTTACAGAAATCAGGATAGAGATCTGGTTATAGTAACATAAAGAAGCTTCCCAACTATTTCTCTGTATCGTTTTCTGTCCACCTCTTTTGTATCATCATCATATAGCCTCATGCCAAGATCCATAGGAGTGGTGGCCAGCCGACATCCAATCATTCCTGTCTCAGCTAGCATATCTGTCACATACTTCTATTGTGTATGTTGAGATAAATATATCTCATGTTTTTTTTTTATGTTTTATATTTCTCTATGTACTTATCATGTAATTAACCCAAGGGCTTTTCTCCTATATAAGAGAGCCCTCGGTCTATTCTAATTGTGTGTTTTCTTTTCTCCCAACATGCCATCGGAGCAATGGTCCTAGACCGGGGTTCCCATATCCCACCCTAAACCCTAACCCTACACGCCTCCTCCTAGCTGATTCCTAGCAAATTCTAGCCCCAAGAAGTATCGTAAGGTGCCAAGGTCCTTAATAACAAACTATTGTCTTAGGAAATCTTTTGCCCTTTTTGTCCCATGTATGTCATCACCTGTGACTAATATATCATCAACGTAAACCATAATAACCATTGTGCCACTTGGGGTTCTCTGTACAAACAATGAATGATGCACATTTGACCTCTTAAATCCCTGCTTCTCAATTAAGTTCGAGAGCTTCTGAAACCATGCCCTAGGACTCTGTTTGAGGCCCTATTGCCTTATGAAGTCTACAAACCTTCAATTACTCCCCCTCAGTAGTAAAATCAGGAGGTTGTTGCATATAGACCTCCTCCTGTAGATCCCCATACAAAAAGGCATTCTTAACATCAAGCTGAAAGAGAGACCAGTCACGTACCACAACAATAGAGAGAAGAATCCGTAGAGTATAATGACGAGCCACAGGAGCGAATGTGTCTAGGTAATCCACGCCATATGTTTGAGTGAAGCCACGAGCAACCAGTCTAGCTTTGTACTGATCTAGACTCCCATTTGCACGGTGTTTAACATTATACACCCACTTACAACTTACGACAGAAGCCCCAGCAAGAGCAATCACCACACTATTTTTCTATATCGTTTCCTGTCCACCTCTTATGTATCATCGTCATATAGACTCATGCTAAGCCCCAAGAAGTATCGTAAGGTGCCAAGGTCCTTAGTAACAAAATATTGTCGCAGGAAATCTTTTGCCCTTTTATCCCATGCATGTCATCACCTATGACTAATATATCATCAACATAAACCATAATAACCACCGTGCATCTTGGGGTTCTCTGTATAAACAATGAATGATCTGCATTTGCCCTTTTAAATCCCTGCTTCTCAATTAAGTCTGAGAGCTTCTGAAACCATGCCCTAGGACTCTGTCTGAGGCCATATATTACCTTATGAAGTCTGCAAACCTTCAAATAGTCCCCCTCAACAGTAAAATCGGGAGGTTGTTGCATATAGACCTCCTATAGATCCCCATACAAAAAGGCATTCTTAATATCAAGCTGAAAGAGAGACCAGTCATGTACCACAGCAACAGAGAGAAGAATTCATACAATAGAATGAGAAGCCACAAGAGAGAATGTGTCTAGGTAATCCAAGCCATATGTTTGAGTAAAGCCACGAGCAACCGGTCTAGCTTGTACTGATATAGACTCCCATCTACATGGTGTTTAACATTATACACCCACTTACAACTTACGACCCAACAGGAATAATCACACCAAACTCCATGTACCACGTAAATACAATGCAGCCATCTCTTCTTCCATAGCCAACCACCACCGACTATCTTTCAAAGCCTCCTCATAATTTCGTGGAATGTCCACATCAGATAATGCAATACCAAATTTCCTGAAATCACCAGTCAAGCACTCAAAGGAAACCATGGATGCTAAAGGATAAGATGCACAACTACGCTTCTGCTTCTGAAGCTCAATAGGGAGGTCTAGATCGACAACCTCCACATCCTTCCCTTGTAAGGAGTCCGGCTCAAGCAATCCAACAGATCCAATCTTAGGAACTATGTATTCAGAACCTACCTCATGCATTTTAGATGATGAGCGATGACCATGAGCAGAAGCAGGATGACATATATAATGGTTCGGCAATGGTGGGATAGGGAGAATGGGACCAGGAAATAAGGGAGGATGTGAAGATGGTGGTGTTGGTTGAAATGGTGTGAGGAAGGTGATGAAGGTGGTGGGTTTAAAGATGGTGAAGGTGGTGGTGGCATATGGATTTCATCATCAAGGTCTGACGAAGTCAAACGATCACCTGTAGGAGAACAGTACATCACATACTCGAAAAAAGTGACATCATCACACACATAATACTTCATATGCAATGGATCATAACATCTATAATCCTTTTGTGTCCTTGAGTACCCAACAAAAACACACTTGACTGCCTTAGGAGAGAGCTTGCCAATACTTGGAGGAAGTTGGTGGAAAAAAGCAATTCGAGCCAAATACGCGAGGAGTAAGTGAGAATAGTTCTTTCTCAGGAAAATGCAAGGGAAAAAGGAATTTTCTCACCCAAGATTGACGACATCATACGATTAATAAGATAAACATGTCGTAAGAACAGTTTTTTCTCATGACTATGAATGAGAGGAGTTCTGGTAATGTCAAGCAAATGACGAGGCTTCCTTCTGCAACACCATTTTGCTGGGAAGTATAGGCACATGATGTTTGATGAATAATACCACGAGCAGAAAAATATTTAGCAAGAGTATGAGTACAAATTCCAAAGCATTATCAGTACGTACAAATTTAACAAACGAAGAGAAAATGTTCTGCACTTCATTGATAAAGTTCTTAATAACATCTCCAGTATCATATTTATTCTTTAATAAAAGACCCAAGAAAAATGAGAGAAATCATCGGCAATGACAAGATAAAACTTGTATCCCTGATGATCATGAACACGACTTGGACCCCAAATATATATGTGAAATAACTTAAAAATGGAGGTACTGCTTCGACTCTGATGACTGGAGAAAGTAGATCGATGATGCTTTCCCAACTAACACGCCTCACATTAAAAGAACGAGTGAGGAGAAATCTGAGGGCAGAACACGACACAATTTCTGGAGCGGGAGATGTCAAAGCACATGTGCCATGTAAAGGGAGAGACGGGTCCAACAGAATGGGAGGAAGTGCCAGCATAAGGTGTGCGAACCAAACGATAGAGACCACCCTGCTCACGGCCACATCCAATCACCTTGCCCGTGAGGATGTCATGAAATAAAAGAGAAGATGGATAAAATAGCTCGACAATGTAAATCTTCTGTAATATGACTAATAGATAGCAAATTCAAAGAAAATTCAGGTGCATGAAGCACATTCTGGAGGCGCATAAAGGGTGTTAGGCTAATCTCCCTCTATCCAGTGATCGAGGAATGAGTCCTATCTGCTAGGAGGTCCACTTCCACAAAACTGAGAAGGGCCTCCTCGACCTCAGGAGGCAGCCATTGTCGAGGAAGTCTGACTGGCAGGAGTAGATGGAATAGTGATCCTACCGAGTCGGCGGAAAGCTTCCTCCATGGGAGGAATAGTGGCATCTGCCAGAATATGAGATCGAGCAACCTCATACTCAGTGTTAAGGGCTGCTAGGAATATGCCTCCCATGGTGGCAATCCTTTAAGTCTTCTGTTGCTCATGAGTGATGTAAGAGGCATGAAACTGTGGAGCTTCCCGAACATCCCAAGCAAGGATGTATATAACGAATGAAGAGGCCGTCCATTATGCTTGATAGAGAAAATATCGTGATGGAGTTGCAAAACCTGTCTCATTCCTTGCCTTAGAATAGGTAGTAGCAAGGATATCCCACATCGCCTTGGCAGTGGGTTGATGCAACACATCATTGGCAATCTTTGTTGCCTAACCTCCGTCTACCCATTCACTGTAAAGATCTAACCCATGAGATGATATTCATTTTTTTTACATATCGATAATATTAAACAGTCCAAGCTTCTTGACATTGGTCCTTAAGTTCATTTTCCGAACACTATCACAACCCAACAAAAGCTTGATAATTTTGGGTACTTAGTGGTATGGACGTACAGCAAGGTAGAGGGAAAATGGAAAACTTCATCTATGTAGTTATTCTCTTTAAATCGACTATATCTACTAGGAATTGAGATAACCAATGTAATGTTATGTCTTGTGTTCTCAAGCATTTAAATTTAAAGGATGACATATTTGGACTTCAGAACAAGTAACCAACGAACGAGCAATGAATTTACCCTCTTGTTCAGCTAATCTTGATAACACCATACAGATGCAGGACAACGTGATTCCATTCAACCCTGCAATCTTGATTACTTTGATACATGTATATATTTCCAGATAATGTAGTAGTAGTGGAGCTGGAGCATTCCTAATTTCCTAATAAATTATCCCCACTGATATAATTCTATCTCTACTTGTGATAAGTTAAAAGAGAGGCATCATCACCCAATTTTGTCATGGAATGATATTAAACTCTTCTACGTATTCCTTTGCATTTTTCTTCTATGTGCTAAAGCTTGCACACGGATTCATAATGCTCCAACTCCTATTATTATGATGTGGAATTCCTGGGTCTGCTGCTGCCAGCATCATTCTTCTGCAGATATTCTGATCGTAATTATATCTCATTACAGATCATATAACGTCAATCTATGACATGGACTTTGAAAATGGATTTATTTTAAACGGTAGTAATTACCAACATGCATGAGCCTTGTAATGAATATCTAAGTATACACGTATGATCTTGTGAAAAATTCATGATATCAAAAAAAAAAGATGAACATGGATATCATAGCGCAATACTAGTCAAGTATTCAGTTCGCAGATTGTCATTTCTTAAATCAGGGCATATTACAAAGAAACTGTTGGAGACAGGCAACAAGTTGTGCCGTCAATCCCTTTTGGATGGTGTTAACGCATATAGTAGTAGTATCTGTACCTCTTCTCTATTTTATTTTCTTCATAGTATGCTTTATGTAATTTACCCATAGGCTACTCTCCTATATAAGAGAGCCTAGGGCTTATGAATAAATAAGCCACTCATTTTTCCCAACATGGTTCAGAGCGACGGTCCTAGACCGGAGTTCTCGAAACCCTAACCCTAACCCCACCACACCCGTCGGCCTCTTCTTCTTGCTCCATCGGTGCCGCCCGAGCTCGGCTCTGCTCCATCGCCTCCGCGCCTCCGCGTGTAGTGCACGCGCGCTGTGCGCCTGTGCGCATCTCCAGCGTGCCTGCGCGCCTCGCATCGCCTCCTTGCAGCGCCTGTGCTGCAGTGCCTGTGCGTGCCTCCTTGCGCGTGCATTTGTAGCGCATCTCCAGTGTGCGCGCTGTAGCATCCTTGCGCCTGCGCCTTGCACGCGCATCTCCAGTGCCTTTGTGCGCCCCCTTGCGTGCGCTATAGCATCCTTGCGCGCATCCTTGCGCGCCTGTAGCTCCTGTGCGACATCACCTGTGCGCGATCATCTGCGCGCGTGCATCTTCTCTGTACCAGCATGTGATTCCTACGCGCGTGTAAGGCTTAGCACACACATCTTCATGGGGTTAGTTGCTTGAGGTCTACACATGCAACTAATCCCGTTTATGTCATTGTAGACAAAGCTCATTTTCGGTAAATCGCTCCAGTCTTCCATCTCCAGTATGTCATAAAGCAAGGCGGATATCCCATCTATTGGCGCCTTTCGTGGTCCAGCGCCTATTGTCAAGATGGACGGTACAAACTATGAACTGTGGGCAATGCAGTTCTTGAGTATGATGAAGTCAATAGGTAAGAAGCACATTCTTACCGAACCGGAGCCTGCAGAGAAGACTGGAGCCAATGCCTCTTGGGAGGCTGATGATGCATATGTCAAGGTTTGGCTATCTGGTACGTTGGCTATTGAAATTGCCAATGATATCCTACATCAACCCACAGCCAAGGATATGTGGGATATTCTGGCGGCAACATACTCTCAGGAGAAGAACGAGACGAAGATTCTGCAACTTCAGCATGACATATTCACAATCAAGCAGAATGGTCGCCCTTTACATTCTCTCTATACATCACTGAGAGGGATGTTCGAGAGATTTATAGCTTCATGCCTCTTACTGCCACGCCAGAACAGCAGAAGACGTACAGGAATGCGACCATGGTGGGTGTGTTCCTGGCTGCACTCGATCCAGAGTATGAGGCGGCACGATCACAGATTTTGGCTGACTCAACTATTCCTCCCATGGAGGAAGCTTTTCATAGATTGAGTCGGATCACACAGTTCCTTCCACAACCACGAGTCAGAATTCATCAGCTATGGCAGCTAACAGAGGTCGCGGATTTCATCACCAGGGTCGTGGACGTGGAGCTCGTGGAAGGGGTGGCCGCACTAGGCCAACATGTACCTACTGTCACCGAGTTGGACACAATGAAGATACATGCTACTCGAAGCATGGATTTCCTGCATCCGCACGAGCTGCTGAGCAGATAGAGCCTCCATCTGCTGCTACTTCAGACCAACGGTTCGATGATCTAGTTGCCCGCCTGAGGGGCATCATTCCACCATCTGGGCCCAGTACTGACTACAGAGCCTCAGTCTGATGCCGCTGCTTCCGCCTCCGCTTCTACCAGTACCTCAGGTAGTATACTTGCACTGAACAATAGTAGATCAGATACTTTACCATGGATTATGGACTCGGGCGCTACACATCATCTATGTGGCGACCAGAGTTTGCTTTCAGGATACCCTCAGATCCCTCCAGGTCGGACAGTCGTGATTGCCAATGGCACTCATTCCCCCATCACTGGTCAGGGGGAGATTAGATTGACATCTTCTATGTAACTCAAGAATGTGCTACATGCACCTGATTTTTCAATGAATTTATTGTCAATAGTCAAAATTACGAAGGATCTACATTGTCAAGCAATTTTTGATCCATCTTCTTTGATTTTTCAGGACATCCATACGGGCAACGTGATTGGTCGTGGCTATGAGCAAGGAGGCCTATACTGCCTGAATCAGACTCCTTTTGCTGGATCCTCATCCTCTTCTGGACAAGTATCAACCTTATTATGGCATCTGCGTTTTGGTCATTTACCGCTTCAGAAGTTGCGTCAAGTTTTACCCTATGGTCTCCCTCACACACCTATTCAGTGTGAGGCGTGTCAGTTGGGAAAGCATCACAAGTCGTCCTTTCCCAGTCGTCCAGGTCGGAGTAGTACCTCCAAGTTTGAGTTATTTCATATTGATGTCTGGGGTCCGAGTCGTGTACCCGATCATCAGGGACATAGATTTTATATAGTATTTGTGGATGATTTCTCTAGAGTGTCATGGGTGTTTCTGATGAAAAATAAATCTGAAGCAGGAAATATCATTATCCATTTTCTGAATGAAATACAAAATGTTTTCTCTACGTCTGTGAAGCTTGTGAGAAGTGATAATGCTTTAGAGTTTGTGCACCAATATTCTTGCCAATTACTACTCCTCAAAAGGGATTATTCACCAAACATCTTGTGCTCATACATCTCAACAGAATGGGATTGCTGAAAGAAAACACCGTCACCTTCTTGATGTCACAAGATCACTACTTATACAGAGTCATGTTCCCTACTCCTACTGGGGTGATGCAGTTCTCACTGCATGTTACCTAATCAACCGTATGCCTTCGTCTGTCTTGAATGAACAGACTCCGTTTTCACTTATTCATCCTGACAAGGATCTGTTCACTCTTACTCCTCGTGTGTTTGGGTCGGTTGCATTTGTCCATCAGTTGTCGCCTGGTACTGACAAGCTCTCTCCTAGGCTGTCAAGTGTGTCTTTGTTGGGTACTCCAGAACTCAAAAGGGGTACAAGTGCTTTGATCCTCTGCGTCGGCGGTATATGATCAGTGCAGATGTTACATTTTTTGAATCTGTTATGTATTTTTCAGCTTCAGGAGACAAGCAGCTCCCACCTATACCTCCTGATGCCATATACATGACACCACCACCTCAGATGCCGTCACCACCACCACCGCCTCATATGCCACCACCACCACCACCACCATCGCCGCCTATCTCACCGCTACCGTTCCATTATACCCGCAGGCTTCCTCCAGCTCATGGTCATGACTCGTCCACTAGCTCGCCTATGGTATGTAATGAAAATATTAATGTTGATGGATCTAACGACATTTCTGAGCAGGATGTGGTGCAGAAACCAGATGAGCCTACAACTGATTTGGATATTCCCATTGCTTTACGGAAGTCGAAGAGGAGCTGTACTAAATATCCATTATCAACATCTGTATCTTTTGAGAGGCTATCTGGAGTTTTCAGGTCGTTTGTTATGGCGCTTTCAGCTATAGATATTCCACGGAATCATCATGAGGCTCTGCAGGATAGTAGATGGCGGCTAGCAATGGAAGAAGAAATGGCGGCACTTCAGTCCAGAGGAACTTGGAGTTTGGTTCCTATACCTCCAAATGTGAACCCAGTAAGCTGCAAGTGGGTGTTCACAGTGAAGCACAATGCAGATGGCTCTATTGACAGGTACAAGGCGCGTCTGGTTGCACGTGGCTTCACACAGACATACGGGGTGGATTACCTTGACACATTCTCGCCTGTGGCACGTCATTCCACTCTACGGATCTTGTTGTCATTTGCAGTTGCTCGAGACTGGCCGCTTCATCAGTTGGACGTGAAGAATGCATTCCTATATGGAGATTTGCAGGAAGAAGTTTATATGCAACAACCACCTGGTTTTGCTGTTGAGGGGGAGTGTTCCAAGGTATGCAGGTTACATAAGGCTATCTATGGCCTTAAGCAGAGCCCCAGAGCATGGTTTCAGAATCTCTCGGATCTCTTCGAGAAATAAGGATACAAACGCTCCAATGCTGATCATTCCTTGTTTGTACAGAAGACTGCTAGAGGTATCATTGTCATTATGGTTTATGTTGATGACATCTTGATTACAGGAGATGATGAGCAGGGCATAAAGCAGGCGAAAGAAATGCTGGGTAGTGAATTTGTCACTAAGGACCTTGGTGTCCTTAGATATTTTCTGGGACTTGAATTTGCTAGAAATTCATATGGGCTAGTAATGTCACAGAGGAAATATGTTACAGATCTGTTAAGTGAAACAGGTATGCTTGGGTGTCGACCTGCTACGACACCAATGGATCCCAGCATGAAGCTTTATGCAGATAACACAGAGGAGGTGGACAGGAGAAGATACAGAGAGCTGGTAGGCAAACTGTTGTATGTCACGATCACTAGACCAGATATATTATTTGTAGTGAGTCGTGTGAGCCAGTTCATGGAGCAACCACGCCAGGTGCATATGGATGCAATACATATGATTCTTAGATATCTCAAATCTTCTCCAGGTGCAGGTCTGCTATTCAAGAAAGGAAAGGGGATTTCTATCTCAGCATGTGCAGATGCAGACTATGCAGGATGTCCCAAGGATAGGAAGTCCACCTCAGGGTATGCCGTCTATGTTGGAGATGCCCTAGTCTCATGGAGAAGTAAGAAACAAACGGTGGTAGCTAGATCTAGTACTGAATCCGAATATAGGGCTATGGCCCAGGCTACTACAGAGATGATGTGGGTGAAAGCTGTGCTTACAGACCTATGTTTAGATGTACCACTTCCTATGAACTTGGAATGTGATAATCAGGCTGCCTTGTTCATTGCAAAAAACCCAGCATTCCATGAGCGGACCAAGCATATTGAAGTGGACTGTCACTTCATACGTGATATGATTCAGAAAGGATTCATTGCTACGTCTCATGTTACCTCAGAGAATCAGACTGCGGACATATTCACCAAAGCATTGCTACGAGGCCCATTTCATAAGTGTGCTTCCAAGCTGAACATGATTGATATCTATGCTCCATCTTGAGGGGGAGTGTTAACGCATATAGTAGTAGTATCTGTACCTCTTCTCTATTTTATTTTCTTCATAGTATGCTTTATGTAATTTACCCATAGGCTACTCTCCTATATAAGAGAGCCTAGGGCTTATGGAATAAATAAGCCATTCATTTTTCCCAATAGATGGCAATCCAATTCTTTGGAACACAACATCCATAGACCTGGGATTCAAGATGACACTACATAACTTTGCTCATTTGTTGCTCATGATAGAGCCACTTCAGGATCCAAGATTTGGAGTCTGGTTTTCAATTCTCACTTTAGAATGTGGTTCCTAATGCTAATAAAAATTTGTATAGGTCAGAGGACATCAAGTTTTCCATGACATTTTTAAGGTTCTGGTAACGCTACATCTCAGTAAACACATCATGTTCATATTCTATGAAACTTCAACAATATCATGAAAAAGATAACAGACCACTAGCATGTGACAGGGGATTTGAATGTATAATAATTTCACAAACAAATGAACAATATTATTCACATAATATCCTCGGTTTAGATAGTTGAAGAACTACAGTTCTGAAGCCTGGTTCAACAACGTGACAGGGGATATATATATATATATATATATATTATTAGATCAAACAAATTTAAAACCTATGAAATCATAGATCACGGCACAATGTATAGGTTCAAAATCGTGTGAAACTTGCAGCAAGGAGGAAGGGGAGTATCGTACCTTGAAGATCATGCTATCTCGGTCTCTCCTCCCACAGAGAATGGCTTACTCGATGTACCGTCGACAATGAGAACCGCACACGGGAGTGACCTCGTCCTTCTCCACATGGGGATGGTCTTGGATCGTCGATCCGAGGTGCTCCGGTGGCGCTCTGGCAAGGGGGAGGGAGGAGGGGAAGAAGAAGAGCTAGAACTCAAGTTTGGATGATTGGGAGAAGGGGGTTGATTTGGGGGTCTTTTTATTTGGGTCAAAAATTCAGATCCGGATCTTCGTTCGGATCGGATTTGTCCCGGACCTTGACTCGCAAAAATAGCCGTAACTCGAGCTCTCGAACTCGGATTTTCACGTTCTTGGACTCATTGGAAAGATATCGACAAACACCATGTAGTGGACTTTATTTGAATTTTGTGGTCACTAGACAAGTACAGATTTTGCAATTAAGCCCAGACTCAATCAAGATTTGCATTTCAGTCCATGCTCGATTTTCGGGGTTTTCCCATCATAAAAATCTCAAAGGAAGTCTTGTCCCCGTGACTTAGGATTATTCTAGTCGATTTCAACACATCAACCCCATTGTATCCAAATTTCCCAGAGAAATGAACCCATAAAAATCTCAAAGAGAGTGGAACTCATGAAAATCTCAAAGGGAACTTGACTTTGTTTTCAATTCCATACCTGTGAACAGATGAGGGTATTTCTCCCTCATGTCTGCCTCAGATTCCCATGTCACTTCGTCGATGTCTTGAGTTCGCTACTAGACCTTGACCAAAGGGACCTCCTTCCTCTTCCACCTATTAGTCGCATGGTCCAAAATCTACACCGACTCTTCTGGGAGGAGAGGTTGGGTGTTCCACAGCCAAGTCCTCGTAGATGATCATGTGTCGAGGATCTTGGATGTACTTCCGCAGATTCGACACGTGAAACACGTCGTGGATGCCCTCGAGGTATGGGGGAAGGGCCTGTAGTCTACTTTCCTAACACGAACCAAAATCTTGAATGGTCCCACAAAACATGGTGCTAGCTTGCCCTCTGCATCGAAACATTGTACACCCCTCATTGAGAACACGCGTAAAAACATGAAGTCTCCAACCTGTGATCATGAGAAATGCTCAGTCACATAGGATTGACTAAGAATTATACCCCTTAGGGCACGAATGTAGGATTACATACATAAACTCAAGGTTTCTACGCCGCTGGTTGGCGTAACTCTTCTGACGGCTCTGTACGGTCAGCGATTTCCTCCTAGCAGTCTCCACCACCCAGGAGGTCTCCTCAATGAATGATCTGCGGGGGTGAATACGGTGTTGTCACCCACCTACTGCCAACACAAACGAGTAGTGCACCGCCTCCCGTAAAATGCCTCAAAAGGTGCCATGCCTATAATGGTGTAGCTATTGTTGTATGTGAACTCAACTAGCGGAAGGTGATCCTTCCAGGATCCCTTCCACTCAACCACACAAGACTGCAACAAGTCCTCCTATGTCTGAATGGTCCTCTCAGATTGCCCATCTGTTTATGGATGGCATGCTGAACTCATGCATAGTTCGGTCCTCAAGGTTCTCATGAATTCTCCCCAGTAGTGTGTTGTGAAAAGGGAATCTCTGTCTGGCACTACTTCTCTGGGTATCCCATGCAACAGAATGATGTGTTGAATGTATAACTTGGCTAGTTGTACTGGAGTATATGTCATGTTGATCGAAACGAAATGGGCTGACTTGGTCAATCGGTCAATGATCACCCATATCGCATCATGCCCTCCAGCAATGATGTGACAAAATTCATGGAGATGCTCTCCCATTTCCACACCGGGATGGGAAGAGGATGCAGTAAACCAGGAGGTCTTTGGTGCTCTGACTTCACCATCTAGCAAATAAGACATCGGTTAACATGTTCGGCTACATCCTTCTACATGCCTTCCCACCAAAAGTGTTATCAGCGGTCCCTGTACGTCTTGGTGCCACCTGGGTGTATGAAAAGTCTCACTCTATGCGCCTCATCCAAGATCTCTCTCCTCAACTCCTTGTCATCTGGGATACATACACGGTCCCCATTCTATACGATGGATTCACGGACCTAAAATCCGCCGAATTCATCCTTCAAGCACATGTGGTACAACTCCTGAATCCTCGAATTTATCTGTTGGTCCTGAACAATCTTGTTCCACAAGCTGCTATACTTTGCTAGTACGGTCACAACATTGGATGTACCTTTAAATGGATGCCACTCACTAAGTGTAGTGAGCACCTCCCAAGTCTGCAACCAGGCTACCGAATCCTCGGTGTATGGTCGTCTACTCAAGGCATCTTCTACCACTTTCCCCTACCAAGATGGTTGGAGATGGTACATGTTAGCAATGTGAGCCCCGAGCGAACCATTTCTACAATAAATGTTATTGTAATGAATAAATTATCAATAAAAGTTATTTATTATTTTTCACTCCCTTTCTGAGATTAATGAATGAATGCACTATAGGGTCCCTCTGTACAATAAGGGTTATGTACCATGGCCAATTTGATGATCATACAGCTGTTGATTCATTGGATGAATCATAGAGGTTGATGCTTGGATGAATATCTAAGGAGTTAGATAGAGGACTCATCAAGCATCATCAAATGATTATTAAGTGATGATCTCCAGCCTGAGTAGGAGATGGAAATCCTATCTCATATGGCTGATATCTGACTGACCTCTTGATGCAGGTCCTTTGCATGGGAATAGTGATTCGGAGGTGTCAGATTAGTTGAGTCAATGAGTTGACTTAACGAGATCGAGATAACCAAAGACCTACATTGAATACTGTCACAACATAGGGATGCATCCTCTGATCGGAGACAGATGTGTTGCTATATGTCTGAGTGTGTACATTTGGTAGACCAATAGGTTGATGACCTAACCAAGGTCTATACACCGGCGAGCTGGTGTGCATGTAAGGACATATGAGTAATACGATCTCTCAAAGGGATCATACAGGTTTACTTGTGAACCAGGAGACATGAGCTCACTCATGAGGTATTGGGACTGAACAAATTCCATGCATGGTCGTCGTGCTTTGGAAGCATGACATGAATTTGAAGGTAAGATATATGCTTTGAGAAAGCATACGATCTATACCAAGTCCCAGTGACCAAGATTAAGAAACTTAATGATCTAACCCTGAAGATGACAGTGTAAAAGTGATCTTTATCTTCGGGATGATCATATGTCTTCCAGTATGTAGGATGTACAGGTATTGGGAATACCTGAGGGGTGATTTGATCATATACGATTGTATAACCATGACACTTCCATTCCGAGGGAGTGATGAAATAGGTTTGGATTTTAGTGACTCCTCTCATTAGAGAAGTAACCTAATCTTAGTCCATGAACTGGACATTGATCTGAATGAGATTCAGATGCAATGAGAAGATTAGGTCTACGGTCTTGATTTGATCAAGCATCAATGGGAGGTCCATAGGATCTGGATTTGAGATATGATCTCAACATCCAAGTCACTATACGTGGAACAATACAATCGCCCTATCCTTATCTCCAAGTATCTGCGGAGAGATTGCATTATTCTTGAAGGGTTTAGGAATAATTCCATGAGATCTAAGCAATGAAGAGATCATGATTAAATGTGATTTAATCATCTTAATGTATGAAGAAATTATCCAATATAATTAAATGTGATTTAATTATTATGGATAAGAATAATATGGATAGAAATATCTAATTATTCATAATATATTATAAATGCGATTTATAATGTATTAGAGAGAGAGCTAATTATGATTTATATGTGTTGATTAATTATTATGTGTATTGGATACACATTGTGTAATTAATTAACAATATGAATTATATGTTGTTTTGGGTTGTGAATATGATTCACAATTTTTTCCATGGCAAGAATGCAATATTCTCAAAGATAATTGTGAATTATTTTTGAAGAATAAAACCCAACAAAATTTGTTGTAAATTAATAGGAGAGAAATCCAAGGAGATATGCAATCTCATGGAAATCCATGAGATTGCTCTCCATTGGGAAACAAGTGGGCGGCACCCAATTCCTATTTGGAATGGGTGGTCGTCCCCTCTTGATTGCACATGGAGATTTGATCTCCATGTGTATTCTCTCCTTATTTGTTGGGATGATTTAGGACTAAATTATATTTGATTTTGTCAAATATATTTTAACCTAAATTTGTTGTTTTTGACAACAACAATCTTGGCCATTGGATTGACATAAATCAATCTCACCCATTGATTTTATGTGTCCCATGGATTGAGATCCATGTATCCCAAAACCCTATAAATAGAGAGGCATACCATGCTCTCTCTTTACTTGCAATATTGGAGCTCTCTCTCTCTCTCTCTCATTTTTTCATACACGACAACCCTCTCTCCCTCTCTTGTTGGTGGCCGTCCACCATACCCTAGAGGAGGGAATTGTCGTCGCCATCGCCACCGTGCCGCCGCTTCGACGTTCTTCGGTTTCTCCGTCTTCTTAGTGTGCTACGCCCACGAAGGAGACGTTTGATCTCGTGTGACGAGATCAGGAGCAACCATGCTTGGATCAACTTCTTGGATTGCGAGGACAACGCGGTTCATCCCCGCGCTCGCAAGCAGTCTCTCCGACGATCGGACTTGAGACAGCCTCGATCAACCACGCTTCAAGAGGTATTGCATCCTAGGATAGGTACATTGGCTACCGTCCATTCTTCTCTTCACCCCCTCCTCTTGAGCTGGTTGCCACTTGAACTTAGAAGGGAATACCCCGCTCCTTGAGGAATGAGTTATTGGATTAGGGAATCATTGGATTGTCATATTGGAGAAGTCAGACTCTTTGTCACTTCAGTTGGGGAGAGCCACCATTACTTACACTATACAAGTCAGATTCAGAATCGTAAGGTTTACGTATGAGTTGAAGTATTCTGACCTGGCTATTGAGGAGACTTGAGAAGAGTTTTGGCATTCTCGAAGACTGTTGGATTTGAAGTCCGGTTCTCATTAAGGTTTCGCCCGCACTAAAATTCCAAAGGTCTGACTTAAGCTCCAAACTTTGATTTTGTGAAGACAAGTTTGATCATTAAAATTTATCCATCTTTCTTCTTTTTCTTTTCTTTGTTCTTCTTTTTCTGCACTTATTGCATAAGTTTTTGCTAGGGACTAGCAAAGGCAAGTATAGGGGGATGATGAACCTCCATTTCATCACTTTATTCTATCATTTTGGTCTCAAAAACCCTAGCAAATGCATGTAAATACCTTTAATTCATGCATCTTAGCATTCATGCATGTGTATGTAAATAGTGTACAAATTGTGGTTTTTAAAGCCAAAATTATAGAATAAAGAAAAGAAAAAAAAGAATAAAATATTGTAAATATTTTATGACCCGAAACCCCGAGACCTAGGCATCTAGATGACTAGGTCGACAAGAAATAACGTAGGGGGAGATAAGGGCCAAAATACAATAAAGATTCCTTTTATTCAATCCATTCTTCATTCATTTTGGGACCTATTTTTGGTTCTACATTTTATACCTCAAATAAAGAAACTTTGTACATGAAAGTTGTATACAATTAAATAAAGAAAAATATAAAAATGATTTCATGCAAAAATAATGTAAAGATAAAAAGTTATGATCTGAATAAGTTTCCAAAATTCCAATTTCCCAGACCTATCTCTCAAAAAAAGCTCGAAATGTATCAAAATCACCTTTAATTGTATATAATTTTCAATAAGCTATTTAATGAAGGTGGTTTCATATTTTGGGAAGCTGCGGTTTGAAAGTTGTGTTTTGGACCCCTATTGTATACTTGTACAGAATAAAATATTCATTTTATTTATTATTCATTATTTTTATATGTTTATATTTTTATTATTTTGTAAATATTATTTGTAATATATGTGTATATTAAAATAGGACTAAAATTACAAAGAAAATACAAAAATAGAATACGTGTATATAACACCCAGATGAAATACCTATAAATATACCTATACAATTAACACTTCTATTTTATTAAGTATACAAAATACATTAGAAAAATAAGATAAAATGTATTTAAGTTTACAAAAATAAGTTATAAATTTATATAATGATAAACAAAATAAATAAAATTAAATACACAAAATGAAAATAAATTAATAAAATATATAGATGAATATACATGTATATGAGTTATAAAAGGTAACTCGTATTTTTAAACCTCTAAAAAATTAATAAAAATCATAATAAAATATTTTAGAAAATAATACACTTTTCGTTTTATAATAAAAAAGTAATAAAATCGTTTAATATTTTTAAAAGAATTTCTAATTCTTTTTCAGGGGGTCTTTCCTAGTTGGTCCACGTGGACCAACCAGGTGGCTTAGACTGTTGACCGAAGGTCAATTGCCTGACCCCCCTCTGCCACCTTGTCAGACCACGTTTTTGACCCTCCTTCTCGATTTTTTTAGGCTCCATCTTGCACCATTTCGTGTAATGCTCTTCTTGACTTTTCTTCCTTGGACATTGATGATTCATGCCCAGGTGAATCCTCGGTCTTTGGATCGCTGCGTTACGCCCTGTGCCTCGTTCTTCCCAGCCGTTCGTCAACCATTCAAATACCCCCTCAGACTTTCAAACCAAGTTTGAACCCTTTTGGACCCAAATTTCCTCCATCCTTCGTACGCCATTGGTGAAGGGAGGTGACAGCTCCTAATACCAGCCGTCAGGAGGAGCGAAGAAGGGCCGAGGCGTCTCCACCACCTCCGGCGAAGTGCCGCCGTCGAGGTACCCCCCTCCTGGTTTCCGGAACAGTTGAGAGTTGTTCTTCATTTTTCTTTGCTTGGTTAGTTTAGATTTAGTTCTGTGAACCCTTAGCTTCCCTTAGGTTCGCCCAGATTCGCGTAATCACTTCCACTCGTAGTTCGTCGGAGTTGGCCTCGGCCAACCTCTAGTTCCCCGACACCCGCACCATTTAGCGTCACATACTGTCGAGGCATTTTGCCCTCGACGGTGTCACCTTTTTTGTGCAGGTCTTGGAGCCCATCGCACGCCTGGGGAGGTTTTGGGAGTTCGCTAGAGGCATTTGGAGGTATTCCGCTCCTCCACCTTCGCCAGCGCGTTTCGATGGTCGTAGCCACCTTCTGAAGCCACCAGTCGCTAGTAGACACATGCAGGAGCACCCCCGGTCACTTTTAGAGCTTGGAGAGCGGTCGCAGGCCGTGATCGAGGGCGGGAAGTTCGCCTGACCCGACGTTCTTCCATGTTCTTCGTCCTAGCCTCTCTGCCGTCTGATCAAATGACGATGCCCAGGTGGACAGCAACCGTTGGATCCCTCTCGCCCTCAGCCGTCCGATCGTCATCTGCCTTCTATTTTCGGCTACAAGATCACGAAGTGGTATCGCACAAGGAGGGCGCGACGCGTGGCAAGCCATCGATCATCCAGCGTCCGACCCTCTAGAGCTTTGGATATTTTGCATATTCGCCCTCGCTCGTTTTTGTATTTATTAAATAGTACACAATCTTTCCTCTGCAGTTCATTTATTTTTGACATTTTACGAAAACCCCCTTGTAGTTGTTATAATTGCACTCTGGTCCCTATCCACATCACCTCACGTGCTTGTGTGCGTGAGTGTACGAGATATTTTGCAAGGGACCCCCTGCGGGTTTTGATATTTCTTTCTAGTCCATGAAATATTTCATAACATGTAATATTTTTGGATATTTTGCAAAGTAGCCCCTAGAGTTTTGGTAATTGCTTTTAGGTCCTCCCCAGGTACGCGTGCATACGCACGTGAAGTCTGGGATTTTTGCACTTGTACCCCTGGATGTTTGGTTATTTGTGATTGGTTCTGGAAATTTATTAATTAGTTATATATTTTGTGGAAAAATTGCACTTTGACCCTGATGTTTTGGATATTTACATATATGCCCTTGCTAGTAGTGTAGTTTCTCTTTGTTGTCTCCAATTATTTCATGCATCTATAAAATTCGAAAAATCACCAAAAAATAGGCATACACTCATGTTGCATTGGTCTTCCACGCTATATTTTTATTTTGCATTTTTTGTTCATTTTATTATTTATAAAATTCAAAAACATGCATTTTCTTCACTGTTTGTATTAGAAAATACATAAAAATTAGAAAACTTTTTTGCAAAATTCCAAAAAAATTATATTTTGTGTGTTTCTATGTGTTCTAAGTCCTGACCAAAAATAACTTAAAAAATTCAAAAGAAAACTCCTAAAAATTAGAAAGCCCTAAAATCTTCAAAAAAATTTAAAAAATCCACAAAAATATTAAAAATATAAATTTTGTCTCTAAATTTTCTCTGTTATCTTTACTTTGAAATTAATTAGAGGAATTTTGGATTCTGTTTGATATTTTTCATCCTCATTTTAGTTTCAGCCTTCAATTTTGTGTACTGTTTTTAGTATTTTTGACTTTAAAAATACCAAAAAATAAGAAAAATTTGGAAAAATCACAAAAACATTGGAAAAATATAAAAAGTACAAAAATATTTTATTCCCAGGATTGTGAGTATTTTTACTTATATATATCCCTCTTTTATCTCTTTTGTGCATGTATACCCCATATAGTTGTATTACCTTATCATCAGAAAAAGAAAATATAAAAAAATATGAAATATAAAAAGAAAATACAAAATCAGTAAGTTGAAAATCAAAATACAAAAATATAAAATAAAAAATTAAACAAAAAAATTATAAAATTAAAAACCCATAAAAATAACTTACTTGTGGACATTTGATCAAATCCACTCTTGAGCACTCATCTTCGATCTATAATGCTTGTTCCCTGTGTTCGACACTCTACATTACTTACACTATACACACATTTTGTAGAGTTATAATAAATTTTAACTCCACACTTTGATTTCTATTGCTTGATATTACTTGTGGGTTAATTATTGACTGATGTCCGGATTTTATTGCGGGTCGCCACAGCGATTTTGCCTTCGCCTTGTGTGAGGCATATTTTGACCCGTGGAAAAATCGCTTCATCAGACGCATTCCCCAATCACAGGACAGGGGGAGATTATATTGACACCCTCTATGCATCTGAAGAATGTGTTATATGCACCTGATTTCTCTATGAACCTGTTATCCATTAGTCAGATTACAAAAGACTTGAACTGTCGAGCTATTTTTGAACCTTCGTCTCTTGTATTTCAGGACATTCTTACGGGCAAAGTGATTGGATGTGGCCGTGAGCAGGGTTGTCTGTATCGTCTTGACCAGGGATCATTTGCTAGTGTTTCTTCTTCTGCATCCGGCTCTGTTTCTCCTTACACATGGCACCTGCGGTTTGGTCATCTCCCACTTCAGAAACTTTGTCGTGTATTGCCTCAGATTCCACCAGGAGCTTCCTTTCAGTGTGAGGCATGTCAGTTGGGAAAACATCATCGCTCTGTTTTTCCTAGTCGTCCGAGTCGGAGCAGTGTCTCCCCTTTCGATTTATTTCATGTTGACATCTGGGGTCCTAGTTGTGTTCTTGATCACCAGGGACACCGTTATTATCTTGTTGCTGTGGATGATTTTTCTCATCTGTCTTGGGTCTTTCTTTTGAAAAATAAATCTGAAGCTGGGGATGTAATCAAAAATTTTATCAATGAAGTGCAGAATATTTTCTCCGTCTCCATTAAAACTTTGCGAACTGATAATGCTTTGGAATTCTGTACTCATGCCTTGTCTCATTTCCTTTCGTTCCGTGGTATTATACACCAAACATCTTGTGCTTACACATCCCAACAGAATGGTTTGCAGAAAGGAAATATCGTCACTTGCTTGATGTCACTCGGACTCGCCTTATTCAAAGTCGTACCCCGCATTCTTTCTGGGGTGACGCAGTTCTTACTGCATGCTACTTGGTCAATCGCATGCCTTCGACTGTCTTGGGTGAGAAAATTCTTTTATCTACTGTCTTCCCTAAAAAATAATTACTCTCTACCTCCTAGGGTGTTTGGTTCCGCGGCCTTTGTCCATCAGTTACTTCTAGGTCTTGACAAGCTCTCTCCTAGAGCGGTCAAGTGTGTGTTTGTTGGTTACTCAAGGACTCAAAAGGGATATCGGTGTTATGATCCGTTGCGTCAAAAATATTATATTAGTGTCGATGTCACCTTTTTTGAATATGTAACGTATTTCTCCTCTACAAGTGACAGGTTAGTTTCGTCAAGTTCTGATGAAGGAGTCTTTGTGCCTCCCCCTCCGTTGAGTTCACCACCAATAGCACCATCTTCACCTCCACCACCTCCTCTGCCTCCACCACCTCCTACCATTGTACCACCATTTGCTAAATTCTACACTCGTCGGCCTGTCTCTGCTCGTGACACACATCCATCAGTCACTACGCCACATGTTTGTTCTGATATACAAATTTCTAATGATGGGTCTGAAGATATATTTGTGCAGCATTCCTTACAGGGGATAACTCCAGGATACATGATGCCTCTACAAATCTGGATTTACCTGTTGCACTTCAAAAGCAGAAGCGATCTTGTGCCTCCTACTCTATTGCCTCGCAGGTCTCGCTTCACAGACTGACATGGGACTTTCAGAGATTTGCTATTGCACTATCTATTGTAGACATTACACGGAATTACCAGGAAGCGTTGAGGGATAGTTGTCGGCTTTTAGCGATGAAGGAAGAGATGGTTGCACTAAGATCGCGTGGTAAACTTAGTTTCTCCACCACTTGGTGTGTCCATTGTCAGTTGCAAATGGGTCTTTACTGTAAAATATCATGCAGATGGTACTCTAGATCGGTACAAGGCCAGATTGGTAGCAAGGGGGTTCACACAAACTTATGGCGTGGATTACTTGGATACTTTTTCTCCAGTAGCTCGACATTCTACCCTCTGAATCCTACTTACAGTGGTTGTGGTACGTGATTGGCCCTTGTTTCAGCTAGATGTTAAAAATGCCTTCTTGTATGGTGATCTACAGGAGGAAGTCTACATGCAGCAGCCACCCGGGTTTGCTGTTGAGGGGGAGTGTCAGCAGGTTTGTAGACTTCATGAGGCAATATATGGCCTTAGAAAAAGTCCGAGGGTATGGTTTCAGAAGCTGTCAGATCTAATTGAGAAGGAAGATTTCAAGAGGTCAAATTCAGACCACTCACTCTTTGAACAGAAAACAATTAGAGGTACTATTGTCATTATGGTATATGTAGATGACATTCTTGTTACAGGAGATGATGTGCAGGGGGTGAAGATAGCAAAAGAATTTCTTGATCATCACTTTGTTACCAAAGATCTTGGTACTCTAAGGTATTTCTTGGGACTGGAATTTGTCAGGAATGCTCAGGGTCTTATAATGACCCAAAGGAAATATGTTACGAACATGCTTGTTGAGACAGGTATGGTGGGATGTCAACCATCTAGTACTCCAATGGACCCTAGTATGAAGTTGTATGATGATGATACGGAGGAGGTTGGCAAAAGGAGATATAGAGAAATGGTTGGAAAACTACTCTACATTACTATTACGAGACCTGATATCGCTTTTGCAGTAAATCGGGTGAGTCAGTTCATGGATTAGCCTCGATAGGTCCATATGGATGCTATATACATGATCTTGAGATATTTAAAATCTTCTCCAGGTGCAGGATTATTATTAAAAAAGGGAGCAGCTCTTTCAGTATTTGCATGTGCTGATGCAGATTATGCAGGATGCCCAAAGGACAGAAAGTCCACTTCTGGCTTTGCCGTGTTTGTGGGAAGTTCTCTGGTTTCTTGGAAAAGCAAGAAGCAAACGGTGGTGTCTAGGTCAAGCGCCAAATCTGAGTACAGGGCTATGGCTCAAGCAAGCACAAGATGATGTGGGTGTGAGTAGTGCTTGTTGATTTGCACATTGATGTACCACTTCCCATGCAGCTACAGTGTGATAATCATGCAACCTTGTTCATTGCAAATAATCCAGCATTCCATGAAAGAACCATACACATTGAGGTGGATTGCCACAATACCAGAGATATGATCCAGACGGGCTTGATTTTTAATTCTCATATCAGTTCAGGAGAACAAATATTAGACATATTCACCAAGGCATTACTCAGGGCACCATTTCTGAAATGTTCATCCAAGTTGAGCATGATTAATATCTATGCTCCAACTTGAGGGGGAGTGTTGAGACATTTCCGTATCTTATGTATTGTTTCTGTTATTTCTATTTTCCTTTGTCTGTCTTTTGTAATTTACCCTTAGGCCTCTCCTCTATATAAGAGAGCCTAGGGTTCCCATGAATAATAGATCATCATTTTTCACCAACAATAATATTTTCCATAATTTAAGCCAGCAAGTATAATTTATTATCTTGTCATTGAGATCAAGTTATGTATCTTGGTAAGGAATTTGTGAGGTGATAATATATTTTACTCTTAATTTATTTATGATGAGAAGGATAATATATTAATCGGTTTTCAATTATATTTATCTTTTAAAGTCTAGTGGATAGTCTGTGCTTGTGGTCTTTGTATAACCTCACACTATGACTCTAAGGCATGAATAATGCCTTAGGGTTGGGGTGCTTTCGTAAGCATGTAGTGTTGTATACTGCACCCTAACTAGGTTCCCAACACATCTCCTATCTTATAGGGATTTCGAATCCAATTTAATTATAGTCACTTCCCACCAACTTCAACTTTGATTGTAACTCCTCTAAACCTCAACTGCAACTATCTCAGATGTAACCCTATATGACTTAGATGTAGACATGGATGATTCAGATGTAGCATCACCAAGTCTGCTGGTGAAAAGTAACCAAAAACTCAAGCGGTAAGGTAACATCTAAAAAGGCTCTTCCGTCTCGCCCTCTAATTAAAAGTGCAGTCTAATAGAAGGAAAGGTCTAGTCCAAAAATACGCCCCGGATAGGTGTGAGGGACTCTTCGGAAAAGTCACTCTAGAAACTGGCCCAACCGGTACAGGCAAACGAGCTTGTATGAAAACTAAAACTGAGGATCACCCGCATGGGTATCCTAAAACTAAGGGGTCAGCGGAGATGGTCAAAAGTCGGGATCCCAACGATGCATAAAAACACTACGAGTTTGCGTGAAAAACCGAAAAGAGGACTGGGATCCTAGACCCACGCACTTTGCGGCTACTGCTGAAGGATATGGTTAGATCCTCAAGCGCATCACGGAAGCATCATCGTCGTATCAGATACGACGAAGAACGACTAGTCGCACTAGTTGTTCTATGCAGCGGAAATTAAAAAAAATTTTATGTGACGAAACCACATGATCCAAGAACACTTCTCGGATCGTTTCGTCTAAACCACAAACAAGTATTAGGGTTACCTCTTGAAGCGTGGTTGTGATTGAGTCTCTAAACAAAGATACCTCCTGTCTCAAGTCCGATCCGACAGAGGAGACGCTTGCGAGCGCGAGGATGAACCGCATGCTTCTCGCAATCCATGTTGATGATCCAAGTGGTAGGATCTCCTGATCTCGACACACGAGATACGACGTCTTCTTCACGAGCGAGGCGCACCGAAGTAGACGGAGATCCAGGAGTAAACAATCGGGCAGCATAACGACGATGCCGCGGCGATGGAGAGCCTCTCTAGGGCATCCATGGTGGATGGCCATGAGAGGGAGAGAGAGAAAGAGAGAGAGATGTGCTTCTCAAGCATTGTGTGTAAAGAAGAGCAATGGGGTGCCTCTCCTTTTATAGGGTTTTGGGATCCATGGATCTCAATCCATGGGACAACACAAATCCAATGGTCCTCATTGATTGTGTTTCTTTCAATGGCTTAGATTTTTGTTGGAAAAAATCCAACAACAATTAATTTAATAAAAATCAAATATATAATAAATATAATTTGATTTATATCAAATCAATCTCCATTGGAGAAATAGGAAAGGAGGCAAGCCTCCTTCCATAAGGAGGGTGGAGGGCCACCAATTCCTTATGTGAATTGTGGCCGTCCACTCTTCCTGTATGGAAGGTGGATGCCCTTTTCCTATTACATGAGATTTCATTATCTCATGATTCTCTCCAATATTTGCAACAACTTTTGTTGCAAATTATTTCACAAAAATAAATCCAATTTATTTTGTGAACATTGCAATCATGCCATTGGAAATTTGTGAATCACATTCACAACCCAAAATAAGATGTAAATTACATTTTCAATTTAATGTCCAATGTGAATTCAATTCACATTAACATTTAATTAACAAATGTAAATTACAAACATCTCTCTCTTATATATTATAAATCACATTTATAATATATTTGATTAATATGGATATTGCTATCCACATTATTCATATCCATGATAATTAAATCATATTTAATCACCTTGAATATCATTTCTCTTATGTCCAAATAATATGAATCACATTCACATTATTTACATCTTTGATAAGTAAATCACATTTAATTATCTTAGATAACTCTCTTTATAATATGAATCAAATTCATATTATTCATGATAATTAAATCACATTTAATTATCCATTTTCTCAATGCTTGGATACATATTATCAACAATGAAATTATGCTGAACCCATTCAAGGATAATGCGCTTTCTCCGCGAATACTTGGAGATAAGGACATGGCGATTGTATTGTTCCACGTATAGTGACTTGGATATTGAGATCATATCTCAAATCCAGATCGCGGGCCTCCCATAGATGCTTGATTAAATCAAGACCGCAAATCTAATCTTCTTATTGCATCTGAATCACATTCAGATTAATGTCCAACATTTGGACCAAGATTAGATCACTTCCTTACTGAGACGAGTCACTAAAATCCATACCCGTTTCATCACTCCCTAGGAATGGAAGCGTCATGGTTATATAATCGTTTATTATCACATCACCCTCAGGTATTCCCAATACCTGTACATCCTGCATACTGGAAGACTAAGATTAATCCTGAAGTATTTGATCAACTTTATACTATCTACTTCATGGTTTTATCAGTAAGTTTCTCATTCGATCATTGGGAGTTGGTATCGATCATATACTTTCCAAAAGCATATATCATACCTAGGTCTTGATCATATACTTTCCAAAAGTATATATCAAACCTACAAATTCAGTCAAGCTTCCAAAGCGAGACGACCGTGCACGAAATTTGATTCTTCCTAATATCTCATGAGTGAGCTCATGTCTTCTGGTTCAGTAAATGAACCTGTATGTTCCCTTTGAGAGATCGTATTACTCATATGCCCTTATATGCATACCACCGTGCCGGTGTATAGACCTTGGTTAGGTCATCAACCTATTGGTCTGCCAAATGTACATACTCAGACATATAGTAACATATCTGTCTCCGGTCAGAGGATGCATGCCTATATCATGACATCACACGATATAGGACTTTGGTTATCTCGATCTCGTTAAGCCAACTCTTTGACCTAACTAATCTGACACCTCTGAATCTCTATTCCTATGAAGAGCACCTGCATCAACAGGTCGGTCAGATATCAGCCTTTAGAGATAAGGATTGCCATCTCCTACTCAGGATGGAGATCATCTCTTAACAATCGTTTGACGGTGCTTGATGAGTCCTCAATCTAACTCTTTAGATATTTATCCAAGCACCAGCCTCTATGATTCAACAGTTGAATCGACAGCTGTATGATCATCAAGATGGCCATGGTACATAACCCTAATTGTACTAAGGGACCTATTATGCAAATTATTTATTCTTCATATCAGATCAGGGAATATATTTGCAATAACATTTATTGCAAAATGGCTCGTCGTGGGCTCGCATGTCCAACAATCTCCCACTAGCCCAAAGAGTCATTAATGGGCTAATCATTTAAACCCACACTCATGTGACAATCATAGGCTATTTAGAAAATAGCTAGGTAAGCTGATCAGTCACTCTGTTCCCGCAAGAATACGCCAAGTCCTTTTACAGCACTTGCATATCCCTAGTAACAGTGCTCGCATTTAATGCGAATGTTTCATCTCATGCAACAAATACTCAATCTAGTTAGTTACAGTGTCTTTGACACTACGGCTTAACAATTATCATAACCAGTATTTCCATAATCCTTATCAGAATACCCTTATTTCTGAAGATCTCTATCTCCAAAGGTATCTAGGGTTAAGACCCTTATAGATCACTATCTATAAGGTCTTAAACTTTTGAAGATAAGACTTTGAGATCACTATCTCAAAAGTCTTGTCATCTATGAAGATTTTGTTATTACTGCAATCAAGTGTTTTATCTCTACAGTAGGATTAGTAACAATTTACTACTCCCACTGCACGACAGTCATCTGGTATTTGTACACATCTAGCATACACTCAGCTTCTCGTAACTAATGCACAAGTGCAAGTAGTTCTAGCATTTACTTCCTCAACTCTTTGAGGTGCTATCCCTTTAGATAGGTCAGAACCATATCTTAAGGGACGGAAGCCTTTCTTGAAATTTTCCAAAATGGAATATGGTCAAGGTGTACTACTATTGTGACAGTCCCAATACCCCCTTCTCTTTGCTTCTGAACACCTTCAGAACTAAGATCCAAGAGGTATCCTTGAGATCATATCTCAAGTTATGGAACAACCAGATAATAAAACACTCATTATTATCCTTATATCATTTTAAATGATTAGGATATCATCTATATTTAGCACGATGAACACAAAGGCACTCCCGCGAAGCTTCACATGGCTCATCAAGATTCCATCTAAAATCATAACATTTATAATTTCATCAAATCTTATGGTCCAACTTCAAGAAGCTTATTTGAGTCCATAGATGGAGCTCTCTAGCTTGCACACCTTGCTTTCCTCAACCATGAAGCCCTGAGGCTACTTCATGTGAATATCTTCAAAGAGATATTCATAGAGGAATGCAATATTGACTTGCATCTTGAAGATGCAATAGTCAAGTTGTGTAGCCAAGGTTAGCAATATTCCGATGATTTTAAGCATGGTCACCGAAGAGCAAGTCTCATTGCAAGCAATGTCTTCTCTTCCGGTGTGTAGCTCATGGCTACGAACCGTGCTTTGAAGGTCTCTACGTTCTCATCAGGTTCCCTTTCTCTAGAAGATCCATTTACACCTTTACAGGTCTTACCCATATAGGTGGATCCTCGAGGGTCCATATACAACACTTGTATATGAAGTCTACATTAGACTTTTATTGCTAACATCCATCTATCCATGCTATGATCTTCAGAAGCTTCATCACATGAAGTTCGATCATTGTCAGATTTCTCTGACACATGGAATCCTTCCTCAAACTCATTTGAAGAGGTTTTAGTGTTTCATCTTTAGTTATCCTTTTAGTTTCCAATTCCAGGAGCCTCACTATCTTCTCAAGATTAAATGAGTTCCTACACTTCATTTTCATCTTGATTCTCAAGAGTCTCAACCTCTAAGAATCACATTCTCAGAGATGAGATATTTTAAGAATCTAAGGTCATAAAGTAGGTATCCAATACCATCCTTTATTTTCCTAATGAAGCAGCACTCCCAAGTGCTAGATTCCATCTTGCATGGAACCTTATTAAGGATATACATTGTAGTCTCTACTACACATATATACCTGGAAACTAAGGGATAATTATGCTAAAATTCATCATTGATAAGATCATGTCACACATGATCCAATTGTATATCTCTATAACTCTATTGAGTTAAGGTGTGTTAGGAGGATTGAGGTAGAAATGATATTCATATCTCCATAAGGTATCCTTTGAATTCATCTAACAGGTACAAGCTACCTAGATTAGATCAAATTCATTTTATCTTCCTTCAAACTTTGGTTGTAAACCAAGATTATGTGAAATCTTTGAACATTTCAAAGGTTTGTAAGTGAAGAGAAGAAATCTCATGTCATACATAATCATCAGTAGATATCCACAATGTTTACTATGATATAGATGATCCGCATACATCAATATGTATGAGATCCTGAATACCTTGACATCTTACACCATTCTCAAAGAAGGGTGTATTGGACATTTTACTTTGAATACAATATTCATAAGTATGCAAGTTTTTAAATTTTAGATATTCTAAAGTTTCATCTCTTACTATTTTATCGATCAAATCAATAGACAAATGTCCAAGGCTTGATGCTAGATCATTGTCAAATGATCTTCATCCTCCTATTGATCTTAAAGTTTAATCTCAGTATTTAGACATGTTAATGAACCATTCATTAATTTTATAATTTAATGGAGTCCACTAGATTTTAGATTACTATCTGAAATATCTCCAGCATAATCCTTTATGATAGATTTATTACAGAATTCATGTTTATTTCCAACATTTAGGTATAAATAATGAATGTATTCTAATATCCAGGTCATAGAGACATTCTCTAAGACTAAGGGCTCTCCCACTGAAATTATGAAGACTAGTGATCCAATGGAAATTGTTGCAACAATTGCATCAAAAACCATGTAGATGACTATTAAACCTGAAAACCAAATTCTCCAGTCTTCTAAAACATATGCAACCCATTGCAAGTGTTGTTAGAAGATTGAGATACAATTTTAAGTCTTTATCTTATTTAATAAGCAAGTCAATATCAATGATTTATGCAGATTATTCTGATGCTCTATCAGAGTCCTTCTCTAAAGATTCTAGACAGACTTGATAGTCATACTATCAACACATCAACTTATTGCAGTATTGGCATTCATCCAACTCTTCGGATGACATATGGAAGTCATAGATGTACAGTCAACTATTTGACCATACTTCTTACTCGGGTCCAACCCATGCTTTCCACTGCGCTCCCTTTATCTATAAACAACCATTACTTAAGACTAAGGATCTCTTACGTTAAATTCAAAAGAATTCAATGTAAAAGCATTTCAACATTTATTCATGCTTCATTAACTTCATACAATATGAATACTATGAAGCTTCATGAATGACTAGAGTAGAAACAGTAGAATGATGACACTCATCATGTCTACATCCATCTAGACTCTCAAAACATTGGTTCAGGCAGGTACTCAAACAATTTGAATACATCATCTCTTATAGAGCCACCATTCTGCATGATGCAGTGAACCATCTCATTCATGATAAATGTCAAGAACACATATGTACGCCAGAATATCTTCATTGATTTTATAAGGTTTATTTGACAATTACGATCATCATAGACATGTCACTTCCAAAGTACATCCGATGAGATCAAGACTATAGAGACATACAAACCTTAGGGTTGTAGTCCTATTATCTATTCAATTGTCATTCCTCAATATTATGAGGAAACTTGCGCATTGCAACCACATACATTATGTGTCTAACTGCAAGTACAATATCTGGATCATGAGTCCAATCCATGATATTTTACTGATTATTATTGAGTATAACATTGAGTGGGTTTAATGAAGGATTATCTGAAATAAGAAATTTGCATAAATTTATATATATGTATACACATTTTACTTTGATTTAGGAATTTTTATATCAAAGTTGTCTTGCCTTGTCAACACTGAAAGTTCATTCCCTCAATCACTTTCAATGTAAGAGATATACTTACAATTATATCTCAGCAAGATCTGGGATCTCCTTCCTTATCTTTGTTACATCCTAATAATATGAGAATCTGCAACTCCAATAAAAAGAAGCAGGAACACATTCTGCCTTGCAAGTCCAACTTGCAATTCCCAATTTGGTCTTTAATACCCGGGCCCACCACCCCTAAGGCGATGTTGACCCGTTATTAATTGAACCAACCGTCAACAGGAATAGTACTCTCTATGCGCAATCCAATATCACCCCAATAATATGAGGATCCGATATTGGGGTCACTATGCATACGGCCTTAATCTTTCAAGAAGCAAAGAGCCCAATCCAGATGCGCTTGCATACGGGAGCTGTCACTTCGGACAGGCATCTCCCACATGCAATCCCTGGCGACTGAACTCTTCGCCTTGACAGGAGACCATGGATGTCACTTATATGATCTTCCATCTCATATTAAAATTTTAATTAATTATCATGAATCACATTAATATAATTAATTCTTCCAAGGGAAATGATAACTCTATTCATAATAGAGTGTCTCAATTGGACACAATCAATTTAATCATATTAAATTAATTATCAATCCAATTCAATCAATCAAACTTGATTATTTTACTTGAATATATATATGGTAATATCTTAAAATACGTGTTAATTCGAATTTTAATAATCAGAAAATACACCTTGATTTTCTCCGGCATTATACAGTCCCTACCCGCTGTCATGGCCAATACCGACAAGAGTGGGACGGACCACATACGTTGCAACCCACAACCCCAATGCTCTTCGACTAGACACCATATCCACCTCGGGAAAGCATAATTCCAGATATATCAATTTGTACTTGAGATGATCATCGGTTTTTCAACCGAAATTATACCATATAGTAATAATCAAAACATTTTTGATTATACGGAAATTTGCTACACAAATTCCCAATCCTATTCAAGCATCAAGTTTGATGATTGTGCTTCCAATTAAAATTTAGATCAAATCTAATCAATTAATTTGTTGAGGCCAAGTCAATTAGGTAAATAATCATCTTCCAATATTTCACAAATATTTTTCATGATTATTCCACGAAATTAACAATTAATTTCACTAATTGACAATCACTTGGTTCTAGATTAGGACTGCAATTTTAGTAGTGACCCCTACTCACTAAAATTAACATATCTCAATCAATTTAAATCCAAATTAGACAAACTCAATTTTCAAAGATTGCTAACTTGATTTAGGACAGAATCCAAGTGATGTTTCACACATTTCGAGGTGGATCAAAACAGTAATTAACTCTTTAATCATGTTAAGATCTACAGTTCCCGCGACAGTGCATACATGTTCATTAAAACAATCATATCTCGAGCATACGAAATCCGATTTACGCAAACTCAGATCCTATGGTTTCCTTATTTAATGGGAAAAAAATCCAATTAAATAATTCGTGTTTAAACATTTTAAACATGGCCGAAATTATTTACTACACAGATCTGCGAAATCAAATGCGATAAAAACTTTCGCGACCTTAACGAACCCAAGTCGTCCTCAGTTTAAGAGTCATATTCGAAACCGTCAACCTAAGGCTCTGATACCACTTGAAGGATATGGTTATATCCTCAAGCGCATCACGGAAGCGTGATCGTCGTATCGGATACGACGAAGAACGACTAGTCGCACTAGTTGTTCTATGCAGCGGAAATTAAAAAAAATGTGACAAAACCACATGATCCAAGAACACTTCTCGGATCGTTTCGTCTAAATCACAAACAAGTATTAGCGTTACCTCTTGAAGCGTGGTTGCGATCGAGTCTCTAAACAAAGAGACCTCCTGTCTCAAGTCCGATCCGACGGAGGAGACGCTAGCGAGCGTGGGGATGAACCGCGTGCTTCTCGCAATCCATGTTGATGATCCAAGCGGTAGGATCTCCTGATCTCGATACACGAGATACGACGTCTTCTTCACGAGCGAGGCGCACCGAAGGAGACAGAGATCCACGAGCAAACAATCGGGCAGCATAACGACGATGCCGCGGCGATGGAGAGCCTCTCTAGGGCATCCATGGTGGACGACCATGAGAGGGAGAGAGAGAAAGAGAGAGATGTGCTTCTCAAGCATTGTTTGTAAAGAAGAGCAATGGGATGCCTCTCCTTTTATAGGGTTTTGGGATCCATGGATCTCAATCCATGGGACAACACAAATCCAATGGTCCTCATTGATTGTGTTTCTTTCAATGGCTTAGATTTTTGTTGGAAAAAATCCAACAACAATTAATTTAATAAAAATCAAATATATAATAAATATAATTTGATTTATATCAAATCAATCTCCATTGGAGAAAAAGGAAAGGAGGCAAGCCTCCTTCCATAAGGAGGGTGGAGGGCCACCAATTCCTTATGGGAATTGTGGCCGTCCACTCTTCCTATATGGAAGGTGGATGCCCTTTTCCTATTACATGAGATTTCATTATCTCATGATTCTCTCCAATATTTGCAACAACTTTTGTTGCAAATTATTTCACAAAAATAAATCCAATTTATTTTGTGAACATTGCAATCATGCCATTGGAAATTTGTGAATCACATTCACAACCCAAAATAAGATGTAAATTACATTTTCAATTTAATGTCCAATGTGAATCCAATTCACATTAACATTTAATTAACAAATGTAAATTACAAACATCTCTCTCTTATATATTATTAATCACATTTATAATATATTTGATTAATATGGATATTGCTATCCACATTATGCATATCCACGATAATTAAATCATATTTAATCACCTTGGATTTCATTTCTCTTATGTCCAAATAATATGAATCACATTCACATTATTTACATCTTTGATAATTAAATCACATTTAATTATCTTAGATAACTCTCTTTATAATATGAATCAAATTCATATTATTCATGATCAATTAAATCACATTCATTTTATTCATCTTTGATAATTCATCTTAGTCATAATCAAATTTATTCTCAATTTATCTTCATTTATTTTAAGACTTCATCTTATTTGAGATGTAACTGTCATTACTTCAAAAGATATTCCAAAATCAAATCTGATGTCAAGATGTAACTAAGATCAATATGAGAGTTTTAACTTAGAATATGATGGCCTTATTTTTATAAGAGTTACTATGCACTTGATGGCCTTATTTTTATAAGAAGCATTCAAAATTTTATTACTAACTATATGATGGCCTTATTTTTATAAGAGTTACTATGCACTTGATGGCCTTATTTTTATAAGAAGCATTCAAAATTTTATTACTAACTATATGATGGCCTTATTTTTATAAGAGTTACTATGCACTTGATGAATGGATATATATATATATACTTATATATATTTATTTCACGTGAATCTACTGTCTCAAAAAGACTCCAGATTTTAAGTCAAACCATACTGTCAACTGCATGTATTGTTTGTACGAAATTTCTGAATTAGCAGAATATCGAAGGTCTTATGATGACAAAATGTGTAAGCATTCATGGACATTAGCAATATGAGAGGGTTGAATTTTACATGTTTGGCAGCAAGAAGGAAGGTATAGGAATGTACCTAAGATTTGCCCCAAATTTGGAGGTTCAATTTGCAACCAGCAACTTCATAGAGGATTCTTTAAGAATCACATGAGCAGCAGTAGCTTCAAGGTGAATTAGAGAAATTTGGGGGAAAGAAAGGAGGGGATTTGCTTCTTCGTTGGAGCAAAGATTGGAGAGGAATAGGGAATATCGATCAATAGAAAAGAGAGGAGGGAGTGTCTTGTTGGAATTTGCTTTAGTAGGAAAGGGAGGGAGAAATTTCGTGGAACTTTCCCATTGTATGATATCATATAGTGACATCAGCATGCTGATGTCATTAATATAATTTTTTATACTAGACGAACAGACTGTCTGCTGCTTACAATGTAGCAAATATAAAATTTTAATTTATATTTTTTACCAAAAATCTCTTTATTGGGCATACATAAAAATCAACCGTATGTGTGCCTCGGACGTTGGATTTTTACGTGCAATACCTCGATTTAGTCGTCTCTAAACGACGATCAATATGAGTATAATATTGATATACTTTTGATCGGGTTTGGATGTTCCAAATTTTCGAGATACGGTTTTGATTTGGGGTTAAATTTTGCGATTTAAAAATATCAAATGACCTTCGATGGACGAACGATCAATTCCGTTGATCTTGCTTCGTCGAATCGGATTTTATGAAGGTCTCGATTTGTTTCGTGGTTTCCGAATTTACGCCGTGGCTTTTTCGGGCACGCATTACGATGCGACCGATTTTTGGTCGATTTCGCCCGAACGACTTTTAATTCACAATCTATTGATCGATTTAGGTTGTTTCGCGTTGACCAAAAAATTTATTGGGTTAATCGAACCCAAATTGGATCAGGTTCGGTTTTAGTTGGACCCGGATGTTACACTTTGATATCAATATGGTTAAAGAATGAATGTCCATATTCAAAAATAGGATTAAGAAAATAAGCTACAACTTCTAAAATTGCATGATCTAAAAGGATGCACTTAGGATAGACAGAAAATCAATATACCGACTTGCTGTCAAAAACAAGAAAAAAAGCGAAAATGGCCAATATACTGAAACAAGTACTAACTTTCTTGATACATAAGTAAAATACAAAACTTACCGAAAGCTCAAAAAATTAAGCTGCAACTCAGGTATTATGGATGTGGCAATAGAAGATCAAATGGATGCGACCATTAAGCATCACCAATCACCAAACCATCACACCAACACCATTTTTCACCATATTTTAACCAATGTATAGGAATAAAACACAGCTACATTAACAATCATGTTGAACCCTTCATGAACATCTTGTTGATCAACAACAATAACTCTTTTCTCGAACAATAACTATAGACATGCAGTGATAGTTCTATTATGAGTTATTTTTTTTTAAAATGGAACATATTGCAGCAAGACTAAACCAAATCAACAGAAATGAAAATAGAAAACGCGGAGGGGGAGAGAACAATAAGATCAAAATACAGAGGTTTAAACTCCTCCTGCCATCAATAAGCATGTAGTGGACTTAGGATCATCTAATTTAGAAAGCATTAGCACCAAAAACCTTTTAGGATATCCGGTGTAGCAGCATTAATAAGCAATAATGCATAAATAGGCTCACAGGGCACTTCTCTCTTCCAGTCTCAAAAGTTTCACTGAAACATTAAAAAGAAATGGAGAGGCTAATAAGATGACTCCCAGAAAAAAAATAAAGCAGCCAAATATTTAAACAAGTCCATTCTTAATATATTGTGGAAATCTTACATCATCTGCACTGTGAATAGAGGGGCTACGTGATCCTGCACGAACATCATGAGGTGATGCACTGTGAGAAGGTGAACGAGTTCCAAGTCAGCGCCCCTATCAGGGCTTTCTTCTGGAACAGGACTCCGACGGGGAGATCTACTCCTTTTTGAAGATGGACTACGCCTTGGAGGTGATGCACTTCACAACAAAATAGAAAATATATAGTAAAATGATTTTAAGTGAAGACAAAATTATTCAATTTATATCACCTCATTTGAAATGACACAATGCATATTTGTTATGTGACACATGAGTTGTAGATGGCTAAATGGATCACTCCAGGATCCATTTACCCCATCCCAGTGTTTAGTCCCACATCCACCAGTGGTGGGACTTGGAGTCTCTGTGGAGGCTATATAAGGAGCCCTAGACCTCCTATATCCATTGAGAAAGTGCAATTCAACATATGTCCCTTTAAGGCCTTTTCATGTGATTTCATCCCGCTCATTAGGGAGTAAGGTTCCACGTTAAATCCCGGTGTTCAACAATGTTTTATCTTTATTTCTTTGATTAGCTTATGTATTCCTATTTTCTAACATGGTATAAAAAAAAGAAAGCCGAAAAAATGACAACAGTTTATTTATTAAAAAAAGTTGATGGCTATAAAAAATGGAAATAACCGAGAAAAAAAAGAAAAATTGACAAGAAAAGCCAAAAAAATATAAATGACGCTTATTTGTTTTTTTTTGTTTCCCCAATTTCTTGTCTTCTCCCAAAATAGTCGATGCCATGTATTCCAACTGTTATGGGAGAAAGATGGAGTATATGTAGAGTCACAGGTCTATTCAGATTCTCCAGATACAGATTCAAACCCCTCAGTTGTTCAGTCTCTACAGTTTCTCAGATGTTCCGACTCGACGTCAGATGTTTTCAAGTCTCCAGTTTCAGACACACACATGTATGCAGTCTTTTCAGATGTGCACATGTTTGCCATCTTTTATCGTGGTCCCTATCATTCTTGTTTTGTCGGCCAGAGTTTTTATGTGAGCTATAGGAACTCCAGAGTAGAGGACCATTCCCTATGCCATGTGGGCATGGGATTTCATGTGGTATCATAGGGACTTCAGAGTAGAGTACCATTCTCTAATCCAGAAGGGAGAGACTCAATTCTCCGACGAGGAGACTTCTTCAGACTCCATTCTCCAACGACCGTGGACTCTGACGAGGATTGTACTGCACAGCTTTTTCAGTATGGCCTTTTTCAAAGATGGACCAGTTGTCCACATGTTGTGGCGGGCTTGAGTTCTCCAAGTAGAGACTCATTTTCAGTTGGTGACTCTAACAGGCGCAGTACAGATCACATGCTCTCTAACGAGGAGATTCAGTTGACTCATACTCCAGCACGTTCGTCCTCCTCACCTGCACGGCATGAGAAGCAACGTCCTCGACAGCAGCCGACAGTTGTGCATATTGAGTTAATATTGTCTGTAGCATCATGTAGCGTGAGTTGAGTTTCTTTATGTTTGTCCAAGCTGAGCATTGCATGCCTCAGTTTGAGGGAGAGTGCTGGAGTATTTGGTTGTGAGACACATGAGTTGTAGATGGGTAAATGGATCATTCCAGTATCTATTTACCACATCCCAATGTTTAGTCCCCCATCAACTAGTGGTAGGACTTGGAGGCTCTGTAGAGGCTATATAAGGAGTCCCAAACCTCTTGTATCCATAGAAAAAGTGTAATACAACATATGACCCTTTGAGTCCTTCTCACGTGGTTTCATCCCGCTCCTTAGGGGATAGAGTTCCACGTTAAATCCCAGTATTTAACAATATTTTATTTTATTTCTTTGATTAGCTTCCGCATTCCTATTTTCTAACACATATATATCATTAGTTATAACCACCAAAGTGAAACAATATCTACCTGTCTAGAGATCGGCTCCTGCTTCGGCCATGGCTCTTCCTGCCATCATCATGCTTACTTTTTCCACGGCCCCGGTTGTAATTTGGGCTCAAACTGCGGCTCCTACTCCTGCGGTGATAGTTTTTCTCCCATTTGTGACACCGGTCCCGGTCACTCCTTCCACGACTTTTACTACGGCTTTGGCTTCGATAACCTCTGTTTGTCTTAAAACACCATTAAAAATTAAATCAGTCACCATTACTCCAGTGTTCTGACAAAATAGACAACTACACAATTACAGCAATATGTTCTCCTTAGTCCAAAGGACTGCAATTTTCAGAAGTGGCGTGAATTAGCTCAATTTACATTACAAGGCAGATTTTTTCCATTAAAAATTTAGAAGGAAAACATGTCATTTAAGATAAGTTATTTTTCATAACTCATCATAAGCATTCCCAGATTCACAATAATCCAAACATGGTTACATGGGTAGTGGTTATACTAGAATTGGCAGTCGAATAATCACAACAAATAAGGAATCAGCTAAAATCTAAATTCCTGGATCTAGGGCTCTGGCTTCTCGATCTACCTTTAGACATCTGAAATGCCTCTGCTACTCTTCCTTTATGGTTGTAATAATAGAATATAGAGAAGTATCATTAAGACACTATATTTTTTCTTCGTGTTTAGCATCTAAAGAAAATAGGAGAAAGTATAAAATCCACCACAACATGTGGGCAACTGGCCCACCTCTGAAAGGGCCGAACTAAAAAGACATGGAGACATCCTTGTCAGAGTCCACGGTCACTAGAGAATGGAGTCTAAAAAGTCTCCTCATCAGAGAACTGGATCTCTCCCATACTGGCTCAGAGAATGGATTTCTACTCTGCAGTCCCTATGAAACCACATGAAAAACCTAGCCCACATGGCACAGGGAATGTGATCTCTACTCTGGAGTCCCTATGGAACACATGAAAACTCTGCGCCAACTATAAACGATGGGGACCACACAAATGATGGCACACATGTGTACGTCGAACTACAGATGCGAAAAATATCTGATTGTCGAGTCTGTAACACTGAAGAACTGTAGAGTCTAAACAACTGTTGGCCTGGAATATGGAGTCTGAATCTGGAACAGACCTGTAACTCTACACAATACCCGCTTTCTCCCATACTTGTCGGAAAATAATGATATCGATAAAGTTGGGATAAGGTAAGAAATGGGGAGACAACAAAACATAACAAATGTCAATCTCTTTTGTTTCTCGATTATTTCCTTTTTTAATCATTTTTTCTTGGCTAATTTCATTTCATCATTTTTATTAAATAGCCACCACTTTTTTTCCTTTTTCTCTCAATTTTTATTTTCTTTATTTTTAGCTTTTTTTCCCTTTTCTCCTTGCGTATGAATTTTTTTTGAACAAAGAAACTTGGCCCACTTGGATACAAAGATAATGTCCCAAATAGTGGGCAACAGGTTTCTCTCTCTCCACCCCTCCCAAATTTTTTTATAACTCGGTTAGGCCCAAACAAAAAATGAATACTTTTTTTAATAAAATCCCACTTGAGCTCTATTTAGGGTTCCCACTTGGGAACCCCTCTCTTGAAGATTGCTGCCCCCGATAGGGGGGTTCTCTTAATACCACATGCGCTGGAAATTAAGAAGGGCTCTGCCTGGAAGAGGAGAGGTGTTGTCGCCCGTTGATGGAGATGGATAACGTATGTCTCCTGGAGGGCTTGGAGCGGCTCTGCCTGGGGTTCAATCTCACACCGCTTGCACGAGATTCGAGATAGGAGACATCGCCCATCGGAAGGAGAGGTGCAATACCATCGCCTAAAGGGAGGAGCGGCTCGCTGACGAGGCTAGAGGCAGCAACATAAGAGGGAGGGGTGCCGCTTGGAAGGTTTTTTCGAGGAGAAAGCCTGAGAAGGAGGATCGCCACCACCTAGGGTTCCTTTATTGGGAATCCATTCACCTCCTGGGTGTTTCGATCTACTGCCACCAGGTGACAAGAAACAGCTCAAAGGGAGTTTCAACTGGAAGGGAATGAGGATCTTCGACCATTGGAGTATGAAGAGAAAAACGCTTCATGTGGATCGCCACCCTTCTGGGCTGACCGAAGATTACGGCTTTCCACCACCGCTGAACTGGAGATTGCGGCTAGGGTTCCTTTCCAGGAGCTCTTGCAAGATCATTCGTTGGAGGCAGCTCGCTAGGATGGAGTAGGTGGCTGGAGGCACTTGCTGCTTATGCCGTGTAGCCTGGAGCATTGTCATGGATGCATGATGGGGCTTCGCCATCGATAGGAGGGCAGCCCTAGTGTCTCTGCTTAGGGTTTCCCATGAGAAAACTATTTGCTTGAGCATCACGGAGCATTGGGAATTAGAGCACCGTGGAGCATCACGGCTAGGGTTGTCGCTGCCTCAACTTGAACATGAATGTTAAAGGTTTTTTTAAAAAACCTAGATCGCAAACTTTGAACAGATCATGAACAATGGATAAATAATCTTCAAGAATAACTCAATCGAATCCCAGTCAAGAGAATAAAATAAATAATTAACAATAAATCCTTGAGCATCGAACTTGCTTTGATACCATGTTAGAAAATAAGAATGCGGATGCATATCAGAGAAAAATGAATAAAAAACACAATGGACATTGTGATTTAACATGGAAACCTACTCAATAAGGAGCGGGATGAAACCACGGGAGAATGCCTCAAAGAGCTGATTTATGCATTGCACAAATCACTGGATATAGAGGGTGAGGGGCTTCTTATATATCCCTCACTGAGTCTCCACATCTCACAACTGGCAGATGTGGGACTAAACAACCGAATGTGGTAAATGAATCTTGGAGTGATTTATTTACCCATCTACAACATAAGTAATGCATACTCAACATAATCCAACACTCTTGAAGTAAGAGCATCCATCTCCTCGTTAATGGTATGTCGCCATTCAAAATCCTATAATGCATTATGGTGGTCTCGAAGAATGGAAATAGTCATGAGAGAGTCTCATATCTTCGATCAGTGGATGATAAGATAGCAATAGAAGTGAAATGAGACAAGGGATGAAAAGTATATTGCCTCGTAGCTCTGCACAAAGTAATAGGAAGCTCTTAAGGTCCATCCGGAACAACAGGGGGGGCACTTGAAGAAGGCATATCATCCTGCAACAAGAGGACATGTAAAGGAATATTTTGTGGTGTAGATGTCAGTTTGCGCTTATAGACAATGGTTGGAGGTGGGAGATCTAGAGGAATATCTGTAACAAACTGAGTGAAGAAGCTGGTTTACTCAAACAAAGTTACATTTGTAGATATATAATAACGATCACTAATATCGTAACACCTATAATCTTTTTGAGCACGAGAATAACCAAGGAAAACACATTTAATTGCTCGAGGGGATAGTTTGTCTGCAGTGTGAAAATTATCTACAAAATCCCCACATCCAAATATTCTCTCAGTTGGATATAGGAGAAGGTGGTGGAGCCATGTAGTGAAGTAGAGGGGAGTTTGTTGATAAGATGGACGGCAGTAAGAAGAGCATTACCCCAGTAGGTCTTAAGTACTTTCATCTGGGTGAGAAGGGAGTGCATAATATTTGGTAGATATCAGAATTTCCTTTCTGCTACCCCATTTTGCTGGGAAGTATACGAACACGAGGTTCGATGTATGGTACCTTGGGATGCAAAGAAGTTTGTCAAATCATGTTGGGTAAATTCCAAGGCATCATCAGAATGAAAAACTTGAACACCCGTAGAGAAAATATTCTTAGCATAATCGAAGAAATTCCTAACTATATTATTAATCTCTGAACATTCTTTTAACAAATATACCGAAGATGATCGACTATAATCATCAACAAAGACAACAAAATAGTTATGTTCATTTAGAGTACAGACCAAACAGGGCCCTCAAATATCACAATGGACCAAAGAAAAAGGTACTTCACGATGTGGCTCAGTACGAGCAAGGAAAGACACTCGATGATGTTACTTGAATTGACAAATGTCAGTAGACATATACGCCTCGTCCCAAACACATGCATAAAAACACAACCACAAAAACACACCATCCCAGATGCGCACATACTGCATATCAATTCAAAGATCTATACCGACACCTAAACTGCTCTACCACCACCCCCTCTACACACCCACTAAGTTATACACACATACATACACACAATTTATATACCCACATACATGTAGTACATATACACAACACAAACACACAGAGAGAGTATACATATCAAATACATATGCATACAATGCACACATAGACATGGAAGATACACACATACATACACATACAATGATGAAACAAGCATTTAACACACATTCATATACATGCATACATATAACAGTACACCTATATGAACAAATATTGCTCATGTGAAGTATACAAGGATGCATACAGTAACATACATGTCCAATTAAACCTGAACCCCACCCGATTAGGATTCGTATAACTCAATAAAGTTATTAATCAATGTTAAATAACCTAAATCGATCAATTAATCATAAATTAAAAGTCGTTCGGTCGAAATCGACTGAAATCGAGCGCATTGTAATGCGTGCCTAAAAAAGTCGCGATACAAATTCAGAAACCATGAAATGAACTAAGACTGACATAAAATTCGATTCGACGAAACAAGACCAATGGAATCGATCGATCTCCAATTGAATATCAAAAACCGCAAAATTTAAACCTAAACTAAAATTGTATCTCAAAAAATCCGGGTATACAAACCCGATCTAAAATATATCAACATTATACTCATTTTGATCGTCATTCAGAGATGATCAAATCGAGATATGACACGTCGAAATCCGAGGCTCGAGGCGTGAATTAGTTCAACTTTTATATATCAAATAAAAATAAACAAAATTAGAACGTATGTTTAATATAAGATTATTAATGACATCATGGATGTTGTCATTATTAATGAACTCATTAGTGACATCATTGGTGATGATGTCGTTATTAAAAAAAAAGAGGGAATGTACACTTCCTCTTTCCTATTTAAGCTTTTTCCAATGTCATCTCTTCTTCTTCTTAATTTCCCCACTCCCTCTCTTTCTCTCCTAATTAATCCCAACGTTGGGAAACCTTCTCCTCTTCTTCCCTGTGCAGATGCTACATGCAGTATAGGATCGGTTTCACCTTCCAAGCCTTAGTAGCTAAAAAGGCTACTATTAAATCCCATCTGCAAGCTCAAACCATTGCAGGTTCCAGAAACTCCATTGAATATCTACTGCATGCAACTCAACATCTTCAAATTTGAAGATCAAAGTGGTACAATCATGTTATCCTCCTCCTTGCTTCCATCATGTACAATTCCTTCCCTTCTACTGTTGCCATTCATGAGATTATCCTCGTGATTTTCTATCCTCTCTAAATATAAATCTTTTGCTCCATTTATAAAGAATGATGCATATATAATAGTGTGTGAAAATAGATTAAAAATCCCACTGTGCTAAAATATTAATTCCAAAGTTGAATTGAATTTCTCTGCATGCGGACTGTAGTTGTTGTAAAAAAAGGGGGAGTTACTTTAAGTGTTTTTCTCTGCTCCGAATTTCTTTTCACATATATATCTCCTTTAATGCTTCAACTTATACTAAACATATTATATTTTAAATTTATATGCATCATAGCAGGACTAATAAGAATTTACAATTGACCTCAGTAAAATATTAATGGGGAGCAAAAGTCCCAAAATTCAGAATTTTGCATCAGAAGGAAAACTAATTTCATGTAGAAGTATGTCCTACGTCATTCAAAGAGTTTGTGCTTTCAGCTAAAGAATTCATTAGATATCCCTATTTTATCTTGTTGTGTGAGAGTCATTTGTGATTACAATTAACTGTGGAAAGAGAAATTCGAGACAGAATACAACAAAATTTGCTATTAATGATATATCCTCATGCGATAGCTCATTTTTTATGCATGGTAAAGCTACTTATTTGACGGTTCACGACGGAGAAATATGCACATCTGCTCCTGATAATATAAATGTATCAGGAAGAGTTAAGCCCGAAAAATTTAAGTATTTTCCCAATTCAAGATAATGCTTAGAGTAAAATAAGAAGTTGTTGTTGAGAATAGATCTCATCATTGAGAAACAAATATATCACTTGCTACATCTTTGAGAATTTGTTGTTGAGAATAAATATCTATGCTCCATCTTGAGAGAGAATGTTGATATATATTTTATATTTCTATACCTTTTATATATTTTCCTGTTCTTCTATCTACTCTTTGTAATTTGCCCATAGGTCTCTCCCTATATAAGAGAGACTAAAGCTCAAGGAATAATCATCTCTTTCATTTTCCCAACATCTTCTATTTTTTATATATTTTCCATATTTTTTGGCAGATATTATTTGTTACATTTAATACAAAGTACTATCTAGTAAATGTTTTCAAATGTCAAATGTCAGAATTTATTTCAACACCATAAATTATTTTTTTTCATTTCTTTTACGTACTCCCCAGTAAAAATTGTATAGTACAACATTTTGTTTGTAATTAATATAAGAGAGGTACATTTTTTTATCATATATATATCTGGGTTTAATGGGATTGTCCCCATAGGGCAACCAACATGGCTGCCCCCGCCTCATTTTCGCACAATGTTTTTGCAAAATATCATCATGTATATTCATTTATATATTCCTTCTATATGTCATTAGAATTTCATCAGAAACAGAGGATCCTATGCCCTCCATCTGGAACAGGTCGATTACAACAATGTTTAGACCATTAATATTACGTGTTCTAGATGGAGGGCATAGGAGTATCTATTTCTCACGAAATCCGAATGACATATAGGAGGGATATATAGATGAATATAAATGGTGATATTTTTCATAAAAATAAAAAAATTGCGGAAAAATAGGGGAGGGGCAACCACATTTTTTCCATGAAACTACATTAACACTCTCCTCATGTTGGAGTATATCTATCAATCATGCCCAACTTGGAAGTAATCCATGAGAGGCGCTTCTTGGGTAAGGCATTTATTAATACATCTGCAAGATCAAGATATGTCCTTATGTGAGGAGTAATAATCTTTCATGTTCGTACCGTGTCATGAATAAAATGGAAGTCAATCTCTATATGCTTGATTCATTCATGGAACACAAGATTCGTAGCAATGTATGTAGCAGATCTTGGATTCAAAAAAATGTATGTAGCAGATTTGTCGTCACAGTATAGTAGAATAGGAGAGGTGACAACAATAACACGTTCTTGTATAAAAGTCAATAGCCATGTGATCTCACTGGTAGCTTGAGCCATCACCCCGTACTATGCTTCGACATTGGATATGGATACAACAATATGTTTCTTGCTCCTCCAAGTGACAAGGTTTCCACCAACCATCATAGCATATCTTGTGGTGGAGCGGTGATCCTCAGGTGAACTTGCATAATCAACATCAACATAGGCAATAACATCAGTGTAGACATTTTCCTCATAAAAGAGATCACGTCTAGGGGATTCCTTCAAGTATCGTAGGATCTGGAGGACAACCTTCCAGTGAATGTAGCAAGGTTGCTTCATGTGTTGGCTAGTTCTACTCACTGTGTAGGAAATATATGGTATGGTGTGAGATAACAGAGTTTGCCAACCAGGCTTCTGTATCATGTAATATCTACGAAGACAAAGTCAAAGGATGCGATTTGTGTCTTCAGATATGCAGGAATATCAGAGGGGCTTGCATCTAAGTAATCTAGCTTCAGTAAGGATGTCAAGATTGTACTTCCTCTATTGGAGATGACATCCCTATGTAGTGCATAGTATTCTTTGCCCAAGAAATAACGCAGTGGGCTAAGATCCTTGGTGGCAAACACCTTTTAGAGAAAGACCATGGTCTCTAATACCCATTTATCATCATCATCACATGTGACAACCATATCGTCCACATAAACATCAAATATAACAGTACCACTTGGTCGTCTTCTGACAAACATGAAGTAGTCAGAAGTTGTTCTTTGAAAGACAAGATTGATCATTTCTGCAGTAAGTATGTCGAACCATGCCCTTGGGTTCTACTTCTGACCATAAATTTCCTTACAAAGTCGACAGACATACTCCCCTCGACTTTGTAACCATGATGTTGTATCATGTACACCTCCTCTTCAAGATCTCCATATAGGAAAGCATTTTTCACATATAGCCGATAGATAGGTCAGGCCTTGTTAGCTGCTAGTGAAAGAATAGTTCTTGTGGAGAAGAGAAACGAATAGGATACGTATTCCATAGGGCTAGGGTCTCTTATATAGAGAGAAAACCCTAGAGAGTTTAAGGAGGAAAATACATAAATACCCCTGAGGGGGTTACGGAACCCGAAGGGTTAAAGGTTACGGAACCCGAAGGTTAAGGGTTGCGGAACCCGAAAGGTTACAACTATAATTGTAATATAATAATTCTAACACTCCCCCTCAAGTTGGAGCATATATGTCGATCATGCCCAACTTGGATACTAAGTACATGAGGTGCTTCCTTAGAAGAGCCTTTGTGAGGATGTCTGCAAGTTGTAGTTCAGTGGACATATTTATAGAAATATGCAAGGTTTAACAAAGAAACGACAATACTAACAAAAAAATGTATAATGTTTATGGAAAAACAAAGTCATCTGCAAAGCACATAACCTAAAAATTAAAAAAAAAGCCATGCACTTGAGGCTTACGCCTCCGCCTCGCCTCGACCGCCTCACCGCCTCATACGCGTCACACTACCCTGAGGCTTAAGCCTCAGAAGTTCTGGGTGAGGCTTAATGCTCGAGGCACTTTTTGTCAAAAAAACGCCTTGAGGCTTACGCCTCACCGCTTCGAGGCGCACGTGGCAGACTTGTTGTCGTAGCATAAGGGTACAGGAGTGGCAACTGACATGCTAAGTTATGTTAGGAAAGAAATAAGCCATGTGATTTCACATGTGGCATGAGCCATTGCCCCTACTTCTGCACTGGATCTGGAGACCATTGTCTGCTTCTTGCTTCGCAAAGTGATAAGGTTATCCCCAACAAGCACGGCATATCCTGTAGTGGATCGACGGTCCTCAAGAGAACTAACATAGTTAGAATCTATGTATGCAGAGATATAGTGTGCCCATTCACCCCATAGAAGAGCATGTCTGGGAGATTCCTTCAAATATCAAAGGATCAAAAGAACATCCTGCCAGTGACTGTATAGAGGCTTCTTCATATGCTGACTGGCTCTGCTCACAGCATATGATATATCTGGCCTAGTAATAATAAGAGAGTAATTTTCCCACTAAACTTTTGTATTGTGTTGCATCTTCAAAAGCTGGATCAGTAAATGCTAAATATTTTCTCACTTCTGCAGGGATGCCAGATGGCTTGCATCCAAGAAGTCCTGCCTCAGTCAGAATATCAAGGCAATACTTTCTTTGTGAAAGATGGAGCCCCTTTATTGTGCGTATTACTTCGATGCCAAGAAAATAACGAAGTTTGCCAAGATCTTTCATGACAAAGACCTTCTGGAGGAAGGTCTTGGTCTCCTGAATACCATCTATAGCATCTCCTCTGATAACCATATCATCAATATAGACAGCAAGAATGACTGTGCCAGTAGACCGTCGTCTAACAAAGACAGAGTAGTTAGATGTTGTGCTCTGAAAAAACCAAGTGTTTGATTTCCGTAGTGAGCCTGTCAAACCATACCCTTGGGCTCTGCTTCAGGCCATAAATGGCCTTGCGTAGTCGACATTCATGCTCCCCCTCGACTACATACCCCAACGGTTGAATCATGTAGACCTCCTCCTCAGGATCACCATAAAGAAAGGCATTCTTCACATCAAGTTAATAAATGAGCAAAGTCTTGTTGGCAGCAACAGAGAGAATGGCACGTATCGACCACATTCTAGAAACAAACGAGAAGGTCTCAAAATAATCAACTCCAAAGGTTTGTGTGAAACCTTTGGCAACAAGTCTGGCCTTCAATCTGTCATTAGAACCATCAGGCGACTGTTTGGTCGTGAAGACCCACCGACAAGCCACAGGATGAACTCCCGAGGGGCACGACATAAGATCCCACGTGCCCCGGGAGGTAAGTGCCTCCATCTTCTCATCCATGGCTTGTCGCCAACCATGATCCTGCATTGCACTGAAATGATCTCTTGGAACAGAAATAGCATTCAGAGCATGTGCAAATCTCTTGTCACAGCTAGATAAACCATATGTAGAAGTAAAATGTAACATGGGGTGATACGTACATTGCCTTTTTTGCTTGCGTAGAGCTATAGGAATCTTCCCAACTACATCCGGGACAACAGTGGTGGGAGCAATCAAAGTGGTCATATTTTCCTACATAAAAGGGACAGGCAAAGGTACAGACATTGGTGTAGAAGGTATACATGTATGCTGGCGAGTATAAACGATTGGTAGAGGAGGGAGGTCTAGAGGAATGCCACTCACAGTCTGTGTGAAATAACTTGTTTGCTCAAAGAAGGTGACATCAGCAGACACATAGTATCGACGCCCAACAAGATCATAGCAGCGATAGCCTTTTTGGGTGCGAGAGTATCCAGGAAGGACATATTTGATGGCATGAGAGGATAATTTGTCAGTTGCATGAAAGTTATGAACAAAGGCAATACAACCAAAAATTCGCAGAGGTATGGGACAAGAAGACTCAGCAAGGTAAAGTAAGGAAAATAGAGTTGCCCCTTTGAGAACAAATGAACGAATACGATTGATGAGATATACTACAGTAAGGATAGCATCTCCACAATATTGTTTAGGAACATTCTTTTGACTAAGAAGAGATCTGGTAACATTTAACAAGTGTTGGAGTTTCCTCTCAGCTATACCATTCCTGAGGTATATGCACATGATGTTTGGTGAGTAATATGCATCATTAAGATGAACAGTCTTGCCACTGGAGTTAGGCGATGCCTCTTCCACATCATGGGCATCCTCATAAGCATTATTGGCATGATAAGAAGGTACGCCAAATTTCTGCCAGCATCGTTCAGTCAGGTGGTTCCACCTACCACAGTGAGTGTATGGGCAGTAGAGTCTCGCCCACGACCACGACTAAAGTCACGGTCAAGACCAAATTCCCGTCCACAGCCATGACTTAGATCACGACTGCGTCCTCCTCGTAAGTCGTATCTGCCTCCTCGCTCAGATGAGGCGATGTGTGCAAAGTTCTATGTTGAAGGTAAGACGGAAGGCCGGGCAGCGAATGTCTCGAGCTCCTCAAGTCAGCCAAAGATGTCCTTCATTGTTGGCAGTGTGTCTGATATAAGAAATTGCTCCTTCGCTGCATGGTATCTAGAATGCAGGCCATAAAGGAAGCGATATACCTGCCAATCAGAATGTTCTTGTATTTGTTTATTGCAACATGAGGGCTGGAATATTGCAAGCTCCTCACATAGCCTGGAGACATGCCTGTAGTACTCGATGAGGGTGGAATCACCCTGAGATGCCAACCAAATTCGCATGTAAATGTCTGCAAGGCGTGACTTTATCTTCTTTTGGGAATATGTTTGCTCGAGATCCTCCCACATTTCCTTGGTCATATTTTTGTAAAGAAGATTTGAGGCAATATGAGCCTCAACACTGTTGGTCATCCAGTTGATAACTATATAGTTATCAGTCTGTCGGTTGGCGTATTCTTTGTCCTTTTCATGTAAGGATCTTTAGTCAAAATATAGAGTTTCCTCTGACCACCAATGAACACCATAAAAGATTGAGACCAGGGCACGTAATTTTCTGTACCCTTGAGTTTGATAGTAGTGCCTTGTGGCATAATATTCGTGGCCAAAGGCTTTGTCTCGATAGAAAAAGGTGCCATGATGGTCTTAAAATAGAAAGAAGATCCTGATCAAGTACAAATGCATATAAGAGCTGAAAAATACCCTAGTACTCACGTTTGCCCTTGAAGAAGGGCTGAAAGCCCTCAATGGGCAGCATATTTGGATTCTTGGCAGTGGTCCGTGATGAGTTTTGGATCTCCAAAGAGTCCTACGGTACCCGGAAGGGTAGCTGTGGGGCTAACGACCTTCGTAGGAGGTCCTGAAAGCGCAAGGTAGCGGTAGCGGGAGGGCTGTGTGCCCCTTGACAGCACCGGTAGGGGCTGGAGATGCTCCTTTGGGTTCGATTGGAGGGCCTTGCACGGGGCCCTAATTCAGGGAAGATGGCCCGCATAGGCTTTTGCGAGGCTTGAAGGTGGCAGTGGGGATTTTAAGTCATAACCCCGGTTTAGGACCGTTGCTCTGATATCATGTGGAGAAGAGAGTCGAATAGGATATGTATTCGATAGGGCTCGAGTCTCTTATATAGAGAGAAAACCCTAGAGAGTACAAGGGGAAAATTACGTAAATACCCCTGAGAGGTTAGGGAACCCGAAGGGTTAAAGGTTACGGAACCCAAAGGGTTAAGGGTTATGGAACCCGAAAGGTTACAACCATAATTGTAATATAATAATTTAACAGTTCTTATAGAGCACATTCGTGCAATAGGTAAGAATGTCTCGAAGTAATCAACCCCATATGTTTGTGTCAAACCTTTGACCACAAGTCAAGCTTTCAATCTGTCAATGGATCCGTATGGTGACTGCTTGGTTGTAAATATTCATCTCGAAGCCACTGGTCTAATCCCTTTGGGACGCTGCACCAGATCCCATGTCCCTCTTTGTTAGAAAATAAGAATGCAGAAGCGTATCAGAGAAAAATGAATAAAAACATTATAGACATCGAGATTTAATGTGGAACCCAACTCCCTAAGGAGTGGGATGAAACCTCAAGAGAACGCCTCAAAGGGTTGATGTATGCATTGCACTTTCTTACTAGATACAGAGGGTGATGGGCCTCTTATACAACCCTCACTGAGTCTCCACATCTCACAACTGGTAGATGTGGGAATAAACAATTGGATGTGGTAAATAGATCTTGGAGTGATGCATTTACCCATATACAACACAAGTGATCCATACTCAACATACTATAACACCCCTCCTCAAGATGGAGTATGCAATGCTCAACTTGGACAAACAGAAAGAAAATCTCATCTTTTCATTCTGAGATCAAAGGCTTAATATTGATTTTGAATAAGTTGTTATATTCTTCAATCGACGATGTTGGACAACAGTAACTTGCACGCCAAAATCCTCAACTTTTTCATCCTTTAAACCTAAGATAAGGAGTTATAGAATTTGTCCGAATTAAATTCTAATTTCACAATTTAATGATTTTTGAACAATCGTAAATCTCATAGAAAAATCCTCAAATTTTCATCTTTTAAATGTGAAATCAAGAGCTAAAAAGGTGATTTAATTTGGTATTTATTTTACAAAACAGTGATTTTTAATTGGAAATAAACTTATGCAAGAACCCCCCACCCTAAATTTCATCTATACCTTGCATGAACTGTGGTTCTAAAATTGATCTGGAATTAATCTTACAATATATAATCAGCGTCTTTTTTAGAGCTAGTAAACTTGCATTCAAAACCCCGCATTTGTCTTAAAATGTAACATGAAAATTGTGTCTTAACAGTTGGTCTGAATTTAGATTTATCATGCATGTTATTCACCATAATTTTCTCATCTTTTATGCATGCAAACAAGAACAATTATAGGTCTGATATCTAGATCAATTTCATGCTAATCACCTAATTTTTATCTTCAAAAACTAAGAAAATCAGGAACATATCTAATGGATCTAAAGTTATGATCAATTTCATCTAGATTCTTCACTTTTCTTATTTTATTTCAGAGGCAACTAATAGAATTTAAAATTGATTTATAAATTTCATGGAAGGAAGTAAGAGATGGGGATAGGGTTGTACCTTTTGGATTTCCAAAATAGATATCAACTTGCATGACAGTATCTTGAATTTACAAGGAGCAACATTTCCTTTGGATTGGCAATGCAGGAGGCTGGAATAGCTGCTGAAGCAGCACCTTTGGATGCAGCAGTAGCTTTAATTGGGGTTTGGTTGATGCATTTGCTCCTTGCAGGAGCTCTAGCAGAGTAGCTCACAGTTGTGGAGTAGAAAAAGGGGCATCAACAGGGGAGCTGGTTGGGAGGCTGGGGCAACGGCTTTAGCTGCTCGAGAAGTGCAGTAGCAACAGCTCAACTACTTGGGACAGCAGCCTGTAGCAGCTGCTGCAACTTCAGTCGAAGGAGGAGAAGATAGGAGGCCTTCAATGGAGAAAGAAGAGAGAAATTGGGCAATTTGGGAGAAAAGAAAGAGGGGAAAGTGGTGTTACTTATAAGAAGAGAGGAGGCTTAAGGTCTTAATGAGTGGAGGGAAGAGAGAGCCACTTGGTGGTGCTGAAATTTGACGTGTGTAAAATCCTTTTTTTTTCCATTATCTCTCTCCTATTTGACATACCAACTATCTGAATCTCCGATTCAGATGAACAATAGCTCATTTTGGCCATTTATGAATGATGATCAAAATGAGTATAATATTCATATATTTCCGATCTAAGATGAATTCTGAAATTGGTGAAATACATCTTTAATTTGCGATTTTAAATGGTCAAACGACCTCCGATTGACAAAAGATCGATTTGTTGATCTTATTTTATCCATACAAATTTTATGGTGGGCTTCAATTATTTTTGTGGTTTTCGATTGTGTCATGACTTTTCCGATGGTACAAATTACGATACAATCAATTTTTGATCGATTGATCCCAAATGAATTTTGATTTACGATCTATGTATTGATTCAGATTATTTACGATAGTTTTATCAGATCATATGGACCCTAATCGGATCGAACTCGATTTCATATTCGGGTGATTCAGATCTGGATATCACACCTAACCCATTAAGAAAGCAAAGATATTGCATAAAACGATGTACTGCAACTTAAATACTAAAAAAGTACGACCAAAGCACATCTTTTCTAGAGGGAAACATTATAAAAGATGCAAGAGAAACTGAATCAATGATCCCAAAGAGGGATTTTTTATTTTTTTTTTTATTTTAAAGAGGGAGGACTCCTAAGGCAGGAGTCACCACAATCACATTTTCATTAAATAAAGGTAGAGTACAGTAACTTGAAGCCCAAAAATTGTAAAGAGCGTTACAATGTGACACAATATTCTCTGAATAAAATCTCTAGTTTTTGAAGATTGGCTCATTCTGACCGGTCCATATGGCCCAAAGCACTGCAAAGGGTTTAGAACAGTCATCCGTCGAACCCATGCCCATTGCACGAACCGACCTCCAAAACGCCTCGAATCCGCTGACCTCTACCCAAGGTATCCTTTCCGCCCTCCATACCTGAGACGATGTCGTGCGCTCGAAGAAAAGGTGGTCTGCATCTTCCACTGCACCCTGACACCTGTCACAGCACGTGTCTGCCAAGGAGAACAGTCTCCCCTCCTCGCTTTATCACACAAGCGGTTTCTTCTCAAACACCATAGGAACATCTTCACTATGTACGGGATCCTGACTGCCCAAATAACCTTCATGTCCGCAGACAGCATTTCGTCATGCGCCACTACTGACCTACTCATAGCATCATAAGCTTTCTTAACCGAAAATCTCGCCCCTTCCCATACAAAATGGTCAGCTTCCTCATACCACTCCTCGGCTGAGGGACCTCCGCCAACAACCGCAAGAAGTCATCCATACGTTGATCTGACAGATACGAGATGAACTACGGGGCCCACGAGCCAGAGCCGGCCACGTCAACAAGATGCGCATCTCTATCAGTCGCCAGAGCCAACAGTCTAGGGAAATGCCGCCCAAGAGCACCCTACCCCATCTAGTCATTGATCCAAAATCTAAACCACTGGTTGTTCCCCAGCCTCGGATGCAAACCAGGATCAAGACTCGGCAAAACGACATGGATCCCGATCAGTGGCGATTCGAATCTCCTTATGTTCACTACCAACACCCCCTTGACACCGTAAATAGTCCTTAATACTCTGGTCACTAGCGAGGTCGAAGGTCCCCAAATTTTAATTACCCACTTGGCCAATAAAACTTTATTCATGAGCTCTACATCACGGACCCAAAGGCCCCCATCACAAATCCCCTGCGTAACATCCTCCCAGCCCACCAGATGCAGCCTGTACCTCTGCTGCCTCCCGTCTGACCAGAAGGACCTTATCAAAGAATCAACCTTCCTTCTTACCCCAACTAGCATCAGCCGAGTAGAATAGAAGAAAATCATGATGGCAGCGAGAATGTGTTTACGGAGGGTCAACTTCCCTATCCTAGACAGGGTGACCGCCTTCCAACCAACCAGCCTCTCCTCCATTCTGCGTAGAACGTTGTCCCAATCTGACTTCCTAAGTTTGCCATCCCCCAGCGGTAATCTCAAGTAGGAGATCGGAAGGCCCCCTAGGGCCCACTCCGCCCACCCAGTGACCCTGCCACTCTTCGAAGCGTCCAGCCCAAAGCTAATCACCACCGACTTTTGCCTGTTGATCTGAAGCCCAGATAGGCTGCCAAAGATATCCACCAAGAGAGTTGCATTTTCGTTCTGCTCTTCCGACGCCCCAAGAAAAATCAGTATATCATCAGCATACTGAAGCAAGGGGACAAAAATATCCCCCAAATGGAAGCCCTCGCACCACTCAGCCTCCACTGCACACCTGAATAAAACCGCCAAACAATACACCACAAGGACAAATAGCATAGGAGCCAGTGGGCATCCCTGACGGACACCCCGCTGAGGATGTAAGAACTTCCAGTTGACACAATCATATGCTTTGGCATGATTTATCTTCCAAAGAGACCCTTTTTTCTTCGACCGCTTCCAATCAAGGCAGATTTCCAATGCCATGACAAGACCATCGATAATTTTTCGAGCTAGGACGAAGGTGGATTGGCCCTAAAGCACCACCGAGTCCATAACCACCTTGAACCTGTTCGCCAACACCTTTGCCACCGCCAGGTATAGAACATTAGAAAACAAAATTGGCCTAAAGTCCCCCACATTCAATGGATTCTCCTTCTTAGTAAGAAGAAAAATCAACAACCGATTTACTTTCTCGAAGCCTTTATTGCCATCCTTGAATTCGCAGAGAACCTCCAAAACATCCTCCTTCAGAAGATCCTAAAACTCATGGTAGAACATTGCCGGAAATCCATCAGGACCTGGAGCCCCATCCGCATTCAGGCCCCAAATTGCCCGCCTCACCTCCTCAGAGAAATTAGCTAACAACAACTCCACCTGCCCAATATTCACCGATCTCACACGAACTCCTGTCCATCCCTAGTCTTCCCCTCCCCCCTGCCCCCTACGTGAGGACTCTACGAAGTGGCTCCGCAACGCTCCACCAATTTGCTCCTCCCCCGACACTCTGACACCCACAATCTTAATCTCATGCAAGAAGTTCCTTCTCCTTCGCCTGGATGCCATCAAGTGAAAGAATCTCGTGTTGGCATCCTTCCTGCAACCACTTTTGCCTCGATCTCTGCCTCCAGTCAACCTCTTCTTTTCTATCCTCCAGCATGAGCTCCTTGAGAAACCAGTCTCTCCGTCGTCTCCTCCTGATCCAACCCCCTCTTGTCATCCACGCAATCCAACCTCACCACCCCTGCCTCCGCTTCACCTCTTCTAGCCCTCCGCCGAGCCCTAACCTCCCTTTTGTATGCGGTAAGGAAAGATCCGAGGAACTTCAATTTAGCCACAAACCGAGAGACCGCTGAGCCCACCGAAGCACAACTTCTCCATTGCTCAGCTAACAGCTCCCTAAAGCCATCTTCAAAGAGCCAGCTTGCTCGAATCGGAAAACAAACCTACTTCTTCATTGATCCCAAAGAAGGATGCAATGGCCCTAATGACATGGAGTTCACATGTTTGACTATGAGGCTTCAAATTGTGTCCGGGGCCGATAATGTTGGAGATGAGCAGGTAGGAATTGAGGCTGGTGGAGTTGATAAAGAGCGGGGAATAAATGAGGTCGTGTGATAGAGATGGTGAGGGAAGTTAGGTTGCATTACACACATTCTGTCCCTTACGATGCGAAGAAGTGGAGAGAATGTCAAATGGAAAAGACTCAACCTACATTAAACTTTAAAAATCATGCTTGTTAATTCTGAGAAAACAAATCGTAGTACTAAGAAAATGTCAAACAGAAAAATAAAAAACTGCATTTATAAATGAGACTACAAAAGAAGATTATATTTTCATAGTTATAAATATATCATATATATAACTTTAATGCTAGACACCGAAATCTATTGCCAAAAATAAGTTCAAATGATGGTTATAGTTATTATATTTCTATTTTAATTGAGTTATGTAAACCTTCAGGGTTCTATATGTGATTTCCCTTTTTCGCTCTCTAGCTTTCTCTATTAATACCTAGACTAACGGAATAAATATAATGATTCATTCTCTTCTTCGCATGGAAAGAAGGAAGATTCATATATTATGTCTTCAAGAGACTAAATAGGTTGGAGAGAAAGCAAGGGAGATTGAGAAGACATGCTTTAAACTTCGATATTCAGGTAAAGATAAGGGAAGAAACGGTACTGGAGTGGTTGTTCATAAGGATTTGAAGGATTGTGTGGTTGAGGTGAAAAGGTTCAGGGATCGAATTATTTTGCTAAAATTGGTGCATGAAGAAGAAATTATGAATATCATCTCAGTTTATGCACCACAAATTGGTTTAGATGAAAGGACTAAACAAGCTTTTTGGGAGGATTTGGATAAGAGTCTACAAGGAATCCCACAAAGAGAGATGATTTGCATCGGTGGAGATCTTAATGGACATGTGGGAAAAGATGCTTCAGGATATGCTAGTGTGAATGGAGGACATGGTTTTGGGGATAGAAATGAAGAGGGAAAAGCCATCCTGGATTCTGCAACAGCATGTGATCTTTTCATAGCAAACACTCTCTTCAAGAAGAGGGAGGAACATTTAATTACTTATAAGAGTGGGCCAACTAGAACACAGATAGATTACTTTGCGTTAAAGAGAAGAGATAGGTTGTGTTGTAAAGACTGCAAAGTAATCCCAGGAGAGAGTTTGACAACCCAACATCGTTTGTCAGTCTTGGATGTACAAATGAAAGGGTTGGTGAAGAACAGGAGGGTTTCTAACATAACTAGAACTAGATGGTAGAATCTTCCACTGAGGCAAGCGAGCTTCAGGGAGAAGGTTTTAGAAGACTTATCTTGGGATTGTAGCGGTAGTGCAAACGATGTGGGAGGCGGTAGCATCATGTATCCAAAAGGTAACCAAAGAGATGCTAGACGAGTCAAAGGGAGGAGCTCCATGTCAAAAGGAGGCTTGGTGGTGGAGTGAAGGGGTGCAAGAGAAGTTAAAAATAAAAAGAGCTTGCTTTAAAGATATGTCTAAGGATAGAATAGAGGAAACTGTCACAAACTACAAAATAGCGAAGAAGGAAGCAAAGAAGGCCGTAAGCGAAGCTAAGTCAAAAGCTTATGAAGTTTTGTATAAAAGTCTCGACTCTAGGGAGGGACAGAAGGATATTTTCAGGTTGGCCAAAGCAAGAGAAAGAAAAACCAAAGACCTTTCTCAAGTGAGATGCATTAAGGACGAGGAAGGTCATGTGCTTGTTACTCAGAAGGATATAAAGACTAGATGGGAGCATTACTTCCATAAACTTTTCATTGGGGAAGGAAATAGAGATATCACTTTGGGTGATCTAGGTTGTAGTGAAAGTTACTTGAATCGTGCATGCTATAGATGGATACAAAGAAAGGAAGTAGAGGAGGCTTTGAAGGTTATGAGATCTGGAAAAGGTGTAGGACCGGATGACATCCCTGTAGAAGTATGGAGAGTTTTAGGTGAGCGTAGTTTGACTTGGCTTATGAATCTATTCAATGTTATTTGGCGAAGCAAGAAAATGCCTGAAGATTGGAGGAGGAGTATCGTGGTGCCTCTTTATAAGAATAAAGGAGATATTCAAAATTGTTCAAATTATAGAGGTATCAAATTGATGTGTCACACTATGAAAATTTGGGAACGTGTGATCGAAAGAAGGTTGAGAAAAATTTCCAATGTAAAAGAAAACCAATTTGGATTTATGCCAGATCGCTCAACGACTGAAGCCATCCATTTGCTGAGGAGAACAATGGAGATTTATAGAGCTAAAAGGAAGAACCTCCGCATGATCTTTATTGATTTGGAGAAGGCTTATGATTCTGTCCCACGAGAGATATTCTGGAGAGTGTTGGAGAAGAGACAAATACCTGTCCTATACATTAACCTCATAAAGGACATGTATGATAGGGATTTATCTTGTGTAAGGACCCCGTCTGGGAAGACTGGATATTTTGACATCAACATTGGTTTACATCAAGGTTCTGCTTTGAGTCCATTTCTTTTTACTTTGATTATGGGCGGGTTGACCAGTCACATTCAGGATGAGTTACCTTGGTGTATGTTATTTGTTGATGATATTGTGTTAATTGACGAGACTAGAGATGGAGTAAATGAGAAGCTTGAGGTCTGAAGACATGAGGTTGAGACTAACGGATTTCGTATAAGTAGGGCTAAGACGGAATATATAGAGTGCATCTTTGATGGGAGAAATGGTGAAGGAATCGAGGTGAAGATTAGTGATGATAACATTCAGAAGAGAGATTCCTTTAGATATCTGAGATCTATTCTGCAACATGATGGGGAAATTGATGGAGATGTTACTAATAGAATAAATGCAGGCTGGCTAAAGTGGAGAGGAGCCTCTGATGTTCTCTGTGATAAGAAAATTCCTTTAAAGATTAAAGGAAAGTTTTACGAAGCAGCCGTGAGACCTGCTATGCTTTATGGATATGAATGTTGGCCTGTGAACCATAGACATGTGCAGAGACTGAATGTAGCAGAAATGAAAATGCTAAGGTGGATGTGTGGACACACACGTAAAGATTGGATTCGGAATGATGCAATCAGAAAGAAAGTTGGTATAGCTTCGATCGAGGATAAGATGCGAGAAAATCGCTTAAGATGGTTTGGACATTTGCAAAGAAGATCAACTGATGCACCAGTTAGGAGATGCGAGTGTTGGGATGTTGAGCCGGCTAAGAGAGGGCGAGGACGGCCCAAGAAGTGTTGGAAAGAGACCATACAAAGGGATCTTAGTTTTGTGGATATAAGCCCGGGATTGGCCCAAGATAGATCTGAATGGAGGCGAAGAATCCATGTAGCCGTCCCTATTTAATTGTGGGAAAAGGCTTTGTTGTTGTTGTTGTTGTATTCTCTTCTTCGCATGGTACAGAGAAACGATCCTATACCCGGGTTCTGAATAAACATCTCGCCGCCACCTTCTATCTTTCTCCTCCTCGTCAAGCACCTGCACAGGCCCCTCCCTCGTCCAGGGCCTTGCACGAGGCCCTCTCCATTGTTCAAATCTCTATCAGTCTTCCTGGGGGCCGCCGGCAACCCCTAAGGTTCGTTTGGTTGCAGGGTTGGGCAGGGTTGCGTTGGGTTGGGGTAGCCCTGTGAATAGTAAACTGTGAGGAGGATTGGGAGGGTTGAAAGGAGGGGTACCCTAGGGTACCCCAACCCAACCCTGCCCAACCCTGCAACCAAACGAAACCCTAGTGATGTTGCTATCAACCCCGTGTACGTTGTTCTTAAACCTCCTAAGCGTCCAAGCGGCTCCACCAACACCACTGTGCATCCTTTCCATGGCCTCCAGCTCCTTCAGTGATTCCAGGCCCACCTTTAGCTCCGCCTCTAATGCCGCTAGGGTCCTTAAGGCCCTCCTGATCTGTTGATTTTACTATTCATACCACTTGCGCATATGTGGTGAGTTTTACAACACTTTTCCTGAAGGATATGGTTAGATCCTCAAGTGCATCACGGAAGCGTGAGCGTCATATCGGATACGACGAAGAACGACTAGTCATACTAGTTGTTCTATGCAGCGGAAATTAAAATTTTTCATGTGACGAAACCACATGATCCAAGAACACATCTCGGATCGTTTCGTCTAAACCACAACCAAGTATTAGAGTTACCTCTTGAAGCGTGGTTGCGATCGAGTCTCTAAACGAAGAGACCTCCTGTCTCAAGTCCGATCCGACGGAGGAGACGCTTGCGAGCGCAGGGATAAACCGCATGCTTCTCGCAATCCATGTTGATGATCCAAGAGGCAGGATCTCCTGATCTCGATACATGAGATCCGACGTCTTCTTCACGAGCGAGACACACCGAAGGAGACGGAAATCCACGACCAAATAATCGGGCAGCATAACGACGACATTGCGGCGATGAAGAACATCCATGGTGGACAGCCATGAGAGAAGAAGAGAGAGGGTTGTCGTGTAGAGAGAAAGAGAGAGAGAGACTTATGTTCTCTTGTGTGTAAAGAAGAGCAAAGGGGTGCCTCTCCTTTATAACATTTTGGGATCCATGGATCTCAATCCATGGGACAACACAAATCCAATGGCTCTCATTGATTGTGTTTCTTTTAATGGCTAAGATTTGTGTTGGTAAAAATCAACAACAATTAATTTAATCTAGATCAAATCTATATTGATAAATCAATATAAATCAATCTCAAATTAAATCAAACAAACATGGAGATAATGGGAAAAAGAGAGTGCTTCCTTCCATATACATGGAGTGGACGACCACCCTTTCCTAATAGGAATAGGTGGTCATCCCTCCTATTAATATGGAAGGAGCATCTCAATGTAATCTCCTTTGATTACATTTTTCCATGTATCTCCAATTTTACAACAACAATCGTTGTAAATTATTCTACAAAAATAATTCATAATTATTTTGTGAATATTGCAATCTTGCGATTGGAAATTTGTGAATCACATTCACAACCCAAAATAAAATGTAAATTACATTTTCAATTTAATATCCAATGTGAATCCAATTCACATTAACATTTAATTAACAAATGTAAATTACAAATAGCTCTCTCTTGTATATTATAAATTACATTCATAATATATATTGTCAAAGTCAAAATACTCTGTTGTGTTATTCCATAGAGCCCTAGGGTCTCTTATATATAGAGAAAACCCTTGGGTAAATTACATAGACGTACATGAGATAAATAAGAAATACGTAACGGTATATCATAACATAACGTAAACCTCTACACTCCCCCTCAAGATGGAGCATAGATATCAATCATGCTCAGCTAGGAAGAACATCTCTGGAAAGGTCCTCTGAGCAATGGCTTGGTAAATATATCAGCAGTCTGGTCTTCTGAACTGACGTGTGAAGTGGAAATCAAGCTCTTATGGATCATGTCCCTAGTATAGTGACAATCTACCTCGATGTGCTTTGTTCTTTCATGAAAAGCTGGATTATTGGCAATGAACAATGCTGCCTGGTTGTCACATTGAAGCTGCATGGGTAAAGAGACATTTACATTCAAATCTTCCTAGACCGCTCGAACCCACATCATTTCTGTGCTTGCTTGTGCCATGGCTCTATATTCGGATTCAGCACTGGATCTTGCCACAACAGTTTGTTTCTTGCTTTTCCAAGAAACCAACGAGCTTCCTATGAAGATAGCAAATCCTGACGTAGACTTACGATCCTTTGGGTACCCTGCATAGTCTGCATCTGCACAAGCGGAAATAGACAGATCTGTATCTTTCTAAATAACAAACCTGTGCCTGGGGAAGCCTTCAGGTATCTCAATATCATATACAGGGCTTCCATATGAACCTGCCTAGTCTGCTCCATAAATTGACTCACCCGGTTTACTGCAAAGGCAATATCCGATCGAGTTATGGTGATGTATAGAAACTTACCCACCATCTCTCTGTATCTTCTTTTGTCCACCTCTTCAGTATCATTGTCGTAAAGCCTCATACTTGGGTCCATAGGAGCGCTCGACGGTCTGCATCCAACCATTCCTATTTCAACTAGCAGGTCTGTGACATATTTTCTTTGGGTCATTACCATTCCTTGTGCATTTCTCGCAAACTCTATCCCCAGAAAGTATCGTATCATGCCAAGATCCTTGGTAATAAACTGACTTCCCAAAAGAGATTTAGTCATCTCGATTCCCTGAGCATCATCTCCTGTGACCAAAATATCATCTACATATACCATGACAACAACCGTACCTCTGGGAGTGTTCTGGATAAGCAATAAGTGATCCGCATTTGATCTCTTGAACCCCTGTCGTTCAATCAGCTGGGAAAGCTTCTGGAACCATGCCCTCAGACTTTGTTTAAGGCCATAGATAGCCTTATGAAGTCTACACACCATCTGAGTCTCCCCCTCATCAGCAAAACCCGGTGGCTGTTGCATGTAGACTTCCTCCTGGAGATTACCATACAAGAATGCATTTTTGACATCAAGTTGGAAAATAGCCCAATCACATACCACATCAACAGATAGTAGAATGCGAAGAGTCGAGTGTCGAGCCACTGGTGAAAATGTATCCAAATAATCCACCCCATATCTTTGGGTGAAGCCTCGTGTGACAAGTCTGGCCTTGTACCGATCTAGACGCCCATCTGTGTGATATTTAACTGTAAACACCCACTTGCTATTCACCACAGAAGCACCAGGAGGAATGGGAACTAGGGACCAAGTCCCTCGAGACTGTAAGGAACGCATCTCCTCTTCCATGGCTAAACGCCAGCAATCAATCTTCATGGCCTCTTGATAAGTTCGTGGGATCTCAACCGACGAGACAACAGCTGCAAACCTTTGGAAATCACCAGTAAGTCGATGAAAGGACACTTGAGACGCAAGAGGATAGGATGCACATTGCCACTTCTGCTTCCTATGGGCAATAGGACGATCAAGATCATCATTTACTGTGTTGACTGGCTGATCCTCCCCCTGTAACAAAGATTCCTGCACCGATGCAATATCTAACCCATCATTAGTGATAATATCATAGCATACCGGAGGCGTGCTGGATGGTTGACGTGTAGCATGAGCAGGCCCTGACTGTCTAGTGTAGAACTTTGGGAATGGTGGAATGAGCGGATATGGAGGTGGTGGTGGTGGTGGAGTGGACTCAGATTGACCCAGACTTGGAGGTAGGGGAACATAGACATTATCATCCGTAGATGCAGAGGAAGCCAAGCGGTCACCTGCAGGGGAGAAGTACATAACTGGCTCAAAAAATGTAACATCAGCACTCACATAGTACTTGTCGTGAATGGCATCATAGCAACGATATCCTTTTTGTGTCCGTGAGTAGCCCACAAAAATGCACTTAACAGCTCTAGGAGAGAGCTTGTCAAGTCTTGGAGACAAGCGGTGAACAAAGGCGACAGTCCCAAAGACACGAGGGGTGAGTGAAAACAAGTCCTTATCAGGAAAGAGAACAAATATTGGAGCCTTTTCCCCAAGAACGGTAGAAGGCATACGATTGACCAGATAGCATGCTGTAAGTATAACATCTCCCCCAAAAGCTAATGGTGCACAACTTTGAATAAGTAATGTGCGAGCAATATCAAGAAAGTGTCGATGTTTCCTCTCCGCAACACCATTTTGTTGAGAGGTGTAAGCACATGTAGTTTGGTGGATAATGCCCTTAGAGAAGAGAACCTAAGCAAGAGACCGAGTGCAGAATTCCAATGCATTATCCGTGCGCACATATTTAATAGTAGAGGAAAAAACATTCTGCACTTCATTGATAAGATTTTTGATAACACTTCCTGCTTCAGATTTATTTTTAAGAAGAAAAGTCCAAGAAACACGAGAGAAATCATCAACCACAACAAGATAAAACCTGTGACCCTGATGATCCGGAACACGACTAGGACCCCAAATATCAATATGAAATAACTCAAACGGGGAGTGACTGCTCCGACCCTGACGACTAGGAAAGCTAGAATGATGGTGCTTCCCTAACTGACATGCTTCACAATGAAATGTAGAATTCGGAGAGATCTGTGGCAGGAGGTGACGCATTTTCTGGAGCAGAAGGTGACCAAAGCGAAGGTGCCATGTGTACGGAGAGACGGATCCCTGAGAGTGTAGTGAGACGCCAGCGTAGGAGTTCTGTACTAGACGATAGAGGCCATTGTGCTCAGAACCACGGCCAATCACCCTGCCCGTTAGTATGTCCTGAAAAATGACAGAAGATGAGTCAAATATAACACGACAGTGCAAATCTTTTGTAATTTGGCTAATTGGTAATAAATTCATGGAGAACTCTGGGGCATGTAAAACATTCTGTAAGTGCATGGAGGGCAATAAGGACGTCTCCCCCTGACCCATAATAGGGGAATGAGTGCCATCACCTATGAGCACGGAACGACCAGACTAAATATTCCTGTAGGACTACATCATATCTCTATCACGACAGAGATGATGGATAGCTCCAGAGTCAACAATCCAACCTGAGAGATCATGACTGTGAGGAAAGGCAGAAGTGCTACCTGAGAACTCAATGTCAGATGTATCAGCAGCCTCTGATGAGGGTTGTGGCATAATATTACGCAGGCGTGCTACAAGCTCCTCGAACCTGTGATATGGAGTAGCATAGCCCTACGCCCAGTACCGACAAGTTCACCTTGTTCAGACGGAGCCCTACCAGCTGCAGCAACAACAGTACGTCCAGTCGGCACTATCTCAGGATAGCCAGATGGTGGTATATCAGCCGGACCAGGCCCTGGCAGTACTCCCCCCACCCACTTACGAGCAGGAGCCGTTGATGGATGTCAACGGGATATGGTATGACCGACCCCATCCTGGAATCCGACGAGACCATCCCGAATTCCGTTGGACTACCAGAGGTACCAGTTCCCTGCAGCAGCCTCCAGTTCAGGGTTGCCAGTACGACCAGCAGCCGTAGTTCCTATCACAGCAGCAACAAGCCCATCCGTACCAGCAGAGAGAGCAGCATGGTCCTCATCCCTATCAGCAGGGATAGTCTTGGAGGCAGCAGCAACCTCAGCAGCAGTATCACTCATAATACCCCTCTCACTCCCCTATACAGCAGTCGCCTCAGTTTCAGAGAGGACACCCTTCAGGTTCTCATGGGCTCACCTATGAGAACCCTGCTTTGGATGACTTAGCCCGCCTCATGTCCGAGTAGCAGGCCACCTTACGATGGGAGATGGACGAGTTTCGACAGGAGATGAGGGAGATTGTGAGAGGGAAGGTCGCCATTCCTGCCCAGATCGAGCCAAATCCGAACAACCTAAAGAGGAAGTCTGAGCAGGTAGAGTTTACTGAGATTACCACTCCTAGTGCTTCACTTAGTGATGTTACTGCATACATGTTTGATGCTAATTTTGTTACACTTAGGAGCGGTAGGATGCCAGCAGCTGATGCCTCGTTTGAGCGACGACCCCATGCAGCCTCAGGAACGCCAGACGAGGACGAGAGCGGTGCTGATGCTGCTCATGACCATGATGATGACGGTGGCGCTGACGCCACCAAGGACATTGATCCAGCCGACGGTACTGAGGCCGTCGTTTCACCAGATAGAGGAGGTGGTACTGATGCCACCATTGTTGTTGAGCCAGAGAGCGGTACTGATGCCACCATTGTTACTGAGCCAGAGAGCGGTACTGATGCCACTATTACAGATGTCGAGGGTGGTGCTAAGGCCACCATTTCCAGTTCTTCACCTGTTGCTTTCCGTTCAGTTCGTGTATCTCAGGAAATTCTGTGAATAGAGGAAAGGGTTTATTATTTGCGAGTCCATCTGTGTTGATTGATGATGTATGTATGGATTCTACTTTGCCTGAGCAACATAGACCCGATCCTAGTCCTTCATCTGAGAAGGACCCAGCCGTCCCCTTTCCCCAAGCACTCCGCTCGGCTAAGGGGACCAAAAAAGATCCAAAAAATCACACTAGCTAGAGTTTAGCCAGCAGATGATGGACCGATTTCACATTTAGCTGACTCTATAGGAGGCCTTGGAGCACATCCCTCTCTTCCAGAGATCCCTTAGAGACAGGACCACCATTTGGAGGAAGAGGAGTAACCACCAGTCTGAGATACATGTGCTCACTCGCGCCACTTGCTTCGCCATGCAGAACCATCTGCCAGCCAAGAGGCCAGATGCAGGAGCGCTTTATGTTATATGTCATATTCATGAGCAGAGGTTTGACCGTATTCTATTAGACAACAGGTCTTCGATCAACCTACTTCCGGCAGCCTTACTCGACCGGTTTGAGTTGGGACCTCTACGACAGAGTACGACGGTCCTTCAGTTTGCCGATCAATCTGTCAAGAGGCCGAAAGGGTTGCTGAAGGATGTTGTCATCAAGATTCAGGGCCTAAAATTCCCTGTGGACTTTGTTGTTTTGGACATGGAGATACCTGAGTCTGTGACCGATACCCCCATCATTTTAGGGTGCCCGTTCTTAGCCACAACCAAGGTAGTGTACGATCATGATAGCGGGAAGGTATACTTTCACATCGAGGGTGAAAGTATACAAATAGATATAATCGAGGAGACTAGAGTCAGAGATTCAGCTTGCTCAGAGCTGCCTTCAGATTCATAACAGATGACAGAGGTAGAGCGAGACATCTACCAGGACTGTGATTTTGTGATTACATATAATGAGGTAGTTTGGTCCGATCCAGTTTCACGAGCCATCCTCTCACCTTCAGAGTCCGCTGATGCACATATGCCAGTAGAGGAGAGCTTGGAGAGCGCATTCCTGGTCCATGATACCTTTCAGGAAGTAGAGTCGGTTTCCGATCGTGAGGCAGATTATTCTTTTGATACTGATTCAAATCCCTCGGAGTCAGACATAGGTTGGGCAGAGTTTGATGATATGATTCCTTGTCTGATTTCCCCAGAGCCTACAGCTAGGGTGGAGACTGATTCCATTCAGAGCAGAGACACACCAGTAGAGCAACTTCCACCAGATTCATATTTTCAGCAAGAGTCCTCATTTTCCCATGCAGATTTGGTCGCATTCACTCAGACATTTCAGAGGCCAAATCCGCTAGCTCCCAGTTCCTCAGAGCGGAAGACCTTGCCGCAGTCGCTGAAGTATAGATTCCTTGCGGGTGAGCATGAGATGCACCCGGTCATTATCTCAGCCGATTTGACTAGAGAGCAAGAATCTCGTCTGATGAAGATTCTTGAAAAGAACCGCAAGGCGATAGGATGGAGCGTAACCGATCTCCAGGGGATAAGTCCGGTCCTGTGCTCTCACAATATCTATCTCGAGGAGGATGCGAAGCCGTCGCGTCAGTTCCAGCGACGGCTGAACCCGAATCTTCGAGAGGTTGTCATGAAAGAAATTTCGAAATGGTGGAACATCGATTTTATCTAACCCATCTCCGACTCCAAGTGGGTTAGTCCATTACATGTGGTGCCCAAGAAGACGGGCATCACTACAGTTGTTAGTAAGTCTGGAGAGGAGATCTCTACCCTGGTACCCATTTCTTAGAGGGTTTGTGTGGACTACAGACGATTGAATCAGGACACCAAGAAGGATCATTTCCCGCCACCTTTTATTTATCAGATTATAGAGAGGCTAGTCGGGAAGAGTCACTACTGCTTTTTGGACGGGTACTCCGGATATAATCAGGTGGCCATTGCGCCAGAGGAACAGGACAAGACTACATTCATCTGTCCCTTCGAGACATATGCTTTCAGACGCATGCCCTTTGGTCTATGCAACGGTCCGACGACATTCCAAAGGTGTATGTTGTCCATCTTTTCGGACATGGTGGGTGAGTGCTTGGAGGTCTTCATGGACGACTTTTCGGTCTACAACGATGGGTTCGATTCTTGTCTTGAGTGCCTAGACTGCATCCTACAACGATGCATTGAGGTCGACCTTGTTTTGTCTTAGGAGAAGATTCACTTCATGGTGACTCAAGGGATGGTGCTTGGCCACATAATCTCCAACAGGGGCATGGAAGTTGATCCGCCCAAGGTGGATATCATTAGAAAACTCAATCCACCGTCCAACTTGCGACAGTTACGGTCTTTTCTGGGGCACGTCGGTTTCTACCGACGATTCATTCATGATTTCAGTAGGATTGCCCGACCGTTGACTGATTTGCTGACCAAGGATACCGTGGTCATAGTTGATGATAATTGCCTTGCGTCATTTGAGACTCTCAAGAGTCTAGTTGTTGAGGCTCCCGTCCTCCATCCACCTGATTGGTCTCTCCCATTCGAGATCATGACGGATGCCTCCGATTTTGCCATGGGGGCCATGCTAGGACAGAGGAGGGATGGATTGCCTTTTGCCATTCACTACACTAGACATACAGTGGATGCTGCACGGCGGAATTACACAGTCACAGAGAAGGAGATGCTAGCCGTAGTTTTTGCCCTGGATAAGTTCAGATCGTACATCATTGGATCTAGAGTGACCATTTATACCAATCATACCGCCATCAGGTACCTCACGGCCAAGAAGGATGCCAAAGAGAGATTGACTAGATGGATCCTTCTACTCCAGGAGTTTGATATTGAGATTAAGGATGCCTGGAGTTAAGAATGTGGTGGCAGATCATCTCTCCCGATTAGAGCATCTTGAGGATTCTGCGCATATTGACCCTATTTGTGAGACCTTCCCAGATGAGGCGATCCTTGCTACCGCCTCACTCTCGTGGTACACCGACATTGTGAACTATCTTGTCGCCAAGAAAGTTCTACAAGATTGGCCCAGATAGAGACTTGAGACCTTCCTAGTGAAGGCCAAGTCTTACCATTGGGAGGATCCCATCCTTTACCATGAGGGAGGGGATAGTGTCTAGCGACGGTGCATTCCTTAGGTGGTGCACCATAGCGTCCTCACCTACTGCCACAAGCTGGAGGCAGGAGGACATCACTCTGGAAGGAGAACGACACAAAAAGTGCTCCAATCTGGCCTATGGTGGCCTACTCTCTTCAAGGATTCTGATGACTTCGTGAAGAGGTGTACTGACTGTCAGAGGATGGGCACTTGTGGACATCGTGATATGATGCTGATGCAATCCATTCACTTCTGTGAGGTTTTTGATGCATGGGGCATCGATTTCATGGGTCCATTCCCTAAGAGTCAGGGATTCGAGTACATTCTGTTGGTCGTTGATTATGTGAGTCGTTGGGTTGAGGTCATCCCCGCCCGAACCGCAGATGCTATGACTGTATGCCGATTTTTGAGGAATAATATCATTTTACAGTTCGGGGTACCTTGAGTGTTGATTTCTGACGGGGGGGGGGGCATTTCTTCAACGTCAAGGTAAAGGCTCTTGCTAGCGAGTTCAGCATAGACCATCGAGTAGCCACTCCATACCATCGTCAGACCAATGGTCTTGCTGAAGTGTCGAACAGGGAGATCAAGACTATATTGCAGAAGGTCATCCGCCCTGATCGAAAGGATTGGTCACAACTTTTGGACTCGATTTTGTGGGCATATAGGACGCCCTTCAAGACTCCTTTGGGTACATTTCTCTTTCGCCTCGTTTATGGCAAGCCCTGCCATTTACCTGTTGAGCTGAGACATAGGTTACTTTGGGTAGTTACAGATATACTTTTGGATCCAGTGAGTGTAGGAGATCAGAGAAGGGCAGAATTGGCAGCCCTGGAGGTTCTTAGAGATGAAAACTTTTCGAGCAGCCTACAATATAAGGAGAGAGTGAAGGAGTGGCATGATTCTCATATCAGCCACAAGCAGTTTGAGCTAGATCAGAGAGTATGGTTGTTTGATGCCAGACTTTGATTATTTCTAGGGAAGTTACAGAGCAAGTGGAAGGGACCATATCTAGTCCGAAAGGTACATGACAACGGAAGCATTGATATATCTGAGTTGGCTTCTGAATCTACCTTTCGTGTAACGGGCAGCGACTCAAATCATATCTAGATCATGACCCCCGGTCAACTCCCCCCTGGACCACTCTACTTCGCGGACCTCGTCTCGACCCGATTTCTTCCATTTTTCCAGACGTGATACGCCTCCCATTTACCGAAACCCCGGGCTCCGATTGCAGCTCCTTGCTCCGTGATTCACGCCCGCTCTTCTCTCTAGAGGTCCATGCATCGGATAGCGCGCCCGACTCCCATCTTCCCAGACCTTCACTCCTATATAGCCTCGCCTCCAACTGCTTTTTCACTCACCTTTGGCTCCCGTCTTCGACCCCAATGACCTCCACCTTCTTCCTCGAGTGACAACGAGTGATTTAGGTGTCGCGGCGAGTGATTGGAGGCGTTTGCCTTAGGTCTGGCGACCATCGTCGTCGAGCTCCGCCGTCGGCGCAGCCCGAGCCTCTAGAGGCGTCGCTCCATTGAGGCGAAGGCATCCTCTAGAGGCATCGCTCCATCGAGCCCGAGCCTCATCGAGCCTCTAGAGCTCCATGAGGATCAGCACCTCACCCACAGACGACTTTGACCATCATGTACCCCCATTAGCTTCCAGATCATCGTGCATCTTCGATCTTTCATCTTTCGCTCCGCCAGCTCCGCCCCAGTGGCCGGATCTTAGCCACCTCGTTTCGATCGTATAGATAGGCACACCGACACATCATCACCCTTCTTCCACGATCTGATCACCTCGATCTTGACTATCCGAGCCAAGATAGGGACAGGTCCCTTCCACCGCCTTCACTAGGACCCCCCTTCGCCAAATCACCTCGCTTCTCGTTGTTGTTTATGAAATAACCCATGCCGAAGTCTTCCTCCGAGCACGAGCTTTCCTTTGCAGGTGAATAAGCGCGAGTTACCCCCCTGAGTCGCATCTCGCATACCTCGCCGGAGTCACCCAGGTCTTCCCTCCCTCGCCGGAGGATCAGATTGTTGGGAGCTCCATCAGTCACCACCATCCGACGTGGAACGACATCGCGAGACGAACCCTCCTTCCTGATCTTCCATCGGACGCTCGGAGCACCTCCAGCTCGCCAGTGAAGTTCGCCAAGGAGGAGTTCATCCAGACCCTCTCTCCACCGTAGGATCGTGCCCCACTTCCAGACGTCATCAGAGCCGTTCATTGCCTGCCACTAACAGGTCGTTAGATCCACAATCTGACGACCACGTGTACCCCACACCTGCCCTCGTGCCAGAACCATCATATCTTCTAGGAGGAGGGACCAGAGCTGCACGCCCATCAGCCACTCACCACCTGACACATGGCCCCTCACACGCCCCGCATACGCTTTGGCTGGGTAATTTGCGCCAGACCCCCTACACTTTATTTCAATTATTGTTTAGTCTATTAAATAACTTAGCACACTTGGATAATTTGCATATCAGGACTTGCAGTTTATTGTATTTGCATTCCGTCCTTGTTTTGTGGATGCATGTGCTTCGACACTTGAGACTTTGGGCTTTTTGCATGTTTAGGGCTTGGATTTGTTGACTGTTATGAAATGAACTTTATATTTTAATATTTACATATATATCCCTGTGCATACTGGAATTATATCATGTGCCAACTTTATTGTGAAATTTATAAGGGAACCCCTATACTTTCTGTATGTGTTTCATTTCGGCCCCTAGAACTTGTTTTTCTTGCGTTTAGGTCCCTATGTGTTGTGACTTGTTTATTTGTTGAATAAAATATCAAATCAACTCCAAATATTGTAAAATTTGGATATATGTCTCCTTCCACTATGTAAAAATTTCACTAATTTTTTTGGAAATTTTTGAGTTGTTTTTCTATTTTTAAAAATTCAAAAACACTTATTTTTCTTACTGTTTGAAGTATAAAATCAAATAAAAATATTAAACCCCCCCAAATTCTAAAAACATTAGGTACTGTTTGTTTTAATGTTTTCTTTCTTAACTCCAAATTTCACTTAATTTGGTTTTATAAAACACCTAAAAATTGAAAAACCCTAAAAACCGTATAAAAATCAGTAAAAATTCTAAAAAAATCAAAAAATGCAATTTCTTCTCATGTAGCATAGTTTTTATTTTTTAGTTTGATATAAAATTGTCTCCAGATTTTTAGAGGCTATTTATCTATTTTTAGATAGCCTTTCAAATCTGGTTGCACATTGAGTTCAATTTTCTTCCTTATTTTATTTTTATAAAATTAACAAAAAAATATAAAAATCTGAAAAAATTATCAAAAATACTTAAAAAATCATAAAAACTAAAAATATTTTTATTAACATTTTTTGATTTATTTTGATGTATTTAATAATTTCTTGAGTGTATTCCTTTTAGCCTTTTTCTACATTTTCTGTATAATCAAAAATACAAAAAATTTAAAAATACAAAAAATCCATGAAAAATATTTTGTTCATTTCTGACTACTTCGTAGGCACTTGGCCAATCCGTGCTCCTTGTGTTCGACCTTGATCGCTATACCAGGTTAAAATAAATAGCGAGACCACTATTCGGATTTTTATCTGATTACTTTTATTTGGTGGTTTATTTTTCTTGTTGAATTCGATCTATATGAGATCCGAGTCGTAATGACCCTTGATTGATTTTACCTTTACCTGGATTTTCAGAATTTTTCAGCTCATCAAGAAGGCCCATGCGAGTCGCCTCGATGCACCCACTACGACCTCAATGCCACGCGAAGTTTCCGTCTCCGATCGCCTCCATCGTCGCCCATGTTACTTGGAGAAGAAAAGAGAGGGGCGATGCCCACCTCCCTTTCCTTTGGCATGTAAGCGATAAAATGAAGCCCCGTACGTTGAAACCCTAGAGAATAAAATAGTTATTGGAAAATTTGCATTCAGCCCCCACTAATTGCAATAAAGCCCCCAATTGTCCTTCTTCAAGCACGTGTTGCATATACTTTCTTTGGGTAAATTGCAAAAATTTCTTCCCGCACTTTTATTTCCTATTAATTTTTAATGTAAAAACTTTAAATATTTACATTTTAGTTCCTGTATTCCAGACATTTATTTTGCTTATTATTTTCATTGAGATAAATTTTTTTATTACTAAATAAATTCTAGAAAATTTATGTTATACTCCTACTGCTCGTCTCTTCATTATATACATTTTATATTGCATTTTATTTTAATTGATATTATTAAACAATTAAAAACACCACATTTATAAGTGTTTGACATTTGAAAAAAATCATAAAAATTCAAATATTGCATAGAAAATTCCAAAAAATTAGAATAATTTGCTTTTGTATCTTTTATTTTCTGTGCAAATTTCAAGCATTAATTATTTTTAAAACAAAAAATGTTATTTACTAAAAATATTTAAAAATTCATAAAAAATTTTAGAAAATTCCAAAAATGTGATTTTTCTTCTTATTTGTAGATAACTCATTATAATTTTTAAGAAAAATAATTGCAACAACTTTTGATTTTATTGTACATTTTTAAATTGAAAACTATTCATGTTTGCTCACTATTTGCATTATTCTTTTTTTTAGTCATTTTAAAAATATAAAAATATCCGAAAATTAAAAATAGTAAAAAAATCATCAAAACACAAAAATATGTTCTTTAGCCATTGTTTATCATTTTATCATTTTTAAAAAAATCCCAAATGTTGTATTTTCTTTCACGTATAAATTTGCTTTGAAAAATTAATTATCTTTTAAATTAAAAATTTGTAAAACTAAAAACCAATAAAAATGTGAAAATCAGAAAATAAAAATTTAAAAATTTAAAAAATACCATAAAAATTATGAAGATAAAAATCCTCCAAAAATCAAGCATAGTGTACACTGAGATTTCCTTTTTTCTGATAATTAATTTTTTTCAATTATTTGAATAACCTTCAGGATTTGTGGCCTCCCTGAGTTCGATCCTTTTGCTATACAAGTAAATTAAAAAAGCAAAATAACTCTTGCTGCATTTTTGTTGGTTTGATAGAAAAAATTTTATTGATGGATTATTTGGATTGTAATCAATTGCACTTTTATTATTCATCAAATATAAAAATCCAGAAAATATTTTACAACAAGACCTTAATTCACTTAATTTCAGAGAAATCTTATAAGAATTGGAGTTAAGACTTTTAAGGTCCTCTTGGTTTAATTCTTTGAGTCCATAAGATAATATTTACATGTTGTTTTGAGTAGTCTAAGTAGAATATCTAACAACACATACATTGCGTAGAAAATACCAAAAAATTAGAATAATGTGCTTTTGTATCTTTTATTTTCTGTGCAAATTTCACGCATTAATTATTTTTAAAACAAAGAATGAAAATTACTAAAAAAACTTAAAAATAATCACAGAAAATTTTAGAAAATTTTAAAATTGTGATTTTTTTCCTTTTTGTTGACAATTCATTATAATTTTTACAAAAAATAATTGCAGCAACTTTTTGATTTTATTTTACATTTTAAAATTGAAAATTATTCATGTTTGCTCACTATTTGTATTATTCCTTTTTTATCCATTTTAAAATATAAAAATCTCTGAAAATTACAAAAAATAGTAAAAATCATCAAAACACAAAAATATTTTCTTTAGCCATTGTTTATCATTTTTATCATTTTTAAAAATCCAAAAATCTATTTTCTTCCATGTATAAATTTTCTTTGAAAAATGAATTGTTTTCTAAAATTAAAATTTTGTAAAATTAAAAACCAATAAAAACTTGAAAATCAAAAAATAAAAATACAAAAATTTAAAAAACTCATAAAAAATTAAAAAGATAAAAATCCTACAAAAATCAAGCATTGTGTACATTGAGATTTCTTTCTTTCTTTTAATTGATTTTTTCAATTATTTGAATAACCCTCGAGATTTGTGGCCTCCCCGAGTTCGATCCTGTTGTTATACAGGTAAACTAAATAGTAAAAATTCTCTGGCTACATTTTTGTAATTAATTTTGTTTGATAAAAAAATTGTTGAGGGATTATTTGGGTTGCAACGACAATTGCACTTTTATTATTCCTCAAATATAAAAATGTAGAAAATCTTTTACAGCAGAACCTTAATCGACTTAATTTCAGAGGAATCTTATAATAATTGGAGTTAGGACTTTTCTGATCCTATTGGTTTAATTTTTTGAGTCCATAAGACAATATTCACATGTCATTTTGAGTAGTATAAGTAGACTACTTAACAACACATACATGATTTTCTAGACCATGGCTTATCTTAGACAAGCACTTTACATGTAGATCTTCGTGGAAGAGGTAATGAGGAGACAAAATCTTTTGGCTTGGGTAGCACACATGTATGTAACAACTAGTAGGAATATCCGTCTTCCTTTAGGGAGGGTAGTGCATCTCAACCTAATCTAGTATCATTGAAGTCTAAAGATAGGATGTTGTGGGATTGCAATAATGCTTCAAAAGAGGGATAGTCTACTAGCTCAAGAGGAAAAACTCCTTATGTACATGTTGCACCTTTTTATATTTGAAAAAAAAGAAGAAAAAAAATGTAGAATCCCCAAAAGTGGACATACCTGATTGAAAAGTAAAATGACTGTCGAAGCACATATACAAGTATTAAAAAAAGAAGAGATTCAAAATAATTTTTGTAAGCTTGTAGCAGATGACTTGGCTACACTGGTTATGCGTCCAAGGATAGGTAGTTACAGTGGTTACCCTCCATTGTTTTCTTCAATTCCTCTTCTTGAGCAAGTTGTACTTGAACTTAGAAGGGAATATCCCCGATCCTCGAGGAAAGAGTTGCTAGACCAGGGGACTAGGATTACCTTGTTAAGAGAGGTTGTTTCTTTGCTACTATTTAGATGGGGAGCTATAATTCACTTATACTGTATAAGTAAAGATCTATTGTTATAAGAATTCCCAAGAGCCGAAGGCGACGACAAAGATGCATGAAAATGGAAGCTCCCGGTGACTTTATACCTTGTTGAGGTCCGAGAAGATAGGAGTGAAACGTGCGGATTGAGGAGCGGATACCTAAGAGAATAGGCGGGCGTGGATAACGGATCTGTCCTTGACATTCAGAGCCACAAATCGATGCAAATGGAGAAAGGATCAGTGCTGGAAAATTTGACAAGTATCGGGTTGGCACCAAGATCCGTGGGAAGAGTGGTCAGGGGGGCAGTTGACCGGGGGTCAACGTTTCCCCCGTGGAACAATCAGAATTCAGACATTCAAAAAGATTTATAAATTAAATTAAAAATAGAAAACAATTTTATTTAAAAATATTTACAAAATGAAAACTGTTTATTATTTTTCAAATTATTTTTAGTGATTTTTATTTATTTTTTTGAAAAATAAATTGTGTTATACACATAATATAATATTATATACATGTATAAAAACGAAGTCTTCTGGAACTTGAAGGTTGTTGGGTTTTAAATCCATTTCCCATTAAGGTTCCGCCACATTAATAATCCAAAGGTCTGGCAGAGCTCCATACTACAACTTTATGAAGAAGAGTTTAATATTCAATATTGTCATAATTTCTTTATTTTGTCCCTTTCTTTTTCTTTTATTCACTTATTTTTTCAATTGCTAAGGGACTAGCAAAGGTAAAACATAACAGGATTATGGATCTGCATTTTATTATATTTATTCATTTATTTTAGCTTAAAATCCCTTATAAAACACATGTATATATTAATAACCATATTATTACTAACCTGCATCTGTGTGTAAATATTATACATTATTATTATTATTTTAACCTAAAAATAAATAAAGAAATAAATGAAAAATAAAGAAAATAAAAAAGAGGAAAATACATGTAATAGATACATGCTGACCCGACCCTCCAGAGAAGGTCAAGACTTGAACTGATCGACCAGGAATAGAGTAGGGGGAATATGATCTTTAATCAGAAAATTCGATATATATATATATATATATATTATAAATACTTTTTGTGTATATTTGTATAAAACCTACACTATTTTATTTGTCCATAAAATGACCTCAAAATAAATAATTTTCTAAACAAATGTTGTAAATAAAATAGTTTATAAATAATAAAAATAATTGTAAAATAAAATCATGTAAATAATAAAAGTAACCACATTCAGAGAAAACCCATAAAGCGATAATCGAAAGACCAATTCCTGTTCCATACGAACTCAAATTGAATCAAATTCATTCCAACATATTCTAAATTTAATTATCTTTAAAATGGCAATGGTTTCATAATTTTTGGAGTTCAGATTTGAAAGACGATTTTCTGGGGTGGTTTTTGAAATTTCACCTTTATTGTATTTATTTATCCCTATTTATTTTTATACATATTGTATTTGTAAATTTTTGTAAATATTTTTAATAATTGTTTAAAATAAAAATGAATATATTTTTTTAAACATAAAATCACATAACTTCCTTATTTAACTCTATACCATATATATATAATTTGATAATTCTTTAATTAACCCATCATTAAGGTGGCTCATTAAGTTATTGTTTATATTTATTATTTTAATTTAGTTAACTACTAAATTATTTTATTTATTTTATTAAATTAATTCTACTAAACTCCTTCCTTATTTTTCTCTCTATTCAAATTTTGAAATTCAAATTCATATTTTTTCTATTTAATTGGCTCATCCTCCCTCATTCTCACTCGATCAATCTTTTGGTGAGAGGAGCCTATTTTACAAGAATCATCTTGTGGCAGAAGGGTACTTAACCTCTGAGCCATCCGGTGACAACGAGTCGACCTTCGTCGAGGCCATCATGACATTATTCGCTCCCACGACGAGATCTAATTTATTTCTCATTTTTCATATAGGTTAATCGTAGTTTAATTTTAGTTTTAATTTCATTGTCAATTTTTTTTCTCTCGTAATCATAGTTTTTAATCATTCATCAAATTTGAATCAGATCCGATCTTCCATCTCATATCATCGATCTATCCATGTTCATGTTCCACCTCACTTAACCACTCACCTCCGGCCACACACGGTGGCTGGAGATCCAGATCCATCTGTCCACCTTGTCGAATCTACTTTTCCATTCATATTTTCTGTCAATAATTTTTTGACCGATCTGTCGAGCTCGAGTTGATCTTTATATTTGACTCTATTGCATGTATTAGGATTTCAAAAAAACACAAAAAAACAGCTCATGTTACAAAAAAATAAAAAAATAAAAAAATAATTTCTCTGTTGCGGGGGCGACAACACTCCATATGTTGCTGCCCATAAGCATCGCCCATGAGCATCGATTACTCCCCCACCTTCGACGACCACTGCCACTCATGTACTCCTCTAGGAGAACCTCCGCAATCACGTGTGTCATCTCCGACCACAGGGCGCGTGTGTCACCCCCTTGTAAGCCCCCCTCGCCTCTTCTGCCTTTCTGCATGAGGCTCGCCACCATCCAGAACCGCCAGACACAACACCACTGTCGTTCAACCCTCGTGCAACTCTCTCACGTCCCAACACCATCGCCGAAGAAGAAACATCAGAACCAACGCTGCCTATGAGATGCCTCAACGACAGACCTCCTTCGCACAAGCTTTGCCGTGACGTGCGGTAGCCATCACCTTCAAGCCAGAGCACCGCCAGTCGCACCCTTAAACCAACCCACTGTCTGCCATCACTACCATTCTTCCTCAGACCCAAGCTCTGCCAGATCTCAACCGCCTCCATGATCACTCCCCCGTGCAAGCAAGAACCTCCCATGCTATTTCCACAGTCGACGAAGCCGATATTCCCTTGATCTGCTCTCGAGCCTGATCTCTTGGTCGAAGAACACTACCTGGAGCAGCAGCTCCACTCTGAATCTTCGTTGTCGCCATCGTTGCAAGATGCCTCGAGCTAGGGACGAAGCCAGAAATTTCTACTCGGGGGGGGCAAAAATTATTGAGACTATATATAAGTTATCTTTGTTACTCTTTCTCATTGTAATTATTAGAAGGGTTTTTATCACTTGTGCCCCTCTGAGATATCATAATTTCAGTTATGCCCCATCTTTTTGCCAATATCAGTTGTGCCCCTCACTTCTTTCTCCGTTATCACTTGTGCCCTTCCGTCAGATTGACCGTCAATGAGTTGACTTAACCATGGTTTTTTCAAACCTTGGTGCAATTAAGAGTGGTATTATTGTCCAGACTTCTTCATCTTCTTCATCCTCCATTTGTTCTTCTTCCTTTCTCTTCATAATTTCTCTCTTAGTGACACCTTCATGCATCCATCGAATCTCTAAAATTTTTGCATTTTCATAGATGTATCACTCATTACGAATTAAATGGTGAATTTTATTGAACTTTTTGATGAATTTTTATGAATCAATTAGTTAAAAATTTATCTTAATTAAACAAAAACTAAAAGCTCTCCAATTTTAGCCAGACAGACGGAGGAGGAGGGCGGAAGGGGGAGGCACGGGGGAGGGGGAGGCGTAGGGGGTGAGGGCGTCACGGGGAGGGGGCGACCAACGCCAAGATCCCGAACAAGTTCACCGACTAGAAGGCTAGATTCAGCAGCGCCAATCCCCGCCCGATGTGCAGCCTCCTCGCGTTGCCGTACTCCTCCTCCTCCGCCTTCACCATCTCGCTCTGCGCCCACTCCGAGATCACGATCAGCCTCTTCGCATTGTAGAACATCGGCACGAAGGCCCTCACGGGCGCTGAGGATCCCCGGCCTCTGCCGCCCCCTTCGTGAACATCTGTCCTGTCAGTAGGAATGCGTGCGGGGTCGCCGCTTTGATCCTTCTTGTCCCCCTCCAGGATCTCGTGGAAGATGTACACGATCGGGGGGAGCATGCCGATGAGGACGCCTCAGAGGCATACGCGGTGAGGGCGCAGGAATCGGTGAGGTCGGGGTTGGATCTGGAGGACGGTGGGGGGTGAGGAAGAGGGCGTAGGCGAGGGAGAAGAGAAAGAAGGAGAGGTCCTCGAGAGCGACCATGCCGCTGGTGGAGAGGACGATGATGACAGCGAGGGAGTTGTGCTGGCAGAGGGAGAAGAGGCGGAGACAGCAGGGGTAGTTTTGTTTTCACTGAATATTTCTCTTTTGTCAAATTTTTAGTTTTTCTTGTGATATTGTAAATGTTGAAGTGGATTTTATATCTTATATATAATTTTCAAGATATGGTAATACATTATTCATATTCGTTGATATCAACATCGACATCCATAATTATATAGATATATATGGAAATACTTATACGTTTTACCATAATTGACCATTTATATCGTCATGTTGGTATCTTTTGTAGGATGATATTAGTCTTTATACTCTATATGATTATCTTAATGATATCGTCATGTTGGATAGCTAACTGGCTGCGTCCATCCCATTTTTCGATGAAATTTGATTTTTTTTGAAAAATATTGTCATGTATTTTCATCATTATATCCTTCTAATATATCATTCAAATTTTGTCAAAAATAGAGACTCTTATGCCTTCATCTAGAACATATAATTTTAACGGTATTATAATTACTGTAATCGACCTGTTTTAGATGGAGGACATAGGAGTTTTTATTCCTGATGAAATTTGATGACATATTAGAGGGATATAGTGATGAATATACGTGATGGTATTTTTAAAAAAAATCAAATGTCGAAAAATGATGTAGTGGCAATCAGTTGGCTACCTTGAGGGAGCAACCCCATTAAACCCTTATATGGATATATCGATTTAGATATAAATTTTTGTTGATATGAATGTAATATCAATATTTGTATCCATTTGAAAACTAATGCGGATACAGACATCAGAATTTGTATGATATTGATACGACGTCATATTAGATACAGATGTATTTATATCTATACTACTTGCAAATGGGAGATGGGGGGCCATTATATACAACTTATTATTTTATATAGTTAATTATTTCACATATAAATTATATTCTATTATAATAATATATTATATACAAATATTTAATTGGGAGACTTGGGGGGGGGGGGCAAGCCCCCTCCCGCCCCCTGTCTCCGTCCCTGCATCGAGCCTAATATCCCCGTCACCAGTCGCCTAGACCTCTCTGAGCATGCCTCCAATGCCCTTTGCTAGGAGAAGAAAGGAGAGGCGGCACCCTTTTACCTTTAGCATGTAACAAAAGAAAACAAAGAATCTCCTATGTGCGCCCTAAAATTTTTTGGGACAATTACAGTCACGACCTCCTAAGTTCCTAAAAATTACGCGAAAGTCCTCTTTAGAGCCTCAAGCATGGGTGTTGCACATCTTATTTGATAATTTCTTTTATTTATTATTGTATTTTAGTACAAAAATAATAAATATTTACAGTTCAGTCCTTCTATTCCAGACTATATTTTGCATGCCTTTATTGTTAAAATAAATTGTATTAATGCTCAATAAATTCTCCAAAAATCAAGTTAGGCTTATGATGTATAATTCTTCATAGTACAATTTCCTCATTACATTTTATTATCATTTTCTATTATTAAAAAATAAAAAACATTACATTTTCCACTATTTATGATTGAAAATTCATAAAAAATTCAAATATTATGTCAAAAATTCTAAAAAATAGATTATTTTTCTTTTTTTGTTTTATTTTCTATCCAAATTTCACACATTAATCCTTTTTAAAACCCAAAAAACTACAAAATACTGAAAATCTTATAAAAAATCATATAAAAATGTAGAAAATTTCAAAAATAGAGATTTCACTTCTTGTTTGTAAATTATTCATTATAGTTTTTAGGGAAATAAATTCAATATTTTTTCTTTGTTTGATATTTTTGAAGTGTAAAATAGTCTTGTATGTTTACTATTTCCTTTATTCCTTATTTTTATTCATTTCGAAAATTCTAAAAAAATCTAAAATCTCTGAAAAATTACAAAAACACTAAAAAAATATTAAAACGTAAAAAATATTTTCCTTAGGCATTTTAAATCATTTTTTATTGTATTTAAAAATCTAAAAAATACATTTATTTCGTGTATAGTTTGCTTGAAAAAAATAATTATTTTGAAAATTTAAAAAATTGAAAAATAAAAAATCAGTAAAAATTAAAAACCAGAAAGGAATATATATATATATATAACAAAAAATTAAAAAGATAGAAATCCTACAAAAACCAAGCATAATGACATTGAGATTTCCTTTTTTTCTATTGATTCTTTCATTGATTTAATAAACCTAGGGATTTGTAGCCTCTTTGAGTTCGATCATGTTGCTATACATGTAAATTAAATAGCAAAATTCTCTTTCTACATTTTTGTAATTAGTTTAGTTCGAGAATAAAAAAATTTATTGAGGGATTCTTTGGGTTGCAACGACACTTACACATTTATTTTCATAAATAAAAATAGAAAACCCTTGTCAACAATGTATGAACCCAACTTTGGTCAGGTTTTGTGATTGCATCGATTTGTGTGATTTTCACACTTTGGCTTATAGAACATAAAATCTTATTTAAGTTATTTTTCAATGCCATAAAATTGACTCAAGAGCATGGTTTGGCTGAAATAGAGAGGGTATACCATTATACTTGGTGATATTGTATAGTTTATGAATTTATGGTTTTCTAGGATATATACCTCATTGGATCCACTCCCACATTCAACACATTAACTTAAGGACTTGCTACCATGAACTTTTATGAATCCTTTATATAGTAGGGCAATCTTTCTTAATGTTCCCAACCAATCTATCTCATAACAAGATTTGTTCTTGAATTTTTTTCACATTTTACCTTAGAATTTGGATTCCCACATTCATCATGGTCGTCAAGTCCATAATAGCCAAAACCTCTACAAGCACAACATGTTTAATCCCACCTTGCACTTTGATGATGATTACCACCATCCAACTATTTAGGAAAATTTTTCAATCCATTGTTTAGAAAATATTATGAAATCCTTCCTTGATTCAAAAAAAAATCTCTGATGAACATATCTAAAGTGTGTTCGAAAGTTTCATTTAGGAGCTAAGTAGGCCCTACTGAAATGAGAAATTTATATGTTTGACTCACATATCTACTAGTGTCATGTGAGGTATGATCTCGGAAGACGAACTTCCACTCATGCCCTTTTTATTCTAGTGCTTCACATTCTTTCCTCTCGATGGATTTTGCAGCTTCCATGGGTCGAGGTTCGATTCCATTAAGCACCCTTATTTCATTATGGGACTAGGAGGCCAACTATTTGTTGTGTACATAGCCATTTCAGGGTACTTGTCCTACCTAAACAGTTATATGCTTGATACATGTCTTCTTCTGATTCAAATGAATTTCATCCATCATTTAAAACTTGAGGATTTCGGAGATTAAGTATTTTTCAGTGACAAATTTCTTACTCAGCTCATGTAATAGTGACTTCAAGAAAATAATGATCTCTAACGCAGGGCATGCATCAAACATGATGTACGATGTATAAGGATGACACAACTATGACACATGAATGCATTCCACCCGAACTTGACAAGCTGAATAATTGAAGAGTTTGATTTTATGCATTGTTGCTAATGCCCGACATACCAACAAGATCCACACATGACCTAAAAGTTGAGTTCATGGTGTTATCTAAAGCAAATCGGAGTCATTGGTATAAATTATATCATAAATCACAGCCATCCATTTTATTACAAATCCTTATTATAATATACATGTTATCCAGGGCCAAACATACATTAAATGCATGTAAGAAATCAAATGAAATCAGATGAGCTAGAAATAGTCACAAAAGCATTCCTGAGAAGGAAATCCCATTGGAGAAGCAATATCCTAACAACTCCAAGAGTCTTTAAAAGCAATCATATGGGGATGAAATTAAACTCTCACGATCAATCCAAGAAAAATTAAAAGGGAAATATCGATGTGCTAGTAACCTCAACTGACAGTTTCTATATATGGGATATAAGGGCCATGTGAACTGAAAGGAAGGAGACAATGGTTTCATATAACAAACATATCCACCGTGCATCTTACCACATGCCACACTACTTATGTAAGAGATGGGATCGTCTGCCGTAGAGGCTGCTGCAGCAGACTCTGCAGTAGACGTGCGGGACGCTCCATCTTGATCGAGCAGTTCACACGATTTCACACGGTACGGACTCACAAAAATTGCGAAATCGTGTGAACCTTGATCGAGCGGCTCACACGTTTACTGCAGAATCTGCTGCAACATCCTATGCAACAGACGGTTCTCTCTACTTATGTAATCAACTGCCGTTGGATGAACTCTCTGAACTCCTTCCCTTGATGGCCACTCTAATACCACCAACTCCCGTACACTCTGTTCTGTGGAGTCAGCACATCCCTCCCTATCATTGGATGAACTCTCTGAACTCCTTCCCTTGATGGACAATCTATGCTTTTTGATTGAGAAACAATCATTGCAGGGGCTGCGGAAAGACCATTCATGATTTGGTGGATCAACATAGTTTAAATGTGTCCGAGTTGAGAACGGTGAGACACAACACCACCGTCGTTCAACCCTCGTGCAGCTCTCTCACGTCCCAACACCATCGCCGAAGAAGAAACATCAGAACCAACGCTGCCTATGAGATGCCTCAACGACAGACCTCCTTCGCACAAGCTTTGCCGTGCCGTGCGGTAGCCATCACCTTCAAGCCAGAGCACCGCCAGTCGCACCCTTAAACCAACCCACTGTCTGCCATCACTACCATTCTTCCTCAGACCCAAGCTCTGCCAGATCTGAACCGCCTCCATGATCACTCCCCCGTGCAAGCAAGAACCTCCCATGCTATTTCCACAGTCGACGAAGCCGATATTCCCTTGATCTGCTCTCGAGCCTGATCTCTTGGTCGAAGAACACTACCTGGAGCAGCAGCTCCGCTCTGAATCTTCGCTGTCGCCATCGTTGCAAGATGCCTCGAGCTAGGGACGAAGCCAGAAATTTCTACTTGGGGGGCAAAAATTATTGAGACTATATATAAGTTATCTTTGTTAATATTTCTCATTGTAATTATTAGAAGGGTTTTTATCACTTGTGCCCCTCTGAGATATCATAATTTCAGTTATGCCCCATCTTTTTGCCAATATCAGTTGTGCCCCTCACTTCTTTCTCCGTTATCACTTGTGCCCTTCCGTCAGATTGACCGTCAATGAGTTGACTTAACCATGGTTTTTTCAAACCTTGGTGCAATTAAGAGTGGTATTATTGTCCAGACTTCTTCATCTTCTTCATCCTCCATTTGTTCTTTTTCCTTTCTCTTCATAATTTCTCTCTTAGTGACACCTTCATGCATCCATCGAATCTCTAAAATTTTTGCATTTTCATAGATGTATCACTCATTACGAATTAAACGGTGAATTTTATTGAACTTTTTGATGAATTTTTATGAATCAATTAGTTAAAAATTTATCTTAATTAAACAAAAACTAAAAGCTCTCAAATTTTAGCCATACAGACGGAGGAGGAGGGCGGAAGGGGGGGGCACGGGGGAGGGGGAGGTGTAGGGGGTGAGGGCGTCACGGGGAGGGGGCGACCAACGCCAAGATCCCGAACAAGTTCACCGACTAGAAGGCTAGATTCAGCAGCGCCAATCCCCGCCCGATGTGCAGCCTCCTCGCGTTGCCGTACTCCTCCTCCTCCGCCTTCACCATCTCGCTCTGCACCCACTCCGAGATCGCGATCAGCCTCTTCGCATTGTAGAACATCGGCACGAAGGCCCTCACGGGCGCTGAGGATCCCCGGCCTCTGCCGCCCCCTTCGTGAACATCTGTCCTGTCAGTAGGAATGCGTGCGGGGTCGCCGCTTTGATCCTTCTTGTCCCCCTCCAGGATCTCGTGGAAGATGTACACGATCGGGGGGAGCATGCCGATGAGGACGCCTCAGAGGCATACGCGGTGAGGGCGCAGGAATCGGTGAGGTCGGGGTTGGATCTGGAGGACGGTGGGGGGTGAGGAAGAGGGCGTAGGCGAGGGAGAAGAGAAAGAAGGAGAGGTCCTCGAGAGCGACCATGCCGCTGGTGGAGAGGACGATGATGACAGCGAGGGAGTTGTGCTGGCAGAGGGAGAAGAGGCGGAGACAGCAGGGGTAGTTTTGTTTTCACTGAATATTTCTCTTTTGTCAAATTTTTAGTTTTTCTTGTGATATTGTAAATGTTGAAGTGGATTTTATATCTTATATATAATTTTCAAGATATGGTAATACATTATTCATATTCGTTGATATCAACATCGACATCCATAATTATATAGATATATATGGAAATACTTATACGTTTTACCATAACTGACCATTTATATCGTCATGTTGGTATCTTTTGTAGAATGATATTAGTCTTTATACTCTATATGATTATCGTAATGATATCGTCATGTTGGATAGCTAACTGGCTGCGTCCATCCCATGTTTCGATGAAAGAATGCAATTATAATGTTGGATAGCCAACAGTGGTAGATTCTTTCGATAAATGTTACGGAGGAGACGAACGCAAGGAGACGCTTGGTGGCTGAGATCCTGGCGCAGGTGGCTGCGGTGCTGACAGATTGGAAATGGTGCTGAGATAACTCGCAAGACGGAAGATCTCACGTCGAAGGTGGTGAATGACAATGAAGGAGCGACGATGGGATCACAACCTTGAGAATGGCATGACGACCGATGCTCGAGGAGGTGCTGGTCGCTAGAGAAAGTTGGAGGCACTGAAGCGTCTTGGGTTGGCTATAGAGTCGGGGGTCCCCTTCTTCTGTTCCCCCTGGTTCCTTTATAGTCGAGGTCACGTGCTGAAGTTGCAGTCACCAGGGTAGATACGAAGCGTCGAGAGGATGAACGATTTGAGTATCACCATCGGGACCCGAAGGTTGGTTTTGCAGTAGCAGAGAATATGATCTTCTACTCGAGGAAGATGATGCGCATATGGTCCAACAGTGGATATGGGAGTAGCGAGCCTGCATGAAGAAATATGTTCAATATTTAGTATTACAAATTTCTCAAAGTAGTTATATCCCCAAGATCTATAATTAAATGTAATTATGTGCGTTAAAATGTGAGGATTTTCCATAGTTATAAATGGGGAGGGTTTTCCGAGTTTATATTCGATTTCAAAAGAAAGAGATTATATATATATATATGTATGTATGTATGTATGTATATGTATATATGGTATGATAGTAGGTTGATACTATGCTATTTGTGATTAATTGTGTCGAATGTGATATGTTTTGCTCCTTAAGAAGCTTAAATCCTCTTAGAGTGTGTTCTACCATATGTATCTAGATGTTTATTATACGGTAGTTTTCACGATTTTACATTCTTCATCGATATCTCTATTGATGATATTGTATGATTTCATAGTAGATGGACAATTTGATTTGTTAGTCATAGATGTTTGTTTTACAAAGAGATTGGCACTTCTATACTCAGTTTATTTATTTGTAAGGAGTAGTAGTGCAATTTGACTGTAATTTATGTGGTTTTTGATGGATTTATATGCAATATGTTTAAATGACATTGGGTGCAAGCTATATCCAACTTACGATAAAATGCATGGAAATAACATCAAGTTTTTGCATAATTCAAATAAGTTGACGCGACGAATCAATGATTCGTCAACTAGTGGAGCGACAATCTGGGAAGAAACTTAAGTACATCCACAGTGACACTGGTGCTGAGCATATTGAGACATTTTATGAGTATTGCAAATCTCATGGTATCGGGTACCAGAAGACTCCACCCAAAATACCACAATTGAATGGCATAATATAGAGAATGATTAACACCTTGATGGAGAGAGTCAAATATCTCCTTTCTGAAGCTAAGTGACCTAACTCTTTTTGGTGAGAAGCACTTTATACTGATGTTTATGTTATTAATCTATCTCCACATGTACCTTTGGATGGTGATGTTACTGACAGAGTTTGGCATGGAAATAATGTCTCCTACAATCATTTGTAGATCTTTGGATGTCACATTTTTGTCCATGTCCCTAAGGATGAAAGGTCCAAGTTGGATGCAAAGATGAAGCAATGCTTTTTCTTATGATATGGACAAGATGAGCTTGGTTACCGGTTGTATGATCCAATTGATAAGAAGCCTGTGAGGAGTAGGGATGTGATCTTCTCTGAAGATCAAACCATCGAGGGCATCCAGAAGGCTGATGAGGACTCTCCTTCAAGCAGCTATCATCTATATGATGTGGAGCCAGACCCTTTGCAGAGAACTTCACATGTGGTGACATATGATGTATATGAGCAGGTGCCCGATGCAGGACATGAGGAGGATGTACCACAGATCTCCACTCCCGATGAAGATGATATAGATGACAGTAGTGATGATGGTGGGAAGGATGATGAGAGTTCTTCTTCTGAGACTCTCCCACTACAAAGACCTGTGAGGGAAAGGAGACCCTCCGCCAGATATTCTGCACATGAGTACATTTTGTTGACAGACAGTAGTAAACCTGAATGCTATGAAGAAGCCTTACAAGATGCAAACAAGGAGAAATGGGTGGAAGCTATGAAAGATGAAATGGAGTCCCTTCATGACAATCATCCCTTTGAGATTATCAAGTTGCCCAAAGGCAAGCAAGCATTGAAAAACAAGTGGGTTTATAGAGTGAAACATGATGAATACTCTACAAACCTTAAGTACAAAGCTAGATTGGTTGTGAAAGATTTTAACCAAAGGAAGAGAATTGACTTTAAGGAGACCCTTTCTCCTATGTTGAATATGTCTTTTATCAGGGTGATTCTTAACTTGGCAGCTAGTCTTGATTTGGAGGTTTAACAGATGGATGGGGAGACAACTTTCCTCCATGGTGTCTTTGAGGAGAAAATCTACATGTTGCAACTTGAGAGCTTTACAGTCGAAGGTAAGGAAGACTATGTTTGTAGATCGAATAAGAATCTATATGGCTTGAAACAAGCGTCTAGGCAATGGTACAAGAAGTTCTCAGATGGGGGAGTATGGTTACTCTTCATGGGGGAGTATGGTTACTCCAAAACTACTTAAGACCATTATGTGTTCATGAAGAAATTCTCAGATGGTGATTCCATCATTTTGTTGCTTTATGTTGATGACATGTTGATTGTAGGCAATAATGGGGAGAGAGTTTATGGCTTGAAGAAGGAGCTGAGCAAATCCTTTGCTATGAAGGACTTGGGGCATGCAAGTCAGATACTGGACATGAAGATCACTCGAGATAGGGGAATAAGGAAATTTTAATTTTCACAAGAGAAGTACATTGAGAAGGTACTTCAAAGATTTCATATAGAGAAGGCAAAGCCAACTAGCACCCCTCTTGGAGCACATTTCAAGTTGAGTTCCAAAAATAGCCCACAAAACAGTGCAGAGAAGAAATATATGGAAAGGGTTCCTTGTGCATCATCCACCGGTAGTCTCATGTATGTCATGGTTTGTACGAGGCCAGATATTTCTCATGCAGTTGGAGTTATTAGTAGGTTCATCTCAAATCCAGGAAAACAACATTGGGAAGCAGTTAAATGGATCTTGAGATATCTTCGAGGTACTGGCAGTTACTCTCTTTACTTTGGAGCAGAAAAGCCTATTCTTCTTAGATACACATATTCAGACATGGCGGGTGACATTGATGGGAGAAGATCCATATCAAGTTACATGATGTCCTTTGCAGGTATTGTAGTTTCTTGGCAGTCTTGTCTTCAGAAGTGTGTTGTTTTGTCCACTACAGAGACTGAGTTCATTGTAGCTACAGAGGCGTGCAAGGAGTTGCTGTGGATGAAGAAGTTCATGCAGGAACTTGATTTTCATCAAGACAAGTACGTGCTTTACTATAACAGTTAGAGTGCTATTCACCTTGGCAAGAATTCTACATTCCATGCAAGATATAAGCACATCGATGTCAGATATCATTAGATATGTGATGTGTTAGAATGGAAGCGATTTGTACTTGATAAGATCTACACAGATGATAACAGTACTGATATGATGACAAAGTCTTTACTGCTTGGAATGTTGGAGAGATGAATCTCCCTTGCAATTTTGGAGTAGTTCCCACATCATCAGTGAGGGGGAGATTTGTTGGATGGGTTTCCCTCTTTGTGGGAACCTAGTCCATATATATAAGACATTGGTAGTACTATTTGGAAAAAGAAAAATCATATACTAATTGGAAGGTGAGATCAATTATAATTTAAAATTAGGAGTCTTCTTTTCTTAATCTTATTGGAAGTAGGAATTCATGTTTCCTTATTTGTTCATCTCAATAGAGTATAAATGGGGGTACTGGGTGCATAGCAGGATCATCTCAACACAAGCTCTCCTAGAACAAGAAAGAAATAAGAGAGAGAGAGAGGAAGAAGAAAGAAGGTTCGTGGTTGACGCGAAGTTTGGAGGGAGTAAACTTTGGAGCGGTTCTTCTCCATCATTCCTCCCTACAGTCTGATGACCGATACATCATTTTGGAGATATTTCTCCTCTCTATTATACTCCATTAGTTAGTGATTTGTAGAAATGTATAGAGGGTCGGCATTCTGTAAGACCTTCACTGGAGATTATTTCGGTTATGTTGCTTGGTTTTGGGTTGCGATTAACCCCATGATTTTTCCCTCACATTGAGGGTTTTCTACATTAAAATTTCTCTGTGCATCTAGGGTAGATTTTCTTTGGTTGAAAATTTCTTCCGTAGTTGTTGTTAATATATCGTGCAGGATTCCTTATCAACTTTGATAATTTTTCCACGATTCGATCTATACGGGGAATCTGTTCCCAACAGATTGGACACTACCTATGCTTATATAGATTCCTTGCTCCCTCCGAGTTCATGGTTACCCAATGTGGGACTAAAGTAAAGGCCGGTATCAAGCCCTAATCGAGTTATTGATTCGAGCCCTTATTGAGCCCCTTAACGAGTTATTGGCCTCTTATTGAGTTATTGAGCTGAGCCAGACTTGACTCATTAACTATCGAACTCAAAATTCTGCCTCGGGCTCGGCTCAATATCTTAATAGGACTATAAATAGAATACAACTCAATAACTACTAGGATTAGGAGTTCAATCCCATTAAGATTCCTAATCGTAATTTAACCCTAATCCTAATAATCTTCTCCTTGAGTTGAATTCCATCATGATCTCTTCATCGTATTGAGTTTGCACTGGGCCATCATCATATGCAGGTCTTGTCAGTAAGATCTCACCAACTTTGGGTGAGACATACATCATTGGATGCCCTCGATGTGCCCCCTCTTGAACACTCGCACAACTAACCACTGTGCTCATCATGCGGTACCACAAATCTCTTGTGACTAGAGATTGTGATGACATCCTCTAGTAAAGTGAATCACACTTGCTTCTACTTGTTGCACACTTCTGCAGCAGAGATACTAGTAATTTGCCGCTCTCTCATCTTACTACTCATCCTTACATGCTTGATAAGTACCATGCTTGATAAGTACCATGCTTACTGAATGAGCATACGTGATCTGAACCTCTCTACTCTGTGTCATCTCTAATCTGCTGTGAACCTCTCTACCTCCCATCTTGACTGTGTCATCATTACATGCTTGATAAGTACCATGCTTACTGAATGAGCATACGTGATCTGAACATGCCGAGTCTAGAAGCTATCTTGAATCTGCCTTCATCTCCCTAGAACACGCTAGCAAATCTCCCTCACAAACTGCGGTGAAATCGTCTTCCTTCTTCTTTCATTTTCCCTCGCGTCTCGGGAAATAGACTATTTTGTGACCGTCCTTGTTACAATTGAAGCATCTGATCGGGCCTCCTGACTTGGATTGACCTCTAAATCTTGTCTTCCTTGATCTTGAATGTCAACCCTCGGTTGCTAGAACCTGACCTTCATCATTTTTTGCCTCATCCATTGACCTCTATCGAGACTCATTCATAAGCAACAAAGCAACTGTCTCATCCAATATGATAGTCTCCTTGCAATAGAGTAACATCATCATAATATGATCATAGGAAGATGGAAGGTAACTCAACAAGATGAGTTTTTATCCTCCTCCTTGAAGAGAGATTCTCCTTTCACATTCTTCTCCTCAAATGTGAGTACATCTGTCAGAATCTTGTTGAATTCATTCAAGTGCACTTCAAGCTTTGTTTCGCCGATCATCTTTAGACCATAAAGCTTTTGATGAATCCCCATTCATCACTCTTTATTATTTTATTTTAGCTATATATTTTGGCAAAATACCATGTATATGATTGTAAATACAATAAGTTACCAAAATGCATGCTTTGTGTAAATATGAATAATTAGCATGTATTTGTGCAAAAATAAAAGAATAAAGAAACAAAAGGAAAATAAGGAGATATTTAGAATAAATATCGAGTGACCCGAACCTAAGGAAGGGCCAAGCAGTGGCCTGACCGCAAAATAAATCAAGTAGAGAGAGATAGGGCCATTCACCTTGCACATACATCCTCCTTCATGTATATATTTTATTTTCATAAAAACAAAAATAAAAATGGGTTTTTACTAATTTGTATATATTTCTAAAAATAAATAAAATTGAGAAAAATAAAATAAAACAAAAATAAAGTAATTTCTCTCTCTTCACATTGTGCATACCATGTATATATGTATCTATATCTATTTATTTCACTCTTGTAAATAATAAAAAAAATAAAATAAAAATTATTTTATACTCTAAATTTAATGTTGTAAATAAATAAAATATAAAATTGGAATATTTGTACAAAAATAAGAAAAATAAAAGTACCTATATATAATATTATACTATGCATATACATTAATTTATTTTTCAAAAAAATAAATAAAAATCACTATAAAATAATTTGAAAAATAATAAACATTTTTCATTTTGTAAATATTTTTAAATAAAATCGTCCTCTATTTTTAATTTAATTTATAAGTATTTTTGACTTTAGAATTATCTGATTGGTCTACGGGGGATTGTTGACCCCCGGTTAACTCCCCCCCTTGGACCACTTCTCATCCGGATCCGACTTTCGACCCCATTTCACAGATTTCTCCTGAGTTGATCCGATCTCCATTTGCGTTGATCCGAGGCTCCACATGACGAGGGATGGTCCGCGATTCACGCCTGCCATATCCTCTAGGGATCCATCCCTCGATCCGCGCGCTTCACTCTAATCTTTATCGAACCCTGCATAGTATAAAGGTCGCCGGAGCCGCCATTTTCATTCATCTTCGGCCATCGTCTTCGACCCCCGTGACCTCCATTCTCCTCCTTGAGTGACAACGAGTGTAGGGGAGTGTTGCAGTGAGGCTTTGAAGCCCTTAGCCTTAGGTCCGACGAGCCCTCACACCGTGCTCTGCCATCTGGTGAGCTTGAGCCTCTGGAAGCATCATTCCATCGAGGCAACGATCCCAGGAGGTAGCTGACCTCCAGCACAGACGCCTTCAGCCATCAGGTACCCTCGATAGCATCTAGCCTTCTTTAGATTTCGATCTTTAGATTCCGACTACCAGACCTTCATCGGATCGTCCCGCAGTCTCCGATCACCCATTTTTGAATCCGACCATACCATCACCTTCACCAGACTCCGTTCCACGTTCTTCACCCCGGAATAGGTGCCCGACCTTCCTCCGTTGTCGCATCGCCGGAAGGTCTCGCTCCGCCTCGCCCAGCCACCCATTCCACCCATAACCGGGTCGAGGCACTTTGCCCTCGACCCAGTTTTCGTTCTGTGCAGGTTTGACAGCAAATGGACCTCATCTGAAGGTTCAACCATTGAGGCACAACACTCCAGGTGCTTTAGCATCTTCGGGCCGCCTCAAGCATCTCTGGCCTCATCGGAGATCATCAGCAGCTGCAGACGGCCTCAAGCTTCCTTTCCCCTCTCAGAGCAGCATCAGGGGACCTCCCAAGTGCGCGTATTAGACGGTAGAAGTTTGCCGGCGAGCTATTCTTCCAGGGACCCTCCCAACCATAAGATTGAGCGTCTCCCCCAATTTTGATCGTGGCCTTCCATCTACGGGGAGCCCTCGTCCGTCGGATTCAGATAGGATCAGATCTGGTCCGCTGATTGCCGAAGGGGTATCACCTATTCCACACCATCCGATCATAAGTGAATCTCCTTCGGTCGTTGGATCTACAATAAGAGGGTAATTTACACTTAGGCCTTTCTTCGTTTCTGCATTTAGTTTGTAGTCCTGTAAATATTTTTAGAAGTATTTTTACCTTGAATAACTTACATGTGGGACCTTGAGTTTATTTTATTTGCAATTTAGTCCCTCTGAATGTGTAGCACATGGTTTGTCACACGCTTCCTGGCATATTTGCACATTGTCTCCTGAGCTTTATTGTTGTTATCGTTTGGATCTTTATAAATAGGAATTACATTGATGCCCCTCTATGTGTGAATCGCGTGCCTTCCTCGTGCGCTTTTGAGCTTTTTGCATTTCCAGTCCCACACTTCTTCCGCATGTTATTATTTGGCTGGATAGTTTTCATTATTTGCACTTAGGTCCATGTATGTTGTGCATGTTTCATTGGTTGAATAAAATAGCAAATTAACTCCAAATATCGTGAAAATTGGACACGTAGCCCCTGCTATTGTGTAAAAATTTCATTGAATTTTTTGGTCATTTTTATTTTCATTTTATATTTTTATAAATTCAAAAACCTCTTATTTTGCTACTTTCTAACTTGAAAAATCAACTAAAAATATTAAAAAGACTCTAAAAATCCAAAAAAATTGTGTTGGTGTGTTTTGTTATCCTTTTGATTCTGTGCAATTTTTGTGTGATTTGGATTTGTAAAAATCTAAAAATTGAAAAACCCTAAAAAACTTAGAAAAATCAGTAAAAATTCTTAAAAAAATAAAAAAAATACAATTTTAGGTTATGTAGTTAGCCTTTTATTTCTAGTTACTCATAAAATTGTTGCTTGAATTTTATAGGCTATTTAGATAATTTTGAATAGCCTTTAGGTTCTGGCTGCACAGTACCTTGTATTTCTCACCTTATTTCATTTTTATAAAATCAATTAAAAATCATAAAAATTTGAGAAAAATACCAAAAACATCTGAATATTTGCAAAACCCAAATATTCTTTTTAATTTTCTGACTTGTTCTTATGTGTTGAACAATTTGCTATTTGTGACCTTTTCCCTATCTTTTATATTTTCTTTATATTAAAAATCACAAAAAAATTTAAAAACATAAAATTCCACCAAAAAAATATTTTATTCTGATTTCTGACTACTTCGTAGGATTTGTCTAATCCATGCTCCTTGAGTTCGACCCTGGTAGCTATACCATGTTAAATAAATAGCTAGACCGCTATTTGGATTGCCTTGTTTGAATTATTTGATATTTGGTGGTCTTGATTGATTTTCTTGATTGAGCCTGATCCGAGGGGTTGAGGTCGCAATGACCATTGATACCTTCTCTCCTTAGTCTCTCGGTTCTTGCGGCTCATCAGCTTTGTCTTCGTCAGTAGTTGGTTTGTCAAAAATTTGAACTTGTATCATCCCTCGATCTTTATCCAAATCCCTGTTGGATCTTCTAGACTGATGACTTCGCGAAGAGTGTTGTCTGCCAAGAACAGTTGTATTGTACTATTTGCAAGATCTCTCATCTCCTTCCACTCTTCCTCTTTTATCTTCTCTGTCTTCTTTTCTTTATCTTGGGGCGCTTTCATAAATCTTTCTCACGTGAGTATGATCATCACCCATTGTTGCCATAAGGTGAACTTGTTCTTCCTGTTGAAGGGTTCCTCGGAAAACGATGCACTCCTCAATGAAATTTTTGCCAGCCACTTTTCTATTGTACCTATTTGCACAATCTGAAAAATCAGAGCAAAATCTTCCTGATCCGAACTGTCCAACTCGTACGGAGTGCACAAAAACCTCTATTTGGACTCTTGGATCACCTCAATCAGACTCCATCTCCCGATCTCAATGGTTCATTGTAACTGTTGGTTCTTTATAGCTCTGAAGAAGGCACACTTGTTGCATCACATCGTCTCCTTGATGTCAAATCTCGCACTAATTTGTCACGTCATATCTCTCATTATTATCGAACCTGACTCTAATACTAGTGTTGGGAACAAAACTGGTACCAACTCTTCTCTGATATCGGTTTGTGGGATATGACCCACCAGTATCACCTCTGGTCAGATACCGGATGAACCCTCAGATATGAACCACCCTATACGAATGTGGATGCGGATGCACAATCACCCACTATCATGGAAGCATGCGAAGAAAAACATCAACCAAATATAATGGTGGTCAAACACCTCTCGTGACCATATGAGAAGAAAGATCACTATAAGCTAGAACGAGTACAACTCTCTCTGTTTGCTCTCTCTCTGTCCTCTTGTGACATTCCCTCTTGCTGTCGTGTAGAGGCAATGCCTCCACCCCCTCTATATGTAGCCCAGTTACAACCCCATAGTCCGATTCTCAATAGGACTATAAATATAATACAACTCAACTACTATTAGGATTAGGAGTTCAATCCCATCATGATTCTAATTCTAATTTAACTATAATCCTAGCATGGATAACACCCCATTTTGAGCATGATCATCATCCCCTCTTGTGCTCTCTAGCAACATATCTATACCCTACCCGCAGCTGCCTCTTCTGGACTCCACATTAAGCAACAATCTTTCGGTCCCGTGCCCCCGCCTTCAAGGTGCATGTCCGCCACACCCCTATCGCTGCTCGTGCCTCCATCTTCACAGCCCCTTGCACACGTCTCCGCCTAGTGGCTACCTGTCGGGCCGCCGAACCTTCAATCGACGAGGAGATCCAAATGTTACATATGGTCTGGATAATGAGTATGGCTTTTTTTACTTGAAAGCTGTCCGGAAAAATATAAATATTCAGCTTACTATCTGTGGTTTGTTTACCTTATTAGTTGTAGTTTCAGTTGATTTCATCATACTATGATTGTTTTATGTAATAGACAAGTTAGTGTTAGTTAAGGTGATTCACAATACATAGAAGATTAACATACATGTTTCCTTCGTGAAGATGACACGCATATATTGTAAGAGTTATTACAACTTACCAAATTATAAGTCGCACAGTTTTGCTCGTTTCTGAAAAAACCTCAATCCACTTCTTTCTATCTAAACAACTATTTTTTGAGTATATGGCAGTTCCCTCTGGTAGAATACCCCTTTCTGATAAGCAAGAGGATGTTTTTCCTACCTTTCTTTGCCTTTTTGGCATTCCCTATGCATCTTATAAAAAAAGATCTTATCCTTAGTTTCACTGCCAATCTTGAATAACATAGCCACGTACTGTTCCAAAAGGGGCCTATTATCTTCACTAATTCGCTTTCTAAACCAGTGGGCAAGGAAGGGAGCAAGTCGGTGTCGCTGACCCGTGAATGGATAGGCATAGTGAAAGTAGATGCGGAAGCATGCGAGCCATTTCGCCGGTTGGCTATCAGGAGCCCTGGCTATTTGAGTCATCCACTTACGGTACGGGGGCGAGAAGGTCACCTTTCCTTCCATGTTCAATCACACATCTAGATCTAAGATAGTTAGACGCTGCCTTTTTCCTCTAGGAGTGGATCCCCGACGTCTGTCTTCAAATTTCATACTCAGTCTGAGGCTTTGAAGGACTTTGGTCAGCCTCTTTCTGAGCTGTTGGACCCGTTGAGATGTCCGATTCTCTATACTCTGATTGATTTCTAAGGGATTAGAGACTATCCCAAAGATCATGTCATCAGCATATCTTTTGTATCGAAGCCAGCTCCAACGAGAGAGTGTATCTTCCATTTTCTTGTCCAAAGCATCCAAATAAATGTTCATGAGAAGAGGGGAAATGGGGATGCCCTGAGGTATCTCAATACCCCGTAGTGGATACTCGTTCCCCTTTTTATCATAGATCGGTGTCGCTAAGAAGCTTTTCATAAATTGGACAATCCCTTGGTTGCCTGAGCCAAGCCGCTATTGAAGGGCCTCTAGCAGGAGACTTTTATCAATACGATCAAAACACTTGACAATATAACTTTGAACCAGGGCAGCTAGCGGCGACAATAGACTCATGCTATGATGCAAGGTTTGCGTCCCTCTACCTGGGCGAAAGCCGTGGGAATGCTCTGAAAAGGTACCATCAAGCAGAGGGGTCAGAATCAGCTCTAAGCTCTCTAAGACAAGTCGGTCCTTTGGGTTGGGCTGGGTTATAGGTCGCATCTCCTTTGGCTTCAATGGTTTGGGTAAAAAGAAGCGATCCATGGGGGAAAAAGAATACTGACCCAACATTAAGGCATACAGCTGGCTTTTCCATTCTCAAACCTGGGGGCGAGACCCCTTCTTTTCACATTTTTTAGTCCATTCCACAATCATTTCGATCATCAAAACTTTGCTGATATTCAAACCGGTATAAGAACTACTATCTAATCGATTACGGAAACACATTTGATTCATGTAAACTCTACCGGAGTGAGGGAACTAACTAACTAATCTCAGGGGGAAAGTCCCCTAGTAGACGATTCTGTTCCCTCGAAAATTCCGATGACAAACCGAAAAAAGCCCTTATAGGCAGCTGAAACCCTCGCTCTGAGAACTTAAGGTCTTTCAAATGGCAAGCTAGAAAGATGAATATATACTTGATGGTCGGAACTGCGATGCCCGATGACAGGATTGGGCATAGAATTTGGAAATGCATGTGTTAAGAACCTCTGATTTAGGTCGCCCCCTCATCTGTGACGGGGGTGAATTCTTCTGAATTATGAAGATTCCGGTAACAGAATACTCCATAATTGTCCTCAGAAGGTTCTTTGTTCCAATTCCATATACGTTTTTTCTTGTTTCTGAGCAAGAAATCAGACCCAGGGACCATGTGATAACTGGAACCAAGGCCACCTTTTTTGAAGCCTAGAACCCCTCCACCAAAGGCACAAGCCAAGACGAAATCTCGTACTATATCTATATCGTCGGAGCAAAAGCCTGATGATAGAGTTCGGGTACATCCGATCAGAGCTGAAATCTCAGCACAGGTCTAAACCCGGAGGGTCGAAAGCCTCCCGGAAACTCTCTCAGGTCCCCAAGTCCACAGACAAGCCTCAAAACCAAAGAGAAATTGGAACGGAAATGGTCCCTTGGGTGAAGCACGAACGAAAGATCAATGGGAAAAGAGGCGACCTAAAGAGCGAAACCCCAAGGGAGCCGGGCGAGCCCTCTAACTTTGACTTTGAGGGAGAGCGGAGGGAAAGGAAGGTATGGTAGTAGGATCTCCTATATTTATACATCATTTCTTTCTCTCTCTCTCTCAATCGGCGTCCTTTCTTTATACGTTCTTTCTTTCTCTCTCTCTCAATCCGAGTCTTTCTATCTGGGTCATTTCTAAGCAGGTATTTAGGAGTATATGGTTGTTCCCTCAGGTTTAGTCCTCCTTTTTCAGATAAGGAAGAGATGCAATTCCCTCCCTTCCCGGTACCATTCCGCCCTGATCTTGAAAACAGACAGGGCTGCCCGGAAATCACTGCAATGGCTTTCTTGGTTGAGGTGACGACGACTAGACAAGTGACCATCAATTGTTTACGCTTGAAGTGGACCGTGAGTCAGCCACCAGTAGTAGTGCCCACACACCTATCTAGTATCTATGTACGAGCCAGAGTGAGTTTAGGGAACTACCTAACTAATATCAGCGGGAAAGCCAAACTTCTCATTTTCCTCGTCGATCGACGTGATGCTCCTTCCTATAACTCCTTTTACTATACTATAGACCGGCTCGTGCCTTGGGTCTCGCTCCGTCCCCATTCCTTCTCACTTCTTCAATCTTGCTGCCTCTTCTGAGTACTGACTTCGCTCTATCCGTGCTTACGCCTTTTTATTTAGTTTAGTCTCGGACCTTTCCTTAGCTTTAACGAAGCAACTCACCTCTGTTTTAGTTCCTCCCGGGAAATGCAATACCTGATCCAGATCTGATATTCTCTCGACTATTTTCTTTCTTTCTTTTTTTCATTTGAGCGTTAGCTTTAATGAAGCGACTCACCTCTGTTTTAGTTCCTCCCGGGAAATGCAATACCTGATCCAGATCTGATATTCTCTCGGCTATTTTCTTTCTTTCTTTTTTTTCATTTGAGCATCCTCGTCCACCCACTCCTTGCAGTCGTTCAAAGCTCCAGCCTACCCCCTGATAACACGGAAAATCAAGCGATTGTATTGATCCACAAGGCAGATCAACAATCGATGTGTTGACCACTACAAAATTCTGTATCAGTCAACAATGAACCCACAATGTAATGTCAAACAATCAGAAACAAATGCGGAGTCAAATTTATTTTTAACTCTACAATAGGTGTGTATAGTGCAAGTATGTGTAGAGTGTCTAACTCAGGGAGCAAACAAGGTAGATCGAGCAATAATGCACAATGTGGTAAGTGATCAATTGTCTACAAGTATGCAAATTTTTGTGGGTTTTTAATTTTAATATTTTTTAATTCGATTTTTGTTTTTATATTTTTTATTTTCTTTTTTTAATTTACTGATTTTTTATATTTATTTTTGTATTTTATATTTTTATATTTTCTTTTTCAATAATAAAATATATATACAATATAAGAAAAGATAAGATGGAGGATTTATAAAAATAAGGAAAATACTCAAAAATCCGGGAATCAAATGTTTTTGGTCTTTTTATAATTTTATGATGTTTTTGTGATTTTTGGAGATTTTTATGAATGTTTTTGGTATTTTCAAAAGTCAAAACACTAGAAAACAATGAACTAAGCTACTGGCCGAAATTAAAATGAGGGCTAAAAATATCAAACAATATCCAAAATTCCTCAAATCAATTTTAAAATAAAGGCAAGGCAATAAGGAAACTACAGAAATGAGTTTGTATTTTTAGGATTTTTCTAGAATTTTATAGATTTTTATGAAGTTTTTAGGAGTTTTCTAATTTTTAAGGTTTTGTTTTGAAATTTTTAATGATTTTTGGACTGACTCTAAAATATGATAAGATACGCAAAATATAATTTTTTTGGAATTTTTCAAAAAATTTTACTAATTTTTATGGATTTTCTAATGCAAACAATGCATAAAATGCATGTTTTTGATTTTTAATAATTATGAAAATATAATAAAAATGCAATACAAAAATATGGCATGAATGAGCAAGCAAAAAAGAGCCTATGGTATTTTTTGGTCATTTTTCGAGTTAAAATGATGCACGAAATAAATGCAAACATTCAAGCAAAAATACAACACTAGCAAGGGCACAAATGTAAATAAGCAAACATCCAAAGGCCACAGTGCAATTTTCAAAAAATTTTACAACTAAATATCACAGTTAATGGACTCAGTACAAATGTCAAAACTCGCAAGGGTACCTTTGCAAAAACACCAGACCCACGTGTGTATGCACGTGCACCTGGCAAGGGCACCAATGTAATTAACAAAACCTTCGGGGGCTAGATTGCAAATACTCCAAAAATTTATACTGACTGTAGAAGTTCAGGACAAAATGGAAATAGAACGACCCTCAGGGGGTCCTCTGCAAAATGGCCCGTCCCCTCACGCACACCGACACGTGAGGTGACGTGGCCGAGGACCTGTTTGCAATAAAGGAAAATACAGGGGCCTAAGGATAAATATTAAAAAAGTTCCAAATTGCAAATGAAAGTTTAAAATTCGAATATTAAATGTACAAAATGGCAGGGGTTTTAGCGCAAAATACCCCCGCATTGGCGCGAGCGGACGGTGGGATTTCTCCCACTTAACACGTGGCAGGCTCAGATGCGCCGATGACGCTTCGACTCAGCGGCTCGGATTAGATCCTTCATCAAGGATCAACAGGTGCTGGAGGGCTTGATCCAAGGGCTCAGAGAGGCTCAGCAAGAACAAGGGGCCGATCCACGGCTCGGAGAGGCTCAGCAAGAACACGTGCCCGGCGACTTTGGACCGCCGCGCACGCCTTCCTTCTTCGTCTTCCGTTGCTGCAAGGATGTCCAGGAGCTCTCCGGTGGTCCCTTTATCGTCCGGAGGTCACAAAATGGGTCGATCAGCCCTAGAGCTATCCTACGATGAGGTGGGAGCTGCCACGCTCCAGGTTCGCCGGTGAACCCCCAAAACTTACTCCAGGCGCGCATGAAGTCCAATGACCTGTAGAGAAAGGTGAAGGAGTCGGGGGCAAAGTGCCCTGACCCCGCAGTGGGCGAAAAACGGTGATAGGGATGCTTGCCGGAGCTTGCTCCGGCGAGGGGTGTTGATTGTGCGAATCGACAGGTGAAGCGCGGAGCTAACAGTGGTACTTGATTCCTAAAGATGAGGCGAACTAGATGCGAAGAAAAATAGAAAGAAATAGACACCTCGAAGGGGTGAACCTGAGGTAGTAAATACCTCGACGGCGGAGCTCGCCGGAGGTGGTGGAACACGCCCAGATCCACGTCTAAGCTCTGCCCTAGATGGCTGGCGCTGGAGCTGTCACCACCAGCAAACTAGAGCACACGAAAGTGGAGAAGATGGGACCAAAATGGGGTTCGAAAATTGAATGGACGAGGAGGGTTGCATTTTGAAGAGTTGACGGATAGGGCGAGAAGAACGAGGTAGCAAGCTCGCATCGATGATCCATGCCCCAAGATTAACCTTGGGCGTGTATCCTCGATGAATGGGGATCAAAAGTCGTAAAGGTCGATAGGCGAAACGATGAAAGGGATATCCTCGAAAAAAGCGAGAACATAGGTCAAAACGTAGTTCTGACAAGGCACACATGGGGAGGACAGTCAGTTGACCAAGGTCTACTTTGACTGTCTCCTGGTTGGTCCACGTGGACCAACTAGGAAAAATCCCTGGAAAATGATTAGTTAAATCATTTAAAAATAAGAAATGATTTTATTTTTTTAGGTTATAAAATGAAAAATATTTTTTATTTTCTAAGGTATTTTAATACGATTTTTAATTATTTTTATGAGGTATAAAAATACAAGTTACCTTTTTAGGCCCATATAGGTATATTTCTCTATATATTTTAATATTTTATTTTTAGTTTGTACATTTAATTTATTTACTTTTGTTTATTATTTTATAAATTTATAAAGTATTTTTATACACTTAAATGTATTTTTATTTTATTTCTCTGATGTGTTTTGTAGACTTAATAAAATAGAAGTATAAATTATACATATATGATTATAGGTCTTATACCTATGTTATATATATAGGTAATTTATTTTGTATTTTATTTAGGTTTTTGCTCTCGTTTTAATATACATATATATTATAAATAATATTTACAAAATTATAAAAATATAAAAATGGTAAAAATAATGAATAAATAATAAAAAAGAATATTTTATTCTGTACAAATATACAATAGGGGTCCAAAACTCAACTTTCAAACCGTAGCTCCTCCAAACGCGAAACCACTGCCATTAAATAGCTTATTTTAAACTATATACAATTAAAGGTGGGTTTGATGCATTTGGAGTTTTTATTTGCAAGATACAGGTCTGGGAAGTTGAGATTTTCGAATTTTATTCAGATCATAACTTTTTATCTGTACAATATTTTTGAGTGAAATAAATTTTGTATTTTTCTTTATTTAATTATCTACAAATTTCATGTACAAAGTTTTTTATTTGAAGTATAAAAAGTGGAACCAAAAATAGGTCTCAAAATGAACAAAGAATGAATAGAATCTTTATTGTTCCTGACCCTTATCTCCCCCTACTTAATTCCTTGTCGACCTAGTCATCGAGATGCCTAGGTCTCGGGGTTTCGGGTCATAAAATATTTACAGTATTTTATTCTTATTCTTTTCTTTTATTTATTCTATAATTTTGGCTTTAATTACAGTATTTTATACACTATTTGCGTGCACATGCATGAATGCTAAGATGTTGGAATTAAGGGTGTTTACACGCATTTGTCAGGGTTTTTGAGGCTAAAATGATAAAATAAAGATGACTAAATGTGGCTTCATCATTCCCCTATACTTTACCTTTGCTAGTCCCTAGCAAACACTTATGCAATAAGTGAAGAAAGAAAAATAAAGAAAAGAAAAAGAAGAAGGTGGATTAAATTTAATTATCAAAACTTGTCTTCACAAAATCAAATTTTGGAGCTTAAGTCGGACCTTTGGAATTTTAGTGCGGACGGAACCTTAATGAGAACCGGATTTGAAATCCAACAGTCTTTGAGAATCCCAAAACTCTGCTCAAGTCTCCTCAATAGCCAGGTCAGAAATATTTCAACTCATACGCAAACCCTTATGACTATGAATCTGACTCGTACAGTGTAAGTGATGGTGGCTCTCCCCAACTGAAATGACAAAGAGACTGACTTCTCCAATATGACAACCCAATGATTCCCTAATCCAACAACTCATTCCTCAAGGAGCAGGGTATTCCCTTCTAAGTTCAAGTGGCAACCAACTCAAGAGGAGGGGGTGAAGAGAAGAATGGACGGTAGCCAGTGTAGCTACCTACCTAGGATGCAAGACTAGTGTATTCAAGTCATCCATCTGCAGGCTCACATGATTTGACTTTGAAGCTCAAGCTTGCTTATTTGACTTTACAGATATGTACACTCCGGCAGGCATTTTTATTTTTGTACAGGCCTATCCAGTTTTTTGGAGTGTTTGCTTTTTGCATTTTTTTCGAATACTATATACAACAGCATTTACATAGGGAGTTTTTCCTCTTGATCCAGTAGACTATCCCTCTTTTGAAGCTTTATTGCAACCCACAATCTCCTATCCTCGAAACTCATCGTCACTAGATGGGTTGGGGTGCACTTCCCTTCCTAGAGGAGGACAAGTGTTTCCACCTGTGTGCGTCTCATACCGGCAAATCCAACCCCCTCACCACTCCAACTGAGTTGAGCCATGTGAAAGGTGAAGGTGTCCAAGTTAGGTCATTATCAACAAGAGTCGTGCGTGTGCTCTGAAATACTCTACTTAGGCAGTCAAGAATCTATTGAACCAAGCCTCGTAATCCTCAAAGAATTAAGTCAACTAGACCCGAAGTATCTCAAACCCAGTTCCAATAAAGTTCCTGTTAATTAGGTAGATTTTAAGGTCTAACCAAGCTACAATCTCCGGATTTTATTTAGACTTGTTCAACTATCAAACTCCATCCGAAAAATGCGAATGCTATGTAAGATGCAAAGAAGAATGCAGAAAATATTTTTGTGATGCAATATTCAAAGGTTTTGAACTTTTTATGGATTTTCAAAAGATGATGCGTATGCATTTTTTAGATTTTTCAAAAAGATTTTTCAAATGGTTTTGGATTTTAATTTTGCAAATATTTTTTGGGGTTTTCGAAAACAAAAGGATTTGGCTAAAAACTAGGTACAAATATTCACATGGGGATGCATTCTATATATACAAGAAGTGGATTTTAAGAATTTACAAGGATAAGTGATCAATTTTATAGGTATATACATAGAGAGTTTTAGTGAGATGTATGCATTCCTCAAACTTATTTGACAAAGGTTTTTCAAACAATTTTGAAAACTATAGTCCAAAATAACTTTTACAAATTGTTTTTACAAACATGTACTCACATTTGAAAATCATTTTGCAAAGATTTTCCAAATAGTATATATAGATTTTTCAAATATTTTTGCAACCATTTTTCAAACCATTTGCAAATCATTTTTCAAACATTTTATTTTGGAAAAAATGGGGCTGCCCCCGCCCCATTTTTCGGCGTTTTTTTATTTTTTTTTTTGAAAAATAAAACCATGTATATTCATCCATATATCCCTCCTACATGCCATTCGAATTTCGTCAGAAACAGAGACTCCTACGGCCTCCATCTCGATGGTATCGATTTAAAAAATCCTGTTACCGTTAAAAAATTACTGTCCGGATGGAGGCCGTAGGAGTCTCTGTTTCTGACGAAATTCGAATGGTATATAGGAGGGATATAGGGATGAATGTAAATGGTGTTATTTTTCAAAATAAAAAATAAAAAATTTTGCCCAAATAAGGCGGGGGCAGCCATGTTGGCTGCCCCTAGGGGGCAGCCACATATGACCCTTTTATTTTACACAAAGAAAATAATTTTCCAATCAAAATGTTTTTACAAAGGTTGAAAACATGTAACAAAATGTTTTCCAAATAGTTTTCAAAATATTTTTCACGAAGATTTTCAAACTATTTTTCAAATATTTTGCAAAAATATTTTCACATGATTTATTAATAAGTAAATACAAAAGGAATTTAAGGAATAATCACATCTTTTTTATAATGATTTTAATGAATTTTATAAGTATAGTTAGCCATATTTATTAGTAAAAATACGAAAGTACGAGTTATGGCTAAAGTATATATGCAGTATATACGACCCCCTATACTTAGCTTGAGCTATGTCCTCATAGATCAGAGAGAAAAGAGAAGACATAACTCATACTGAGTATAGGAAAATCTAAAGAATAAATAAATAAGGGATGAAGGAATGAACGAATGAGAAGTTGACCATCCCCCCTATACTTAGGATCAAATAATCCTAAAAATAGCAGACTGTACACAAAGCAGGGAGGGTCAAGGGTGGGAATGAGCAGATCGTACTCAGACTGTCTCCCCCTATACTTAGGGTAATGTATCCCTAAGTATAGACAAGAAGAGAAGACAATGGCCCCTATACTTAGGACAAAGCATGTCCTAAGTATAGAAAACTGACAAAAAGGGGTGACACCTTTTCAGTAGAAAAAGAAAATAGAAGAAGAAAAGAAGAAAAGAAGAAAAGATATTAACAGATGAAATAATAATAGAGTGATATTGACAGATGGATCTATACAACAGAAGTTGGAAGTGATAACCACGTATGAGATGCAAATGATCTTAGTCGAAGAACACATCTCATACCAGAAGGATGGGGGCAACGTCAACGGTCGGCGGATCATGGTCTAGATATTGCTTCAGGTGCTGACCGTTGACACGAAAGGTAGAGGAAGATGACAGCTCGGATATATCAATGCTACCATTGTCATGTACCTTCCTGACCACATATGGACCTTTCCAATTACTCTATAATTTCCCTGGAAATAACTTCAGCCTGGAACCAAACAACCATACACGCTGATCGGACTCAAACTGTTTATGGCTGATATGGGAATCATGCCATGTCTTCCCTTTTTCCTTATACTGTAGGCAGCTAGAAAAGGCTGTATCTCTCAACTCCTCTAGGGCTGCCAACTCTGCTTTCCTCTGTTCTCCTATACTCTCAGGATCCAATAATAACTCAGGCACCTCCCAAAGTGACTTGTGCTTGATCTCAACAGGAAAATGGCACGGCTTGCCACAGATGAGACGAAAAGGAGATGTCCCTAATGGAGTCTTGAAGAAAGTCCGATAGGCCCACAAGACTGAGTCCAAAATCTGTGACCAATCCTTTAGGTCTGGGCGGACAACCTTCTGTAAGATATTCTTGATCTCCCTATTCGATACTTCGGCAAGACCATTAGTGTGAGGATGATAAGGCGTGGCAACACAATGGTCAATGCCGAACTCGTCTGCAAGGGCCCTAACTTTATCATTAATGAAATGAGACCCCCTATCTGAAATCAGAACTCTAGGTACCCCAAACCGTGAAATGATATTTTTCCTCAAAAATCGGCATACAGTTTTAGCATCTGCGGCTCGGGCGGGGATGGCCTCAACCCAACGGCTGACATAATCTACAGCGAGCAAGATGTGCTCAAACCCCTGAATTTTAGGAAATGGGCCCATGAAATCAATCCCCCATGCATCAAAAACCTCACAAAAGTGAATGGGTTGCATGGGAATCATGTCTCTTTGTCCGCAAGTACCCATCTTCTGACAGTCAGTACATCTCTTCACGAACTCATCTGAATCCTTGAAGAGAGTAGGCCACCAAAGGCCGGATTGGAGCACCTTCTGTGCTGTTCGTCTCCCAGAATGATGTCCTCCTGCCTCAAACTTGTGGCAGTAGGTGAGGACGCTATGCTATTCTTCTTGAGGAATGCACCTCCTCCAGATGCTATCCCCTCCTTCATGATAAAGGACGAGATCCTCCCAATGGTAAAACTTGGTCTTAGCTAGGAAGGTCTCAAGTTTCTGCCTGGGCCAACCCTGTGGAACCGTCTTGGCGACAAGATAGTTCACAACATTGGCATACCATGGGAGCGAGGTGATAGCCAAGATCGTCTCATCTGGAAACATCTCTGTAATAGGTGCATTGGGCTCAGATTCCTCAAGGTTCTCTAAGCGGGAGAGATAATCTGCCACCACATTCTTAACTCCAGACTTATCCTTAATCTCAATATCAAACTCCTGGAGCAGAAGGATCCATCTAGTAAGGCGAGCTTTGGCATCCTTGTTGGTCATGAGGTACCGCATGGCGGTGTGATCTGTAAATATAGTCACTCTAGATCCGAGAATATACGATCGATACTTATCCAAAGCAAAGACTACGGCCAGCATTTCCTTCTCTATCACAGTATAATTCCGCTGAGCGGCATCCAAAGTCCGGTTGGCGTAATGAATGGCATACTGCAATCCATCCCTCCTCTGTCCAAGCACAACCCCTACGGCAAAATCAGAAGCGTTCGTCATGATCTCGAATGGGAGAGACCAATCGGGTGGCTGAAGCACAGAAGCCGTGACAACCATACTCTTGAGAGTCTCAAAAGATGCAAGACACTTATCATCTACAATGAACTCGGTGTCTTTTGTCAGCAAATCAGTAAGCGGTCGGACGAGACGACTGAAGTCCTAAATGAACCGTCGGTAGAAACCGACGTGCCCCAGAAAAGACCGCAATTGACGTAAATTGGACACTGGATTGAGTTTTCTAATGATATCCACCGTAGCCAGATCAACCTCCATGCCCATGTTGGAGATGATATGGCCAAGGACCGTCCCTTGAGTCACCATGAAGTGACTCTTCTCCCAAGACAAGACAAGGCTGACCTCTATGCAGCGCTGAAGCACACGGTCTAAGCAGTCAAGACAACCATCAAACCCATCGCCATAGACCGATAAGTCATCCATGAAGACCTCTAAACAGTCACCCACCATGTCCGAGAAAATGGACAACATGCACCTTTGGAATGTCGCGGGGGCATTAGATAGAAAAAAGGGCATCCGTCTGAAAGCATAAGTCCCAAACGGACAGGTGAATGCCGTTTTCTCCTGGTCTTTGGGCGCAATGGCCACTTGATTGTAACCAGAGTACACGTCAAGGAAACAGTAGTGACTCTTCCCAGCTAGCATCTCGATAATCTGATCAATGAATGGCAGTGGGAAATGATCCTTCTTGGTGGTCTGATTCAATCATCTGTAGTCCACACAGACCCTCCAAGAAGTGGGTACCCGAGTAGCTATCTCCTCTCCAGACTCACTCACAACTGTTGTGATACCCGTCTTCTTGGGTACCACATGTAATGGACTAACCCACTTGGAGTCGGAGATGGGGTAGATAAAATCGGCGCTCCACCACCTCGATATTTCCTTCATGACCACATCTCGAAGATTCGGGTTCAGCCGTCGCTGGAACTCACGCGAAGGCCTAGCGTCCTCCTCAAGATAGATGTGGTGGGAGCACAAAGCCGGAATAATCCCCTAGAGATCAGCTATACTCCATCCTATCGCCTTGCGGTTTCTTTCAAGAACCTCCATTAGACGAGATTCTTGCTCTCCAGTCAAACCTGCTGAGATAATGACTGGGTGCATATGTGGCTCACCGGCAAGGAATCTATACTTCAGCGACCGTGGAAAGGGCTTTAATTCTGGATAACTGGGAGGTGGCAGATCTGGCTTCTGATATGTCTGTGTCAAGGCTACCTGGTCTTCATGTGAGAACTCTCGCTGCGCATGAGAATCCGACGAAGGGAACCCTGCTGAATCATCAATAAACTATAGTGGCTCGCACTCCGTCATGGTTGTAGGCTCAGAAGGAAACATACAAGGCAAATACTCATCAAAATCATCCCAATCAATGTCTGAATCCGAGTGATCTGAACTAGATGAACAATAATGAAAATCAGCATCACCACTCGTCCCACAACTGTCAGCCTCAAAGGTATCCTCGTCCAAGGGCGTGCTCTCCAAGATCTCAACTGCCATAAGCTGTAAATATGGTGAATCTGCGGGCAGGGAGATGGCTTGTGCTACTAGATCTGTCCAATTGGATTTATCGTCTGTCATCACAAAATCACACTCCTGGTGGATGTCCAGCTCATCTTCTGTCATTTGCGCAGTGTCACTGAATTGCTCTGAGCATGCTAATTCTCTCGCTCCGATCTTGCCGATCGTCTCTATTTGTATACTCTCGCCCTCTACGCGAAAGCATGCCTTCCCATTATCATGATCGGTCACTGCCTTGGCAGTGTCCAAGAATGAGCGTCCCAGTATGATAGGGGCATCTGTTACCGACTCAGGGATCTCCATGTCCAATACAACAAAGTCCATGGGGAATTTCAGGCCCTGAATGGTAACAACCACGTCTCTTAGCAACCCCTTTGGCCTCTTAGTCGACCTATCAGAAACCTGAAGGACCGTCCTGCTCCTAAGAAGAGGACTAAACTCGAATCGGTCGAGTAAGGTTGTCGGAAGGAGGTTGATCGAAGATCCGTTGTCTAATAGAGTACGATCGAACGCTGCTCCTGAATCTAGCATCTGACATAGGGAGCTCCTGCATCGGGTCTCTTGGTTGGTAATCGGTTCTGAATGGTGCAACAAGTAGAATGGGTGAGCACATGGATCTGATCTCTATGGTTCCTCCTCTTCCTGCGGATTGTAGTCTTCTCTCTCAAGCTCTTTTGGAAGAGGGGGATGTGCTCAAGTAACTCATGTAGAGTCAGCTGGATCTGGAATCTATTAATCATCTGGTTGCTGAACTCCACCTGTTGAGTCTTTTTTGGATTTTCTCTTTTATTCCCCTTTGCCAAGCGGATTTCTTCGGGGAAGGGGATGGTAGGGGCCTCCTCAGATGGAGGACTAGGAATAGGTTCTTGTTCCTGTGAAGGAATGGAATCCATACAATGATCATCATGCAACACATATGGACTCGAGGTGGATAACAGTAACCTTTCCTTTATTCATTTTTATGTTCTTTTTGTTACTACAGTCCCGAGATACAAAAGGTGGCAACACAACAGAGGGAAGCTCAACAAAAGTAGAAGTGGTGGCCTCAGTACCACCAACGACATGTGACTTTGCAACATCAGCACCACGCTCTTGCTCTGCATCAAAAATGGTGACTTCAGTACCACCGGCTGCATCTGGTATCACGACGACCTCAGTACTGTCATCTGTATCTCCATCCTTGGTGGCATCAGCATCACCGTTATCAACATCATCATTAGCGGTATCAGCACCGCTACTATGCTCATCCGGCGCTCCTGGTCCCTCGTGTGGTCGTCGCTCAGATGAGGCGCCGCCGGTTGGCATCCTACCGCTCCTAGTAGTCACGAAATCAACATCATACAAAGAAGACATGTCACTCAAATAATCACTAGGAGAAGTATCCTCTGTAAATTGTACCTGCTCAGACTTCCTCTTCAGATTGTTCGGATTTGGCTCAATCTGAGCTGGTATGGCGGCTTTGACCTTGATGATATCCCTCATCTCCTGTCGGAACTCATCCATTTCCCGCCGGAAGGATGCCTGCTGATCAGAAAGCAAGCGGGCGAGGTCATCTAGAGCTGGGTTCTCAAAGACAGGTGCCTGAGAACCGGAAGTGTTTCCCTGCTGGAAATGAGGCTGTTGCTGGTGAGAATAGTGCTGGGATGGCTGGGAGTATGTCTGGTGAGGCTGCTGACGCTGCCTCCACTGCTGTCCTTGATAGGCGGGACGAGGACCATGCTGGTACTGCTGGTGGGCATACTGGGGGCTGGTGCTGCTGCTGGATGTTCTGCTGTCATTGAGCCAAGGTCTGCTGCTGGGATGAGGTGCCACCAGTGGTCCAACGGAACCCGGGGTGATCGCGTCGAATCCCGACTGGTTGTGGGTACCGGTCCTACCATATCCCATTGACTTCCATCAATGGCTGCTGCTCGAAGGATGGTGCAGGAAGACCTGTCAGTGGCTGATATGGCTGATAAACCACCATCTGAGTGTCCTGAGATGGTGGCTGAGACGGGTAATACTATAGATGCTTGATCGGTTCTGCCTGAATGTGGTTGACCTGGCGGTGCGAGGCAGAAGGCTGGATGGAGCTGCTAATGCTAGGATCAGCCCGTGACCTGGGAGGCTGCTGAGTAGGCGTTTGTGCCTCATGGATGCAAAGAATATGCATCTTCAGGTCACTCATGGTCTTCGTGATAAGGTCCATCTGGGCAAGACCTTGACTCTGCTTCTTCTCGAGGATCTCGAGGCAGTCCAACTTCTCGCTAATAATTCCCATGTCGGCTGCTGCGGATTCGGCTTGGGCTGCGGTTGCCGATGGAGTGTGGGGACCAACGTCGATGCGGGCGATCTTCTGAAATGATCCTGCTCCTTGGGGGGGCTTCCGTTGCGTGTAGACTCGGGCTTGGGCCATAACTGTTGAGTTCTCTGCCATTCCTTCATAGATGGCCCAGACGTCGTCTTCACCTTTGGAAAAATACGACCCACCACAAGAGGCATTTACAAGCCCCTGCAGCTCTGGTGTCAGCCCACAGAAGAAACTCTGAACCAAGTTGGGCTTTTATATCTCGTGATGTGGATACCGGTCGATGAGCTCTCAGAATCAATCCCAAGCTTCATGGAATTGTTCATTAGGGATCATCGTAAAATTGCTTATTATCGCTCGTGCTGCGTTCGTACGACCGAGAGGATAATACTTATTCAAGTATGTTGTCCGGAGTTGTTCCCAAGATGTGACATACCTCCCAAGATGTTTCAGCCAGTAGGCTACTCTGTCAGCTAAGGAGAATGGGAAGGAGATCATCTTAATTGTGTCCTCGTCCACGAATCTGTCATGGACAGTGCTACAAATCATCTCAAACTCCTGCAAATAGAGATGAGGTTCCTCGGTGGCTAGCCCATTAAATTTCGGCAATAACTGAATGGTCTGCGGGCGAAGCTCGAAATTTCCGACGATGGGAGGAAGCTGAATCCACCGGTGAGTGAGGGTTGCAGCTGGGTTGTGCAACTGCCTCATGGTCATCTGTGGCGGTCTCTCCTGGTCAGGGCCTCCTCCACCGCCTGCGGCTTCTGGTATGTCTCCTCCACTGCCCTCAGGTCTATCATCTCTGCCCTCTCACATCTGCGCCAATTCTCTCATGATGTCACCCATGAATTACTCCTTGGTCTCTGATTTGTCTCTGCATGGTCTCCGAGGAGGCTAGTAATGAGTTGTTGATGGCAGCTTGGTCATATAGAAATGGAGGGTGCTCCTGCTCATCTGGGTGTTCTCTTCTGTCTGCCTTGGCTGGATTCTCTGAAAAGGCAAAAGAACCCATCTCGGGTGCTGTCAAATGATCTGAGATCTGTGTTGCACTAAAATTTGAAACTGTTGGACTGATGGAGGAAGAAGGATGGTCGAGGGGGAACAGGGTGGAAGTGAACTCAGGTTCGGAGAGTGGGTCTAGACTCCCGAAACCGTCCTAGATGAGTAGGGAGGAGTGCTGGATAGCGGTGCCGTCAGAGATGGCCTAAGAGATCTCCTTCCCATCATCGTGATTATTGAGAAGAGCAAGATTGAGAAATGAGAAAGAGGGCAAAATTGTGCACAATTGTGCAGTGTTTTTGATATTGACCTTAATGCAACTAGACAATCAAACACAATACAAGGGGTTCACAACTCAACACACGTGAAGCTGTAAGGGATCGGCTATTATCTTTGTAGTTTTTTATATTGAATTCAGGCAATTAATCTTTGAATGAGTCCTTAGAGCGCTACGCCTATAGAAGAGAGAGTACTGCCAGAAGAGTATCCCGTACTTGTCCTCCTCCTTTGTAACATGTAGTCTGCACTTTTTGAGGTCCTTGTAACCCTTCCTGGATCCCTACTCAGCCAAAGAAATAGAGGGAGGAAGCCGATAGGCGAAACCGTTACTTCGGATCTCGCTCGCAACGGAATCACCCGTGAGCGTGCAAGAACCTACTCGGATGCAAGACGATGAGACAGACACCCCCGTAAAGGCGTGGCCTAGGCTCAATACTTCGGATAAGGTCGATGCTCTACACAATAGAGAGTCATCAATGGTGACCAAGCCCTACTCGTCCACGTACGATAGAAGCACCAATACTTCGGAAATCCAGGCGATACACAAGGCAGCCACAGACTGGGTTTTGAGCTCTAATCCTTACGAAGCCGCTCTCTTACTTGGAAGGAGACCTTCCCATGCAACCTGAATACAAATGAGGGTATTACTCACCCCAAGCAATGTGTCCAATTATCCAATTTTATTTAAGTCAAGTTTTCTTTAGCAGTCCCTTTTTTAATTTTTTTGGTGTTATCACTTGCTTTGAGTAAATTCAACACAAGCGCCTAACGTTTTTGTATTTTTCCTTGATTCCTATTTGTTCCAAAAACAGAGGGAGATAGTCGGAAAAGCCAATGCAAGTTGACACTAAGATGGAAATCTCACCTTAGTGCCTAAATGATGAATGCTCAGATAGAAGACTTACAGTGCTTCCCAACTCTCTCCATGTGGGATGCAAAACAGGAATTTGTAAACCTATGCAAAATACCGATATGCACATGGAAATCGTCCTAAGCAGGCAATTGCTAGCGTGAAGAACCAAATGCTAAACACACAAAATGAAACCTAGAAGTTTGGTCTTGGGGGCCGATCGGTGTCCACCACAAATGGATCCTGCACGCGCTGTATACGACCCCTCTCGGCGCGGTGGTTTCAATTTATATATTTAACAATTAATTAAATCTAAGTCCAAACGACAAATCTATAGGTGCATACAAAGGTTATTAGGGGTTTGGCATTAGACTACACGATCAAACAAGCCTAAAAACTAAGGGCTCATTCCACAAAAATGTAAAGACAAGAAAACAAAATCGGAAAATGACAAGCGGTAGAAAAGCCGATAAAAACCGCGGTGAGCCCCCAAGTGTACAAACACTTGGAAATTGGGCCTGAGTGTCCAAGTCCAAGGTACCTGTATTATTACAAAGTAAATGAATGTCTCTCTCTCTCACTAAAATAAATCACTAACTATCCTCTCTCTCAAATCCTCCTACTCTCTCCTGCCGACGAGGATAGAATAGCCGACTCTGCCTCCCATGGCTGCTCAGGATCTCCTAGGCGATCCTCCTCGGTCGATGGTCCCTCGCAAGAAGACAAGAAACAAAGTGGTCAGATAGTTCAAAAATATATATAAAAAATTGAGAGATCAAATATAGCAATAATGTAGTGACGAGTCGCTAAATACGATATTTAATTCGTGTTCGTTGTAATACGTGTACTTAGTGATTCGGTCAGAACCGAGAGAAGATCTCCGTGAAGAGTGTCTCGGCTTTAATTTATATCCCGGGAAAGTCTGGGGTCGAACTCAAGGAGGCAAAGGAACAACTTAGGTTTTAATTCAAAAACTTAGGTCTTAGATTTCCAGTGCGGTTTTTTTTTATAATTTTTCTATGCAAAAACCAAAGCAAATGCAAAAATGCGGGTGAATTAAGTACTAAGAAATCACACAACTTAGCCAAATTAATTTTAATGTCAAATTAATCCAATTCAGCCAAATTATATTTTTCCTAGAGTTCTAATCCAGAGATGAATGCAAGGTACTTTTTTTTTGGAATTTTAGGGGTTAAAATGCAACAAGGAAAAATGCACACTTTTTATGGGTTTTTTCGCAATTTCTCACACAAACAGTAAGCAAAAGTCATGAAAATTTTACTGGAATTAAAATATGATGCAAGAAGACTACAGTAATATTTTTGAAATTTTTTGACAAAATATGAATTTTTATGAATTTTTTAGTGAAATCAAAGTGACAGTGAGTAAATAATTTCTATTAAATCCACATTATCAAATTAATTAGAATGCGAATTATCTCAGAAAGGTATTTTCATGTGGAATCCAAGAGACTTGAATTTTGCAAAAATGATGTCTGTGGATTTAATTAAAAATCAAATACTAATTTCACTTTTTAATTTATTTCAGGCACAAGACAACTCCAATGGATGTGAAATTTGGAATGTAACTTTATCACATTTCAAGGCATCATTCCTAATTTTTGTGGATTTTTTTGGAGCAACTGTGTATGAGGTATAATTTTAAGAGTCCAGATTAAGTAAAATATGAAGACTTTCAGTTTGACAACTTTAATTAACTCACAACAACTCACAAAAATACAAATAAATATCCACAATGTAGAGAATTACTTGCTCAACATGACAATATTTTTCATTACATAGAATGATGCATAAACGAGGTCCAAATTAAAAGACGAACACAGGGTTCTTTGTGCAAAAGAGAAACTGAAAAGACAACACAAATCACATACAGGGACTAAATTGTAATTACATAAACATAATGGAAGAACACATGCAATTTTACAATAAAAAAATAAAGAGAAAAGTTAGACCTTCTTCTTCCTTTGGAGAACGATGGGAGAACCCAAAAATGGGGGGTCGGCGGCGTCGGCCCGCGCGTAGCCGCACGCGGCCGTGAGGGAGGAGGCGCGGAGGGCGAGGCACGGCAGCTGGAGGCCTGTTGGCGAGGGCGGTGCGGCAGCCGCTGGGAGGTGGAGAGGGCGGCGTGGCGGGTCGCCGCTGGGGGAGCGGCTGGAGGCGGAGGCGCCGCGAGGGCGCGGCGGAGGGGCGCCGCCTTGCGCGGCTAGGGGTGTGGGGTGGCGCCGCGTGCAGCCACGGCAGCGGCAGGTGGTGGCCGGCAGAGGGAATGGAGGGAGTGGGGGGCGGCGGCAGCTGGGCCGCTGCTGCTCCCGTGCGTTTTTTTTTTATTTTTTATTTTTAATTCTTTTTACTACAGTAATAAAAAGAGATTTTCTTTGTTTTAATTTTTTTATATCTTTTTTTTTAAATTTTCTTTAGACAGGAAATAAAAACACAAACATATGGAAAAAAATGATATGATGATGATGGTTATGAAGATGAAGATATATAAACAAATGGGAGAAAACAAAAGGTGTGATGGTGGCGGTAATGAAAAGAACCTTTTTTGTTTTAAATTTTTTATATTTTTTTAATTTTGTTAAAACAGGGAATGAACATGACGAAAAAAAATATGATGATGGTAATGTGATGGAGTAGAACAAATGGAAGATGATGAGTGGTGCTATGATGAAATAAAAAATGCAAAAATGACAAGATGATAAAATGAAGGGAAAATTTACCTAAGATGAACGCGTTCGCCTATGGTGTGCTCTCGTGAGCATGGTCTTCGCTCAAATCGCCGGCGTACGATGAGCTCGAGCAGCGCGCGATTGCGGCTGCGATGTTGACCAAGAAGCCAACGGATCACACCGGAGAGAGGGTCGTCGTCGCTCGACCGCGGTTGCGTCGCTGTCACCGATTCAACTCAAGGAACTAGGCTCTCCTCACATAAAGATGGATCAAAGGAAAATTAAGGAGGATGGGATGTATATATAGATGATGAAATGAGAGGTTATTAAAGTGGTGGGAGGTTATATTATTAATGGAGTTGAATGGAGGTTGGTGGTAAAGAGTTGAATGGTGGTTATTGTAGAGAATGGAAATTAAATAAATAAATGAAATAAAGTTGGCTACTTTAATTACAATAATTTAAAAAGAGAAGACAAAAAGTGGAGAATTTACAAAAGAAGACAAAACACCATGTACAATTTTTGTTTACTTTTCTAATTTGTATTTTTTTGTCTTTTTAATAAGAGATATTTACAACAGAAAAATACAATAAAATAGTACAATTAAAATACAACACAATCATGATATTTTTTGTATTTTTAGTAATTACGAAAGATATAATAAAAATTTAAGAAAGAATGAATATATACAAGGTATACAATGTACATCTAGGTCCCAAAACCCAACTTTTGCAAATGAGCTCCGATTTTAATGAAACCACTTCCGTTGGATAGATAATTTTATTACTTGAACTTTAAAAGTGAGTTTGGTGAATTTGGAGTTCATACGGAGCGGGAATTTAGCTTGGAAGTTGGTCTTTATGGCTTTTTTCCCATTGGGATCTAGGAGTATTTATTTGAGGTAAAATTTGTTTTATATTTTGTATTTTTATATACATTGATATGAACATGATGGAGAAAGAATTAGCCAAAAAGGATTTGATATGAAATTATTAAAAATATATAAAGTTTTGGGCTATTTACATGTATAAAACTCCTTTGATTTTGCGGCTTTTTATGTGTAATTTATTTTATACAATTTAATATACAATAATTAGTGTGTTTTATTTACAAGAGTTACTTTGTTAATTTATTGATTTTATGGACATTTATTTGGGATTTTACTCGGGGATTTTGCTAAGATCAAGATATTAAGATGATGAAATCGTGGATTCATCACCCCCCTATACTTAAACTTTGCTAGTCCTCGAGAAAATAAAGAATGAATAAGTTGGGTTAACCCCTGACTGTGCATGTGAATACAAGACTTGATCCGTTCAAGAACTCTCGATTTTTAGAGATCCTAAAATTCTAAGCTGAACCAAGCTCTAGTCAAAAGGTACCCAATTTCCCTAATCATCAGACTCTCTTTGTATACATATATAGTAGGGATATGACTTTAAGTGTTGACCGCAATTACAAGAGTAGAGTCACAACGTCACCCAAGGTTCCAGTCTAAGAGACTCTCATAAGGACCCGATCCTCAACACTAGGGAATAAACCATTTCTTGCATCCAATCCACCGTCTCTTTAGTTGTCAGACTTAAAAGTGTAGATGGAAGGCCAGTTAATGGAGGGCATAGGATTGTGTCATTTCTTCTCTCCCTCTCATTGGAACAAGGATCCTCTCAAGTGCCTTATTACTCAACGCATTTTTTTTGGTGTTGATCAGTGCATCCGTCAAGAGAAGTTGGAGCTGTCTGCACTTGTTTTCCTGGGAGTACACCGGGGTGTGTCTTTTTTGAGTATCTATTATACCTTCTACACCCAGACTTGTAGCATTTACGATGCAGAGCCCTTTTTTGGTGCAAGCCTGACTCCTGGTCCTAATAGCGGTGGTCCAAGTGGACACTTTTGAAATGGTTGGGAGCGCTCGCCTTTGGTGGAAGCTCTTTGATATTTGACTTTGTATGGAATGAGAGCTTTGCTTTGACATTTCATTGATTTGTAGTATTTTTGGCTAGCTCCACTGCTTTTACCAAGAGTTGGCGCACACTGATCAACATTTTTTTTTATTTTATCACACCCTGGCACATAGGTAAATGTCAAGAGATAGTACAAGAACCATGTTCTCATAATGGCTAAAGATGCTGACACTCAGGTTTCATGAAGCCTTCATTGATTTTATCCCATCCTCAAGCACCATTAAATCAAGTCCAAACTCAAATCCCTCATCCCAGATCCTCAAGTGAAATTTCAACTCATCTCATCATAACTGCAGTCGTGTATGTGAGGTGCTGATCATATTCTTTAAGGTAGAGACTAAGCATGCAATATAGCACAGAAATCTTTCAAACTAGGGAAATGTGAATAATTAAGTCAAAGACCCTAACGACTAAGGCTGGTTAACTCAAAATCTCAAGAGCACATAAACCAAGTGTTCTTGAACATCACTAGTCTTGTGTGAAAGTGAATGTGTCAGGGGTTAAACCAACTTATTAGTTAGTTTTTTTAGTGTTTTTTATGATTTTTTTTAAGTTTTACAAAAAGTTTTTTTTTCAAAAAGTTTTTTTTGACAAACAAAGGCAAAAAAAAAATTTTTTGTTAGAAAAGTTTTGCTCTTTTTTTTCAAGAGCTTTTTTTGAAAGATAGGTAGATAAGAAAGGACTTTTTTAAAGAGGTTTTTTTTGAAAAGTTTTTTTTTGAAAAGGTTTTTTATCTTTTTTTTGAAAAATATAGATAAATAAGAAAGGACACATTTTTTTGAAAAGATTTTTTTTAGAGCAAATAAGAAAAGAGAACAAAAAAAACATTTTTTTGAAAAGATTTTTTTAGAGCAAATAAGAAAAGAGAACAAAAAAAACATTTTTTTGTAAAGTTTTTTTAAGAGATTTTTTTACCCACCCCATAATTATTGTATAATATATACAAAAATACGTGAAAGTACGAGCTATGGGTAAAGTATATATGTAATATATACACGCCCCCCTATACTTAGCATATGCTATGTCCTCATGGCACAAGAAGCGAGAAAAAGATATAGCTCGTGCTAAGCGTAGGATGGCTAAAATAATAAATAGTATAGAAGTCGATCCGCCCCCCTATACTTAGGCTCTGGACAGTCTAAGTGTAGAAGAAGAGCAAAAATGAGGCGGACGAGGTCAAGAGGAGAAATGGATGAGTATATATATGGAGGGCATCGGCTCCCCCTATACTTAGGCTCTTGGTAAGCCTAAGTATAGGACAAGAGTAAGTGTAAGAACCGATGTGATCTGGAGAATATACAAAGAGGGAAGAATGTACAAAAGTGATTGAATCCTCTAAGATGTTGAATCTTGGTGCTGCATCTTCATGATGAGTAATATGATGTATCTGCTATGTGCTCGCTCTGCATGAAGTTGATGACCTCGACTTGGACTAACTGCTCTTTTGAATCAACAAAATGCTTCAACAGTTGTCCATTTACCACATGAGACTGTGCACCATCTGTGAGATCAGCTATCTCTACACTTCCATTCTCGTGCACTTTCTTAACAACAAAGGGACCGTCCATTTAGATTTGAGCTTCCCATGGAACATCTTCAACCTGGCATTGAACAACCATACCTTTTGTCCAGGGACAAAGTCTTTGCACCTAATGTGTTGCTTGTGCCATCTCTTTACTTTGTCCTTATAATCAAACTGTTGTCATATGCCCTGTTTCGGATTTCCACGAGCTCGTTCAAGTTCAAGTCTCGACAAAGCTTCCCTAGGTGACAACTCCAATTAATCGTCTTAATTGCCCATTCGGATTTATGAATCAATTCTACGGGCAAATGGCATGGCTTGCCATAGATCATTCTAAATGGTGAAGTGCCCAATGGTGTCTTGTAAGCTGTCCTATAGGCCCACAGAACTTGGTCCAAGAGCTGGGACCAGTTCTTCTTATCGGGACGAACCAATTTCTGCAAAATACTCTTCACCTCTCTGTTCGAACTTCTGCCATGCCGTTGGACTGTGGGTGGTAAGGACTAGTAACTCTATGCTCAAATCCATAGTCCTTAGCTAAAGATCTCATATCTCGATTCACAAAATGGCTACCCCCATCAGATATTATATCAAAACTTTTGGCACCCCAAACCAAGCAATAATATGATCTCTCACAAACTTACAGACAGTCTTGCTGTCTGCGGTTCGGTTTGGGATAGCCTCCACCCACCTGGATAAATAGTCAACCGCCAACAATATGTACTCATGTCCTTGGCTGTTGGGAAAGGGACCCATAAAATCTATGCCCCATGCATCAAAAACATCACAAATAATCATCGGTTGCATAGGCATCTCATCTCTCTGTCCAACTGTCCCTCCCATCCTTTGATAGATCGGGCACGACCGTACAAAATCAATGGCATCTCTAAACAAGGTCGGCCAATACAATCCACATTGAAGTACTTTGTGAGCGGTTCTCTTTCCTGAATGGTGTCCTCCAGCCTCAAGTGAATGACAATATTGTGAGGACACTCTGGTATTCCTCCTGAGGAATACACCTTCTCCAAACACAATCCGGTCCTTCGAAGAAAAGGAAAGGATCGTCCCAGTGGTATCTCCTCGAATCCGACTTCAGTCGGTCAATACTGCTCCTAGTCCAACCATGGGGAACCTGCTTGGAGACAAGATAGTTCACCATGTTGGCATACCACGGAGTGAGTCAATAAAACAAATTGACTCATCTGGAAAGGTCTCTCTAATCCACTCATGATCAGGAGAATCCTAAGTTCAATCCGAGAAAGGTGATCAGCCACAACATTCTTCACTCCAAGTTTATCCTTTATCTCCAAATTCAAATTCCTGGAGGAGTAAAATCCACCTAAGAAGATGCGCCTTCGCGTCCTTCTGTTCCATTAAATATCGAATGGCTGCGTGATCAGTATAAATTGTCACCTTAGAGCCCAAAATATATGATCTGAACTTCTCGAGGGCCCGTACTACTGCGAGCATTTCCTTTTCAGTCACTGTATAATTTTTCTGTGTAGGATCTAAAACTTTGCTCGCATAATGAATCGCAAACGGAATCCCCTCTCGCCGTTGTCTTAACACAGCTCCTATAGCAAAATCTGAAGCATCAGTCATGATCTCAAAGGGGAGAGACCAGTCAGGAGCTTTGGGAATGCTTCTGAGGAGCCATATGCATTCCTAAGGGACTTTGAGCTCATCTGTGCTAACCTCAAACATAATAATGTTAGCCAGGATTATATTAGGCTCAAAGCCCTTCCATTTGCCTTGGGTGGAAAAGCCGATTACTGGGTGAAGAATCTTGGAATCATCATCACCACTTATGCCCAATTAAAGGACCTATTCCTAAAGAAGTTCTACCCGTTGAGTAGAACTAACATGATGAGGACGCGAATTACGAGTTTTCCCAGTTACCCCATGAAGCCTTCTGTGATGCTTGGGAAAGATTCAAGGACATCCTGCAGAAGTGTCCTTGTCATGGATTAGATGGCAATATCTTGGTCCAATCCTTCTTCACTGGTCTCAACCCTGAGATGCAGGGTTTAGTGAGCGTTGCCTGTGGGGCAGCTATACATCACGAGGAGCGGATACCGTCTGGAGGGTATTCGAGCAGATGGCTGAAACTAGCCGCTCACAGATGGCCAGCAGGGCCTATACACCATCCCCCAGTTCACTCTCATTTGGAGGGGGAAAATCAGCTGTAGTTGATCTCTCTCAGGACGTGATCCCTAGCATGGGACTTCTTGCTGACAAGCTTACTGTAGTCGAGAGGATCGACAGGAGGATTGATGAGTTAGACCGGAGTGTCTCCAAACTTCCAAAACAGATGGAGGAGTTGACTGAGAAGGTATCTAAGATAAAGATACCTGTCGTGACTGCACCCTCTGCTCCCGTATACCGAGTTCACCATGTTCAGGAGCAGTTGGTGTCAGGGCAACCCCAGCCGTGGGAGCAGGACCAATCCTACACCCACTCTTTCCAGCAGCCACCTCCATTAGCAGAGACAGTCCAGGAGGAGCCTCCACCGGTTTGGGAGGTGAATGGAGTATGGTATACTCAGGGACCCTGCCAGGCAGGGAAGTTCGGGAGACCGACAGACCTATCAACATCCCCCGACCTTTCATAACACCGCATTCACCTCCGCACCACCTCCTTCACAGCAGAGCCTGGATTCCAGCCACCCCAGCAGCAGAGGCAGCAGTACCAGCAGTATGGCCGACAGGGTCATTACCAGGCGGGCCAGCAGGGTCCGTAACCCCAGCAGCAGCAGCAGAGGCAGTACTCTGGCCAGCAAGGCAAGTCTTCCCGTTCTTCTTCCCAGTCTTATCCACTTCCTTCATCGTCTAGTCCCGTGGATATTCAGCAGCAGATACTCGCGAGCTACGTTCCTACAGGAACGAGATTCAAGACTTACGGGTGGATGTCAACCGCCTGTCCAGATGGCGAGACGAGCAGACTGCACCCTCTACCTCTATCCCAGCCCAAGTTCAGGCTAACCCCAATAGCCTGAACAGATCTAGTTCTCAGCAGCACTTTGGTCAGGTATACTATTCAGCATCTCCTAGATCTGAACATGAGATTCTTTCGTGTGAAGAGGCTAACCACATGTCACTCAGGAGGGAAGGACCGTGACCGTACCTGACCGGGCGAGGAATACGAGGAGGGGCATCTCTGGAGCTCTACCTGATGAGTCTTCAGAGGACGAGGAGGAGAGGCATCATATTTCGGAGCCCCATCAGCATCATTCGAGGATTCTACTCAGTGAGCCGAGAGAAGAAGGAGAGAACGTATGCAGCATCGGCAGCATGGATACACTTCTGAGTCTACGGAGGACCTTGCATCTCCAGTTGTGGCGGATACCACTCCAGCTTCTATTCCACAACCTATAGTAGATAGATTTGATTTCGATTCCATGTTGCATCAAAAAGATTCATGTATGAAGAACTCTGTTTCTGTTAATGCCAAGAATGATCTTTCAGTTCATGATTCAGACTCTTCATCTTCAGCTTCTCTAGCTTCCATCCCTTTCCCCCGTTCTCTTACGGCGGGAAAGCGCATCAAAAAGATTCAGAAAGATGACCCCGATATGGCACGATTTTGTAAAGAAAATATCACAGTTAGGTGCCATTTGATGAATATGTGGCTTAACCATCCTGCCTTCCAAAAATACCTTAAGGTGAGATGCACACCTAGAAGGGTTAGCAGGAAGAAAGATAACCGAAATATAAAGACACATGTCTTATCGGTAGCCACAACCTATTGTCTCAAGAATCAGACTCTGCCAAAGAAAAAGAGAGACATGGGTGCTCATTATGTGGAGAGTCGTATTGACGACATTGCGTTTGCACGCACACTCTTAGATAAACGGTTCTTCAATCAACTTACTTCCCTTAGCATTATATCAGAAATTAGAGTTGGGACCACTTCGCAAATCTAGAGCCTTACTCCAATTCGTTGATCGGTCAGTGAAGAGACCTAAGGGAGAAGTGAAGAACGTAGTTATCTCGATTGAGGGGCAGAACTATCAGGTTGACTTCACAGTCTTGGACATGGAGACCCCCAATCATTGGAGAGAATCTCAGATCATTCTTGGGCGGCCCTTCCTTAGGACCGCAGGCGCAGCTTTCGATTATGGTACAGGAATGATGAAGTTCCGTTCTCCAGGTGGAGAAGTGAACCTTGAGATGAAGCAAACCAAGTGTCAGCGACCTGATTCAGAGAGTAGTACAGAGTACTCATCTTCAGAGGCAGATTGCAGTTTGATTAGCACAGTTGGGATTTGGGGACAGATTCCTTCAGGACAGAGCGAGACCCTTTCATCTGGAGAGGATATGGTGCATGATGCAGTTTGCCATGTGTTGTCTGATCTTGCTAGAGATGCATCAACCTATTCTCATGATGACTTAGAGATCCATTCGGATATGTCAGTTCCATCCTCTTCGGAACAATCATGGGACATAGATGATGAGTTGGACGTGGCTTTTGCCGATTGTTTGGATACTTTTGACGATCCGACTCCCGATACTTCTGATTTGGTGGCGAGTACTACTCAGCTTAGCCCACCTTCATGCAGCACGGAACCAGATTCAGATTCAGTTCAGCCAGATCTGCTTGATGATACCACATTGCCAGAACTGAAATCACTACCTCCTACACTTAAGTATGCCTTTCTTGCTGGACCCAAAGAGAGATATCCTGTCATCATTAGCTCAGACTTGACTTTAGAACATGAGTCTAGGTTGTTAGAAGTCTTAGAGAGGAACCGCAAAGCGATAGGCTGGACAGTGTCGGATCTCGTGAGCATCAATCCCGCTCTCTGCTCGCACCACATTTTTACTGAGGATAATGTGAGACCTTCCCGTGAGTTTCAAAGAAGACTTAACCCCAATCTACGGGAAGTAGTGAAGAAAGAAATTGAGAAATGGTGCAAAGCAGGGTTTATATACCCTATTTCTGACTCCAAGTGGGTGGCCCCACTTCATGTTGTCCCGAAGAAGTCGGGAATTCAGATGGTCACCAACGAGGAGGGGGTAGAGATCGCGACACGAGTACCTACGTCGTGGCGTGTCTGTGTTGACTACAGGCGCTAGAATTCCGCGACCAAGAAAGATCACTTTCCCTTGCCTTTTATTGATCAGATCTTGGAGAGACTTGCAGGGAAAGAGTTCTTCTGTTTTCTTGATGGGTACTCTAGCTACAACCAGGTGGCCATAGCCCCTGAGGACCAGGAAAAGACCACATTCACATGTCCATTCGGTACTTATGCTTTCAAGCGCATGCCATTCGGGCTCTGCAATGCCCCGGGTACATTTCAGCGGTGCATGATAGCCATATTTGCCGAGATGGTGGGAGATTTCCTGGAAGTGTTCATGGATGACTTCTGGGTCCATGGTGATTCTTTTGATACATGTTTAGCGCACTTGGACCGAGTCCTCACGAGGTGTAGAGAGGTAAATCTGGTACTCTCCTGGGAGAAGAGTCACTTTATGGTGACGGAGGGTATCGTGTTGGGGCATGTCATCTCCAAAAGGGGAATGGAGGTTGACCCTGCCAAGGTGGAGGTGATCAAGAAACTCGATCCACCAACCAACGTGAAGTCAGTGCGGTCATTCTTATGGCATGTTGGATTCTATAGAAGATTCATTCAGGATTTTTCAAAAATCGCCCGCCTACTGACTGAGCTCTTAGGGAAAGACACGCATCAGTCATCTTCGATGTCAAAAGAACCGATTAGAACACGATATTTCAATGAGGTGCTAGCTCTACGGTGCACGTAAATGTGCGGAGTAAACTCACACAATACAAACGCAATTCAAACCCTCAATTTCACCAACTCAACACGTGAAGGCCGTAAGAGCGGCCGAATTATCTTGTCAATTTTAGTTGGTGAGAATACAATCTTGGAAAGATTAACGAGCTGTTAGGTGCCCGTATTTTCCTACAGACTGACCTGGTTCTTACGACTAGTTTGGCCTACTTTCAGCCAGTATAGGAGTAAGTACAAGCCGAAGCCCGTTCCTTGAGGACTAAAGCGCCCTCTAAACCTCCCACTCTGCTAAGGAAGTCCGGACCGTATAAATACGGCTACCCGTATTCCTCACTGAAAAGTAGCTAATCGCCTGAAAATAAAGAACCAGTAGTAAGTAAGAAATCCAGACTTGGCTCTATCCTAGGGTCGTCTCTCTCTCACTTACAAGTAAAACAAACAATGAGGGCTTTATGCACCCGAGAACAAGGGTTCTTTTTATTCCAATTAATTAGATCGACCTGCTCAATTCAGTCCCAATTTTAGAGTTAGGTTATCACTTGAAATTTATGTGAACACACAAGCACATCTACCGTTCAGTCCCAATTTCCTTTTAACCTTAAGTTATAAAACAAGAGGGGAATCGGAAATCAAAATGCAAACGAGAAACTATGATGCATGCTCAGAAGAAGGTATACTTATAGTGAATCCCAGCACTCTTCATGCGTTATGCAAAACTGAATTTGTAAATATTACACTAAATGCATGCAGATCGAGAAAAACCGCACCTAAACAGTATACTATTAGCGGGGAAGAATTGATTGAATTTTGAGCTAAGTAGTACGTGTTTATGTGCGTCTCATTATGAATCTTATAAGATATGTGAATCTTCTAAGATATGTGTGGCCTAACTTACGATGGGCACAAACAAATTTGATTCTAAGCTATCGTGTGCCTAATCCTTAGTTTCGCCACTCAAGTCGAGCCCCACCCTCACCGGAGAGTGAAATAGGTCTCGACACACCATAAATAATGTCCAAGTCTTTTTACACACGCGAGCTCTCAAACAAGAGCCGCTATAAAGGAGCAAGCTAAATAATTACAAAAATTTTTACAAAAATTCTCTCGAAGATAAATTAATTCCTCCTCGCACTTCAGCAGTCGGCGCACGTCGCGTCCGTCGACCTCCGATGCACTCCAAGTCCACCGAGCCCTCGCAAGGAAAACGAGATTTATATTAGAGAGATAAAAACAAAATATATACAAAAATATGAAGAGAAATAATTGAAAGGAAGATGGATTAATTACAAGTGGCTCGGGGGTCAGACTATCCGAGTAAGCGAAAATCTAAATCTAAATTTTAAAATTAGTCCCTAAGCCGTTTGCCTCCCCGGCAATGGCGCCATCTGACGAGTCGCTAAATACGATATTTAATTCGTGTTCGTTGTAATACGTGTACTTAGTGATTCAGTCAGAACCGAGAGAAGATTTCCGTGAAGAGTGTCTCGGCTTTAATTTATATCCCGGGAAAGTCCGGGGTCGAACTCAGGGAGGCAAAGGAACAACTTAGGTTTTAATTCAAAAACTTAGGTCTTAGATTTCCAGTGCGGTTTTTTTATAATTTTTCTATGCAAAAACCAAAGCAAATGCAAAATGCGGGTGAATTAAGTACTAAGAAATCACACAACTTAGCCAAATTAATTTTAATGTCAAATTAATCCAATTCAGCCAAATTATATTTTTCCTAGAGTCCTAATCCAGAGATGAATGCAAGGTACTTTTTTGGAATTTTAGGGTTTAAAATGCAACAAGGAAAAATGCACACTTTTTATGGGTTTTTTTTTGTAATTTCTCACGCAAACAGTAAGCAAAAATCATGAAAATTTTACTGGAATTAAAACATGATGCAAGAAGACTACAGTAATATTTTTGGAATTTTTTGACAAAATATGAATTTTTATGAATTTTTTAGTGAAATCAGAGTGACAGTGAGTAAATAATTTCTATTAAATCCACTATATCAAATTAATTAGAATGCGAATTATCTCATAAAGGTATTTTCATGTGGAATCCAAGAGACTTGAAATTTTGCAAAAATTATGTCTGTGGATTTAATTAAAAATCAAATACTAATTTCACTTAATTTATTTCAGGCACAAGACCACTCCAATGGATGTGAAATTTGGATTGTAACTTTATCACATTTCAAGGCATCATTCCTAATTTTTGTGGATTTTTTTGGAGCAACTGTGTATGAGGTATAATTTTAAGAGTTCAGATTAAGTAAAATATGAAGACTTTCAGTTTGACAACTTTAATTAACTCACAACAACTCACAAAAATACAAATAAATATCCACAATGTAGAGAATTACTTGCTCAACATGACAATATTTTTCATTACATAGAATGATGCATAAACGAGGTCCAAATTAAAAGACGAACACAGGGTTCTTTGTGCAAAAAGAGAAACTGAAGAGACAACACAAATCACATACAGGGACTAAATTGTAATTACATAAACATAATGGAAGAACACATGCAATTTTACAATAAAAAAAATAAAGAGAAAAGTTAGACCTTCTTCTTCCTTTGGAGCACGATGGGAGAACCCAAAAATGGGGGGTCGACGGCGTCGGCCTGCGCGCAGCCGCACGCGGCCGTGAGGGAGGAGGCGCGGAGGGCGAGGCACGGCGGCTGGAGGCCTGTTGGCGAGGGCGGCGTGGCAGCCGCTGGGAGGTGGAGAGGGCGGCGTGGCGGGTCGCCGCTGGGGGAGCGGCTGGAGGCGGAGGCGCCGCGAGGGCGCGGCGGAGGGGCGCCGCCTTGCGCGGCTAGGGGTGTGGGGTGGCGCCGCGTGCAGCCGCGGCAGCGGCAGGTGGTGGCCGGCGGAGGGAATGGAGGAGAGGGGGCCGGCGGCTGGGCCGCTGCTGCTCCCGTGCGTTTTTTTTATTTTTTTATTTTTTAATTCTTTTTACTACAGTAATAAAAAGATATTTTCTTTGTTTTATTTTTTTATATCTTTTTTTTTAATTTTCTTTAGACAGGAAATGAAAACACAAACATATGGAAAAAAATGATATGATGATGATGGTTATGAAGATGAAGATATATAAACAAATGGGAGAAAACAAAAGGTGTGATGGTGGTGGTAATGAAAGAACCTTTTTTGTTTTAAATTTTTTATATTTTTTTAATTTTGTTAAAACAGGGAATGAACATGATGAAAAAAAATATGATGATGGTAATGTGATGGAGTAGAACAAATGGAAGATGATGAGTGGTGCTAGGATGAACTAAAAAAATGCAAAAATGACAAGATGATAAAATGAAGGGAAAATTTACCTAAGATGAACGCGGTCGCCTATGGTGTGCTCTCGTGAGCACGGTCTTCGCTCAAATCGCCGGTGTACGATGAGCTCGAGCAGCGCGCGATTGCGGCTGCGATGTTGACCAAGAAGCCAACGGATCACACCAGAGAGAGGGTCGTCGTCGCTCGACCGCGGTTGCGTCGCTGTCAGCGATTCAACTCAAGGAACTAGGCTCTCCTCACATAAAGATGGATCAAAGGCAAATTGAGGAGGATGTGATGTATATATAGATTATGAAATGAGATGTTATTAAAGTGGTGGGAGGTTATATTATTAATGGAGTTGAATGGGAGGTTTAAAAAATGGTAGAGTTGAATGGAGGTTGGTGGTAAAGAGTTGAATGGTGGTTATTGTAGAGAATGGAAATTAAATAAATAAATGAAATAAAGTTGGCTACTTTAATTACAATAATTTAAAAAGAGAAGACAAAAAGTGGAGAATTTACAAAAGAAGACAAAACACCATGTACAATTTTTGTTTACTTTTCTAATTTGTATTTTTTTGTCTTTTTAATAAGAGATATTTACAACAGAAAAATACAATAAAATAGTACAATTAAAATACAACACAATCATGATATTTTTTGTATTTTTAGTAATTATAAAAGATATAATAAAAATTTAAGAAAGAATGAATATATACAAGGTATACAATGTACATCTAGGTCCCAAAACCCAACTTTTGCAAATGAGCTCCGATTTTAATGAAACCACTTCCGTTGGATAGATAATTTTATTACTTGATCTTTAAAAGTGAGTTTGGTGAATTTGGAGTTCATACGGAGCGGGAATTTAGCTTGGAAGTTGGTCTTTACAGCTTTTTCCCATTGGGATCTAGGAGTATTTATTTGAGGTAAAATTTGTTTTATATTTTTGTATTTTTATATACATTGATATGAACATGATGGAGAAAGAATTAGCCAAAAAGGAGTTGATATGAAATTATTAAAAATATATAAAGTTTTGGGCTATTTACATGTATAAAACTCCTTTGATTTTGCGGCTTTTTATGTGTAATTTATTTTGTACAATTTAATATACAATAATTAGTGTGTTTTATTTACAAGAGTTATTTTGTTAATTTATTGATTTTATGGACATTTATTTGGGATTTTACTCGGGAATTTTGCTAAGATCAAGATATTAAGATGATGAATCGTGGATTCATCATGTAGGCAACCACAATCACTCAAAAATAGGATCTATACGCTGTTGCTCTCCGGCAACGGCGCCATTTGATAACACGGAAAATCGAGTGGTCGTATTGATCCACAAGGCGGATCAACAGTCGATGTGTTGACCACTTCAAAATTCCGTATCAGTCAACAATGAACCTACAATGTAATGTCAAACAATCCGAAACAAATGTGGAGTCAAATTTATTTTTAACTCTACAATAGATGTGTATAGTACAAGTATGTGTAGAGTGTCGAACTCAGGGAGCAAACAAGATAGATCGAGCAATAATGCACAATGTGGTAAGTGATCAATTGTCTACAAGTATGCAAATTTTTGTGGGTTTTAAATTTTATATATTTTTTAATTTAATTTTTGTTTTTATATTTTTGTATTTTCTTTTTTAATCTACTGATTTTTCATATTTCTTTTTGTATTTACATTTTTGTATTTTCTTTTTCAATAATAGAATATATATACAATATAAGAAAAGATAAGATGAAGGATTTATAAAAAAAAGGAAAATGCTCAAAAATCTGGGAATCAAATGTTTTTGGTCTTTATATAATTTTATGATATTTTTTGATTTTTGGAGATTTTTATAAATGTTTTTGGTATTTTTAAAAGTCAAAACACTAGAAAAAAATAAACTGAGCTACTGGCCGAAATTAAAATGAGGGCTAAAAATATCAAACAATATCCAAAATTCCTCAAATTAATTTTAAAATATAGGCAATACAATAAGGAAACTACAGAAACTGAGTATGTATTTTTCGAAATTTTCTAGAATTTTTTAGATTTTTATGAAGTTTTTAGGAGTTTTCTAATTTGTAAGGTTTTTGTTTTGAAATTTTTAATGAATTTTGGACTGACATAAAATATGATAAGATACACAAAATATACATTTTTTTGATTTTTTCAAAAACTTTTACTAATTTTTATGGATTTTCTAATGCAAACAGTGCCGAAAATGCATGTTTTTTTATTTTTAATAATTATGAAAATGCAATAAAAATGCAATATAAAAATATGGCATGAATGAGCAAGCAAACATGAGCCTATGGTATTTTTTGGTCATTTTTCGAGTTAAAATGATGCACGAAATAAATGCAAACATTCAAGCAAAAATACAATACTAGCAAGGGCACAAATGTAAATAAGCAAATATCCAAGGGCCACAGTGCAATTTTCACAAAATTTTACAACTAAATATCACAGTTAATGGACTCAGTTCAATTGTCAAAACCCGCAAGGGTACCTTTGCAAAAACACCAGACCCACGTGCGTACACACGCGCACCTAGCAAGGGCACCAATGTAATTAACAAAACCTTCGGGGGCTAGATTGCAAATACTCCAAAAAATTATAAATGACTGTAATAGTTAAGGGACTAAACAGAAATAGAACGACCCTCAAGGGGTCCTCTGCAAAATGGCTCGTCCCCTCACGCGCAACGGCACGTGAGGTGACATGGCCGAGGACCTGTTTGCAATAAAGGAAAATGCAGGGGCCTAAGGATAAATATTACAAAAGTTCTGAGCTGCAAATGAAAGTTTAAATTTCGAATATTAAATGCACAAAATGGTAGGGGTTTAAGAGTAAAATACCCCCACGTTGGCGCGATCGGACTGTGGGATTTCTCCCACTTAACATGTGGCAGGCTCAGATGCACCAATGACGCTTCGACTCAGCGGACCGGATTAGATCCTTCAGCAAGGATCGACGGGTGCAGGAGGTCTTGATCCAAGGGCTCAGAGAGGCTCAACAAGAACAAGGGGCTGATCCACGGCTCGGAGAGGCTCAGCAAGAACAAGGCAAGAACACGTGCCCGACGACTTTGGACCATTGCGCACGCCTTACTCCTTCGTCTTCCGTTGCTGTAAGGATGCCACGAGCTTGCCGGTGATCCCCTTTATCGTCTGGAGGTCACAAAATGGGTCGATCAGCCCTAGATCTCTCCCACGGTGAGGTGGGAGCTGCCGCGCTCCAGGTTCGCTGGCGAACCCCCAAAACTTACTCTAGGCGCGTGAAGTCCAATGACCTGTAGAGAAAGGTGAAGGAGTCGGGGGCAAAGTGTCTCGACCCCGCAGTGGGCGACAAACATGGGAGAACGGTTATAGGGATGCTCGCCGGAGATCGCTCCGGCGAGGGGTGTCGATTGTGCGAATCGATAGGTGAAGCGCGGAGCTAACGGTTGTACTTGATTCCTAAAGATGAGGCGAACTGGATACGAAGAAAAATAGAGAGAAATAGACACCTCGAAGGGGTTAACCTGAGGTAGTAAATACCTCGACGGCGGAGCTCGCCAGAGGTATTGGAACACGCCCAAATCCACGTCTAATCTCCGCCCTAGATGGCTGGCGCTGGAGCTGTCACCACCAGCAAACCAGAGCACATGAAAGTGGAGAAGATGGGACCAAAATGGGGTTCGAAAATTGAATGGACGAGGAGGGTTGCATTTTGAAGAGTTGACGGATAGGTTGAGAAGAATGAGGTAGCAAGCTCGCATCGATGATCCATGCCCCAAGATTAACCTTGGGCGTGTATCCTCGATGAATGGGGATCAAAAGTCGTGAAGGTCGATAGGCGAAACGATGAAAGGGTTGTCCTCGAAAAAAGCGATAACATGGGTCAAAACGCAGTTCTGACAAGGCACACATGGGGAGGACAGTCAGTTGACCAAGGTCAACTTTGACTGTCTCCTGGTTGGTCCACGTGGACCAACCATGAAAAATCCCTGGAAAATGATTAGTTAAATTATTTAAAAATAAGAAATGATTTTATTATTTTTAGGTTATAAAATGAAAAATATTTGTTATTTTCTAGGATATTTTAATCTGATTTTTAATTATTTTTATGAGGTATAAAAATACAAGTTACCTTTTTAGCCCATATAGGTATATTTCTCTATATATTTTAATATTTTATTTTTAGTTTGTACATTTAATTTATTTACTTTTGTTTATTATTTTATAAATTTATAAAGTATTTTTATACACTTAAATATATTTTTATTTTATTTATCTGAATCTTTTTGTACACTTAATAAAATAGAAGTATAAATTATACATGTATGCTTATAGGTCTTATACCTATGTATTATATATAAGTATTTTATTTTGTATTTTATTTACGTTTTTATTCTAGTTTTAATATACATATATATTATAAATAATATTTACAAAATTATAAAAATATAAAAATGGTAAAAATAATGAGTAAATAATAAAAAAGAATATTTTATTCTGTACAAATATACAATAGGGGTCCAAAACTCAACTTTCAAACCGTAGCTCTGCCAAACGCGAAACCACCGCCATTAAATAGCTTATTTTAAACTATATACAATTAATTTTGGGTATGATGCATTTGGAGTTTTTATTTGCAAGATACAGGTCTGGGAAGTTGGGATTTTGGAATTTTATTCAGATCATAACTTTTTATCTGTACAATATTTTTGAGTGAAATAAATCTTGTATTTTTCTTTATTTAATTATCTACAATTTTCATGTACAAAAATTCTTTATTTGAAGTATAAAAAGTGGAACCAAAAATAGGTCCCAAAATGAACAAAGAATGAATAGAATCTTTATTGTTCTTGACCCTTATCTCCCCCTACTTAATTCCTTATCGACCTAGTCGTCGAGATGCCTAGGTCTCGGGGTTTCGGGTCTTAAAATATTTACAACATTTTATTCTTTTTTTTATTTATTCTATAAGTTTGGCTTTAATTACAGTATTTTATACTCTATTTGCATGCATATGCATGAATGCTAAGATGTTGGAATTAAGGGTATTTACACACATTTACCAGGGTTTTTGAGGCCAAAATGAAAGAATAAAGATGATGAAATGTGTCTTCATCACCCCCCCATCCATATAAAGGCTACCTCACTCACCTTCCACTAATACACGAAAGATGGAAGATGATGAGGGAGAAGGCGGCAGCATCCCTTTCCTCTCCCTTCTCGGGAGGCTTTGGTCTAGCTTCGCAACTAAGAATTAAGCTGAGTCAGATGTACCCGCACAGAACAGAAGAACTTGTCTTTATATCCCCCCGTAGGATCTTTCCCCTTTCAGTACATAAGAAGCAGAGCACACTGACCACTCGACGAAGATAGAGGCTGACTATTCTTGGAAATGAGCTTAGTCAGGAGAAAGATCGAGTTAGGGCAAAGTCAACATTCCCTAGACCGGGGTCTATTCGACAGATTTCTGAGGAAGATTTGATGGATTTTCCGGTGTGGCTAGGTCTTGGCCAGCTTGACTGACTAAGGTAATTTCTCGAGAAGTCGATAAGTGAGCCTAGGGCGAAGAGAACTACCTGATGGCCCTCTGTCAATGCATTCCCTAAGGTTCGGAGGTAGGCGGGCAGCGAACTGTAGGAGCATCAAAACGAGATGTGGAGAAGTAGTAGGAGAGAAGAAGAAGGTAGATCAAGAAACCGGCATATAGAGAGACTTGGAAAATGGAAGGTCGACCTCACACGACTTTTTTCGCTAGTCAGTTTGAGCCATATGTATCTACTTAGAAAATGAAAAGAGTACGTCTATGCAGGTGCAAATGGCTAGTCCATGTTTGGGCTTTAGGAAACTGAGCCCCTATCCGTATCTCCTATTATAGCCCCTCTTCATCAATCTTTCTTAGTTGTGATTTCATAGTCAACTACTCTTTGCCTCCTCTACCCTCTTCGCAAAGCCCATACGTGGCCTTTCATTGGTAGATTTACCCAGCCGTCTATTCCCGCTACTCCCATTTGTCGAGATAGGATGAGCCCAGGGAAGCTCCGGGTCTTTGGTTTCGGCTTTGACCCTAAGAGTCTTCTTTTCTTTCTTCCGTCTTATATAAAAGGGAATTGACGTGGAAAGACTTAAGGGCCCAGTGATCTAGTTATCTTCATCTAGATGTGCCTATTCCGGAGCATCTCTGCATCTCGAACTGATGTCTGTCTCACTTCTTTCTCCCTCACTTCGGCAGAAGGCAAGACGGACAAGAGCAAAACCAAACAAACAAAGTATAGCTCAAAGAGAAGATCCGATAGGACTAGACCGAATAGCTAGCGAGTGGTTCACCCTCAGCTTGGGGGGCTATTTATTGACCCTTTGTTATCTTGTTAGGATAAAAACCTTCTTCCCTTTGGTAAGATAGTCCACTCGACTTAGAAAATGCTTCGGAAGGCATATCTCGAGTAGATGGCGATTGATAGAGTCATCCTTTCTCGTCATTTCCAATATGATGCGCTAAATTTGTTAGCGTAAAACATCGCCCGTCCTCCGTAGTGGAGGAAGGAAGGCCAATCTACAATCTCGAGAGCGGCGGAAAGCTAATTCGTCAGTCTGACTTCAAGGATAGAGCGTAGATGAGACATGCGGAGAAGTCTGCGATGATGATGCGAGCTGAATATATAATAGGTGACCTCTCGCTCTGGGGGAGGTAGGAGCAAGTCGTAGGGAAGTGGAGAAAGTGCTCGTCGCTAGGTTTAGGAGCTTATAGTGACGAGGGTACGAGACGATGGTTGAGCAACTAGTAATGAAAGCTCATGCCCTATCTCATTTCTCATAGCTCGGCCGATATCGAGACTATACTGATTAACGATGTCCATCATGCAGCAAGTCTCCGAAGGGAGGTGAGAGGCTTTCACTAAAGTCGGATTTTCAGATACCTGAAGTAGTAAGGTAGGATTGCTGCCATAGTGAGGAGAGATATAAAGGTTCGTAGAGGCCTAGCACGAAAGCTAGGACTGTTATGTTAAGTTGAAGGTCATCACGATTCAGCTCAAGACTTTGATGAGATAGTTGTTCCGCTGACGTGATTCCTGACATCTACTCCCTCTCTTAGCTAAGAATCTGGGCTTGCTTTTTCTGGTGACATTCCGCGGGGGTCTTGATGTTATTTACGCTCGAGACTGAGCTTCCTATGCTGACGGCAAGATGGTGGCTGGATGGGATTGATATTGAGAACTGTTGAGACTCCCCAAATTTTCCCAGAATTACTAGTTCAACGCTCTTTCTCTCTCATCTCAAATAATTGGCCTTCTCTTTTCTGCCACATTCTGAAGCTAGTGAAGAAACTGAGATCAAGATTGAGGTTGTCTTCTCCTTTATTCATCTTGAAGTCGCGCAGTCCTCCCAGCGTCTCTGTCCGCAAGGGGATAGTACCTTGCCCCTAAAAGCTCGGTTGGCAGTCTAATCAATTACAGATAAAACATTCTATATAGTCTGTCGCATTCGATGAAGGCCTTCCTATATATCTACTCTGCCCTATCTTATTACCTTCTAGTTACTCAGGTTTAGGAACAACATACGCACTGTTTTATGGATGACTGAGAGGCTCCAGTACTCTTTTTATAGGCTTTGCCTACCCCAGATATATAGTGGCTATTTCTTAGAAAGGACTCCAACCCTCGGCAGTGGAGGAAGGGGGAGTCCGGACTGACCATTTTTCTTCGTCACCGAGGACTAACCACTTGCTTCTCCTGGATTGTTTCCAGTTCCCATCTGGCTTCTTTGTCCCTTTGAGTCAGAGTCTTTCTTCGTCCACTTCCTCCATCAAATCTAGGTAGTGAGGTTTAAGTGTCTAACCAGACAGAATTCTCCAGTTCGTCAAAGCAACGGGTTGTTCTTTTTGCTTGCTTTGTAGTAGGCGAGTGGCGGTCTTCAACTTCCTAAGACGACATGAATTACTAGTTTCAGCCCTTCTCACTACCAACTAGATTCTAGTAGTTTGTCCATTGTTTCTATATTATAGTAGTTCATCCCTCTCCTTCACTCCTGGGATCAGGAAAGGCACTTCTAAGCCAACAGCTCTCTGGCTTCCTGGGAGTCGAAGAGATCTCGAGGGAGACTCGCTCTGCCCCACAGAGGCAAACCCTACGAGACATGAACCTCGCCGACTCGCTCACCTCCTTGAACCTACTCGCACGTAGGATGTCAGATCTTGTATTAGCTTTCAGCCGCGGTTTCTTTTGCAAGATGCCAAAGCTCCACAGAGGTCTCTTCTAGATTTTATATTAGTACCTTCTCCTGACCTCTTTTTCCCTCCCGAATTCCTGTCGATCCTCACTCAGATGGGAATCACATGTCTGTCTTATCTCTTTCCACGTCGGGTTAGCGAGAACTGAAGCCCATTTCTTTCCTCCTGTAAGCTGGCTTGAACCTTTCCCCAGAACTATAAAAAAGGTCGGTCTAGGCTTTCGCCTTCCAACTAGTAATGAAAGCTCAGGAATTGTCAACCCTGTAGCCAAAGCGGCTAAACATCAAGTCAGGGTGGTGGAGGTTTCGAGAGCGTGAAATCGAACATTGAACTCTCAGTGGCAAGCAAAAGAGGTCAGGTAGATAGTCTTATAAAAGCACTACTATATATAACTGGATATAACTGGTCATCGAATCAACCCGCCTAGTTAGTTGGCTTGGTATGCAGCCCTGTAGTCTAAGAATCATGGTATGCTACTTCGACCTACCTTCACCCTTCACACCGGCATTTGAAGAAATCTCAACAATATAAGTTAGAAAAGTCCAAAGAGCGCAAACGGGGCCGGTAGGTGAGAGTGCAGTAGTAGAAAGGGTAGACAGAGTCGGACCTCAGAGGCATGGCTTTGCGAAGCTGGGAGAGGCAGCAAACCACACAGCTACTATTAATTGCGATCTTCAATGCGAAAGTTGATGTTCACCCGCCCGATCTTCAATGTGAAAGTTGATGCTCCGTTGCGATGCTCCCTGCTCTGTATTAGGAGGAGAGCTGGTTACAGCCTCGTACACGTCAAATCCGCCTTTAACCAAAGAGGGTGGGCAACTTTTCCCTCACCAGACTCTTTTTCTTATATATGATGAAAGTAGAGCACTGTTGTCTGATGGTTAGTGACTAATAGAAAGGCATATGGATCATCCGCCTGGCCTGACTGGCCCTGCTTCGATAGGGGCGAGCCTTCTCCAGAGGCGTCAGAGTGCTAGACTAGGAGTCCATCATCAGTCAGAAGCGAGAGTTGAAAGAGCAACTACGTTCTGGAATTTTTAGCCGTTGGTATCGATCCTTCATCTTCCAGCCCTAAGACTCATTCACGCTTCGCTTAGATTGGAGTCATGAGCGAGAGGAAGAGGGGTGGGGCCAAGACATCAGGCTAGGAAAGGTAGGTGAGATAGGACCTGTCTCCAATAGAAGAATGAATGTGGAATCCGCTAAAACTAGGGGCATATATCTAACTGACAGGAGCGGGCTTCTCTTCTTATCCACCGGAGAGAGCCTGGATCATTTTTGAGCGAGTAAACAACTGTCCCGGACTAGGACTAGCGCTTCCTATTTTTCGATAATCTCGAGTGCAGTTGACTTATATCCGGAGCCCGTAGAGAGTGCTGTTTTTGGTGTCGAGATCTTTCGTCGAGTTATTGAGACTTCAGGACTTCAAGAGACATCTTTCTGGCCTCTGTCCCCCATTCCTGAAGGTCCTGTTCGGTGAGTCGGTACCCCCGAGCCCATTCAAAAATGAAGCAGATGGCTTTCCCGCGTATAATAACCATTGATGATGCCTACCTTCCCCTGTACCACCTGCTAATACTAAGTCCTAGCCTCCTACCTCCGCTGACGCTCCGTCATTCACAGCTGCTGCTTAGACAGAAACTCCGTATTACGAAGACCGTACCCACTATAGTCTCTGTGCCTCCGTCTTACCTTCGTCTCGAGCCCTGGTCACCCCTCCTTTTGACTCCTTCCCCTACTCCTCTTCCCCAGTCGATATCTGCTTCTAAGACAAGATTACCCAGGGAATTTCGAGATGAGATTGACTGCTCAATGCTTAGTAAACTATACTAGCCTACCTCCTAGACTTCCCTCTTCGGCAGTCTTCCCCCGGCATCTGATGCCTTGTCATCAACGTAACTATGGGGCCCTCTCTGACTCCTTTTTTTATCTTTATTTTCACTAGCATTGATCTCTATTTTCATCCACCTAAATATGTTAGTTTTCATTCGGGTGACTTAACACCAACCAAGTTGAGAAACTCAACCAGGAGTTCAAAGTAGTATATATAGGGACCCAACTTAGGAATATGGTAGCCATATCTTCTTTCTCAAAAGAATTTGAAGAGAAGAGAGTACGAACTTCGTATAAAACAGGGTGCAGTCTCAAAGAGGGAGGCGGAGATCTTTAATGGTAATCGTCAAAAGAGAAGGAAAATGATATTCAAATACATATACAAAAAAGCCCATAATTATTTTATATAGTTAATTAAAGAAGAGGTTCAAGCAAGAAAGGAGGCAGGAGAGTTCTACTAGAAAAGCCTTCCAGACCTATCCCTTCGCATGCTTCTAAGGCTCTAACTCGTCACTAAGTACGAGTAAAGCAGGAGCTATTCCCGTCCAGCTCCAACAATCTTTCATGGGGTGGGGACCTAGAATTACTACTGGCATAGTTCGTTCCAACCTCTTTCTCCAATTATAAATTACGGGTCAAAAGACTTTGACTTTTGGGACTAGTTTGCCCTAGCTTTGGGAAAGTTAGTTTATATCGCGAAAGAAAACGAGTAGGTGCGGATCTAGGTACTCTTTCTTCCTCATCTGAGTAATGGGTCAAGCCGATCCGTTTTTGGTTCAGAAAGTGCGCTAGTTCAAAAGTTGATACTACTACTTGATATTCGAACTATATAGCTCCTGGATTCCATTTTTTTGATAAAAGAATTGACAAGCAAAGCCATCAAGACTACATCCATTGCATTACCTAGTCTCTAAGCGATGCCAACATTTCGCTCGATTATTAGGATAAGCCTGGTTATCAAGTTAGCGCCCCATTGAGGTCAGTCTTCTTAGGCACAACCCTTTGCAAGGAAGGAAAGATCTAGGGCTAAGTAAAGTGATCGAGTAAAATATTCTAGTGTTGACTCTCCACTGGTTGAACCTTCTTTTCATTTGTATGCCTGTGATGTTGGAACCTGAGAACCTCGGGACTACTAAGTAGGTTCGGTATGGTTTTTCTCTTTCGCGTTAGGAGGGATGGTGGAATGGCTTTAGCTATTGACTCGGAGGGTGACCCATCAACATATTGGTTCCTCTCTCTTTCCTGCTTGATGGTGTCAGGTGCGGGAAGTCAGGGCAGCCGACGTCTGATCCAGGAGGAATTCCTTTTTATTTGTAGGAAGAGAACTAGCTTGGCTCGCAGGGCCAAAACATAGTATGATTAGCTGCCAATCTTGAGTGGCATATATAGAGGGCCCTATAGTGACCTTGGTCTCAAGGTCGTATAAAGGGGAAGGTAGAGGTAGTCCCGCTCAGCAATGGAAGGGTGCGAGGAAATGCTCTGTTCCGCAAGTGCGAGAAGAGTAATAGAACAACAACAATGTCCGAGCTTTTTTTCTATTCTATAACATATACGACCCCATCAACGAATTTCCGCCTTACCATGACCCCAGATGTCGAAAGTCATGACCTACTAGTTATAGAGGGGATGAAGAAAGAAAGATTGACCCCCGACCAGTTCTGCGTCATTGAGAATGGAGCTAGAATATACATTCCATCATCCTAGTTGCCCTGCTCCTGTCCTTTTTCTACTTTTCCCATTTTCCCTACAATTTGATGACCACCTACTAATATCGGGAAGTTGGGAAAATCCAAGTTTCCATTCCATTTTCAACGCTACCATCCTCACCTCCCCCCTACGGTTTTAGAGGATGAAGAGGCATGGGGCTCTTTGTGGAAGGCTCGACCGACAGGGGAGGACCTTCCTCAGGTGAAAGACCGGGGAAAACGGGAGGAAGTCAGGACGCCGTAGCAAGGCATAACTGAGCACAACGAGTCCAATGCTCACAAGAGGCACTGGCTCGGCTGGAAAAGGTGGTGTCACCTCCTAGCTATAGTAGTAAGGGGAAGTCACTTTGCATCGTTGAGATCCTAGGAGTCCCGCAGTCCAAACCAACACAACGGCAATTCCAACAGTACAGATGATGTGAGAAGAGCAGAGGGTGAGAACAGAATGGGGAGAGGAGGAAGCGCATGCTGGAAAAAAAGCCGGCATGTGACCCCTAATTAATTAATCCACACAGCCTGCGGGCAAGTGCCCTCTGAGTAGCCTAAACTCTCGTACCGGAAAGGAGCTTTTTCTTGTCCATTACCTAAATCGATAGGTCTATCTTGCATGGAAGCTAGCCTATATATAGTGGGGAAGAAGAAGATCGCATTAGAAAGTGAGGAGTGGAAATTAAAGGGTGCGAGTTCGAGGCCCAAAGTCGACTACTACTATATATTAGCCTGGTTGGCGTTTCTGGTCGATAGTTTTGTCTAGTTGGGGTGGCGGCCACGTTCTGAGCAGAAAGCTGACCACGGGTTCTTTGTCTAGGTCCGGCTGACGACAGGCCTGAATGCTCGGGTATAAGGTACTAGAAATAGGTCGTCGCGACCCAAGCGATCAAACCGTGTCGATCAAGAAAAATGAACCACTTAAGACAGATAAAATCAATCAAACACGAATAGCGGTCCTGCTATGTGATTAACCTGGTATAGCACCCAGGGTCGAACTCAAGAAGCACGGGTTGGCCTCTCGGCCTACGAAGTAGTCAAAATAAAAGGAGAAAAATCTTTTTAGTGGTTTTTAATTTGTTTTATATTTTTTTGGATTTTTAATGTGTAAAAAAATGAGAAAAGTGAAGAAATACACACTTCAACAATTTATTCAAAGCATCAAAAATCAACCAAAAATTGGAATAAAAATATTTTTTGTATTTTATATTTTGTAGTGTTTTTGGTGAATTTTTGAGAATTTTCTGATGTTTATTTTATTTTCTAAAAATCAAAAAGTGAAGCAAACAGTGGGTACTGTCCAGTCGAGCCAAAAAGCCTTAGATAAAATATCTAAGGGCCTTAAAATGGCCTGGAGGTAATTTTCCTGTAAGGTAGGTAAGACAAGGAAAATTTAGATACCAATTTTATTATTTTTGGGTTTTTAATTTATTTATGAGAATTTTTATGAGTTTTTGAGTGTTTTTAAGTTTTTAGTGTTTTCCAGTGGTGAAAAATAGCCAAAATTGGCTAGAAAATCAAACTAAACAAGTAAACAGTAGACAATTTTTATAGAATTTTTAAGTGAGTTTTTATTTTTTTGTGATTTTTCAAACTAGACAGTGACGAAAATAGAGGTTTTTGGATTTTTAAAAATACCAAACAAAATCTAAAATGTCCCAAAAAATCCTCAAAAATCCTACACCATGGCAGGAGCCATGTGTCAAATTTTTGTTGGATTTGGAGGTGTTTTGATATTTTATTCAAAAATTAAGATAGGGCACTGTGCACAGGGACCAAAGTGCAAATACCCAAAGTTCTGGGGGGTCTGGTGCAAAATACCCAGCAAAACACGTGCCAAGCGCGTGCCTGGGGCACTCAGGGACCCAAATGTAAGAAAAATAAGTTCCGAGGGATTATTGGTAACAAGTACCAAAAGTCCAAGAGTTTATCTGTAAATAACCCAAAAATATCACGCACATGTGGAAATAAATCACGCACAGGGGTATAAATGCAAATAAGTAAAAGATTTCATTCATTCAATAACATTCAGAACTACAGGGGTCTCTATTGCAAATAAACCAAAATATCACGTGTCGATGCACGTGTCCACAACTGTCAGGGGTAGAAATGCAAATAAAGTAAAGCACCGGGTCCAATATGCAAATACACCTAAAACTTAACAACTGACTTTGACATTTACAGGACTAAAATGAAATAAAATAAAGACAGGGGCCTAAGGGTAAATTACCCTTTATTCAGCGGGGGTGCTGGATGCGCGCCACGTGGAGATCTGACGGCGGCTGGCAGTGGGCGCTCCAGATGACGTCTCCTCAGATCTGACGGTGCTGGTTGCTCCGGATATGAACGGCTCAGATTCGAACTGGAGCGAGGGGTGACGATCGACAGCGATGGAGGATCCTCGACGAACAGGTCCCCGGCGAGCCTCGCCGGGCTCGTGCGTGCACTGGGCTCCTCCGTGGAGCACTCTGATGGTCGAAGAAGAAAGCTGGAGTGCTCCCGCGTCTGCCGGTGGGCTCTGATGATCGAGCCAAGCTCCGGGGAGCTCGGACGGGGTCGGCGGAGCTGGACCTCCTGGCCTGAATAACCAAGCCCTCAGATGGGCTCGGTATCACCTGCAAAACAGCTCAGGAGACTCGCGGGTCGAGGGCAAACTGCCTCGACCCGGTTAGGCGAAGTAGGGGTGGCTGGTGCGTCGGGACGGCGAGCTCCGGCGAAGGTGGTGGACGGAGGAGCTTGGTTCCCAGCTCCTGTGCGAGCTGGGTTGAGTGAATGGGTGGAGAAGGTGCGTCGGACGAAGGCGAACGTGATGGTCGATTCCGATGATCGAAGTGGGTAACGGGGTGGTCGGAATCAAAGAACGACAGCGGCGGTGCGATTTGGGCGAAAATGGAAATCAAAGGAAATGGGAAGCCTAAGGGAATACCTGGGTGGTTGGAGAGACTGGGGAGGAGCAGGGGATGCTCCTGATCGTCGCCTCGAGGGTCGTCTCGGCCCGAGGCTCGAAGCTCTCGCTGGTGGCGGAGCTGCGGCGGCTACGTCGCCGGATCGATGGAATCCTCCTCCTCTCCTCGCTGCAACAGGCTCAGGCGCGAGCTGTCACCTCACACTCTCTCTGGAGCTCACAGGAGAAGAAGGCGAATGGCCAAAGATGGATAGAGGAGGTGGCGGAGCTCGCTTATGTATGCTGGAGGGGTCTGAGAAGGATGGCTCGGGTAGGGTCGTGGTGGCGCGCGGATCCCAAGGTGGATGCCCGGCGAGGGTGTCGGATTTGGGAGGATCAAAACGGAGCCGGGGTTTAGGGAAATGGGTGTCGGGTCGAGCGGGCGAAATTTCGAGAAGTCGGGTCCGGAGCTCAGACCCGCGGAAAGTGGTCCTGGGGGGGGGGGGGTAGTTGACCGGGCGGTCAACATCCCCAGGACCCAATGGGATTCGGCCACGTGGCTGGATCTTGAAGTGACAAAGAAGGGTAGCTTGGGGCCGAATTTGCAAAAACTCAAAACACAAAATATTTTTATTTTATTTTTTCTATTTTTTAGTGATTTTTAATTAATTTTTGGAAATAAAAATAAGCTATATACATAGTATGTATTATATAGGTATATGTACACTATTAGGGTTTTTTATTTTTTTTTGATTTTTAATTATTATTTTTATGCAATTTTATTCCTATTTTATATTTTATTTATTTATATTATAAAATAAGGAATAAAAGGGTGTTTTTATTTTATTTTTCTTATTTATATACATAGATAAAATAAATATATATGTACATCTATATACATGGTATATGTACAATGTATTTTTGTATTTTTAATTTTGCTCTTTTTATTTTGTTTTTGTTCTAATTCTTTTTATTTTATTTATTTACAATATATAATATAGAATATTTACAAAAAGTTTGGAAAATAATTTTATTTATTTACAAGGTTAAGTAAATATATAGATGTGGTTTATGTACATGATGAAAGGGGTATTTTGATTCTTTTTTTTTTATTTTTAACTTTTTCTTTTGTTTTTATACTTATAGATATATACAAGTATTTACAAGCATATTTTTGGTGAGGAAAATATCTTTATTTTATTTACATAAATACTTACACATGAGCCCCTATCTCCCTCTACTTTGGCTTTTGTGCGGTCAGGCCCATGTTGAGCCCTCCCTTGGGTTAGGTTGCTCAATATTTATTATAAATATTTCCCTCTTTTTCTTTTTAATCTTTATTCTTTTATTTTTGCACAAAAACATGCTAATTATAGATTTTTACACAATGCATGCTTTTGGTAATTATTTGTATTTACATATATCTACATGCATTTGCAAAGGTTTTTGTAGCTAAAATATAAGAATAAAGAGTGATGAATGAGTATTCATCACCCCCCTATACTTAACTTTGCTATTCATCACCCCCCTATACTTAATTTTGATTTTTAATTATTATTTTTATGCAATTTTATTCCTATTTTATATTTTATTTATTTATATTATAAAATAAGGAATAAAAGGGTGTTTTTATTTTATTTTTCTTATTTATATACATAGATAAAATAAATATATATGTACATCTATATACATGGTATATGTACAATGTATTTTTGTATTTTTAATTTTGCTCTTTTTATTTTGTTTTTGTTCTAATTCTTTTTATTTTATTTATTTACAATATATAATATAGAATATTTACAAAAAGTTTGGAAAATAATTTTATTTATTTACAAGGTTAAGTAAATATATAGATGTGGTTTATGTACATGATGAAAGGGGTATTTTGATTCTTTTTTTTTATTTTTAACTTTTTCTTTTGTTTTTATACTTATAGATATATACAAGTATTTACAAGCATATTTTTGGTGAGGAAAATATCTTTATTTTATTTACATAAATACTTACACATGAGCCCCTATCTCCCTCTACTTTGGCTTTTGTGCGGTCAGGCCCATGTTGAGCCCTCCCTTGGGTTAGGTTGCTCAATATTTATTATAAATATTTCCCTCTTTTTCTTTTTAATCTTTATTCTTTTATTTTTGCACAAAAACATGCTAATTATAGATTTTTACACAATGCATGCTTTTGGTAATTATTTGTATTTACATATATCTACATGCATTTGCAAAGGTTTTTGTAGCTAAAATATAAGAATAAAGAGTGATGAATGAGTATTCATCACCCCCCTATACTTAACTTTGCTAGTCCCTTAGCAAACACTTATTTGAAAAAGAAGTGAAAAAGAAAGAAAGAAAAAGAAAAAGAGGATGTACATGGATCAAGGTTGATTATTAAACTTGCCTTCATTAAATTGGGGTATGGAGCTCGATCAGATCTTTGGATTATTAATGTGTCGAAACCTTATTTAGACTTAGGCTTAAAACTCAACAGTCTCTAAGTTCCACCAATCTATGGGCAAGACTCCTCAATAAACCAGATCAGAACAAGTCTACATACACAAACTCTAATGACCATGAATCTTTCCATGCAGTGTAGGTGATATGTGGCTCCCCACCTCAGAAGTAACAAAGAAACAACCTCCCTCAACCTGGTAACTCTAATGACTCGGTCTAGCAACTCTTTCCTCGAGAAGCGGGGTATTCCCTTCTAAGTTCAATTGCAACCGGCTCAAGAAGAGGGGGAAGAAGTATAGACTTTTGGAAGCTCAGCCAGTGTAGCTAAGTCTCCCGCTGCAAGCTTCATGAGATGTGGCATGGATACCATAAGCTTTTGCTTTATTTGACTATATACACTCCGGTGGGGTTATTAAATTTTCAATTCGACCCACCACTTTTTTGGAGTTCTTTTTTTTTCAAGTGCTTCTATACAACATATCTACATGGTGCAGCAGATATACAAGAAATTTTCCTCTTGAGCCAGTAGACTATCCCTCTTTTGAAGCTTTATTGCAACCCACAGCTTCTGTCTTTAGCCTTCATCACCACTAGACCAAGTTGAGACGCACTTCCTTCACTAGAAGAAGAAGAGAGGTTCCGCCTAGAAGTACTACCCTTATATGCTACCCCAAGCCAAAGGAAGCTGCCTCCTCACCACCTCATCCGTGGAGAGCCATGTGTAAAGTGCTGGTGCAAGTCAAGCCATTGTCTCTAAGAGTCATGCATGTGTTGTTAAGTGCTCTACTTAGGCTCATCAAGATGACATATGCTCATAGCCTAGTGGACTCAAAGAACTAAGTCCTTATGGACCTGAAACGCCTTAACCCTAAGCCTTATAAGGTTCCTCTTAAAGTTAGGTGGATTAAGATCTTATTCAAGCTCCATTTCTCAATTTAATTCCAGGCTTAGTTTAAATGTCAACTCTCATCCAGGAAAAACTATATACATATATGTACAAAGATGCTATTTACAAATATTTACAATTGTGCAAAATTTTTGAAAAATGTTGTGAAATCATGGATGAATGTATGCATGAAGTGCAAGTTTTTGCAAAAGTATTTACAAACATTTACACAAGATTTTTGCAAATTTTTGATTTTCAAAATATTTTGGAAAAATTTTGTACTATATACATAATTTTGACAAGAAAATATTTACACAAGCTTTACACAAAAGATTTTTGAAAACATTTTTACAAAAATACTTTGTACACTAGCTATGTCTGTGCAAATAAAAGAAGTTTATGTTCATGAAAAAAAAAATTAATTTTTGTGATTTTTAGCCATTTTATTTATTAACACACTCACACAAAGTACGAGTTATGGCTAAAGTATATATGAAATATATACACACCCACCCTATACTTAGCTCGAACGATGTCCTCAGAGTGATCAAGAGCGATGAAGAAGACATAACTCGTGCTTAGTAAAAGGGAAGTGAAAAGGAATGGTTAAGTACAGGAATGAATAAATGAATAGAATGAGAGGGACTCGGTGGTTTCCCCCTATACTTAGGATTAACTAATCCTAAATATAGCAAGCTGTACATGAAGGGAAATTCGAGTAACGAATGAACAGGGTCTACCCCCCCTATACTTAGGGTGAGATATCCCTAAGTATAGGCAGCAAAACAGGGGTAGAAAGACACGAAGAAAATCACGAATATATACAAGAAGGAGGACATCACTCCCCCTATACTTAAGGTGGAGAACCTTAAGTATAGGCAACACAACAGAAGTGATGAAACAGAACGAATGAACAACCCGATGTTTCCACCCCCCTATACTTAGGATGAGCAATATCCTAAGTATAGCAAAGATAATCCTAGGGGAGACCTGGGGTGAAAACAAGAACGGAAGAAAGAAAGATCAAACAAGACGAAACACGTATATACAAAAGAGTACAATGTTGAGGTGCCTCTCAACAAGCGCTAGATTTTACGCCCCTAGCTGGGCGCAAAGTCTAGGACAACGTGGTATCAAGGTTCAGTACGGCATCGGTAAGTCGAATGACGTACTGTCGTCGCAGTCTCGGTGTGAGAACAACGACGAACTCAACAGTGTAAAGTAAGACACCCATGTATACAATCAGGCGGGTGTCTGCTACCGGCCAAAGATATGGGAAGAAATGATCGGGATCCGGTAGCACAAAAGAAATCATCAGCTCTGGGTCAGACTGGAGTGAGAGTATGGAGCCGACGAAATCAAACGTGGAGAAGGATGGATCAGTAATAGAATCCTCCACGTCAATCAGTGTCTCAAACAGGTGTGGACAATCAAGATCAGGAGACTCTCTAAGTAGACTGATATCTGATGCATGACATAGAATCAGATCAGGCAAATCATCGAATATCTCCAGAATGGGCTCATCCTCGCGAGGGTCGTCGAGTTGAGACGACTCAGAATCAGAATGATCTAAAGACTCGGTTCTGTGTTCCGCCAGATCGGAAACACACTCAGCAGGTGAAACCGAGTACTCATCGCGTGCGGCATCCTCCCGCAGATAACCCTCGGGGAGAGATGCAAGATCAGAAGTGACAAGAAGAGGATCAGGATCTAGATCGGCATCTGCGCTGCTATCAAGTATCCACTCAGTGCACCAGGCTGCATCATCATCAAAAGTGTAGGTCTCAGCAATCTGGAAGCAGGAGAAGGTACTAGTCAACATCGCGGAAGCTGGCAAAGTGTTTGTGGCTGATCCTCGCTCTGCGGCTATGCTGGCTATCAGCTGGTCCTCAGGAAGTGTATCTGTCTCAACAAAGTGGAGGACAAAAGGCTCGAAGACGGGACTCTCTGTGTCTGTACTCTCAAAGTGGTGTCCCTCATCAAGCTGTTGCTGCTGAGCTGAGTCCTGGTGACTGTCTGCATCCAAGAAGTGTCTCTGCAGGAAGGAAACTGACTCCTCCGGGACTGGAATCTGAAGTGTTTGAATCAACGGCTGCAAAAGCTGGGGCTCCTCCGGCTCCTGGAGTATCAGAAGATCTGATATCCAAGACTCGTCAACAGGGAACTCTGGGGCTGACTCGAACTCCAACTGGAAGGCCAACGGGAACTCAAGTAGACTCTGGGTCCGAACCTCTGCTATCATAGTCATCTCCTCTGTCAGTGGTGCTGCATCCTCCAAATCCTCGGGCTGGTGTGTAGAAGCTGACTCACCATGTGAAGTAACACACCGCACTGGTACTGCATCGTCCTCATGTGTTGTCCCGACCGAAGCATCTCGTGAAGAAGAACTCTGTGAAAGTAGCCTCGAGATGATATCCAGGAAGTGAATGTCGGAACTGCGGTGTGAACCGCCACATGTGGTAATCACTAGTGCAAGCTGCTCTGCGGTCATCCCCCGCATGGAGATCTCAATCAAATCTGTCAGTGGAAGTCCATGGTCTGGAAATCTCCTCAAGAGGTCAAGAAACCTCGGCCATGCCTCGTGCAATGGCTCCTGGAGGTCAACTGAAAAGTCCATGATCAAAGACCGCATGAAATCTGCTCTACGTGGGGGAAAGTATCTCTGTAGAAACTCTCGGCGTAGCTCTCCCCACGTCTCGAATGTCCTCCCCAATCGGCGATGCCATCTCATGGCTCTGTCATGAAGTGTGAATGGGAAGGTCCTCGTCATCAGCTCCTCTGTAGTGACATCTGAATATCTCTGTGCTCTACAAAACTCCTCGAAAGCGGACAGGTGAAGATAAGGCTCCTCGTGCGCCTCTCCTGAAAATGTCGGCAGTCGCTGAATGTAATCCAACTCCAAAACGAATGGACCTAGTGTAGAAGCTGACTGAGCTCCATGTGCTATATGTTCCTCCATCCTTCTGGAATAGGATATGTCTGCTAATCTCCACTGCTCTCTCTGGTCACCAACGGAGTGCGCTTTCAACTCAGCAACAGCATCGTCCGGGTCTCGCATCTGCTCTATCTGGTATCCTCGGACGTCTCGCACAGCATGCCCAGAGTGATGAGATGAAAGGGAGGGAGGAAGCGGGAGGTTGGTCGGAGATCCGACCTCCCTAGAAGGTGGACTGGAGTGATGGTCAGAAAGCGAAGAAAAAGCCGCAAGCGTCAGCTCACAGTGAAGGGGATCCATCATCCAGGGGAAAAGGAGAAGAGAAGAGGAAGACTGAAGGGAGGTGAGGGTGGGAAAGCAGATAGATAGAGAAGAAGATGGGGAAGATTGAAGGGGTCTGGCAATCACACAAGATGAACAAGCAAACCCCCAATTCACCTACGCACACAAAGCTGAAGACTGAAGGGATCGGTCAATTATCTTGTCGATTTTATTTTAGGTGATCATCCAGTCTATCAGAGCGATTACGTGAGGTAAATAGGTATCCAAATCTTTCTCAACCGACTGTCCCGTACTGCAAGCCGGTAATCAGTCAAGAATAGATTGGAGGCTCTATCCTAATGTGCGGGTCACTCTCTCGCTCATTCAAACCAGACAAGGAGGGGGTTACTCTCCCCAAGACAGATTTTCAGTGAAGTGTCTTTTAGGTCAAGTATGATTAGCAGTCCCGATTTTATTGTTTTTGTTTTAAATATTTTTCAAATAGCAAACAAACGCCTAACAAATTTTTCGGTTCTCCTGGTTATTAAGTCCAAAATAGGGGGAGAAGACGAAAAAGCCGATACGCGATGAAATCAATGATGCATGCTGAGTCAGAAATGCGTACCTTGTCTCCAGCACTCTACATGCAAGTGATCCGCGCAGAATTTAAAGACTGAAAATAAACTACCTAAATGATGCAGGCGGAAAACCGAGGCCCTAAACAGTAGTGCTACTCGAAAGAACGGCTAGCCGACCACCAGCCTCCAATCCAAAGGGTCCGGTCTAGACCTACCCCTCCTCTTCTCGACAGGTCGAGTTCAGGAGTAGCGCTTGACGGGATGGGCTCGCGGCGCGTAGGCTCGGAGGTGATGGAACGACTATTTTATTATTATTTTATTATAGGTCCAATTACCGCACTATAGGAACAGGAAATTATATTAGGGTGTTTGGATCCTATGATTTACGTCACAATCAAGCAGAAAATCCTACGGCTAGAGGCTCGATCAAAAACCACGTGAACACCGGAAAAGGCAGTAAAAAGAGAAAAAGAAAACCGCGTCAAAAGCCGCGAAAAACTCCTAAGGGTCCTCCGAGCACCCCGGTGCTCGGCGAAACAGACCCGCTAGATCAAACACAGTCCAAGTCCAATCTCTGAGTCCCTGTATTATTACAACAATAATGATCGAGTAAACCTAATCTAACCTCACCCACTCAACTCTCTCTCTCTCGCTCTCTCCTGCAGTTCCGTGCAGAAAGGAGCCGCCTCCGAGTCTCGCGGTTGCGTCGGCTTCTCGAAATCAGCCGCCTCGGTCCTCGGGCCCTCGCAAGAAAAAGAGACAAGTGGTCAGTCCAAATTATTATAAAAAAATGTCAGGAAAAATATGTATATCTACAGAAATCTATACAAAAAGCCGTGAAAATCAAAAGCCGCGGAAAAACTCAAAAAGTGACTACTAAGCCGTGCTCCCCGACAACGGCGCCATTCTGACGACAGGCCTAAATGCTCGGGGTATAAGGTACTAGAAATAGGTCGTCGTGACCCAAGCGATCAGACCGTGTCGATCAAGAAAAATGAACCACTTAAGACAGATAGAATCAATCAAACACGAATAGCGGTCTTGCTATGTGATTAACCTGGTATAGCACCCAGGGTCGAACTCAAGGAGCACGGGTTGGCCTCTCGGCCTACGAAGTAGTCAAAATAAAAGGAGAAAAATCTTTTTAGTGGTTTTTATTTTGTTTTATATTTTTTTTGGATTTTTAATGTGTAAAAAAATGAGAAAAGTGAAGAAATACACACTTCAACAATTTATTCAAAGCATCAAAAATCAACCAAAAATTGGAATAAAAATATTTTTTTGTATTTTATATTTTATAGTATTTTTGGTGAATTTTTGAGAATTTTCTGATGTTTATTTTATTTTCTAAAAATCAAAAAGTGAAGCAAACAGTGGGTACTGTCCAGCCGAGCCAAAAAGCCCTAGATAAAATATCTAAGGGCCTTAAAATGGCTTGGAGGTAATTTTCCTGTAAGGTAGGTAAGACAAGGAAAATTTAGATACCAATTTTATTATTTTTGGGTTTTTAATTTATTTATGAGAATTTTTATGGGTTTTTGAGTGTTTTTAAGTTTTTAGTATTTTCCAGTGGTGAAAAGTAGCCAAAATTGGCTAGAAAATCAAACTAAGCAAGCTAAACAGTAGACAATTTTATAGAATTTTTAAGTGAGTTTTTATTTTTTTTTGTGATTTTTCAAACTAGACAGTGACAAAAATAGAGGTTTTTGAATTTTTAAAAATACCAAACAAAATACAAAATGTCCTCAAAAATCCTCAAAAAATCCTACACCATGACAGGAGTCATATGTCAAATTTTCGTTGGATTTAGAGGTGTTTTGATATTTTATTCAAAAATTAAGATAGGGCACTGTGCACAGGGACCAAAGTGCAAATACCCAAAGTTCTGGGGGGTCTGGTGCAAAATACCCAGCAAAACACGTGCCGAGCGCGTGCCTGGGGCACTCAGGGACCCAAATGTAAGAAAAATAAGTTCCGAGGGCTTATTGGTAACAAGTACCATAAGTCCAAGGGCTTATCTGCAAATAACCCAAAAATATCACGCACATGTGGAAATAAATCACGCACAGGGGTATAAATGCAAATAAGTAAAAGATTTCATTCATTTAATAACATTCAGAACTACAGGGGTCTCTATTGCAAATAAACCAAAATATCACGTGTCGATGCACGTGTCCACAACTGGCAGGGGTAGAAATGCAAATAAAGTAAAGCATCGGGTCCAATATGCAAATACACCTAAAACTTAACAACTGACTTTGATATTTACAGGACTAAAACGAAATAAAATAAATACAGGGGCCTAAGGGTAAATTACCTTTATTCAGCGGGGGTGCTGGATGCGCGCCACGTGGAGATCTGACGGCGGCTGGCAGTGGGCGCTGCAGATGACGTCTCCTCAGATCTGACGGTGCTGGCTGCTCCGGATATGAACGGCTCAGATTCGAACTGGAGCGAGGGGTGACGATCGACGGCGATGGAGGATCCTCGAAGAACAGGTCCCCGGCGAGCCTCGCCGGGCTCATGCGTGCACTGGGCTCCTCCGTGGAGCACTCTGATGGTCGGAGAAGAAAGCTGGAGTGCTCCCGCATCTGCCGGTGGGCTCCGATGATCGAGCCAAGCTCCGGGGAGCTCGGACGGGTTCGACGGAGCTGGACCTCCTGGCCTGAATAACCAAGACCTCAGATGGGCTCGGTATCACCTGCAAAACAGCTCAGGAGACTCGCGGGTCGAGGGCAAACTGCCTCGACTCGGTTAGGCGAAGTAGGGGTGGCTGGTGCGTCGGGACGGCGAGCTCCGGCGAAGGTGGTGGACGGAGGAGCTTGGATCCCAGCTCCTGTGCGAGCTGGGTTGAGTGAATGGGTGGAGAAGGTGCGTGGGACGAAGGCGAACGTGATGGTCGATTCCGATGATCGAAGTGGGTAACGGGGTGGTCGGAATCAAAGAACGACGGCGGCGGTGCGATTTGGGCGAAAATGGAAATCAAAGGAAATGGGAAGCCTAAGGGAATACCTGGGTGGTCGGAGAGATTGGAGAGGAGCAGGGGATGCTCCTGGTTGTCGCCTCGAGGGTCGTCTCGGCCCGAGGCTCGAAGCTCTCGCTGGTGGCGGAGCTGCGGCGGCTACGTCGCCGGATCGATGGAATCCTCCTCCTCTCCTCGCTGCAACAGGCTCAGGCGCGAGCTGTCACCTCACACACTCTCTGGAGCTCACAGGAGAAGAAGGCGAATGGCCAAAGATGGATAGAGGAGGTGGCGGAGCTCGCTTATGTATGCTGGAGGGGTCCGAGAAGGATGGCTCGGGTAGGGTCATGGTGGTGCGCGGATCCCAAGGTGGATGCCCGGCGAGGGCGTCGGATGTGGGAGGATAAAAACGGAGCCGGGGTTTAAGGAAATGGGTGTCGGGTCGAGCGGGCGAAATTTCGAGAAGTCGGGTCCGGAGCTCAGACCCGCGGAAAGTGGTCCTGGGGGGGTAGTTGACCGGGCGGTCAACATCCCCAGGACCCAATGGGATTCGACCACGTGGCTGGATCTTGAAGTGACAAAGAAGGGTAGCTAGGGGCTGAATTTGCAAAAACTCAAAACACAAAATATTTTTATTTTATTTTTTTTTCTATTTTTAGTGATTTTTAATTAATTTTTGGAAATAAAAATAAGCTATATACATAGTATGTATTATATAGGTATATGTACACTATTAGGGTTTTTGATTTTTTTGATTTTTAATTATTATTTTTATGCAATTTTATTCCTATTTTATATTTTATTTATTTATATTATAAAATAAGGAATAAAAGGGTGTTTTTATTTTATTTTTCTTATTTATATACATAGATAAAATAAATATATATGTACATCTATATACATGGTATATGTACAATGTATTTTTGTATTTTTAATTTTGCTCTTTTTATTTTGTTTTTGTTCTAATTCTTTTTATTTTATTTATTTACAATATATAATATAGAATATTTACAAAAAGTTTGGAAAATAATTTTATTTATTTACAAGGTTAAGTAAATATATAGATGTGGTTTATGTACATGATGAAAGGGGTATTTTGATTCTTTTTTTTTATTTTTAACTTTTTCTTTTGTTTTTATACTTATAGATATATACAAGTATTTACAAGCATATTTTTGGTGAGGAAAATATCTTTATTTTATTTACATAAATACTTACACATGAGCCCCTATCTCCCTCTACTTTGGCTTTTGTGCGGTCAGGCCCATGCTGAGCCCTCCCTTGGGTTAGGTTGCTCAATATTTATTCTAAATATTTCCCTCTTTTTCTTTTTAATATTTATTCTTTTATTTTTGCACAAAAACATGCTAATTATAGATTTTTACACAATGCATGTTTTTGGTAATTATTTGTATTTACATATATCTACATGCATTTGCAAAGGTTTTTGTAGCTAAAATATAAGAATAAAGAGTGATGAATGAGTATTCATCACCATCCCGCAAGAAGTCTGTTAGGGAAATGATCGGCGGCCAATTCCGAAACCAAAGAAAGAACTCAAAAAGAAGTTCAACCGCCCTTTCTTTCTCATTCGATGACAGACTTTCATCACTTGTCCAATGACCTTCTTTTCCTTTCCCTGTCGACTGAGTCCTCACTCATGGACGACCCGAGGGGATGTCAAGAGGTCAAGTCATGAAGTAGTTGAGGTATGTCTTTCCCTCTTATCCCCCACTCACAGGTCAATCTTCAAATCGCTTTAACTCGAATAAGCTCTTCGGGTATCAGTGGAAGGATGGAGTGAGTGTCTGTTGAAAGGTCTAAACTCGTCTCCGCCCACCATCTGGCCAAATATCTATATCCCTGGACCTGAGTTGGAAAGGCTCGATTGCTAATAAACAAGGAGGTCTTGTGAGCGCATGAAAAGCTTGATTGATCTCGGCCGCAAGGGGGAGGACTTGTTCTGGCCGCGCTGATAGTAGATAGTGGCTTTTGGATATGAGATTTAGGAGAGCGCCTGCTTCTTTTTTGTGAGCCCTTGCATCCCAGCAATGCCGTAATGCCCTATTAGACAGGGGTGAGTAGCCCGATGCGGGTTAGCATATCCACTGACATGTATGGTTGAACAACAAGTTTTAGCCATTAGTTACGACAGAAAGGAAGAAGAGTTATCAGATTCATGACTTGCATACAAGATTATCACGTTAGTTATGCAACGGTTTACCAACTGACAGTCAAGAGCCGAATAGACAGGAAGTCCAATTCCAATTTCACCTAGGAAAATCGTTTAGCAAACTAATTACCCTAAATCAACCAAATCAGTGATCGGGGGCAGGGAAACCTCCAGCTCGAGTTTGCGAGTGGTTAGTGTGGTCGGTTCCACTGCTTTTTGATGTTTATTTTCACAAATGAGAAAGGGGAAGTGAGAGAAGCTTCATGAACGTCTACAACAATCTTCCGATCGGAAGTTCAGTACGTTCATCTTACCCGTAACTCGAAACCACTTTCTTTTACGCGACTCAGAGTCCAATTAGACTGAGTTTAGCGCCAACGCCCTCGGACTTTCTGCGAGGTCTAGGATTATAGGCTGATGATGGGACTGATGAAAGGGGACGCGGAGCTACTATCTGAGGAATCCCGAGCACCTCTCCTTAGGGAAACTGGAAAGCGGTTATTCAAGAGTTCAATATAAGGTCGACTCTCCCAAATCTCAGCAGACCTGGGGACCTGAGTTCAATGTATACAGGGCTCCGAATCCAGATGAATAGAGTCCCAGCAGGTCAGATCCATCCGACATCATGTTCTGCCACATCACCTGATCAGATCAGAAGGGGTCCACCTCCCGCTGCCCGCCGTAGAGTATTGTAGAGGCGTCAACCTTCAGACCAAAAGTTCAAAAAGCTCTTTTTCTCTTCTCTTCTTTTAGTCAGCTCTTACAAAGAAAGGAGCCATGCCGACTCATCGGCGGGTCCAGGTATTCCTCACTCTTTCTATTCTTTCTTTTTCACTGATGAGTCCCCGCTACTACAACCGGACTTCTCCTGACCCTTGTCTGATTTGGGAGTCCTACCTACTAGCAGGGATACAATAAGGTGAAGTAGGATAGCTTTCCTCAGGGTCAATCCGGCAGAAGCATGAAAGTATCTAGGATTCGTCGATGAAATCAGAGCGTCATGGCTTCGTTATTTATTTATACTAGATTGCTTTCCTGCATGAATAATTGATGCTCTTTGACGCCTGCTCCATTTACATCTACATGCTTCATGTCTAAGGTCCGGCTGCTCCATGCCACCCAGGCTGAATTAGTGCAACCCAGGAACTGCAGGAATTCTTCCAGCGGCTACCAGCAAAATTCAATTAGACCTCTTGGGAGAAGCCAATTGACTACCGCGGATACGCGTTTTGTTTAATACCGAAAGTGGAATGTATAGCAGAATGCGTATAGGGGAAGTATTTGTTTCTTTTCAGTATCCTGTAAGTTCAGAGTTCAGTATTGAAAGCAAGATCCTTTGTACTATACGACGAAAGCGCGAGAAAATGAGATTAGAAACTGGAAAAGTTCGTAGCGCGAAGAAAGTCTGGAAGAAAGATGTTGTCCCTGCTCTTTGCTTACTAAAAATCTGCCGACTTTCCGACCGCATCTGAATCTGAGTCATTAGACCTTGCTACTCTACTAAGTGCCTTCTCGACGAATGGTCTCTTCCGCTCACAGCTCAACTAGAGACGCCGCTTCGCCTTTTGCTTTTAACACATACTGACCGCAATATGGAGCAAGATGTTATACAGCTTAGGCAGTTCAATCTTTTGGGAATACGAATGATGATTATCCGCGGCATCTGGATTTCCCTCAACATTGGATTTGTTTTGACTTTGTTGAGGGACATGCCAAATTTATAGATTTTCAAAGGACATGCCAAATTTATGAGAGTCTCAGCACACGAAACCTTTGGGCCGAGGGCTTTGCCAGGCCCATTGCATGTTAGAGCCTTTTCCATTTCTTTTTATTTGTGATGGCTTAAATTTATTGATAGTTTCATCTGATCTGTAGCTCATTTGTTTGTATTATGCGATTGACTTTTCCTCAATACTTGTGTTGTAAGTATTTTTTGGTACTTCTAGCTATTTAATTTTCAAGGTTTTGAGGTTGCATTTCGTTACTTATGCAGGTCATATAACCATGAAAAAACTTTCTTTAGCAACATGTTTATCTATAAGCTTATTGACGTGTAAAATTTACGTCAATCCATAGCACAGGTTACAAAACAAATATTTACCGCGGCAAAAATATTATATTAATATAAAATTCAGATCTTTTCGTCATCATCCGGTGGTAATGGTAGTAAACCACGACGACCAAGCAACCACAATCGACGTGGCATCTGCGGAGGGGGAAGCTTCTCCGGGAGCTTCTAGAAGTCCTTGAGCAGCGAGCGGACCTGCTCGAGGGTGACGAAGAGGACGACGGTGAAGGGGCCCTGCCGAGACACCGTGGGGATGAAGCCCTTGTAGAGAGCCATGGGCCCCTCCGCCCTCACCGTCTTCAGGGCGCAGTCCACGGCGCCCGCGTACTGCCCTTCCTTCATGTTCATCACCCTCGTCTTTATCACGTCCACCGGGTTCGACGCCACCGCCGCCACCAAGCCCGCCACGAAGCTCGCCCCCACGTGCGTCCCCAGCCCGTCCCCCCTCACCGCCACCAGCGCCTCCTTCGTCTGGTCGTACGTCGCCAGCTGCGACGCCGTCACTATCATCGCCCTGTTCACCGTCAGGGACGACCCCCTCCAGAGGGACCCCAACCCCTCGCCCTTCACCATCCTCGCTATGGCGTCCCCCACTCCGTTGTAGTTCCTCCGCTGCTCCAACGGCAGCCGCCCATCTGCCTGCATGCGGACCATCGCCACGTCCGCGGGGTTCCCCACCGCCGCGCCGATCGCGCCGGCGACGAGGCCCGCGCCGATCTTGCGGGTGAGTGGGAGGTGCCCGTCCTCCTTGGACGACCACTTCGTCTTGAGGATGTCGTACAGACCCATGCGGGTGGTGGAGTAGAGGGTCTGCCGGAGGACGGTGGCGGATACCCCCGAGAAGAGCGCGGGCGCGCCTTCCGACCGGAGGATCTGGAGCCCCACGGAGACTGGCCCGACGCGTGGCGGCGGGGGGAGGCTGATGGTGGCGGCGGTTCCGGTACTGTGGAAGGCGAGGGCGGGGCGGAGGGTTGCTACGGCGGCGGAGGATTCTCCTTGGAGTTGCATGCGGACCTTGACGAGGTCAAGGGGGTGGGTGGAGCACCCCGCCACCACCGACGCGATGCCTCCCTCGACGAATCCCTTGATACCCATATCTTGAAATCGCCTGGATCTGGTTTTACGGTGTTGTTGATTTGTTGGATTTTTTTGAAGGAAAGAACGAAAGAACAAGCTTTGTCTTCTTAGAGGCTGCTATGCCGTGTGCAAGAAGTGGAGTCTACTGAGAAGAGGACCAGTTGGGGGTGAGGTCGCTGGAGACGAGGAGATGGGAGTGGAGGGAGAAGGAAGTGGAGGACGAGTGTGGGACGGAGGGCCTCTGAGACATGTGCCGATGGGCTGTCTTGGTTGGGTGCTCTGGGGAAGATGTGGTATTTATAGGTGGAGGGAGGAAAGGAGACGGCAGAGAGGGGGGAGGGATTTACTGGGGAAGGTGGGAGGGTGAAGAAGACGCGGAGAGGAATAGGCACTGGTACATGTGCGTTTGAGTGTCGTTGAGTGAAAGGCCGTCCAACATTTTTTTCTGATCTTCCACGCCCGTGGAAGTGGGAGGACATAAATACGGTGGCTATATGCCGTCCAACGTTGCCGGGTGACTACTATTTTGTTTCAAATTACTTTAATTATTTTTACATCATATTTGGGCAAGTAAACTACATAAAAGTTCCCTAATTATACACTATATTTCAGTATTGTACATTAATTTTTAAAAGTAACAGTGTTTTACATGAATTATAAAATTTGTCTCGGGTTGGTTTTGAAATTTAAAGATAAAATAAACCATTAAAATTTAGTTATCGGAAAATGTATTGGAATGATTCTTAAAGATCGAATATCATATTGTTATCTTGTATAATTGGCATACGACAATACGACAGTCTATATGATTAAGGGACTTTTATGTAATTTACTATATGGGATTGATGGGGCTGCCCCCAGCATGGCTGTCCCGCCCCAATTTTTGGCAAAATTATTTTTTGAAAAATATCGACATGTATATTCATCTCTATATCCCTCCTATACGACATTCGAATTTTGTCAGAAACATAGACTCTACGGCCTCCATCCAGACAGGGTCGATTTTAAAAAATCCTGCGACCGTTAAAAAATGACATATGGATGGAGGTCGTAGGAGTCTCTGTTTCTCACGAAATTTGAATGGCATGTAGTAGGGATATAGAGATGAATATACATGATTTTATTTTTCCAAAAAAATAAAAAAAATTGTCAAAAATTGGGTGAGGCAGCCATGTTGGCTACCCCTAGAGGGCAGCCCCATTTTTCCCTTACTATATTTAGAATTCTAAATGCCATCAGGAATTGTTTACGTGGCAAATGATACAAGAAGGTTTGTACATAAATATACTTGTAACACTGATAGTATGCTTTTAGAAATATCATAAAGCTTGAAATATGTTAGAGTTAGAAGTATTTTAAGCGCATGCCAATATACAAGTTACATAAGCATTGCGTTGTGGGTAGGGATGAAAACGAACGTGGATATATTCGTGTTGGTCTGCTATCGTATTCATTTTATACATATTTTGATATTCGTATTCGTTTTAAAATGGATGCGGATATGGATATCAATTTGATATTCATTAATATTCACATTCGTATTCGTATATTCGTTTTCGTCCAATAAGTATAATAATAGATTTATTTATAACTGTTTGTCACAACATTTTATGATTGCATTCATGATTGTTGATATAATTGTTTTGAAATTATTATATCTGGTATATCTATTTTATGTGTAAACCATCCATGTATATTTTAGTTAATTTATTAAATATTTATGTAATTATTCATATCCGATTCATATTCGTTTTTAAGGATATGGTAATACATTTTTCACATTCATCAATATTTGTATCCACATTCGTACTAGTATTTTAAAATGGATAAGGATATGCTTATATCAATATCCGTATCCGACCATTTTCATATCTAGTTGTAGCCCCCTTAAGACTTTTAAAATAATTATAAATTAGCAGTATATTTTATGGTCTGGAAAACTTCCTAAGAATTGAGTAATATCCTTTTTAGTTCCATAAAGATATGGACTCTCAATCTTTATTAACCAAAAGGAAAAAATATATGGTTCATTGGATTCCATCTATCTAGTGCTCAACCTCTCAACTTCTATTTCAAAAGTTTAATTAAAGTTCTATTTGCACATATACATTCTATTTCTGGAGGCAACTGTTATTGGTATGTAATGGTAAGATTACGTAAAGGAAATTGGAAATCAAACTAAGATAACAGCTAGATGAAATAGAATGGAAAATTTGTCTTAATTGTCGAGCACTGTAATAATGTAGCTACAAGCAATGCAAATTTGATGACAAAGGTACTAGATAACCATTGTCATATGAAGTGTTGCTAGTGATACAACAACATTTGTGTCATTTATTGCTAATTCAAGTAAAAAATAATTTTATAATGGATAAATATTCACAATTATTAATCTATATCCCTCTTATGTGTATCACCATATATATATATATAGGGCTTATCCAATGAGCTCTGTACCCATTAACGTTTCAATGAGCACCCATTCTGGGCCATCCACGTGTATTAGTAATAATTATATTTCTAATTATAGGCTACCACGTATTTAAAAAAATCCTATATTTCCTATTATACAACGTCCTTAAAAATTGGAAGACGGTTTTGGAAAGAAACGATTCAAATAAATGATTCCACGCGGATGATTAAGGATCCAAACGCTACGATAGTAATAAATATAATTCGGTCAAGTAAATGCTTATTATAAGATCAGTAATACCAAGACAATGATCAATAATTTACATCCAAATAGTTACATTGTACATAATTTAGTAATATGTATAAAATGGTCAAGTAAATGTGTGTTGTGAGATCAATAATAACATAACAAATGGTTAGTAATACCATAGTCGATGTAATGTGCATTGCATTAACAAATAGTTACTTTCTTACTTGAGCAATGCCCATGACTTATTGACCATTACTTTGTTATTATTGATCTCATAGTAGCTATTACTTGAGAATCGTACACATATTACTTAACATGTGATATAAGACATGGATATATACATTGCTGAACACAAACAATAATTTACTTGATAACTGTATATATATTACTTGAGCATCATCTCTAAATTGCGGAATTCTGTTCAAAGTAACAAAACATATGGAAATTACCGACCATTTGTTATGGTTTTACTAACTTCACAACGAGCACTTACTTGTCCATTGTGTATATATTACTGAATTCTGCACCATGTAATACAATGATTGTAAATTATTGACCGTTGTTTTGGATATTACTAATCTCGCAACAACCATTTACTTGACTATATATATATATATATATATATATATATATTACTGACATGAATGTAATACAATGAATGTAAATTACTGACCGTTGTTTTGGATAATATCCTGTGTGTGTGTGCGTGTGCGTGTGCGCGTGCGTGTGCGCGTGTGCGTGCGTGTGTGTGTGCGAGTGAGTGTGAGCACCCCCCTCCCTTTTTCACAAATTTTTTTCTTTTGAAATTTAAAACCGTATAAATTCATTATTGAATCTCTTTATTATGTCATGTGTGTGTGTGGAAGCTAACTTAGCATCCCCTCCCTTTTTCACAAATTTTTTTTATTTTTTTTGAAATCTAAAACCGTATAAATTCTTTATTAAATCTCTATATTATGTCATTCAAATTTCACGCGAAACAGAGACTCCTATGATCTCCATCCAAACGGGATCGATTTAAAAAATCTGGTTACCGTTAAAAAAATGACTGTCTGGATGAAGGTCGTATATATAGATGACACATAGGAGGGATATATAGATGAATATACATGGTGAAATTTTTCAAAAAAATAAAAAAATTTGTGAAAAATGGGGCTGGGCAGCCCCATTTTTTCCATATATATGCGTGTGTGTGCGCGTGCGTGCGTGGGTGGGTGCGTTTGTGCGTGGATGCGTGTGGACGTGTGCGAGCACGTGTGCATGTGCACGCGTTTGCGCATGGGTGTGTACGTGTGTGGGTGAATGTGCCTATTGTCACAGGGTCAAAATCCCGCTATTTATTTCGACCGATCTTGTACGAGGTTAGCTAACCCGTAGCTAACTAGCCTTCCGAGTAGAACAGTCATGGACGCGCTCCAACTCTTCTCGTACTCATACTTGTTAGAGTACCCTCCAAAACAAACACGAGCACGAACTTCGGATCGCTCAAGAATACTCTCAAGAACACGCTTAAGAACGCTCAAGAACTCTACCAAGCAATCACACGAGCACGGGCACAAAGCTCTTCTCTTTATTAGAAGGGGAACTATCTCTGGAGTGGGTGGCCACACTACACTTTCTCTCGTGTACTCTGTGTGTTTACAAATGAGCCATCACCTCTCCTTATATACAAGACTCAAGGCAACCCAAGGGACACTCATTATTACATCTACAATAATGATACACAAAGACACAAGAGATCCTTTGAGTTCTTCGGCAACCCTTCGCATTCCTCAGCAACTCTTCGTCTGCTCGTCTCTTCGACTCCCTTGTTGTACTTTCGTCTTGCCGCACGGTTGATGCCTAGTCAACAGCCCAGTTATCAGCACACTCGCGCTACAACGCTTTGCTGATGCAGCTTTGCCGTAATTCATCAAGTGTCACCGAACACTTGATCTTGTGTCAAAGGGAACCCGTGACCTCCAGACCCCCGTACGGTAAACCTTTCCTTAGTGTTCTCCATGCTAAGTGGAAGTCCTCCAGAACTTCGCTATTGTAGCCTCCAGACCACTCTCGTACGTGTACTACCGAGCATTCTCGACAATGCTCGTACTCAGCACCTGCAACGCTCAATGCCTCCTTGGACCGCCACGTATCAATACCGATACCGTGCGCCTTCGTGCGTACGCCTCTGTGATCGTACCGCATTACTCCTCGATGCGTACTGCCTCACTACGTGCCGCCCTACTACGTTCGCATATGTACGACTACGTGCATCCACTGTCATGTCTTGCACTGTTGTCTGTACTCACTGTGCTCGCACTGCTACAATGTAACGACCCCGTTTCCCGGACCGTCGAATCCTCCCATATCCGGATCTGGTTACTCAGCAATAATTTATTCAGCAATCACAACTAACATTCAGAAATAGACTGCAAATAAAAATACTCAGAAGAAAGTATTTCAACACTTTTCCATTCACAAAATAAAGTTCAGATGATACATTGTCCCACTATAACCATTTACATGTACATCAACTTCAAAGGAAAATATACAAAAGATTACTAACTACCTTAAAGAAAGTAAGCTACTGTGACTGGCTGGATGTCTAGTATGTAAGCTGGATGAATTTTTAAAGTCCTTGCGATAGCTCACCGATACCTATTGGATTTTCCATAAATCATAGGATAAAAATTAGCGAATGCTAAGTAACGAAGAATAGAAAAGCAAACAAATTGTGTAATTTTTCAAAACATGATTGATATCACAAAAATTTCATTCCTTTTCATTAATTTAAGTCATGTTTCTTTCTATTCCACATCAGGGATTAGTCCAGGGGAACCCCACCATTCTTGGACTCCGAAGCTGTGGATGCTTCAGGATTGGAGATTGTGTTGATCTTGGTAAGCTTATGCTGTCGCACGTCGTCTCAACCAATTCTCCAATATTACCCTAACAATTTTCTTTTCATTTATTAAACAGGGTCTCAATTCTTAGCCTGAAAAAATAAAAGAGCACACCGTCCTTGAGGACTCGGTTGTTTAAAACCTCAGGCTAACATTTAATCATATAACCTAGCGGCTTTAAATAATGTTATCGTGATCTAGCCGCTATTGAACCACCCGTGCCTCCACATAACACGACCACATCTTCCGTCGTTCCAACCCGAATATATTGGCTCTCGGTACCGCGCGTTGCAAAATATTTATTTCGTGCGAACCTATCATAACAGGGCAACCGTGTACCACCTAGGTAGGGAAACGCCAATACGGTTTCCTTCGACAAATCTACAGGTTGCATGCCCGACCCGTAGTTCTACTCCCAGTCATCCTTAATGTGACAAATAATCCTTTTCAGGATCCATCTCAAATTACACCAATTCACATGATGTAATTCTTTCGTTAAGTCTTCGATTTGCATAAACCATAATACTTAGTATCGACTCACATATATATTATTCATAAGCATATGTATACTCCTATTTATGCCTATTTTAACTCCCAAACCCTAACTTTCACAGCCAACGCATCAATTTGATGCGTAAATCTTATTTTTGTGGGAATCAAAAAGCAATTCTTCAGATTTTTCAAAAATAACTAAAATTAGGAATTTTCGTAGCAAAGAACACAAAATCAAGAATTTCAATAATTTCGTATGAAAACCGAACAGCAAAAGTAAGGATTTCGTTACCTAATCGAGCTATCTCTCGTGTATGCAAGGCTTTATCGAGTTTCGTTTTTAGAAAGGCTATTTTAAGGCTCCTGAAAAGATCGAATTTCATTTTTCGTATCAAAACGCTAAGAACATGCGAAGAACGAACGAGAACGCGAAGAACACGAAAAACGTGAAGAACATATTTTCTCTTAAAATTTCGGCAGAGTTACCCCTTATATCGGGATATATTTCTGGGAAAATTTCGTCAGAGTTTCCCCTTATATCGGGATATATTTCTCAGAAAATTTTAGTAGAGTTTCCCCTTATAACGGGAAATATTTAAAAATAAAAAAACGAAAAGAGTTTCCTCTATAAAATCAATCGAGAGGAAAATAACAACGAAATAGAAAGAGTATACTCAACAAAAAGAGATGAAAACCAGTAGACACCACACATCTTAGGTGAGTGAACGTGTGACGAATCACAGGGTCACTGACGTGCATAGCCGCCCACACCTAAGTAGGGTATTACACAGATTTCTCCATCAAAATTACTATAAAAGCATAATACGAAGAATAGAAACATAAACGATGGAGAATCGGTAGACACCACGCGTCTTAGATGAGTGAACGTGTGACGAATCACATGATCACTTACGTGCATAGCCGCCCGCACCTAAATAGGGTATTACACAGATTTCTCCATCAAAATTACTATAAAAGTATAATACGAAGAATAGAAACATAAACGATGGAGAATCGGTAGACACCACGCGTCTTAGATGAGTGAACGTGTGACGAATCACAGGGTCACTGACGTGCATAACCGCCCGCACCTAAGTATGATGTTACACAGATTTCTCCTCGAACCACAACAGGAAAACGAATCGGAAAGAAATATAAATCAAAAACAAAACTTCGAATAACAAGAGTATGAATTGAAAGCCTAGCTTACGAAGCAACTAAGAGAGGATCATACATTTCTCCTCCTCATTTTTCCGGCAGCGCTTCGCTAGCGCTCCTCCCTCACCTCCCACTCCTCCTCCCAACCTCTCGACCCTAGCCCTCGGGGTGGTGGTGGTAGTGGAAGTTCTAGAGAATGAATGGGTAGGGGGGTCTATTTATAGGCCCCAGAAAACCACTAACCATGGTTAGAAAACCATGATTTAGACTTTAACCATGGTTTAGCGGCCCATGGTTTTGGCCCATGGTTTTAGCCAAAACTTATCCCAAACTTAGAGCCTAAGTTAGAACATTTTAGAGGATTTTAGATTCGCTTATACCGCTTAATTAACACTAATCGTGATTAACTTTCACTAATCGCGATTTAACTTTCGCGGCTTACGCTTATCTTTTGTTAACTATTGATTAGTGTTTACTAATGATCATTAGAGGCTTTCAATCGTCATTAATTTCTTTAATCATGTTTAATTAATCTTAATGACAGTCATTATGGATTAATGACCTCTCTTTATTCGGAAAATCATAACAATTCGAAACGAAGTCCGATTCACACGAAACAAATTTCGTTGGTTTTCTCTTGACGAGACGGATCTTATTATATAGGATCTGAGATATGCCAAGTTCAAGACTTTACAATTATAACAACCTTAAAGGAAGTCTCGTCCTCGAGACTAAAAATGCAGGCATAACATCCTTAAAGAGGATTGAAACCATAAAAACCTTAAAAAGAATGAACGTCATGTCATTTAAAATGAACATATACATAATACATAATGTTATCATTCAAACAAGTACGGGTATTTCTCTCTCATTTCTGCCTCAGGTTTCCATGTGACTTCTTCAAACTCTTGGTTTCGCCATAATACTTTTACTAGAGGCACCTCTTTGTTTCTCAACTTCTTGATATCTCTTTCAAGTATTTGCACAGGTATCTCTTGGTATGTTAAGTCTGGCTCAACATGTAAATCATCATAACTTATCTTATGCTCTGCATCCCTAATGTACTTTCTCAGATTTGATACATGAAATACATCATGTATTGCTGAAAGATGTGGAGGAAGTGCAAGTCTATAGGCAACTTTTCCAATCTGTTTAATAATTTCAAAGGGACCCAAGAACCTGGGTGCTAACTTCCCACGCAAGCCAAACCTCTGAACACCCTTCATAGGTGATACTTTGAGAAATACAAAGTCACCTACCTCAAATTCAAGGTCTCTTCGCCTGGTATCACTATAACTTTTCTGGCGACTCTGGGCAGTTAATAGTCTTTTTCTAACAAGTTCTACAGCTTCCCGTGTCTCCTGAAGTCTATCTGAATCATAGAGGTTCTTTATTCCGACCTCTTGCCAACACAAAGGAGTAGTACATTTCCGTCCATATAGTGCTTCAAATGATGCCATGCCAATACTTGTATGGTAACTATTATTGTATGTGAATTCCACAAGAGGCAAATGTTTAATCCACGATCCCTTCCATTCTAAAGCACATGCTCGTAGCATATCCTCTAGTGTTTGAATCGTACGTTCTAACTGACCATCTGTTTGTGGATGATATGCTGTACTCAAGCATAATTGTGTACTTAGGGCTTTCATGAAGTTCTCCCAATAGTGTGAGGTGAATCGTGAATCTCGATCAGAAACTACTTCCTTCGGGATACCATGGAGGCGAATCACATGTGTAATATATAACTCAGACAGCTGGTTTGGAGTGAAAGATAAGCTTATCGGAATGAAGTATAATACCTTTGTCAGACGATCTATTATAACACAGATACTATCTTTATTACCAGTCGTCTGAGGTAAGCCAGTAACGAAATCCATGGAAATGATTTCCCATTTCCATTCAGGTATAGGGAGGGGTTGCAATAATCCCTATGACTTTTGATGTGAAGCCTTTACCTGCAGGCAAGTGAAACATGAATTCACAAACTCAGCAACATCTTTCTTTATTCTCGACCACCAAAAGTATGAATGAAAATCCTTATACATCTTCGTAATTCCTGGATGAATAGATAATCTAGAACAATGAGCTTCTCGTAAGATGTCTTTTCTTAGTTCAGGTGTGTTTGTTACACAAACTCTGTAATGATTATACAGTAAACCATCTTGTATCTGAAATCACTCTATCTCATTCTTCTTAAGTTGTTGTTTCAAGTCTTTAAGGACTGGATCATCCTCCTGTCCCTTCTTTATTTTATCCCATATTTCTTGTTTGTATCGATGAGGAATAGTTATAGTATCAGCACTACTATCAAATGTTTTCCATTCACTTAACGTTGATAGTAAACCCCAGAAGTGGATAGCACTCACTAACCCGGGTGAATAAGTTCTTCTGCTAAGTTCATCTGCTACGACGTTCCCCTTCCCAGGGTGGTAGGAGATAGTGCAATCATAATCTTTCAACAACTCTAGCCACCGTCTCTGTCTCATATTGAGCTCCTTTTAATCAAACAGATTTCAAGCTTTTATGATCGGTGAAGATTTCAAAAGTAATACCATACAGGTAGTGTCTCCATATCTTTAAAGCGAAAACTACGACAGCTAATTCAAGGTCATGTGTTGGGTAGTTCTTCTCATGTGTCCTGAGCTGTCGTGATGCATACGCAACTACCTTACCATGTTGCATAAGAACCGCCCCAAGTCCTTCTTTAGATGCGTCAGTGTACACTGTAAACCCTTCACTCCCGGAGGGTAGAGTAAGGATGGGTGTAGATGTTAGGCATTCTTTCAGTGTCTGAAAACTATCTTCACATGTATCGACCATAAGAATGGGACCTCTTTTTGAGTTAGTCTAGTCATTGGCAATGCTATTCGTGAAAAGTCCTTCACGGATCTTCTATAATATCCAGCTAAACCCAGAAAAGATCGTATTTTTGTGACTGTCTTCGGGCGTTCCCAACTCATCACATAAGGGACAAAGACTTGTGAATGATACTGCAGTCATTTATTAAGATCAAAGGATCTTAATACAACCTTAGTTTCTGAATACCGTTCATAGTTATTAATTACTGAATAAATTACTGGAGTAACCAAGCTCTGATACCAATCTGTAACGACCCTTTTTCCCGGACCTTCGAATCCTCCCATATCCGGATCTGGTTACTCAGTAATAATTTATTCAGCAATCACAACTAACATTGAGAAATACACTGCAAATAAAAATACTCAGAAGAAAGTATTTCAACACTTTTCATTCACAAAATAAAGTTCAGATTATACATTATCCCACTATAACCATTTACATCTACATCAGCTTCAAAGGAAAATATACAAAGATTACTAACTACCTCAAAGAAAGTACGCTACTGTGCCTGGCTGGATGTCTATTATATAAGCTGGATGAATTTTTAAAGTCCTTGCGATATCTCACCGATATCTATTGGATTTTCCATAAATCATAGGATAAAAATTAGCGAATGCTAAGTAACGAAGAAGAGAAAAGCAAACAAATTGTGTAATTTTTCAAAACATGATTGATATCACAAAAATTTCATTCCTTTTCATTAATTTAAGTCATATTTCTTTTTATTCCACATCAGGGATTAGTCAAGGGAAACTCCACCATTCTTGGACTCCGAAGCTGTGGATGCTTCAGGATTGGAGATTGTGTTGATCTTGGTAAGCTTATACTACCGCACGTCGCTTCAACCAATCCTCCAATAATACCCTAACAATTTCCTTTTCATTTATTAAATAGGGTCTCAACCCTTAACCTGGAAAAACAAAAGAGCACACCGTCCTCAAGGACTCGGTTGCTTAAAACCTGAGGCTAACATTTAATTATATAACCTAGCGTCTTTAAATACATGTTATCGTGACCCAGCCGCTATTGAACCACTCGTACCTCCACATAGCACGACCACATGTTCCGTCGTTCCAACCTAAATATATTGGCTCCCGGTATCATGCGTTGCAAAATATTCATTTCGTGCGCACTTATTATAACAGGGCAACCGTGTACCATCTAGGTAGGAAAATGCCAATACGGGTTCCTTCCGACAAACCTATAGGTTGCATGATGTACTCCCAGTCATCCTTAACGTGACACATGATTCTTTTAGGATCCATCTCAAATCACACCAATTCACATGATGTAATTCTTTTGTTAAGTCTTTGATTTGCATAAACCGTAATACTTAGTATCGACTCATATATATATTATTCATAAGCATATGTATACTCCTATTTATGCCTATTTTAACTTCCAAACCCTAACTTTTAGAGCCAACGCATCAATTTGATGCGTAAATCTTATTTTAGTGGGAATCATAAAGTAATTCTTCAGACTTTTTCAAAAATAACTAAAATTAGGGTTCTTCGCAGCAAAGAACACAAAATCAAGAATTTCAATAATTTCGTATGAAAACCCAACAGTAAAAGGAAGAATTTCGTTACCTAATCGAGCTCTCTCTCGTGTATGCAAGGCTTTATCGAGTTTCGTTTTTATAAAGGTTATTTTTAGGCTCCTGAAAAGATCGAATTTCATTTTTCGTATCAAAATGCTAAAACATGCGAAGTACGAACGAAGAACGCGAAAAACACGAAGAATATCAAGAACATATTTTCTCTTAAAATTTCAGCAGAGTTTCCTCTTATATCGGGACATATTTCTTGGAATGTTTCGGCAGAGTTTTCCCTTATATCGGAACATATTTCTTAGAAAATTTCAACAGAGTTTCCCCTTATATCGGGAAATATTTCAAAATAAAAAAAAACGAAAAGAGTTTCCTTTATAAAATCAATCGAGAGGAAAATAACAACGAAACTGAAAGAATATACTCAACAACAAGAGATGAAGAACCGGTAGACACCACACATCTTAGGTGAGTGAATGTGTGACGAATCACAGGATCACTGACGTGCATAGTCGCCCGCACCTAGGTAGGGTATTACACAGATTTCTCTATCAAAATTACTATAAAAGCATAATACGAAGAATAGAAACATAAACGATGGAGAATCGGTAGACATCACGCGTCTTAGATGAGTGAACGTGTGAGGAATCATAGGGTCACTGACGTGCATAACCGCCCGCACCTAAGTAGGGTATTACACAGATTTCTCCATCAAAATTACTATAAAAGCATAATACGAAGAATAGAAACATAAACGATGGAGAATCGGTAGACACCACGCGTCTTAGATGAGTGAACGTGTGACGAATCACAGGGTTACTGACGTGCATAACCGCCCGCACCTAAGTAGGGTGTTACACAGATTTCTCCTCGAACCACAACAGGAAAACGAATCGAAAAGAAATATAAATCAAAAACAAAACTTCGAATAACCAGAGTATGAATTGAAAGCCTAGCTTACGAAGCAACTAAGAGAGGATCATACCTTTCTCCTCCTCATTTTTCCGGCAGCGCTTCGCTAGCGCTCCTCCCTCGCCTCCCACTCCTCCTCTCAACCTCGCGACCCTAACCCTTGGGGTGGTGGTGGTAGTGGAAGTTGTAGAGAATGAATGGGTAGGGGGGTCTATTTATAGGCCACAGAAAACCACTAACCATGGTTAGAAAACCATGGTTTAGACTTTAACCATGGTTTAGCGGCTCATGGTTTTGACCCATGGTTTTAGCCAAAACTTATCCCAAACTTGGAGCCTAAGAACATTCTAGAGGATTCTAGATTCGCTAATGACGCTTAATTAAAACTAATCGTGATTAACTTTCACTAATCGCGATTTAACTTTCACGGCTTACAATTATCTTTTGTTAACTATTAATTAGTGTTTACTAATGATCATTAGCGGCTTTCAATCGTCATTAATTTCTTTAATCATGTTTAATTAGTATTAATGACAGTCATTATGGATTAATGACCTCTTTTTTTTCGGAAAATCATAACAATTCGAAACGAAGTCTGATTCACACGAAAAAAATTTCATTGGTTTTCTCTTGACGAGCCGGATCTTATTATATAGGATCCGAGATATGTCAAGTTCAAGGCTTTACATACAAGCTTCACGACACTCTGCTACCGAGCTAGTGTCTTGTGTGACGCTTCTCCATCACGTACGGTAGAGCCTCCAGACTCTCGTGGATAACCTCCCTGATATCCACATTTTCGGACTCGTCCTGAAGTCCAGCTCCATCGATCATTCTCGAGCATCCAACTACCGTGTCTGCACGATCATTCTTGATCACGGACTTTGGGGGTGTGACAGCTACCTATTAGGGGGAGCCAACTTAGCTCCTCCACCCTCATTTTTCCTATTTTTTATTTTTTAAATGCTTCTGTCGATTTTCATAAATATGTCCATATATTGTGTGAAACAAAGACTCATGTGACTTCCATCCAGACGGGGTCGATTTCAACTATTCCGCGACCATTAAAAAATGACTATCAGAATGGAGGTTCTAGGAGTCTTTGTTTCATACGAACTTGAATGAAATAATATAGTGATATAGTGATATTTTTTCCAAAAAATAGGAAAATGTGACGAGGAGACTAAATTAGCCCCCCCGAGGGGTAACCCCATTTAATCTTGTGTGTGTACACACACGAGAAAAGGAAGCCTGGTTCGTTAGTAGGTAACATTACCTAATTCATACTTCTTTTTGACCAACTTTTTTTATTTTATTTGGAAAATATCACCATAGAATTTCGTCATTATCTCCCGAATATGTCATTCCAATTTTGCTTGAAATAGAGACGCATATGATATCCATCTAGAATATGTAATTTCAACCATCTTAGAATTGTTATAATTGACCTGTTGTGGATGGTGAGTCTTAAGAAGATAAAGTTACGAAAATCCACAGTTTAAAAAATAAAAAAAACTTAGTCAAAACTTAGCTGAATTCACTTTCCAAAAAATAAGAAAAATTTAGTCAAAACATAGCATGAAATAGATAAGATAAAATTAACCATTTCATGAAATAAGCTCCTTTTCCTCTCTCTATATTCGTAGATAAAAAATCTTCCCTCAACTACAAAGTTTTCACCGTCTTATTCGTACAATCAAAAAAAAAGGCGAAGAGAAAAATGGCATCCAAGTGATGTAACGGAGAAGCCACGAATATGTCCATTCTTGTCGGCAGCATCTGCGGCACTTCCATTCTTTATTCTTTACTGATAATAAATAATAAAAGTGGTCATTAAAAATTATATATACACCAAACTTGGCAATACGACGACAGCTCTCTGACTCAAAATCCGGGTCCGTTTCTCTCTGCCTGCCGTGGAACTTCTGGCGCCGGTTATTTGGAACATATTACCTGTTCTATTATGCTATTTGATTGGGTCGGATTGGACTAATCTCATGTTTGTTAGTTGGATAGGTAATCGTTGATTATATTGATTATTTCCATGATTATCATATGTGTTGTTGTAAACTTTTCTATTTTAACATGGTTAAAACTATTGTAATAAAAAATATGAGTTCCGAACAACTGATTCCAACTAAAAAATGCACTAAGGGGGTGTTCGTTTGGAGGATAAGGGGGAATGGAATAAGGGGAATAAGCTCCCAACACGCTTCCCCGTGGTACGACTATTCCCCATTATTTCATCTTATTTCACTCTTATTCCTATCTTTATCCCACCTTACCTACCTTTATTTCACCTTATTCTCCTTATTCTTATCCTCTAGCCGAACGGAGAATAGATCCTTATTCCCCTTATTCTCCATCCTTATTCCTGCTTATTCTCCTACCGAACGGGCCCTAAAAGTGTCCTGCGTTGCCATAACGATTCTCAATGTAGTCAAATACGCGAGGAAAGTCACCAACATGGACTCGATCTAGTCAAATTATCACCGTACACTTACTTTATATTCATATGTATACAAGATTGCGGGTCTTGCAATCGAGAGGCAATACTTTTAATTGAGTCTTTCGAACCAAACTAAGTACAGCCATGGCTGGTCCTTGCATACTCGTTGACCAGACCGGGAGCAATAAAGCCTCAGCGTGCCAAGAAGAAGGTAGACCGGACCAGTGTTCAATGCTCGTCGCTGTTGCCCTTGCTGACATTTTGTGGGTCTAATGTAAAAGAAGAAAATAAGCTCTTCTAAAAAAAGTTGTGAATAATGTGCCCGTATGGAATCTCATTTGATTTTGAAACATCTCAGGCTTAGTTCCTCGGTCCGTTGTTAAAGAAAACTGACTCTGACAACTTGTTGGGTACATGCCCAAATGGACCCGTTGACAACCACCCAAAATACTTTTGTCAAGTAGTAATCCCCACCACTTATATATTACACCCACACTTCGTGAGTTTTAGGTATGGCACTATGTTTGGGGTTGGTGTGTTACATATTTTAGACTTCAGCATATCATTCATGAAAAATCATTCTACAAAAGTTTGTTTTTCCGTGATTTGTTTTATTGAAAATTAAATTTTATAATATTTTATTTTCCAACGAATTGTTTCAACTGAAATTTTGATTCTATAACCACTCGTACATACACTTTTTTTATTAAACTAAATACTGAATTATATGTAAAAATAAATGAACCTCTGAAATTTATGGAATCTGAGCTATTGCACCCAGAAATTACGCAGAAGGCCGACCCTACTCGTCCCTACACATAGCTATCTCACCGTCTATATTCCACGTCTCTGGTGCCACCATGCTCTCCACTAATTGTTGTTCTACGTATGAATCCCAAATCTCGGACTCACCCCTGGCTATATACTCCAAGTCAAGATCGTCAACATCCGGTAGCATGTGTTGATTTGGACTTGATGGATACATGGGGGATTAACCGGCTGCTCTGACCTGCACTCGAGTGATTTGGGTTGATCTGGGTGATGAGAAGATATGGATCGCGTTGATTTGGATTTGGACAACAAATAAACTGCGGCCACAATTGTTTGGATTGGACCCACGGTATTAAAATATCTAGTGATTGGGTAAGCATTTGGTTTATTCCAACCAAAGTCATATCGTGATCAATGCGTGAAATCCAATAGCGACCGTATATTATCCGAAGAATATGTGATGTGAGGAATTGTCCCATTACATAAAAATATGAACTCCCTATCATTCACACGAATAAGGTTGACGTTTGAGTTATTTCGATATTTTTGTACCACTGGATCGCCTGAAGGTTGCAGTCCATGGCATGCAAATGAACGTGAATATATTTAAAATATTTTGTTTTTTTATTCATTTTAAGGAGGATATAGACGTGTCTTCGTTTTAGTCGCATGGATCTGGAGATGAATTTGTCTATTCATCTACCAATACAAATATGTATACGATACTTGCACTGCAACAATACTGAGCTATAATAACGTTTTTTTTTTATAAATTCCATCGTTAAATCAATTGTTGTTAAAATATATATGATTTTTATACTTGAAATTAACGACGAATATAATATTTCTCGCTTATATCATTAACGACGGTCCAAATAGAGATGTTTATCCGTTGTTATTTTTAAAAATTTTAAATATTCATCGCTAATTTTGAACTAAAACATTAACGGTGATTAGTTAAAATTTTGTCCATTACATTTAATCATTTGCATTGTGCATCAAACAGTTATTGTACGTCATAGTTCAATCGACTCGAATCACATATATCCATCGCCTCCTAAAATTTGACATTGGGACTTGTCCAAGTAAGATAAAAAAACTCCACACTTAAATCTCATACATATTTTATGTTATTTTTCACTTTTGCTTCCAATCAGATTCTCCAATAATTCAACATTCTTAAAAAAGGTGGAAAGGTGATTTATTAGACACATGGATACTTGTCTCACCTCCTAACAATGTAGTAATGGTAGGATACAAGTGGGTCTTTATAGTAAAGCACAAGGCAACTACTAGCTTTGAGTGCAACAAAAAGCTCGAATACTAGCTAAGGGGTTTGCCCAAACCTATGACATTGACTACCACGTGATTTTTTCACACATTATCCTACATATCTCTCTTGATTTTCTCCTAGTAAACACATCCAACAAGGATTTACCTTTATTTAGTTAGATGTGAAGAATGAACTCATATACAGAGATCATAACGAAGAGGTCTACATACAACAATCACTAGAGTTTACTACTATGGGGGTAATAGGAAGCACAGCAACTTTGAAAATCAATATACGGCTCTCAAGCAGAATCTGACAGTATGGTTTCAGAAACTCTCAATACTCATTTAGGAACAAGATTTCACTTGTTCAGATACATACATTGTATAAGATAGTTGCCATTCCGATTTAGGTTAATGACATCATCATCACCAAAGATGACATGCAAGACATCAAAAGGACGAAGCTCCTTATGGATCATAAGTTTGTTATAAGGATCTACAAAATCTATGACCTTATGTTAGAGTTCTCATGGAGTGATAGAGGACTTGTGATGTTAGAGGAAGTCCATGATAAATCTCCTTGGAGAGAACTAGATGATTGACCGGATGCCCACAACTATTGATATTGATCCTGATCTTAAGTTGTGTGAAGAGAATACAAAAAAAGTAGATGCCAGAAGATACACATAATTGATGAATCCACATTTCATCATCTTTATTCTATCATTTTGGCACCAAAAACCCTAGCAAATACCTGTAAATAGCCTTTATTTCATCATATTAGCATCCATGCATGAGCATCTAATTAGTGTATAAATTACTGTAATTAAAGCCAAAATTATAGAATAAATAAAGAAAAGAAAAAGAATAAAATTTTGTAAATATTTTATGAACCGAAACCCCGAGACCTAGGCATCTTGATGAATAGGTCGACAAGGAATAAAGTAGGGGGAGATAAGGTCAAAATACAGATAAAATACCTATACTTCCTGTTCATTCTTTATTCATTTTGGGACCTATTTTTGGTTCCACTTTTTGTACCTCAAATAAAGAAACTTTGTACATGAAAGTTGTAGATAATTTTATAAAGAAAAATACAAAATTGATTTCACTCAAAAATAATGTACAGATAAAAAGTTATGGTCTGAACAAGAATCCAGAATCCCAACTTTCCAGACCCGTATCTCACAACTGAAAACTCCAAATGCAGAGTACTCACCTTTAATTGTATATAGAAGAAAATAAGCTATTTAATGGCAGTGGTTTTGCATTTGGCGGAGCTACGGTTTGAAAGTTGAGTTTTGGGCCCTCATTGTGTACTTGTACATATTAAAATATTCAATTTATTCTTTATTCATTATTTATTCATTTTTATATTTTTATAAATTATGTAAATTATACTTATAATAAATATGTGTATTAAAATCAGAATAAAAATGTAAATAAAATAAAAATAAAATACTTGTATATAGAATACATAGATACAATACTCGTATACATACCTGTGTAACATACTCATATAATTTATTAAATATACAAAACAAATCATAAAAATAAAACAAAAATATATTTATGTGTATAAAAGTATTTTATATTTTTATAAAATAATAAACAAAAATAATAAAATAAAAAATATACAAAATAAAAATAGAAGGATATAATATATAGATAATATACCTATATAAGGGTATAAAAGCAACTTGTAAAAATATACTTCATAAAATAAAGGGATATTTACCCAGCAGACCCTGAAATCTTTCGAAATTACCTCTACGACCTTTGAAACATCATAATTCCTCCCACGACCCCGTAATCTTGCTAACCATTACCGTGGAGACCCTCTGGTTAACTCCCATCCATTTGTCCGTTAAAACTAACCAGGTTCCGTTATATTTGTTTACATTATACCCATTTTGTTTGTCAAATTTACATTCATTGCCATTTCCCCTTGGATTTGGCCCTCCCCGCCGTCCTCCTCGAAACCTCGAACCCCACCGTGCCGCCCAAAGCCCCGGCGTCGCTTCCCCTGCTCCCCCCCACCCGCGTCGCCTGCCGAAGACAGCGATATCTTGCTGCTCTTCCTCGTCCTCCTCCTCGTCCTGCCTCGTCTACGAGCCTCTCGCCATGAGCCTCGAGGTGCTGCCGCTCGACTACGCTTTATCATGTTCAATCAAGCACACGAATGATATTCAATTCCCTTCGTAATCCTGGATAACAGACCGAGATTCGCATTTTCGTAGTTTGGGCCAACATCAGGCTTACTCTCTTATTAGTCCCTCGCCTCCATTTCACCAATAATCTCCGCGACACCGAAGAAAACAGAGGAAGGGAGAGAAGAGGTAGCGCGCCATCTGCAGGGTCCAATCTCAGACGAGAGAGAGAGAGAGAGAGAGAGAGAGAGAGAGAGAGAGAAGCGGGCGCGAGGAGAGGAGGGGATAGGAGGAGGATGACAATTCCGTGGCGATGTCGAAGAAGAAGGCCTTCGGCGGTTCCACCATGACGCTGAAGGACTTCCACGGCGGATCCATCCCCTCTGAGCTCCCTCTCTCGTCTGCCCCCGGCGTGTACTCCAACTTCTTATCTACCATTCCTTTCCTTAATTATTTCAGATCCATATCCCCGGCTGATCGTGTGTTTCTCGTTCGATCTTGAACCCGCAGGTCGGCGAGGCAACAAAATCGCGCCGGGCTCGATCGAGCGGTGGGAGGTGCACGGGGCCGAATGGATCCCCACCGTCCCTCTCGCCCGGGTTCCGCCGGAGCAAGTGTGCCCCGTAGCTTCGACGAGCCCTCCTCGTTCCTCCCCAGCACCGCACGCATTGGTCGCCACTTCGACGAGGATGAGCGCAAACCCTTCGAGGCCTCATCTGCTCCACGCCGCATCCCTGCCCCTGATCCGGAACCTGGGAGGTTGCCCATCAATAAGAGTTCGAAGCAGCAGTTATTCGGACGCCCTGTGGACACTGAGGGGTGCAGCCACTGCGGGGTGCAGAAGACGCCGCAGTGGAGGACGGGTCCCATGGGTGCCAAGACCTCCGACTCCCAGGCACCGCCCTCCCGCCCCGCCCCGCTCCCCCAACTCCCAGGCACCGCCCCGCCCCCCTCCCCCCGACTCCCAGGCGCTGCCCCGCCCCGCCCCGCCTCCCAGGCACCGCCCCCCCCCCCCCCCCGACGCCCCTCCGATGGTGCTCTGGACCCCCCCCCCTGCCGCTGACGGAGCTCAGTGCTCCTCTTTAGCCGAACGGATGCCCCCTTCCGATCTGCAACACCCCCTCGCCTCGTAACCGTTCGATGGTTAATTGGTTAGATTAACTCACGATTAACCCAAGTAATTGACTCAAATGTAGTTAAAATTGACGGGAGGGTCTGTAGGGTAAGACGGAGCAAGATTACGGGGTCGTGGGAGGAATTATGATGTTTCAAAGGTCGTAGAGGTAATTTCGAAAGATTTCAGGGTCTGCTGGGTAAATATCCCTAAAATAAATTAAAAATCATAATAAAATACTACATAAAATAACGAATATTTTTTATTTTATAATCATAAATTAATAATGCCATTTACTATTTTTAAATTAATTAATCAAACTTTTTTTTGGGTTTTTCCTGGTTGGTCCACGTGGACCAACCAGGAGGCCAGGACTGTTGACCAAGGTCAACAGTCTGACCTACACCCTGTAGCCCTGCGCGCCTCGTTTTTTCCCCGCTTTTGCGGATTTTTCGAGGCCGCGCCGTTCGTCCTTTGCCGCCGCTCCCTTCATGGAAATCGTTCCTTGTACCATCACCTCCATCGCCGACCTCCCAGATCTCCTTAGATCTGCTCCTCCCGCCCGTGACTTCTTCTCGAAGTCACGCGTCCAAACTTCTTCAAATAGAGATCCGCCACTTCCTTCCCCGGGTTGAACGCTCTTCGGACATCAATACTCCTCCCTGTTGTGCTCCCTACGTTGCTGGAGGTGACAGCTCCACATCTGAACCATCAGGCGAGTCGAGGAGGCGCTGCAGCGGCTCCACCACCTCCGGCAGGACACCGCCGTCGAGGTTCTGCACCTCAAGTCACGCGCCTTCGAGGTTTTCTCCTATCTTTTTTTTCACTTCTTATCATTCCCTGTACCCTTAGGATCATTTAGCACGCGAAATCATCAAGATCCATCGAGTATATCGTTCCACCCGCTCACCTCGCCGGAGCGCACCTCCGGCCGAGCCTCCCCTCCATCGATCACGCATCCCCACGCCTCCGCGAGGTCCAAGCAGTTTGCCCTGGACCTTTTCACCATTTCTTGCAGGTCAAAGAGCAGTCAACGCACCTGGAAAGCATTTTGCGATCTTCGCCGGAGATACCTGGAGCTTCGAGCTCCGCCGCCTTCGCGCCAGCACCTCGACGCTTCTCCGACGAATCCGAGCCCTCCAGACCATAGGGTGACATTCCGGGAGTCTGCAGCTCCATTTTGGAGCCCATTCACAGCCTGAGGAGCGAGATCGGAGTCAGGGAAGTGCGCCTCCGCCGGTGTCCTTCCCTGTTCTTCCTCCTCGCTTTTCCACCGTCTGATCGAGCCGCAGCTCCAGATCCAACATCGACCGTCCGATCCATCCTCGCCAATACCGTCCGATCCTTCCCCGCGATCTAATCTCAGCCGGACATCTGCGAAGCGTCATCGGCCGTCCTCTGAGCGCCACGTGTTCGAGTGAAAGCATCCCAGCCGTTGGATCGCGCGCAAATAGGGGTATTTTGCATCCTAACCCCTGCGCCTCTTTGCATTTAGATTTAATACTTAAATTTGCATCTGTAGTTTAAAAAAAACCTGGGACTATTTGCATCTCGACCCTTATATTATTGTAATATTACAGGGATACCCCTGCCAGGTCACGTATGAAAGCATGTGGGTTGGCATTTTTGTAGGGAACCCCCTCCGGGTTTTGACATTTGTATTCAGTCCTTTAAGTTGCCTATTAAGTGTAATAGTTTTGGTTATTTTGCATTCAAGACCCTCTAAGTTTTTGTATTTGCTCTCTTACCCCTCCCAGGCGCGTGCAAGTCACGCGCCCTGGTGGGTAAATTGCTCAGACACCCTTGCGGGTTTTGCTATTTATCTTTAATCCATTAAATGCAAGTTTTAGTATAAACTTTTGTGGAAATTTTGCATGTGTACCCTGGTTGTTTTAATATTTGCATAGCTGTCCCTGTTAGGCCTGTAATTTGTGCTGACTTGCTCTATTTATTTGGACCCCTGTTTTAACTCGAAAAATTCTCAAATTTTGAACTTAAGCTCCTGTTTACCTGTACTTGCACGCCATATTTTTACATTGCATTTTTACTGCATTTTCACATTTATTAAAAATCAAAAACATGCATTTATTTCACTTTTTCCATTAGAAAACCCATAAAAATAATAAAAACGTTTTGAAAAATTCCAAAAAAATTATATTTTGTGCGTTTTACCATATTTTAGTGTCAGTCCAAAAATCACTAAAAATCTCAAAAGAAAACACTAAAAATTTAAAAACACTCAAAAACTTCAAAAAATAATATAAAATCAAAGAAAACTCCAAAAATTACAAATTCAGTTCCTGTTTGTTCTATATTTCAGTAGCTTTATTTATTTTGAGTACTGGTTGCTATTTTTAAATCCCCTTTTACTCACAGCTAGCACATATTTCCCTGTTTTGCCTTGTTTTGCTATTTAAAAATATCAAAAACACGTTGAAAAATCCCCAAAAATCACAAAAACAGTAGAAAACCACAAAGATATCAAAAAGATTTTATTTCTGAATTTTTGGATATTTTTGCACATTTCTATAAATACTCTATCTTGTCTCTTATTGCATTGTTTTAAATTCCAATATTGAAAAAAAATATAAAATATAAAATTACAAAAATCAGAAAAGTAAAAAAAATCAAAATACAAAATTAAAAATTAAATAAAAATAAAAAAAATTAAAAATTAAAAACCCACAAAAACTTAGTTGTTGGCTTGCTTAGTGTAGACACTTCACTCACACGCATTCACTTGTGCATCAATTTTTGAATTACCCTGCTTGCTCCCTGTGTTCGAACTCTCTGCATACTCGTCACTATACACCATTTGTGCAGAGTTAAAAATAAATTTTAACTCCACATTAGTTCTAATTTATTGATCTTTAGTGTGGGTTAATTGTTGATTAAATTCAGATTTTGATTGGTCGACACTTCGATTGTGTTCCCGCCTTGTGTGGAACACAAGACCTATTGAATTTTGAGTTTATCAAATGGCGCCGTTGCCGGGGAGCAACAACGAGTAGTTCACATTTTGTTTGATTGTGTGATTGTTTACCATAGATTTATTTTCCATCTCTTACATTTTTGATATATCTTGTTGAGCTATCTGACCATCTTTTTTCTTGTCTTCTTGCGAGGGACCGCGGAGCAAGGCGGATTGCTTAGGTGACCCGGAGCATCCTTGGGAAGCGGAGCCGGCTATTCTTTAGCCAAGCCGGCAGGAGAGAGCAGGAGGAGTGAGAGAGTGATTAGTGTAGCTTGCATTTTATTTCTGTGAGAGAGTGACTTATTAATTTGTAATAATACAGGTACACTTGGACTCTTGGACACTACCGGGCCTAATTTCCGGGTGTTTGTTCACCCGGGGGCTCACCGCAGTTTTTGACGAGTTTTTCTCGCTTGTCATTTTCCGGTTTTGTTTTCCTTTTTCATTTCTTTTGTGGATTGAGCTCTTAGTTCTAGGCCCTGCTTGATTCGATTAGAATAGGTCCAAACACCCTAATTATCTTTGCATGCTCCTATAGTTCGTATTTGGACTTAGACTAATTAAACAGTTAGCCCCCTTTCTTAGATCCGCCGCGCCGCGAGCCCTCTCCATCAAGCGCTACTCCTGAACTCGATGTGTCGAGAAGAGGAGGGGAGGGTCTAGACCGGACTCTTAGGATCGACGATAGGAGGTTGACTTGTGGTTCTTCACGCTAGTAGTTGCCTATTCTAGGACGATTTCCTTTGTGCATATCGGCATATAGATTAGGTTTAAAAATTCTGCTTTGCATCCCGCATGGAGAGAGCTGGGATTCGCTGTAAGTCTTCTTACTTTGCACGCATCATTTAGGCACAAAGGTGAGATTTCCATCTTGGTGTCGACTTGCACGGCTTTTTTCCGACTCTTTTCTCCCTCTGTTTTTGGAACAAAGTAGGATCAAGGAAAAATACAAAAACCGTTAAGCGCTTGTTTGAATTGACTCAAAAGAAGCGATAACACCAAAAAAATTAAAAAAAGGGACTGCTAAGAAAACTTGACCAAAAATAAAATCGGTAATTGGATTTATTGCTTGGGGAGAGTAACACCCTCACTTGTATTCAAGTTGCATGGGAAGGTCTCCTTCCAAGTGAGGTGAGCGCTTCGTAAGGATTAGAGCCAAAAACCCAGCTTGTGGCTGCCTTGTGTATCGCCTGGATTTCCGAAGTATTGGCGCTTCTATCGTACGTGGACGAGTAGGGCTTGGTCAACATTGGTGACTCTCTATTGTGTAGAGCATCGACCTTGTCTGAAGTATCGAGCCTAGGCCACGCCTTCACGGGGGTGTCTGTCTCATCGTCTCGCGTCCGAGTAGGTTCTTGCACGCTCACGGGTGATTCCGTTGCGAGCGAGTTTCGAAGTATCGGTTTCGCCTATTGGCGTCCTCTCTTATTCTTTGGCTGAGTAGGGATCCAGGAAGGGTTACAAGGACCTCAAAAAGTGCAAGCTACAGGTTACACAGGAGGAGGACAAGTACGGGATACTTTTCCGGCAGTACTCTCTCTCCTTTAGGCGTAGCGTTCTAAGGACTCGTGAAAAGATAAATTCCTGAATCAAGCTAAAATTGACAAGATAAAAGCCGAACCTTCACGGCTTCACGTGTTGAGTTGGTGAACTCACCCCTGCTTTGTGTTTGATTGCTAGATTTGTTTAGGTCAAGATCAAAAACACCGCACAATCGTGCGCAATTTTGTTGCGTCTCATTTCACTCTTCTTCTTCTAAATTCCCTCTGCTCTTCCCAAATAATCAAGATGATGGGACGGAGATCTCTTAGGCCGACTTTATCGGCACCGCTATCCAGCACTCCTCCTCATTCATCTAGGAATACCTCGGAGAGTCCACTCTCCGAGTCCGAGTTTACATCCACCATGTTCCCCCTCGACCACCCTTCTCATTCTCCTTCCATCAGTCCAAGAGTGTCAGAATTCAGTGCATCACAGTGTTCAGCTCATTTGACAGCACCTGAGATGGCCTCTTTTGCTTTTTCAGAAAATCCAGACATGGCAGACAGAGGCGAGCATGCAGATGATCATGAGCACCCTCCGTTCCTATTTGATCAGGCAGCCATCAATAATTCCTTGTTAGCATCCCTGGAGACTATGCAGAGGCAGATTCGTGATCAGGGTACATTCATGGGTGATCTCATGAGGGAGATAGCTCAGATGAGAGAGAACCGAGCTGCCGGAGAAGGTGGTGGAGGAGGAGGACCTGATGCAGGAGGAGGCGATCCAGACGTCGAGAGACCACCACAGACCATAATGAGGGAATTGCACAACCCAGCTGCGTCCCTCACCCACCGTTGGATCCGCCTCCCGCCTATCCATGGAGATTTCGAGCTTCGACCCCACACCATTCAGCTTCTACCCAAGTTCCATGGGTTGCCGACCGAAGAGCCGCACCTCCACCTCCAAGAATTTGAGATGATATGCAGCACCATCCATGATCGGTTGATGACCGAGAACACAATCAAGATGATTGCCTTTCCATTCTCTTTGGTTGATAGAGCCGCATATTGGCTCAAGCATCTTGGGCAATTCGTCGACACTTGGGCAGATCTCCGGACTGCATTTATGAAGAAATACTATCCTCTCGGCCGGACCAATGCAGCTAGAGCTATGATTAGCAATTTTGTCATGATCCCAAATGAACAATTCCATGAAGCCTGGGATCGATTCAGAGAGCTCATCGACCGGTGTCCACATCATGATATATCCAAGCCCAATCTGGTTCAGAGTTTCTTCTGTGGGCTGACACCGGAGCTACAGGGGCTTGTCAATGCCTCCTGCGGTGGATCATATTTCTCCAAGGGTGAAGACGACGTCTGGGCCATCCATGAAGGCATGGCAGAAAATTCAACTGTGATGACCCAAGCCAGAGTCTACACACAACAAAAACCACCGCAGGGAGCATGATCATTTCAGAGGATCGCCCGCATCGATGTCGGTCCTAACACATTGTCGGTAGCCGCAGCCCAAGCTGAATCAGCCGCAGCCGACATGGGCATTATTAGTGAGAAGTTGGACCGCATGGAGATCCTCGAGAAGAAGCAGAATCAAGGTCTTGCTCAGATGGACCTTCTCACCAAAACCATGAGTGACCTGAAGACTCAAATTCTATGCATTCAGGAGGCACAAACTCATTCCCAACAGCCTCCCAGGTCACGGGCTGACCCCAGCAGTAGCAATACCAACCAGACCTCTACCTCATATCGCCAGGTGAACCATATCCAGGCAGAGCCGGTTCCATTGCTACAGTACCATCCAGAGCGACCGCCATCTCAGGAGACTCAGATGGTGGTCTATCAGCCGGAGCAGCCACTGGCCGTTCTTCCTCCACCTTCCTTTGAGCAGGAACCATTGATGGAAGTCAATGGGATTTGGTACGACCGGTACCCTCAGCCCGGGATTCGTAGTGATCACCCCGGATTCCGTTGGGGCAATGGTGGATCATCTTCCCAGCAGCAGAACCCTGCCCAAGGACAGCAGAGCAGCCAGCAGCAACCACAACAACAGCCCCAGTATGCCCATCAGCAACAGTTTCAGCATGGTCCTCGTCCCGCCTATCAGGGATAGCAGTGGAGGCAGCGACAGCCGCCTCAGCAGTCTTATTCCCAGCACCCCCCGTATCAGCCACAACAGCAGCAGCAACCCCCATTTCCCGCAGGGACAGCCATCCGGTTCTCAGGGTCCTGCCTTTGAGAACCCAGCCCTTGATGATCTTGCCCGCTTGCTATCTGAACAGCGAGCCTCTTTCAGGTAAGAAATGGAGGAATTCCGGGAGGAGATGAGGGACACCATGAAAGGCAAGGCCGCCATACCCGCTCAGATTGAACCTAACCCGAACAATCTGAAAAGGAAGTCTGAGCAGGTAGAGTTTACAGAGGATACCTCTCCTAGTGATTATTTGAGTGACATGTCTTATTCCTATCATGATGCTGATTTTGTTACTACGAGGAGCGGTAGGATGCCAGCCGGCGGCGCCTCTTCTGAGCGACAACCAGATACAGAACCAGGAGCGCCAGAGGAGCAGAGTAGCGGTGCTGATGCCACTAATGATGACGTTGGAGACGGTGGTGCTGAAGCCACCAATGAGGTAGATCCAGACGACGGTGTTGATGCCGTCGTGATACCAGTTGCAGACGGTGGTGCTGACGCCACCATTTTGTATGCCGAGCCAGAGCGCGGTGCTGATGCCGCAGAGACAGGTGCCGGTGGTGGTACTGAGGCCACCACCTCTACTTTTGTTGAGCCACCTTCTGTGATGTTGCCACATTTTGTACCTAGGGACTGTGGGAACAAAAAGAAAAACAAAAATATGAATAAAGGAAAGGCTTCTGTTCACATTGCGGATCCATATGTGTTGCATGATGATGGTTGTGTGGATCCTTCTTCTTCACAGGCACAGGAACCGATTCCTAGTCCTCCATCTGAGGAGGCCCCTACAATCCCCTTCCCTGAAGCACTCCGCCGAACGAAGGGGAATAAAAAAGAAAACCCAAAAAAGAACCAGCAGGTAGAGTTCGGCAATCAAATGATTGACAGATTTCACATTCAGCTGACTCTACGAGAAGCATTTGAGCATATCCCCTTCTTTAAAAAGAACCTGAAAGAGACAACTACTGTCCGAAGAAGGAAGAGGCACAGAGATCAAATCCATATGCTCACTCATGACACATGTTGCACCATCCAGAACAAGCTGCCAGCCAAGCGACCAGACGCAGGAGCTCCCTATGTCAAATGCGAGATTCAGGAGCAGCAGTTTGATCGTACTCTATTAGACAGCGGCTCTTCAATTAACCTTATTCCGGTAGGCTTACTCAAGCGATTCGAGTTTGGCCCTCTTCTTCGAAGCAGAACAGTCCTTCAATTTGCTGACAGATCGATAAAGAGGCCGAAGGGGCTATTGAAAGACGTGGTCGTTACCATTCAGGGCCTGAAATTCCCCGTGGACTTCGTTGTGTTGGACATGAAGATCCCTGAGTCGGTAACCGATGCCCCCATCATACTTGGACGCCCATTCTTGGCCACAGCTAAGGCGGTGACCGACCATGATTGCGGGAAGGTGTGCTTTCGCGTAGAGGGCGAAACCATACAAATAGAGACGATCGAGGAAACCAGGGCTAGAGAGTTGGCATGCTCAGAGCAATCCAGCGAAGCCGAGCAGATGACAGAAGAGGAGCTAGACATCCACCAGGTTTGTGATTTCGAGATGACTGATGATGAATCCAACTGGAAAGATCTCGTAGCACCGACCCTCGCCTTGCCTACAGATTCACTATATCTCAAGCTCACGGCAATCGAGAGTCGGGAGAGCACACTCCTGGATGAGGATACACCTGAGGCTGACAGTGTTGGGACGAGTGGTGCCGATGATTTTCATTCTTGTTCATCTTCTTCTGATCCCTCAGATTCAGACATTGACTGGGATGATTTTGATGAATACTTACCGTGTCTGATTCCTTCTGAGCCAATGACCATGACAGAGTGCGAGCCAGTACAGTTTATTGATGATTCAGTGGGCCGCCTTTCGTTAGAGATTCATGCAGAGCGAGAGTTCTCCCATGCAGACCTGGTCGCCTTCACACAGACATACCAGAAGCCAGATCTGCCACCTTCCAGTTGTCCAGAACGAAAACCTCTGCCGCAGTCGATGACATACAGATTCCTTACGGGTGAGCCAGAAATGTACCCAGTCATTATCTCAGCAGATTTGACTGGAGAACAAGAGTCTCGTCTGATGGAGGTTCTTGAAAGAAACCGCAAGGCAATCGGGTGGAGTATAGCTGATCTCCAGGGGCTGAGCCCAAATCTTTGCTCTCACCACATCTATCTTGAGGATAACGCTAAGCCATCGCGTGATTCCAACGACGGCTGAACCCGAATCTTCGAGACGTAGTCATGAAAGAAATTTCAAGGTGGTGGAGCGCCGATTTCATCTATCCCATCTCCGACTCCAAATGGGTAAGTCCGTTACATGTGGTACCCAAGAAGACGGGTATCACTACAGTTGTCAATGAGTCTGGAGAGGAGATCGCTACCAGAGTACCAACTTCTTGGAGGGTCTGTGTGGACTACAGACGATTGAATGAGGCCACCAAGAATGATCACTTCCCGCTACCATTCATTGATCAGATTATCGAGCGGTTGGCCAGGAAGAGTCATTATTGTTTCCTTGACGGGTACTCTGGATATAATCAAGTGGCCATTGCGCCTGAAGACCAGGAGAAAACGACATTCACCTGTCCGTTCGGGACATATGCTTTCAGACGGATGCCCTTTGGTCTATGTAATGCTCCGGCGACATTCCAAAGGTGCATGTTGTCCATATTTTCGGACATGGTGGGTGACTGTTTAGAGGTCTTCATGGATGACTTCTCGGTCTATGGCGACGGGTTCGACGCTTGTCTTGACTGCCTCGACCGTGTGCTGAAGCGCTGCATTGAGGTCAATCTTGTCTTATCCTGGGAGAAGAGTCATTTCATGATGACTCAGGGGACGGTCCTTGGTCACATCGTCTCCAACAGGGGCATGGGGGTCGATCCTACCAAGGTGGATATCATCAGAAAACTCAATCCACCGTCCAACTTGCGTCAGTTACGATCTTTTCTGGGGCATGTGGGTTTCTACCGACGGTTCATTCAGGACTTAAGTCGTATTGCCCGACCGCTCACTGACTTGCTAACGAAAGACACCGAGTTTATTGTCAATGATAAGTGTCTGGCGTCATTTGAGACTCTCAAAGAAATGGTTGTTTCAGCTCCTGTCCTTCAGCCACCCGACTGGTCTCTCCCATTCGAGATCATGACGGATGCTTCAGATTTTGCCGTTGGGGCTGTGCTTGGACAGAGGAGGGATGGATTACCCTTTGCCATTCACTACGCCAGTCGGACTTTGGATGCCGCTCAGCGGAATTACACTGTGACTGAGAAAGAGATGTTGGCCGTAGTCTTTGCTCTTGATAAGTACCGATCATATATTCTCGGATCTAGAGTGACAATCTACACTGATCACACCGCCATCCGGTACTTAATGGCTAAGAAGGATGCCAAATCACGTCTTACCATATGGATCCTTCTACTCCAGGAATTTAATATTGAGATTAAGGATAAGCCTGGAGTCAAGAATGTGGTGGCAGATCATCTCTCCAGATTGGAGAATCTTGAGGAATCTGAGCCCAGCGCACCTATCACTGAGACGTTTCCAGATGAGGCGATCTTGGCTGTCACCTCACTCCCGTGGTATGCTGACTTTGTAAACTATCTTGTTGCCAAGACAGTCCCTCAGGGTTGGCCCAGGCAGAAACTTGAGACCTTCCTAGCTAAGGCCAAGTTTTACCATTGGGAGGATCCCGTCCTTTATCATGAAGGAGGGTATAGTATCTGGAGGAGGTGCATCCCTCAAGAAGAGCAGCAAAGCGTCCTCACATATTTCCACAAGCTTGAGGCAGGAGGACATCATTCTGGAAAAAGGACAGCACAAAAGGTGCTTCAATCCGGCCTATGGTGGCCTACTCTCTTCAAGGATTCTGATGAGTTCGTGAAGAGATGTACTGACTGTCAGAAAATGGGAACCTGCGGATAGAGAGACATGATGCCCATGCAACCCATTCACTTTTGTGAGGTTTTTGATGCATGGGCAATTGATTTCATGGGCCCATTTCCTAAGAGTCAGGGATTCGAGCATATTTTGCTCGCTGTGGATTATGTCAGCCGATGGGTTGAGGCCATCCCCGCCCGAGCCGCAGATGCGAAAACCGTGTGCAAATTCTTGAGGAAAAATATCATTTCACGGTTCGGGGTACCTAGAGTCTTGATTTCAGACGGGGGGTCTCATTTCATCAATGATAAGGTTAGGGCCCTTGCAGACGAGTTCGGCATTGACCATCGGGTTGCCACTCCATATCACCCTCAGACTAATGGTCTTGCCGAAGTATCGAATCGAGAGATAAAGACTATCTTGCAGAAAGTTGTCCGCCCAGACCGAAAGGATTGATCACAGCTTTTGGACTCGGTCTTGTGGGCTTATCGGACTTCTTTCAAGAATCCATTGAGGACATCTCCCTTTCGTCTCGTCTATGGCAAGCCGTGCCATTTGCCAGTGGAAATCAAGCACAAATCTTTTTGGGCAGTCACTGAGTTACTTTCAGATCCCGAGAGTATAGGAGACCAGAGAAGAGCAGAATTGGCAGCCTTGGAAGAACTAAGAGACACAGCCTTCTCCAACAGCCTACAGTACAAAGAGAAAGTAAAGACATGGCACGATTCGCATATCAGCCATAAACAGTTTGAGCCAGATCAGAGGGTATGGTTGTTTGACTCTAGGCTGAAATTATTTCCAGGGAAATTGCAGAGCAAGTGGAAAGGTCCGTATGTGGTCAGGAAGGTACATGACAATGGCAGCATCGACATATCTGAACCGTCATCTTCCTCTACCTTCTGTGTCAATGGTCAACGCCTGAAGTTATATCTAGATCATGACCCGCCGACCATTAACGTTGCCCCCATTCTTCTGGTATGAGAGGTGTCCTTTGACTCATATCATCTGCATCTCATACATGGTGATCACTTTTATCTTCCGCTGTACAGATCATCTGTCCATATCACTCTTTCATCGGTCGATCTATTTTATTCTTTTCTTCCTTTCTTCTTTTCCTCTTCTACCTTCTTCATCTATCAAAAAGGTGCCACCTTTGTAGACAGTTTTCCATACTTAGGACGTACTTTGTCCTAAGTATAGGGGGGCGTGCACCCCGAGTTTCACTATTTTTCGATCCTCTCCATTGTCTCCTCTTCTTGCCTATACTTAGGGATATCGTACCCTAAGTATAGGGGGAGACAATTGGAGTACGATCTGTTCATTCCCACCCTTGACCCTCCCTGCGTTGTGTACAGTCTGCTATACTTAGGATTATTTGATCCTAAGTATAGGGGGGACGGTCGACTTCTCATTCATTGATTCCTTCGTTATTTATTTATTCTTTAGACTTGTCTATACTTAGTCCGAGTTATGTCTTCTCTTTTCTCTCCTATCTATGAGGACATAGCTCACGCTAAGTATAGGGGGGTCGTATATACTACGTATATACTTTAGTCATAACTCGTACTTTCATATTTTCTTAATAATATGGCTAAAAATTCTTAAAAATTCATTAAAAATTCTTAATAAAAAGATGTGGTTATTCCTCAAATTCTTTTTGTATAAACTGATTAATAAATCAGGTGAAAATGTTTTTTGCAAAATGTTTGAAAAATAGTTTGAAAATCTGTATGAACATCTATTGAAAACTATTTTGAAAATATTTTGTTACATGTTTTCAACCTGTGTAAAAAGTGTGGTTTGTAAAATTTATTTTCTTTGTGTGAAATAAAATGTTTGAAAAATGATTTGCAAATGGTTTGAAAAATGGTTGCAAAAATATTTAAAAAACCTATATATACTGTTTTGAAAGCCTTTGCAAAATGATTTTCAAATGTGTGTACATGTTTGTAAAATGTTTGTAAAAACTATTTTGGACTATAGTTTTCAAAAATGGTGTGAAAAGCTTGTGTCAAATAAGTTTAAGGAATACCTACATCACACTAAAATCCACTATATGTACTTATAAAATTGATCACTTACCCTTGTAAATTCTTAAAATCCACTTCTTGTGTATATAAGAAGCACTCCCGTGTACATAGTTTTCACCTAGTTTTCAGCCAAAACTTTTTGTTTTCAAAAATCCCAAAAACATTTGCAAAATTAAAATCCAAAACATTTGAAAAATCTTTCTGAAAAATATAAAAAATTGCATCTGCATATACATCATGCATCATCTTTTCAAAAATCCATAAAAAGTTCAAAATCTTGAAAATTGCATCACAAAAATATTTCTTGCATAGCATAGCTTGAGCATTTTTCGGATTGAGTTTGATAGTTGAACAAGTCTAAGTAAAATCCGGAGATTGGAGCTTGATTGGACCTTAAAATCTACCTAATAACAGGAACCTTATAGGAACTGGGTTTGAGGTACTTCTGGTCTAGTTGACTTAATTCTTTGAGGATCACGGGACTTGGTTCAATGGATTCTTGACTGCCTAAGTAGAGTATTTCGGAGCACACGCACGACTCTTGTTGATAATGACCTAACTTGGACACCTGCACCTTTCACATAGCTCTCCACGGATGAGGTGGTGAGGAGGCAGTTTCCTTTGGCTTGGGGTAGCATATGAGGGTAGTACTTCTAGGCGGAACCTCTCTTCTTCTTATAGTGAAGGAAGTGCACCTCAGCTTGGTCTAGTGGTGATGAAGGCTAAAGACAGAAGCCGTGGGTTGCAATAAAGCTTCAAAAGAGGGATAGTCTACTGGCTCAAGAGGAAAATTTCTTGTATATATGCTGCACCATGTAGATATGTTGTACAAATGCACGAAAAAAAAACTCCAAAAAAGTGATGGGTCGGATTGAAAATTTAATAACCCCATCGGAGTGTATATAGTCCAATAAAGCAAAAGCTTATGGTATCCATGTTACATCTCATGAAGCTTGCAGCGGGAGACTTGGCTACACTGGCTGAGCTTCCAAAAGTCTATACTTTTTCCCCCTCTTCTTGAGCCGGTTGCACTTGAACTTCGAAGGGAATACCCCGCTTCTCGAGGAAAGAGTTGCTAGACCGAGGCATTAGAGTTACCAGGTTGGGGGAAGTTGTTTCCTTGTTAATTCTGAGGTGGGGAGCTACATATCATTTACACTGTACAAGTCAGATTCATAGTCGTAAGAGTTTGCGTATGAGTTGAGGTATTTCTGACCTGGCTATTGAGGAGACTTGGACAGAGTTTTGGGATTCTCAAGGACTGTTGGATTTCAAATTTGGTTCTCATTAAGGTTCCGACTGCACTAAAATTCCAAAGGTCCGACGTAAGCTCCAAACTTTGATTTTGTGAAGACAAGTTTAATAATCAAATCAAATCCAACTTTCTTCTTTTTCTTTTCTTTCTTTTTCTTTTGCACTTCTTGCATAAGTGTTTGCTAGGGACTAGCAAAGGTAAAGTATAGGGGGATGATGAATCCACATTTCATCATCTTTATTCTATCATTTTGGCACCAAAAACCCTAGCAAATACCTGTAAATAGCCTTTATTTCATCATATTAGCATCCATGCATGAGCATCTAATTAGTGTATAAATTACTGTAATTAAAGCCAAAATTATAGAATAAATAAAGAAAAGAAAAAGAATAAAATTTTGTAAATATTTTATGAACCGAAACCCCGAGACCTAGGCATCTTTATGAATAGGTCGACAAGGAATAAAGTAGGGGGAGATAAGGTCAAAATACAGATAAAATACCTATACTTCCTGTTCATTCTTTATTCATTTTGGGACCTATTTTTGGTTCCACTTTTTGTACCTCAAATAAAGAAACTTTGTCCATGAAAGTTGTAGATAATTTTATAAAGAAAAATACAAAATTTATTTCACTCAAAAATAATGTACAGATAAAAAGTTATGGTCTGAATAAGAATCCAGAATCCCAACTTTCCAGACCCGTATCTCACAACTGAAAACTCCAAATGCAGAGTACTCACCTTTAATTGTATATAGAAGAAAATAAGCTATTTAATGGCGGTGGTTTTGCATTTGGCGGAGCTACGGTTTGAAAGTTGAGTTTTGAGCCCTCATTGTGTACTTGTACATATTAAAATATTCAATTTATTCTTTATTCATTATTTATTCATTTTTATATTTTTATAAATTATGTAAATAATACTTATAATAAATATATGTATTAAAATCATAATAAAAATGTAAATAAAATAAAAATAAAATACTTGTATATAGAATACATAGATACAATACTCGTATACATACCTGTGTAACATACTCATATAATTTATTAAATATACAAAACAAATCATAAAAATAAAACAAAAATATATTTATGTGTATAAAAGTATTTTATATTTTTATAAAATAATAAATAAAAATAATAAAATCAAAATATACAAAATAAAAATAGAAGGATACAATATATAGATAATATACCTATATAAGGGTATAAAAGCAACTTGTAAAAATATACTTCATAAAATAAATTAAAAATCATAATAAAATACTACATAAAATAACGAATATTTTTTTTTATAATCATAAATTAATAATGCCATTTACTATTTTTAAATTAATTAATCAAACTTTTTTTTGGGTTTTTCCTGGTTGGTCCACGTGGACCAACCAGGAGGCCAGGACTGTTGACCACGGTCAACAGTCTGACCTACACCCTGTAGCCCTGTGCGCCTCGTTTTTTCCCCGCTTTTGCGGATTTTTCGAGGTCGCGCCGTTGTCCTTTGCCGCCGCTCCCTTCATGGAAATCGTTCCTTGTACCATCACCTCCATCGCCGACCTCCCAGATCTCCTTAGATCTGCTCCTCCCGCCCGTGACTTCTTCTCGAAGTCACGCGTCCAAACTTCTTCAAATAGAGCTCTGCCACTTCCTTCCCCGGGTTGAACGCTCTTCGGACATCAATCCTCCTCCCTGTTGTGCTCCCTACGTTGCTGGAGGTGACAGCTCCACATCTGAACCATCAGGCGAGTCGAGGAGGCGCTGCAGCGGCTCCACCACCTCCGGCAGGACACCGCCGTCGAGGTTCTGCACCTCAGGTCACGCGCCTTCGAGGTTTGCTCCTATCTTTTTTTTCACTTCTTATCATTCCCTGTACCCTTAGGATCATTTAGCACGCGAAATCATCAAGATCCCTCGAGTATATCGTTCCACCCGCTCACCTCGCCGGAGCGCAACTCCGGCCGAGCCTCCCCTCCATCGATCACGCATCCCCACGCCTCCACGAGGTCCAGGCAGTTTGCCCTGGACCTTTTCACCATTTCTTGCAGGTCAAAGAGCAGTCAACGCACCTGGAATGCATTTTGCGATCTTCGTCGGAGATACCTGGAGCTTCGAGCTCCGCCGCCTTCGCGCCAGCACCTCGACGCTTCTCCGACGAATCCGAGCCCTCCAAACCATAGGGTGACCTTCCGGGAGTCTGCAGCTCCATTTTGGAGCCCATCCACAGCCTGAGGAGCGAGATCGGAGTCAGGGAAGTGCGCCTCCGCCGGTGTCCTTCCCTGTTCTTCCTCCTCGCTTTTCCACCGTCTGATCGAGCCGCAGCTCCAGATCCAACATCGGCCGTCCGATCCATCCTCGCCAATACCGTCCGATCCTTCCCCGCGATCTAATCTTAGCCGGACATCTGCGAAGCGTCATCGGCCGTCCTCTGAGCGCCACGTGTTCGAGTGAAAGCATCCCCGCTGTTGGATCGCGCGCAAATAGGGGTATTTTGCATCCTAACCCCTGCGCCTCTTTGCATTTAGATTTAATACTTAAATTTGCATCTATAGTTTAAAAAAACCTGGGACTATTTGCATCTCGACCCTTATATTATTGTAATATTACAGGGATACCCCTGCCAGGTCACGTATGACAGCACGTGGGTTGGCATTTTTGTAGGGAACCCCCTCCGGGTTTTGACATTTGTATTCAGTCCTTTAAGTTACCTATTAAGTGTAATAGTTTTGGATATTTTGCATTCAAGACCCTCTAGGTTTTTGTATTTGCTCTCTTACCCCTCCCAGGCGCGTGCAAGTCACGCGCCCTGGTGGGTAAATTGCTCAGACACCCTTGCGGGTTTTGCTATTTATCTTTAATCCATTAAATGCAAGTTTTAGTATAAACTTTTGTGGAAATTTTGCATGTGTACCCCTGGTTGTTTTAATATTTGCATAGCTGCCCCTGCCAGGCCTGTAATTTGTGCTGAATTGCTCTATTTATTTGGACCCCTGTTTTAACTCGAAAAATTCTCAAATTTTGAACTTAAGCTCATGTTTACCTGTACTTGCACGCCATATTTTTGCATTGCATTTTTACTGCATTTTCACATTTATTAAAAATTAAAAACATGCATTATTTCACTGTTTGCATTAGAAAACCCATAAAAATTATAAAAACGTTTTGAAAAATTCCAAAAAAATTATATTCTGTGTGTTTTACCATATTTTAGTGTCAGTCCAAAAATCACTAAAAATCTCAAAAGAAAAACACTAAAAATTTAAAAACACTCAAAAATTTCAAAAAATTATATAAAATCAAAGAAAACTCCAAAAATCACAAATTCAGTTCCTGTTTGTTCTATATTGCAGTAGCTTTATTTTAAAATTAGTGTGAAAAATTTTGAGTACTGGTTGCTATTTTTAAATCCCCTTTTACTCACAGCCAGCACATATTTCCCTGTTTTGCCTTGTTTTGCTATTTAAAAATATCAAAAACACCTTGAAAAATCCCCAAAAATCACAAAAACAGTAAAAAACCACAAAGATACCAAAAAGATTTTATTTCTGAATTTTTGGATATTTTTGCACATTTCTATAAATACTCTATCTTGTCTCTTATTACATTGTTTTAAATTCCAATATTGAAAAAAAATATAAAATATAAAATTACAAAAAACAGAAAAGTAAAAAAATCAAAATACAAAATTAAAAATTAAATAAAAATAAAAAAATTTAAAAATTAAAAACCCACAAAAACTTAGTTGTTGGCTTGCTTAGTGTAGACACTTCACTCACACGCATTCACTTGTGCATCAATTTTTGAATTACCCTGCTTGCTCCCTGTGTTCGAACTCTCTGCATACTCATCACTATACACCATTTGTGCAGAGTTAAAAATAAATTTTAACTCCACATTAGTTCTAATTTATTGATCTTTAGTGTGGGTTAATTGTTGATTAAATTCAGATTTTGATTGGTCGATACTTCGACTGTGTTCCCGCCTTGTGTGGAACACAAGACCTATTGATTTTTGAGTTTATCGATAATTTGCAGGAGAACTTGTGTATGTGATAGTAACCATGCCAAACATCTCCTTTTATGTGAACTAGTTTATCGTTCGAACTTGATAAGCCTATAAAGATGCTATTATGGTTATTCTCAAATACTTGAAGACATCTTCTAGAAGTCACTTTTACATGATATGCTAATGCAAACAATTAGGATTGTCCTATAGACATAATGTCCATCCCAAATTTCACAATATTTTTAGGTGCTTCCTTAGTTGCATGGAAGAGTAAGAAGCAACAAAAGGTATTCACATCCAACCTTGAGATAGAATATTGGACCACGACTCACACAACTATCGAAATGATACGGTTAGGTTTATTTTACAGACCTACACATGGAGATTTCTCTACCCATGAGAGAATCGACATCATCATTTATAATAAAAAATAATGCCATTTACCTGGACCTTCCTTTAATCCACCATATATAATGATGCAACCCAGTGATGAATCCATGATGAATCATCACTATTCTCTATTTTTATCCTCAAAGAATAAGAACTTCATTAGAAATCTTCATTGATTCTGCATCTTTAGCAATAATTCTTCTCCCTGTAATTAACCCTAATTATTGTATATTTATCACTAAAACTTTCTTTATTTTCTCTTTTATTAAAAATCCCTAAAAAGTAGAATAAATATTTTATATATTTTTTTGGTGTTGAAAAAAATAAAATAAAAACATCAGACCCACTAAAATACAATGTTTATCTATTAAAAATGCTACCAAGAATAGTACCTTATGCAAATGATCTCTTTTGACTTTTCTGTCAATATGAAACTTATAGATCTCCTCGAGATCTACAACTTTCATATTTTGACTTTTTGTTAATTCAACATCCAACTATTTCTTTTCTAATTTGTTTATTTTTATATTTTCTTAATAATCTGATTGGGTCATGTGACGCCCTCTAGGCCGCCACGTGACCCCTTCTCCATGTGCCACTGATGAACCTCAATTCCATCATATTAGTTTCCATATATTAACCCCCTAGATTTGTTGGAAATGCGAGCCCACGGCGAGCCATTATGCAATAAATGTTATTGCAAATATCATTCCCTGATCTGAAATGAAGAATAAATAATTTGCATAATAGGTCCCTTAGTACAATTAGGGTTATGTACCATGGCCATCTTAATAATCATACAGCTGTTGATTCAACTATTGAATCATAGAGGCTGGAACTTGGATGAATATCTAAAGAGTTAGATTGAGGACTCATCAAGCACCGTCAAATGATTGTTAAGAGATGATCTCCAGCCTGAGTAGGAGATGGCAATCCTTGTCTCTAAAGGCTGATATCTGACCGACCTCTTAATGTAGTCCTCTGCATAGGAATAGAGATTCGGAGGTGTCAGATTAGTTAGGTCAAAGAGTTGACTTAACGAGATCGAGATAACCAAAGTCCTATATCGTATGCTGTCACGATACAAGCACACATCCTCTGACCGGAGACAGATGTGTTGCTATATGTCTGAGTATGTGCATTTGGCAGACCAATAGGTTGATGACCTAACCAAGGTCTATACACCGGCGCGCTGGTGTGCATATAAGGGCATATAAGTAATACGATCTCTCAAAGGGATCATACAGGTTCATTTATTGAACCAGAAGACATGAGCTCACTCATGAGATATTGGAAAGAATCAAATTCCGTGCACGGTCGTCTAGCTTTGGAAGCTTGACTGAATTTGTAGGTTTGTTATATACTTTTGGAAAGTATATGATCAAGACCTAGGTATGATATATGCTTTTGGAAAGTATATGATCGATACCGACTCCCAATGATTGAATGAGAAACTTACTGATAAAACCATGAAGTAGATAGTGTAAGTTGATCAAATACTTCAGGTTTAATCTGAGTCTTCCAGTATGCAGGATATACAGGTATTAGGAATACCTGAGAGTGATGTGATCATAAACGATTGTATAACCATGACGCTTCCACTCCTAGGTAGTGATGAAACGGGTCTGGATTTTAGTGACTCCTCTCAATAGAGAAGTAATCTGATCTTGGTCCAAATGTTGGACATTGATCTGAATGTGATTCAGATTCAATAAGAGATTAGATTTGCGGTCTTGATTTAATCAAGCATCTATGAGAGGCCCGCGATCTGGATTTGAGATATGATCTCAATATCCAAGTCACTGTACGTGGAACAATACAATCGCCCTGTCCTTATCTCCAAGTATCTGCGGATAAAGCGCATTATCCTTGAAGGAGTTCATGGATAATTCTATTGTTGATATATGTATCCAAGCATTGAGAAAATGGATAATTAAATGAGATTTAATTATCATGATTAATATGAATTCAATTCATATTATAAAGAGAGTTATCTGAGATAATTAAATGTGATTTAATTATCAAAGATGTAAGTGATATGAATGTGATTCATATTATTTGAGAACAAGAGAAATGAGATCCAAGGTGATTAAATATGATTTAATTATCATGGATATGACTAATGTGGATAGCAATATCCATATTAATCAAATATATTATAAATGTGATTTATAATATATAAGAGAGAGATGTTTGTAATTTACATTTGTTAATTAAATGTTAATGTGAATTGGATTCACATTGGACATTAAATTGAAAATGTAATTTACATTTTATTTTGGGTTGTGAATATGATTCACAAATTTCCAATGGCATGATTGCAATGTTCACAAAATAAATTGGATTTATTTTTGTGAAATAATTTGCAACAAAAGTTGTTGCAAATATTGGAGAGAATCATGAGATAATGTGATCACATGTAATAGGAAAAGGAGGCTCCCTTCCTAATGAGGAGAGGGGACGGCCACAATTCCATAAGGAATGTGGTGGCTGTCCACCCTCCTTATGGAAGGAGGATTGCCTCCTTTCCAATTTCTCCAATGGAGATTGATTTGATATAAATCAAATTATATTTATTATATATTTTATTTTAAATTAAATTAATTATTGTTGTGTTTTTAGTAACAAATCATGACCATTGAAAGAAACACAAATTAATGTGAACCATTGGATTTGTGTTATCCCATGGATTGAGATCCATGGATCCCAAAACCCTATAAAAGGAGAAGCAACCCTTTGCTCTTCTAGAGACACAATGCTTGAGAAGCAAATCTCTCTCTCTCTCCCTCCCTCTCATGGTCGTCCACCATGGATGCCCTAGAGAGGTTCTCCATCGCCGCGGCATCGTCGTTATGCTGCCCGATTGTTTGCTCATGGATCTGAGTCTCCTTTGATGCGCCTCGCTCGTGAAGAAGACGTCGAATCTCATATGTCAAGATCAGGAGATCCTACCGCTTAGATTATCAACATGGATTGCGAGAAGCACGCGGTTCATCCCCGCGCTCGCAAGCGTCTCCTCCGTCGGATCGGACTTGAGACAGGAGGTCTCTTTGTTTAGAGACTCGATCGCAACCACGCTCCAAGAGGTAACCCTAATACTTGTTTGTGATTTAGACGAAACGATCCGAGAAGTGTTCTTGGATCATGTGGTTTCGTCGCATAAAAATTTTTTTATTTCCGTTGCATAGAACAACTAGTGCGACTAGTCGTTCTTCGTCGTATCCGATACGACAATCACGCTTCCGTGATGCGCTTGAGGATCTAACCATATCCTACAAGTGGTATCAGAGCCTTAGGTTGACGTTTTCGAATATGATTCGCAAACCGAGGACGACTTGGGTTCGTTAAGGTCGCGAAAGTTTTTGTCGCATTTGATTTCGCAGATCTGTTTAATAAATAATTTCAGCCATGTTTAAAATGTTTAAGCACGAATTATTTACTTGAATTTCATTATCCATTAAATAAGGAAATCATAGAATCTGAGTTTGTGTAAATCGGATTTCGTATGCTCAAGATATGGTTGATTTAATAAACATGTATGCACTATTGTGGGAACTACAGATCTTAACATGATTAAAGAGTTAATTAATGTTATGATCCGCCTCGAAATGCGTGAAACGAATTCTGTCCTAAATCAAGTTAGCAATCTTTGAAAATTGATTTTGTCTAATTTTGGATTTAAATTGATTGAGATATGTTAATTTTAGTGAGTAGGGGTCACTACTAAAATTACAGTCCTAATCTAGAACCAAGTGATTGTCAATTACTGAAATTAATTGTTAATTTCGTAAGATAATCATGAAAAATAATTGTGAAATATTGGAACATGATTATTTGTCTAATTGACTTGACCTCAACCAATTAATTGATTAGATTTGATCTAAATCATATTAGGAAATACAATCTTTAAACTTGATGCTTGAATAGGATTGGGAATTTGTGTGGTAAATTTCCTTATAATAAAAAATGTTTTGATTATTACTATATGGTATAATTTCGGTTGAAAAACCGATGATCATCTCAAGTACAAATTGATATGTTTGGGGTTGTGGGTTGCAACGTATGTGGTCCGTCCCACTCTCGTCGGTACTGGCCATGACAACAGGTAGGGACCGTATAATGCCGGAGAAAATCAAGATGTATTTTTCTAATTATTAAAATTCGAATTAATATGTATTTTGAGATATTACCATATTCAAGTAAAAATGATCAAGTTTGTTGATTGAATTGGATTGATAATTAATTTAATATGATTAATTTGATTATGTCCAATTGAGACACTCTATTATGAATAGAGTTATTATTTCCCTTGTAAGAATTAATTATATGAATGTGATTCATGATAATTAATTAAAATTTGAACATGATATGGAGGATCACATAAGTGACATCCATGGTCTCCCGTCAAGGCGAAGGGTTCCGTCACCAGGGATTGCATGTGGGAGACGCCTGTCCGAAGTGACAGCTCCTGTATGCAAGCGCATCTGGATCGGGCTCTTTGCTTCTCAAAAGAGTAAGGTCGTATACGTAGTGACCCCAATATCGGATCCTCATATTATTGGGGTGATATTAGATTGCGTATAGCGAGTACTATTCCTGTTGACGGTTGGTTCAATTAATGACGGGTCAACATCGCCTTAGGGGTGGTGGGCCCGGGTGTTAAAGACCGAATTGGGAGATGCAAGTTGGACTTGCAAGGCGGAATGTGTTCCTGCTTCTTTTTATCCGAGTTGTAGGTTCTCATATTATTGGGATGCAACAAAGATAAGGAAGGAGCTCCCAGATCTTGCTTGAGATATAATGGTAAGTATATCTCTTACATTGAAAGTGATTAAGGGAATGAACTTTCAGTGTTGACAAGGCAAGACAACTTTGACATAAAAAATTCCTAAATCAAGGTAAAATATGTATCTATATAAATATATAAATTTATGCAAATTTCTTATTTCAGATAATCCTTCATTAAACCCACTCAATGTTATACTTAATGATAACCACTAAAATATCATGGATTGGACTCATGTTCCAGATATTGTACTTGCATTTGGACACATAATGTATGTGGTTGCAATGTGCAAGTTTCCTCATAATATTGAGGAATGACAATTAAATAGATAATAGGACTACATCCCTAGGGTTTGTATGACTCTATAGTCTTGATCTCATCGGATATACTTTGGAAGTGACATGTCTATAATTGATGAAACTCGATTTCATCATCTTTATTTCCAATTATTAATCCCCTTACTTAAACATGTGTCAATAAAACCCAGTTAATGTTCTCTAATTATCAGAGTCTCTAATAAATTAAAAACCACAAAAAATGGCAAAAACAAAATCTGTGGTATTTTTAGCCTTAAAAATACCCTCCAAAATTTTCGGGTCTTTATCTGATCTTATCTCCAGTTTTGGTCAACATGAAACTTGTAGAACTCGTCAAGATCTACAACTTTCATGTTTTGAGTTTTCTCAAATTCAGCCAATTTAACCCTCAAAAATCAAAAATACCATCTGAATAATCTGATTGGGCCACGTGGCCCATTCTGGGTGCACCACGTGGCCCGGCTCCCCTTGTCTCATCCGCCTCCATTGCCAGCTGTTGGATCACCCTCTTGATCCAACGGCCAGCTGCTTTCCACGCCTTCCTAATCTTCCCAACCATCGGATGATCATCAGGGCTCCATCTTCACCGCACGTTAGCGCCAAGCCCACAGCTTGCCACATGGCGCGTTGCGCACCGTCCGATCACGCCCATGGTGTCTTGATCTCTGCCGTTCATGATTGCTTAATTCTCAGCCGTCTGATCTTCACCCATCTCCCATCTAAACCGCTCGCACCTTCCTTCTTCTGCTTACGCCACATGTCACATCCTTCGCCATCTGATCATCGTTTGAAGCTGAAATCTCAACCTCACAATCTCGCTATGTTTCCAACCATTCGATCAGAGCCTCCTTCCCATCACTACCGTCCGCAAGCGCCGTTCCCAGATGTCACCACGTGGAGCGCTGACATCCTTTGATCAAATCGCCCAAGATCTCATCGTCATCATCCGTTGGTGCCTTGATCAGGGTCGTTGGATCGCAAGATCCAACGGCTAGGAACCCGTCGTCTACCTCCGGTTGCCCTCTCTTCCCACGTTCTCCACCTCGCGCAACCCGTCCACCCTTCCTATTTTCCCCATCATCTCCGACAACCTCGCACATCTCCAACTTCCCCACGATGGTCCCCCATCATCTTTCTTCCTCGCGCACCATCCCACGACCACCGTCGTCATCCCAGTCGCCCCACACCTGCCTCGAAACCCACACCTTCCACCACCGAAACCGCCAAACTCGCTCTTCAAATACGTCGCTCCCTCCTCCATTTCCGATTGTCCACCTGTATGCGGGGCACGACCCAGCCCTCCTCCGCCTCCCTGTGACAGGGGGAGGCGGAGAGATCGAGCGACGACGACCGGAGCCCCCGGTGTCGACCCTCCGCCATCCATGGCGGAGTTACAGTGCTCCGAGCCCGCCAAGCTACTCCCCATGGCTGGGGGAGTTCAGCGATGACCCAGAGCTCCGCCATGGAGCTCGAGCACAAGCCATACCTCTACTATCGCTCAGGTAAGCTTCCAACTCTTTCCTGTCTTTTTCTTTATTCTCTCTTAATTATATAGGCCGTATCACTCATCCTCGACCTCCATAGAGCATCTCACGAGCTCCGCCAACACACACCCGTCCACGCCAGTTCCTCCAATCACCATATATCCCTTCTTCGCCCCTGACCACCTCTGATCTACCTCATCTCCGATCGCCGGAGATCGAGCTCCGGTTCCTCACCTCCATTCGCTCGCACGGAACCTCAATCCACTCACACGCACGCACACTAACTCCCCTGCATGCATAGAACGGCTGGAAGTAACCTGCAGGTTGATTGGCTTCAATGGCCGGGGTGTTGTCGAAGTGAACTTCATCTGTATCGCCTACAACATCCAACCACTGATGGTCTGAGCAAGAGAGTCCAACGCCTTCCCCGAGCTCCTAGCTTCCTCTACGATCATTCGTGGAGCTCTGGGAAGGGTTGACGGGCCCAAGGTGAAGCGGCGGAGCTGGCGCTTCTGAAGGATATTGAGAATCCTTAAGCGCATCACGGAAGCGTGTCGATCGCATCGTATGCAATCGGAGCAACTAGTCGTACTAGATGCTAGATGCAGCGGAAATTAAAAATTTTAACTTTAAAGATGAAACCACATGATCACGAGAACACTTCTCGGATCGTTTCATCAAACCACAAAGTACAAGGAATACCTCTTGAAGCGTGGTTGTGATCGCGAGATCCCAAAGTAGAGATCCTCCTATCTTAAGTCCGATCCACGAAGAACGCACTTGCGGGCGCGATGATGAGTCACGTTCCTTCCCGCAATCCTCGATGAAGATCCAAGCGATGGCTCCCCCGATTTCGTCAAACGAAATCCATCGTCTTCCTTTAGAGTAAGAAACTCCAAAGAAGATGGAGATCCACGAGTCGTCGAAGGCGAAAACCGAGAGTCTCTCCTTTCTCAACACAAAGTGGACGGCCACTTGATGGAGAAGAGAAAGAGAGAGGGCGAGAATGAGAGAGAGAGAGAGAGAGAGAGTTGTAACCTTGCACAATGATGTCCCATGGAGAGGCTACCCTAGCCCTCCTTATATACTAGTTTAGGATCCAATGGATCTCAATCCATGGGACACATGGATCCAAGGGATATGCTTGGTCCATGATAAATCAATGGCCATGATTTGTTGTTGGTTAAAAAAACAACAACATCAATTTAAACATTAATTAACTAAGAGATAATATGATAAATGTAATGGAGCTAATCACCCTCCTAAAAAGGGGGGGGCGTCACCCATGAACCATTCATGGGTGACGCCACCTATGAAGGTGGTTATTGCTCCATTTTATTTATTTAATTATTCCTTAATTAATCACAAAAATATTCACAAAAATAATTCTAAATTAATTTGTGAATATTTCAATCATGCCATTGAATATTATGTGAATCATATTCACAACCCAAACTAGTTAGTAAATTGCATTTCCAATTAATTAACAAATGTGAATCCATTCCACATTATTAATTAACAAATGCTATTTACATAAATTCTCTCTCTTATATATGTATATTATAAATCATATTTATAACACACATATATCATGGATAGTATTATCCACATTCTCTATTCCTTGATAATTAAATCCCATTTAATTATCTTAGATAATCATTTTCACAATATGAATCATATTCATATTAAGCTTTATAATTAAATCTCATTTAATCATCAAGTTCTTCTTGCTTGGATATGGAATTCATCAAATGAATTATTCTTGAACTCCTTCAAGAATAATGTGCTTTCTCCGCAGATACTTGGAGATAAGGACAGGGCGATTGTATTGTTCCATGTATAGTGACTTGGATATTGAGATATTATCTCAAATCCAAATCGTACGAACCTCCCACAGATGCTTGATTAAATCAAGACCGCAAATCTAATCTTCTCATTGAATCTGAATCTCATTCAGATCAATGTCCAACATTTGGACTAAGATTAGATTGCTTCTCTACTGGAAGGAGTCACTAAAATCCAGACCTGTTTCATCACTCCCTCGGAATGGAAGCGTCATGGATATACAATCGTTTATGATCACATCACCCTCAGGTATTCCCAATACCTGTACATCCTGCATACTGGAAGACCCATGGTCAACCCGAAGATCAAGATCTATTTTACACTGTCTTCTTCAGGGTTTGATCACTAAGTTTCTCATTTGATCATTGGGATTTGGTATCGATCATATAATTTCCAAAAGCATATATCATACCTAGGTCTTGATCATATACTTTCCAAAAGTATATATCAAACCTACAAATTTAGTCAAGCTTCCAAAGCAAGACGACCGTGCACGGAATTTGATTCCTCCCAATATCTCATGAGTGAGCTCATGTCTTCCGGTTCAGTAGTGAACCTGTATGATCCCTTTGAGAGATCGTATTACTCATATTCCCTTATATGCACACCAATGCGCCGGTGTATAGACCTTGGTTAGGTCATCAACCTATTGGTCTGTCAAATGTACATACTCAGACATATAGCAATACATCTGTCTCCGGTCAGAGGATGCGTGCCTATGCTGTGACAGCATTCAACATAGGACTTTGGTTATCTCGATCTCGTTAAGTCAACTCTTTGACTTAACTAATCTGACACCTCCGAATCTCTATTCCTATGCAGAGGACCTGCATCAAGAGGTCGGTCAGATATCAGCCTATGTGAGAAAGGATTGCCATCTCCTACTCAGGCTGGAGATCACATCTTTACAATCATTTGACGGTGCTTGATGAGTCCTCAATCTAACCCTTTAGATATTCATCCAAGCACCAGCCTCAATGATTCAATAATTGAATCAACAGCTGTATGATCATTAAGACAGCCATGGTACATAACCCTAATTGTACAGAGGGACCTATTATGCAAATCATTTATTCTTCATTTCAGATCAGGGAATGATATTTGCAATAACATTTATTGCATAATGGCTCGCCGTGGGCTCACATGTCCAACAATCTCCCACTAGCCCAAAGAGCCATTAATGGGCTAATCATTTAAACCCGCACTCATGTGACAATCATAGGCTATTTAGAAATAGCTAGGTAAGCTGATCAGTCACTCTGTTCCCAAAAGACTATGCCAAGTCCTTTTACGGCACTTGCATATCCCTAGGTAACAGTGTTCGCATCCAATGCGAATGTTGCATCTAATGCAACCAATACTCAATCTAGTCAAAGCAGTTATAGTGTCCTTGACACTGTTGCTCAATAACTATTATAACCAATATTTCCATAATCCTTATCAGAATACCCTTAATCCTGGAGATCATTATCTCCCAAGGTATCCACAGTTAAGACCTTTTAGATCTCTATCTATAAAGTCTTAACTTCTTAAAAATAAGACATAGAGATCACCATCTCTAAAGCCTTATCATCTTTGAAGATATTGTTATTACTGCAATCAAGTGTTTTATCTTCATAATAGGATTAGTAACAGTTTACTACTCCCACTGCATGGCAGATATCTGGCTTTTGTACATATCAAGCATACACTAAGCTTCTCGTAACTGATGCACAAGTGCAACAATTTTAGCATTCACTTCCTCAACTCATTGAGGTGCTATCCCTTTTGATAGGTCAGTACCAAATCTCAAGGGAAGGAAGCCTTTCTTGGAGTTTCCAAGAATGGAATATGTCCAAGGTGTACTACAAATGTGACAGTCCCAATACCCTCTTTTCTTTGATTCTGAACAACTTCAGAATTAAGATCTAAGAGGTATTCTTGAGATCATATCTCAAGGTATGGATTAGCCAGTCTATAAAACACTTATTATCATCCTTATATCATTCCAAATGATTAGGATATTATCTACATTTAGCATGATGAACACAATGGCACTCCCACTAAGCTTCATATGGTACATCAAGATTCTATTTGAAATCATAACATTTATAATTTCATCAAATCTTATGTTCCAACTTCAAGAAGCTTATTTGAGTCCACAGATGGATTTCTTTAGCTTTCACACCTTACTTTCCCCAAACATGAAGCCCTGGGGCTACTTTGTGTGAATATCCTCAGAGAGGTATTCTTTAGAGGAATGCAATCTTGAATTACATCCTGAAGATGCAATAGTCAAGTTGTGTAGCTAAAGTTAGCAATATTCTGATGAGTTTAAGCATGATTACCGAAGAGCAAGTCTCATTGCAAGCAATGTCTTCTCTTCCGATGTGTAGCTCATGGATACGAACCGAGCTTTGAAGGTCTCTACCTTCTCATCAGGTTCCCTTTATCTTGAAGATCCATTTACACCTTTATGGGTCTTACCCATATAGGTGGATCCTCGAGGTCCATATACAACACTTGTATATGAAGTCTACTTTAGACTTTATTGCTAATATCCATCTTTCCATGTCATGATCTTTAGGAGCTTCATCACATGAAGTCCGATCATTGTCAGACTCTGCTGACACATGGAATACATCCTCAAACTCATTTGAAGAGGTATTAATGTTTCATCTTTGATTGTCCTTTTAGTTTCCGATTTCAGGAGTCTCATTATCTTCTCAGGATTAAATGAGTTCCTTTACTTCATTTTCATCTTGATTTTCAAGAGTCTCAATCCTCCAAGAATCACATTCTCAGAGATGAGATCTTTTAAGAATCTCAAGGTCATAAAGTAGGTATCCAATACCATACTTTATTTTCCTAATGAAGTAGCACTCTCAAGTGCTAGATTCCAACTTACATCCATGGAACCTTATTAAGGATATATATTGTAGTCTCTACCACACATATATACCAGGAAACTAAGAGGATAATTATGCTAAAATTCATCATTGATCAAATCATGTCACACATGATCCAATTGTATCTCCCTACAACTCCATTGAGTTTAGGTGTATCAGGAGGAGTGAGATAGAAAAGATATTCATATCTCCATAAGGTATTCTTTGAATTTTATCTAACAGGTACAAGCTACCTAGGTTAGATCAAATTCATTTCATCTTCCTTCAAACTTTGGTTCTAAACCAAAATTGTGAAATCTTTGAACATTTCAAAGGTTTCTCAGGTGAAGAGAAGAAATCTCATATCATACATAATCATCAATAGATATCACATATCCAGAATGTTTACTATGATATGAATGATCTACATACATCAATATGTATGAGATCTTGAATACCTCGACATCTAACACCATTCCCAGAGAAGGGTGTATTGGACATTTTACTTTGAATACAATATTCACAAGTATGTAAGATTTGAAATTTTAGGCATTCTAAAGTTTCATATCTTACTAGTCTATTGATCAAATCAATAGACAAATGTCCAAGGCTTGATGCCAGATCATTGTCAAATGATCTTCATCCTCCTATTGATCTTACAAGGTTTAATTTTCAGTATTAGAAATCTTAATGAACCATTCATTAAATTTCTAATTTTGTGGAGTCCACTAGATGTTAGATTACTATCTGAAATATATCCATAAAAACTCTTTATGATAGTTCTATCTCAGAATTCATGTTTATTTTCCAACATTTAGAAACAAACAATGATGGTATTCTAATATCTAGGTCATAGAGACATTCTCTAAGACTAAGGGCTCTTTACTGAGAATATGAAGTCTATCTATCCAATAGAGACTGCTGCAACAATTACAGCAATATCCATGTTGATGACTACTAAACCTTAAGATCAAATTTCTAATCTTCTAATATGTATATGCAACCAATTGCAAATATCACTAGAAGATTGGGATACAATTATCAGACGTTATCTTATGAAATAAGAAAGTCAGAGTCAATGATTTATGTAGATTATTCTGATGCTCTATCTGAGTCCTTCACTAAGGAATTTAGACAGACTTGATAGTCATACTATCAACACATCAACATATTGCAGTATTGGCATTCATCCAACTCTTTGGATGTCATATGGAAGTCACAGAAGTAGGTCAACTCTTTGACTTTCCTTCTTACTCGGGTCCGACCCATGCTTCCACTGCACTCTCTTAATCTATAAACAACCATTGCTTAAGACTAAGGATCTCTTATGTTAAATTCAAAAAGAATTCAATGTAAGAGCATTTCAACATTTATACATGCTTCATTAAATTCATACAATATGAATATTATGAAGCTTCACGAATGACCAGAGTATAGACAGTAGAATGATGACACTCATCATATCTACATACATCTTAACTCTTAGACTTAGGTTCAGGTAGGTATTCAAACATTTTGAATACATCATCTCTTTCGAGCCACCATTCTGCATAATGCATAGAACCATGTCATTCATGATTAAATGTCTAGAGCACATTTGTATGCCAAAATATCTTCTTTTATTTTATAAGGATTATCCGACAATTACGATCACCATCGACATGTCACTTCCAAAGTACACTCGATGAAAGATCAAGACTATAGAGACATACAAACCCTAAGGTGATGTCTTATTGTCTTATTTAATTGCCCTTCCTCATTATGTTGAGGGGACTTGCACACTGCAACCACATACATTATGTGTCCAATTGCAAGTACAATATCTGGATCATGAGTCCAATCCAAGATATTTTTACTGGTTATCATTGAGTATAACATTGAGTGGGTTTAATGAAGGATTATCTGAAATAAGAAATTTGCATAAGTATATACACATATATTATATATACATGTTTTACTTTGATTTAGGAATTTTTATATCAAAGTTGTCTTGCCTTGTCAACACTGAAAGTTCATTCCCTTAATCACTTTCAATGTAAGAGATATTCTTACCATTATATCTCCAGCAAGATCTGGGATCTCCTTTCCTATCTTTGTCGCATCCCAATAATATGAGAACTTACGACTCCGATAAAAAGAAGCGGGAACTCATTCCGCTTTGCAAGTCCAACTTGCATTCCCAATTCGGTCTTTAACACCCGGGCCCACCACCCCTAAGATGATGTTGACCCGTTGCTAATTGAACCAACCGTCAACAGGATTAGAACTCGCTATGCGCAATCCAATATCGCCCCAATAATATGAGGACTCGATATTGGGGTCACTACGCATACGGCCTTACTCTTTCGAGAAGCAAAGAACCCGATCCAATTAAATCATGCACAGGATCTGTCACTTCGGACAGGCGTCTCCTATACACAACAACTGGCGACGGAATCCTTTGCCTTGACGGGAGACCATGGATGTCACTTATGTGATCCTCCACCTCATATTCAAATTTTATAATTAATTATTGTGAATCACATTCACATAATTAATTCTTCCAAGGGAAATACACATCTATTCATAATAGAGTGTTTATTGGATATAATTAATTTAATCATATTAAATTAATCATTAATCCAATCATCAATTAACAAACATGTCTTTTACTTGAATAGTAGGTATTATCTCAAAATACGTATTATTCGAATTTTAATAATTAGAAAAATACACATTGTCTGTCTCCGGTATTATACAGTCCCTACCCGCTGTCATGGCCAGTACCGACGAGAGTGGGACGGACCACATACGTTGCAACCCGCGACCCCAATGCTCTCTGACTAGGCACCACATCCGCCTCGGGAAAGGATAATACCAGATAGACCATCATGTACTTTGAGATGTTCATCGGTTTTTCAACCGAAATTATACCATAAATATAAATCAAAAAATTTTTTATTATAAGGAGATTTGCTAGACAAATCCCCAATCCTATTCAAGCAAAAGGGTTTTCCATGTAAATGTTGTCCTACAACAATTGTAGGATAAACTATGGTTTTCATGAAAGCAATGTTTGTTGATGAACCAATGATCAAGATCTAATATCTTATCATTGTGGTTTAGGCAAGTGTCATTCAATGAAATAATTATCTCTTTAAATATTTCACAAATATTTATCACTAATTATTCCAGAAAATTAACAATTAATTTTCATCATGATAATTGAATGACATATCACAAGGTTCAAGATCAAAATTGTTAATTTCCAGCAGTGACCCCCAATCACTAAAATTAACTTATCTTGATCAATTTAAATCCAAAAAATGCAAACTCAGTTTCCAAAGATTGCCTATTTGATTTATTAAAGAACCCAAGTGATAATTCACGCATTTCAAGGCGTATTAAAACCGTAATCATCTCATTAATTACGTTCAAATCCGCAGTTCCCGCAACAGTGAATATAGTCATATTCAAAAAGCCATATCTTGAGCAAATAAAGTCCAAATTTAGTAAACTCAAGTCCTATGGTTTCCTTGTTTAATGGGGAACAAAATCCAATTGAAAATTTCGTGTTTAAATATTTTAAACAGAGCCGAAAAATTCAATTTTACAGAGGTGCGAAAATTGAAATGCAGTAAAATTTCGCAACCCTTTCAAGAACCAAATCGTCTAAGGTCTATGGATCATATCCAAAATCTTATTCAACCTGGCTCTGATACCACTTGAAGGATATTGAGAATCCTTAAGCGCATCACGGAAGCGTGTCGATCGCATCGTATGCAATCGGAGCAACTAGTCGTACTAGATGCTAGATGCAGCGGAAATTAAAAATTTTAACTTTAAAGATGAAACCACATGATCACGAGAACACTTCTCGGATCGTTTCATCAAACCACAAAGTACAAGGAATACCTCTTGAAGCGTGGTTGTGATCGCGAGATCCCAAAGTAGAGATCCTCCTATCTTAAGTCCGATCCACGAAGAACGCACTTGCGGGCGCGATGATGAGTCACGTTCCTTCCCGCAATCCTCGATGAAGATCCAAGCGATGGCTCCCCCGATTTCGTCAAACGAAATCCATCGTCTTCCTTTAGAGTAAGAAACTCCAAAGAAGATGGAGATCCACGAGTCGTCGAAGGCGAAAACCGAGAGTCTCTCCTTTCTCAACACAAAGTGGACGGCCACTTGATGGAGAAGAGAAAGAGAGAGGGCGAGAATGAGAGAGAGAGAGAGAGAGAGAGAGAGAGAGTTGTAACCTTGCACAACTCTTAATGATGTCCCATGGAGAGGCTACCCTAGCCCTCCTTATATACTAGTTTAGGATCCAATGGATCTCAATCCATGGGACACATGGATCCAAGGGATATGCTTGGTCCATGATAAATCAATGGCCATGATTTGTTGTTGGTTAAAAAAACAACAACATCAATTTAAACATTAATTAACTAAGAGATAATATGATAAATGTAATGGAGCTAATCACCCTCCTAAAAAGGGGGGGCGTCACCCATGAACCATTCATGGGTGACGCCACCTATGAAGGTGGTTATTGCTCCATTTTATTTATTTAATTATTCCTTAATTAATCACAAAAATATTCACAAAAATAATTCTAAATTAATTTGTGAATATTTCAATCATGCCATTGAATATTATGTGAATCATATTCACAACCCAAACTAGTTAGTAAATTGCATTTCCAATTAATTAACAAATGTGAATCCATTCCACATTATTAAATAACAAATGCTATTTACATAAATTCTCTCTCTTATATATGTATATTATAAATCATATTTATAACACACATATATCATGGATAGTATTATCCACATTCTCTAATCCTTGATAATTAAATCCCATTTAATTATCTTAGATAATCATTTTCACAATATGAATCATATTCATATTAAGCTTGATAATTAAATCTCATTTAATCATCAAGTTCTTCTTGCTTGGATATGGAATTCATCAAATGAATTATTCTTGAACTCCTTCAAGAATAATGTGCTTTCTCCGCAGATACTTGGAGATAAGGACAGGGCGATTGTATTATTCCACGTATAGTGACTTGGATATTGAGATATTATCTCAAATCCAAATCGTACGAACCTCCCACAGATGCTTGATTAAATCAAGACCGCAAATCTAATCTTCTCATTGAATCTGAATCTCATTCAGATCAATGTCCAACACTTGGACTAAGATTAGATTGCTTCTCTACTGGAAGGAGTCACTAAAATCCAGACCTGTTTCATCACTCCCTCGGAATGGAAGCGTCATGGATATACAATCGTTTATGATCACATCACCCTCAGGTATTCCCAATACCTGTACATCCTGCATACTGGAAGACCCATGGTCAACCCGAAGATCAAGATCTATTTTACACTGTCTTCTTCAGGGTTTGATCACTAAGTTTCTCATTTGATCATTGGGATTTGGTATCGATCATATACTTTCCAAAAGCATATATCATACCTAGGTCTTGATCATATACTTTCCAAAAGTATATATCAAACCCACAAATTCAGTCAAGCTTCCAAAGCAAGACGACCGTGCACAGAATTTGATTCCTCCCAATATCTCATGAGTGAGCTCATGTCTTCCGGTTCAGTAGTGAACCTGTATGATCCCTTTGAGAGATCGTATTACTCATATGCCCTTATATGCACACCAACGCACCGGTGTATAGACCTTGGTTAGGTCATCAACCTATTGGTCTGTCAAATGTACATACTCAGACATATAGCAATACATCTGTCTCCGGTCAGAGGATGCGTGCCTATGCTGTGACAGCATTCAACATAGGACTTTGGTTATCTCGATCTCATTAAGTCAACTCTTTGACTTAACTAATCTGACACCTCCGAATCTCTATTCCTATGCAGAGGACCTGCATCAAGAGGTCGGTCAGATATCAGCCTATGTGAGAAAGGATTGCCATCTCCTACTCAGGCTGGAGATCACATCTTAACAATCATTTGACGGTGCTTGATGAGTCCTCAATCTAACCCTTTAGATATTCATCCAAGCACCAGCCTCTATGATTCAATAATTGAATCAACAGCTGTATGATCATTAAGACAGCCATGGTACATAACCCTAATTGTACAGAGGGACCTATTATGCAAATCATTTATTCTTCATTTCAGATCAGGGAATGATATTTGCAATAACATTTATTGCATAATGGCTCGCCGTGGGCTCACATGTCCAACAACTTCGTCGTCGGAGATCTGAACCCGCTGCCTGCTGAAGACGGAGGAGAAAGCACAGTCACCGTCGGATGGTCGCACCTCGATGACCATCTGACGGCCCAGATGAGGCCACGACATCGAACTCAGATACCGCTGGATCTTTGACGATCCAATGACCTACGAGCATCCACGTCGCCTGGGAGCATCTTCACCAGTAGCCCTTGGATTATCACGATCCAATGGCCATCATTCGGCCACGTGGCATTCTGAGAACCTCATCCGAGCCTTAGCGTCCGAGCCAGTAGGTTCGGAGCTCCGAGCCTACACCGAACCTTCTGGAGCTTCATCTACTTTCGAGCCCAATCGAAGCAGCTCCGAGCCTCTGTCGCGACCGAACCTGCTTCCGAGCCTGGAGCAGCGCGTGCTTGGCACGTGCTTCTTGGGTTATTAGCAAAGACGCCCACGAAGTTCTTCAATATTGCAAACTGGTCCTGGAGCATGTGCAGCACCGGCGCGCCTAGGACATTTTGCACTTATACCCTTGTGGGTTTCAATAATCGCAAAAACGCCCCTGCGCGTTTGGTTTATTTACAGGGAAGGTCCCGTTACTTTTTTTTATTGCATTTTAGTCCTTCTCAAGGACATGTTTGTAGTTACCTTTTCATGTTTTCTTTCAATTATGCCCTTGCTTTCTTTCATGCATATCTTGAGCCTCATATCTCCGATTGAGGTGATTTCAGTTTCATTTTAACGCTTGGTTCATCTAATGGCATACTAAATTTTCATTTTGGACACAGTAATCTTGATGTATTATTTTATAACCATGTGTCTCTTATTTCTTAACTTATGCCTTGTTCAAATCAAGTTTATCATATCAATAAAATCTGAAATTGATTCCTTGTATAGTTGGCTCATTACTTTGATTGAGGGCATATTTGTATTGCATTTCCTTGCATTCACTTGCATAATAAAATAAAAAATGCATGTTTACTTTTTCTTAATGCATTGTTGTGTCTTTTTGCATGATTTGACCTATTTGTCCTTTAACTTCAACACTTAATTAGATAGATTAAAATACGGATAATTTGAGAAAGGCTCGTGTCCCTGAGTTCGACCTTGGTTTCTTGCCAAGTAAAATATAAATTTTGACCATCTCATTCTTATTTGAAATATATCAATCAGATGGTCTCTTTGATGAGCCCGAATTGGCCCGACTGCTACGACTATTCCAAGTGCTAATTCTGCACTATTAAAGGGGTCGATTTTGCGGCTCATCAAATGGCGCCGTTGCCGGGGACATGGCTCATTTCTTATATTTTTTGGATCTCTGTTTATTTAATTCAGTGTTCATTTTATAGGTCATTTTGTTTACTTATTTTGCATTATAAAATGTTTCTTTTCTATTTGATCTCTAATCCTTGTTTCTGTGGTAGGGCCCTTGATCAATCAAGGAGGCGAGGAGCTGGTGTCTCCCGCTGCGAGGAGCCGCAAAACATACATGGAGCAAATAGGGAAGAAAGGAAAAAAATGTGTGTCTCGCATTTTATTTTTGCATGTAATAATTCATCTTTTACAACGATCTTCGATCGAAGACTCGCGATTGTAATCGAACGATCGTGGTTGTGTGGGGATCGTCCCCACTTGAGTGTCGACCTACGACCAGGCACGCGGCTCTTTGAGCGGTTTCTCATTTTTTTATCTTTTACGTGCTTGCTCGTAGGTAGGACACACTTTAAATTTAGACGCACATAATCTCGCCTCACTTAGCTAAAATTAATAGATATCATTCCCGATAATAGATGCATGATTAGGTGCGGCTTTTATCGACTTGCATACATTGATTTTGGTTTTCAAAATAGCCCAAGTTTTCACGTGTTTTCGTCAAATCACTGCATGTTTTCTCGCTTAGCCTAGATCGCGATTTTTATCGAATACGCGGCTTTTTCTCGGTTTCTTCTTCCTAGCCTGATCACCTAGGATTAATGGAAAAAGGGAATGAACGGTAGACAATGATTTCTTGATTTTGTGCTAATTAAATTCAGTGATAACCTTAAATAAAAATTGGGACTGTTAATTGCAAGTCAACTAAAAAATGGAGTAAAATTTCGGTTTTGGGAGAGCAACACCCTCGCATACGCATGAATTTTTCAATTCACATTTTTCTCTGCGTAAAATCTAATTTTTATCACCAATAAAACCGACAAGATAATAAACCAACCGATGTTGGTTCCATGTGTGAGTTGGTGAATTTAAGGGTCTCGCTTGCATTGAGCCATGCTTGCTTCGATACACACCCTAAAACCTTAGTCACTCCATTTATCTCCGCAGATTCACCCCCTCATTTGTAAATCCATTCCTTTTCTTCGTTCACCTTGGGTTCCTCCCAACATCAATTTCCATCTTTATACTTAGGCTAATCTCAGCCTAAGTATAGGGGGGACCCGAGTCCCTGTGATTTCTCTACTCATCTTTCCTTACCTTTGTACATAGGTTATTTCTAACCTAAGTATAGGGGGAGCCCCTCTTAGCTCATGTATATTTCTCTACACTTAAATGGACCTATGGACTCGTATCATCCAATGCTATGAGTACATAGCAAAGTTTAAGGATAGGGGGGTATACCGTATATACAAGTATACTTACTTTAGCTATAATCTAAAAATTTTGAAAAATTTAAAACTTTTTGGCTAAAGTAAAATCCTTTGGACTAAGAGAACTCAAATATTTTCACGGCTTTTCTATACTATGTTACACTATTTTCATAAAAATATTTTCGAAAATGATTTGAAAAATGAGTTTTTTCTTGTTTTGGAAAATCTTTTTGAAAAATATTTTGAAAATTTCTATTTGTGTGACATGGTTGTGAAATTCTTTTTCTTTTCAAGGAAAGTTGAGTCTAACCTGTGTTCTAACCTTAGAATTAAAACCCATAAAAAATGTTTTTGAATGAAGGAGTTGGATTAATCCTCTACACCTACACTTCCACCCAGGATCTGAAATGTTCAAGAACCAGCCTTAGCCATCAGGGTCATAGACTTAATCATCCACATTCCCCTAGGTTTCTAGATTTGCATGCTATATTCCATGCTTAGTCTCAGACATAAAGAATATGATAAGCACATCACATGCACGACTGCGGTTTTTGATTGAGATGAGTTGACTTTTCACCTGAGGAATTGGGATGAGGGATTCGAGTTTGGATTTGATCTAATGATGATCGAGGATGGGATAAAATCTTTGAAGGCTTCAGGAAACCTGAGTGTCAGCAATTTAGCCAATATGAGAACTTGATTCTTATATTAATCTCTTGATATTGACCTAAGTGCCTGGGTGTGAAATAAATAAAAAAATTGTTGATCAGTGTGCGCCAACTCTTGGTAAAAGCAGTGGAGCTAGCCAAAAATTATACAAGTCAATGAAATTTCAAAGAAAAGCTCTCATTCCACAAAGTCAAATATCAAAGAGCTTCCACCAAAGGCGAGCGCTCCCAAACTTTTCAAAGTGTCCACTTGGACCACCGCTATTAGGACCAGGAGTCGGGCTTGCACCAAAAAAGGGCTCTGCATCGTAAATGCTACAAGTCTGGGTGTCGAAGGTATGATAGGTACTCAAAAGAGACACACCCCGGTGTACTCCCAGGAAAACAAGTGCAGACGGCTCCAACTTCTCTTGACGGACGCACTGATCAACACCAAAAAATGTGTTGCGTAAAAGGCACTAGAGAGAATCCTTGTTCCAATGAGAGGGAGAGAAGAAATGACACAATCACATGCCGTCCATTACTGGCCTTCCATCTACATTTTCTAAGTCTGACAACTAAAGAGACGGTAGACTGAATGCAAGATTGGATTTATTCCCTAGTGTTAAGGATTGGGTCCTTAGGAGAATTTCTTGGACCAAGACTTTGGGTGACGATTTGACTCTACTCTCAGAAATTGCAGTCAACACTAAACTCCATATCCTTTAGTTTATATGTACATCAGAGAGAGTCTGGAGAAGTAGAGGAATTGGATGCCTCTTGATTAAGGCTGGGTTGAACTCTAGAATTTTGGATCTCTAAAGTCGAGTCGACTTGATCAGATTGGATCATGTATTCACATGCACAAGGGGGTTAATCCAACTTAGTCATTGTTTTTGATGCTCGAGGACGAGCATAGTTTAAGTATATGGGGGTGATGAAACTCGATTTCATCATATTTATTTTCAATTATTAACCCCCTTGCTTAAACATGTGTCAATAAAACCCAGTTAATGTTCTGTAATTATCAGAGTCTCTAATAAATTAAAAACCACAAAAAATAGCAAAAACAAAATCTGTGGTATTTTTAGCCTTAAAAATACCCTCCAAAATATTTCGGGTCTTTATCTGATCTTATCTCCAGTTTTGGTCAACATGAAACTTGTAGAACTCATCAAGATCTACAACTTTCATGTTTTGAGTTTTCTCAAATTCGGCCAATTTAACCCTCAAAAATCAAAAATACCATCTGAATAATCTGATTGGGCCACGTGGCCCATTCTGGGTGCACCACGTGGCCCGGCTCCCCTTGTCTCATCCGCCTCCATTGCCAGCCGTTTGATCGCCCTCTTGATCCAACGGCCAGCTGCTTTCAACGCCTTCCTAATCTTCCCAGCCATCGGATGATCATCAGGGCTCCATCTTCACCGCACGTTAGCGCCAAGCCCACAGCTTGCCACGTGGCGCGTTGCGCACCGTCCGATCACGCCCATGGTGTCTTGATCTCTGCCGTTCGTGATCGCTTAATTCTCAGCCATCTGATCTTCACCCATCTCCCATTTAAACCGCTTGCACCCGCCTTCTTCTGCTTACGCCACGTATCACGTCCTTCGCTATCTGATCATCGTTTGAAGCTGAAATCTCAACCTCACAATCTCGCTATGTTTCCAGCCATTCGATCAGAGCCTCCTTCCCATCACTACCGTCCGCAAGCGCCGTGCCCAGATGTCACCACGTGGAGTGCTGACATCCTATGATCAAATCGCCCAAGATCTTATCGTCATCATCCGTTGGCGCCTTGATCAGGGTCGTTGGATCGCAAGATCCAACGGCCACGAACCCATCGTCTACTTCCGGTTGCCCTCTCTTCCCATGTTCTCCACCTCGCGCAACCCGTCCACCCTTCCTATTTTCCCCATCATCTCTGACAACCTCGCACATCTCCAACTTCCCCACGACGGTCCCCCATCATCTTTCTTCCCCGCGCACCATCCCACGACCACCGTCGTCATCCCAGTCGCCCCACACCTGCCTCAAAACCCACACCTTCCACCACCGAAAGTGCCAAACTCTCTCTTCAAATACGCCGCTCCCTCCTCCATTTCCGATTGTCCACCTGTATGCGAGGCACGGCCCAGCCCTCCTCCGCCTCCCTGTGACAGGAGGCGGAGAGATCGAGCGACGACGACCAGAGCCCTCGGTGTCGACCCTCCGCCATCCATGGCGGAGTTGCGGTGCTCCGAGCCCACCAAGCTGCTCCCCATGGATGGGGGAGTTCAGCGATGACCCAGAGCTCCGCCATGGAGCTCGAGCACAAGCCATACCTCTACGATCGCTCAGGTAAGCTTCCAACTCTTTCCTGTCTTTTTCTTTATTCTCTCTTAATTATCTAGGTCGTATCACTCATCCTCGACCTCCATAGAGCATCTCACGAGCTCCGCCAACACACACCCGTCCACGCCAGTTCCTCCGATCACCATATATCCCTTCTTCGCCCCTGACCACCTCCGATCCACCTCATCTCCGATCGCCGAAGATCGAGCTCCGGTTCCTCACCTCCATTCGCTCGCACGGAACCTCAATCCACTCATACGCACGCACACTAACTCCCCTGCATGCATAAAACGACTGGAAGTAACCTGCAGGTTGATTGGCTTCAATGGCCGGGGTGTCGTCGGAGTGAATTTCATCTGCATCGCCTACAACATCCGACCACCAATGGTCTGAGCAAGAGAGTCCAACGCCTTCCCCGACTCCTAGCTTCCTCTACGATCATTGGTGGAGCTCCGGGAAGGGCTGACGGGCCCAAGGTGAAGCGGCGGAGCTGGTGCTTCGTCGTCGGAGATCTGAACCCGCCGCCCGCTGAAGATAGAGGAGAAAGCACAGTCACCGTCGGATGGTCGCACCTCGGTGACCATCTGACGGCCCAGATGAGGCCACAACATTGAACTCAGATACCGTTGGATCTTTGACGATCCAATGACCTTCGAGCATCCACGTCTCCCGGGAGCATCTTCACCAGCAGCCCTTGGATTATCACAATCCAAAGGCCATCATTCGGCCATGTGGCATTCTGAGAATGCCATCCGAGCCTTAGCGTCCGAGCCAGCAGGTTCGGAGCTCCGAGCCTACACCGAACCCTCTGGAGCTTCGTCCACTTCCGAGCCTAATCGAAGCAGCTCTGAGCCTCTGCCGCGACTGAACCTGCTTCCGAGCCTGGAGTAGCGCGTGCTTGGCACGTGCTTATTGGGTTATTAGAAGAGACGCCCACAAAGTTCTTCAATATTGCAAACTGTTCCTGGAGCACGTGCAGCACCTGCACGCCTGGGACATTTTGCACTTATACCCTTGCGGGTTTCAATAATCGCAAAAATGCCCCCGCGCGTTTGGTTTATTTACAGGGAAGGTCCCATTACTTATTTTTATTGCATTTTAGTCCTTCCAAGGACCTATTTGTAGTTATCTTTTCATGTTTTCTTTCAATTATGCCCTTGCTTTCTTTCATGCATATCTTGAGTCTCATATCTCCGATTGAGGTGATTTCAGTTTCATTTTAACGCTTAGTTGATGAACTTTCTAATGGCATACTAAATTTTCAATTTGGATACAGTAATATTGATGTATTATTTTATAGCCATGTGTCTCTTATTTCTTAACTTATGCCTTGTTCAAATCAAGTTTATCATATCAATAAAATCTGAAATTGATTCCTTGTCTAGTTGGCTCATTACTTTGATTGAGGGCATATTTGTATTGCATTTCCTTGCATTCACTTGCATAATAAAGTAAATAAAAATGCATGTTTACTTTTTCTTATTGCATTGTTGTGTCTTTTTGCATGATTTGACCTATTTGTCCTTTAACTTCAACACTTAATTAGATAGATTAAAATCTGGATAATTTGAGAAAGGCTCGTGTCTCTGAGTTCGAACTTGGTTTCTTGCCAAGTAAAATATAAATTTCGACCATCTCATTCTTATTTGAAATATATCAATCAGATGGTCCCTTTGATGAGCCCGAATTGGCCCGACTGCTACGACTATTCCAAGTGCTAATTCTGCACTATTAAAGGGGTCGATTTTGCGGCTCATCAATGATGATCACAATTGTCAATTAGTCCTTATAAAATCTAAGAAGATGTTCTAGCATACATATGTGCTCTTGACATTTAATCATAAATGACATGGTTCTCTGCATCGTGCAGAATGGTGGCTCTTTAAGAGATGATGTATTCAAATTGTTTGATTACCTACCTGAACCAATGATTTAAGAGTTTAGATGGACGTAGATACAATGAGTGTCATCATTCTACTGTCTATACTCTAGTCATTCATGAAGCTTCATAATATTCACATTTTATGAATTTAATGAAGCTTGTATAAACGTTGAAATACTATTACATTGAATTCCTTTTTAATTTAACATAAGAGATCCTTAGTCTTAAGCAATAGTTGCTTATAGATAAAGGGAGCAAAGTGGAAGCATGGTTTGGACTCCAGTAAGAAGTATGGTCAAAGAGTTGACTATACATCTATAACTTCCATATGTCATCCAAAGGGTTGGATAAATGCCAATACTGTAATAAGTTGATGTGTTGATATTATGACTATCAAGTCTGTCTAGAATCCTTAGAGAAGGACTCGGATAGAGCATCAGAATAATCTACATATAAATCATTGAAATTGACTTTCTTAAAGTCTTGTAGTTGTATGTCAATCTTCTACAACACTTGCAATGGGTTGCATATGTTTTGGAAGACTGAAAATTTGATCTTAAGGCTTATAGTCATCCACATAGATATTGATGCAATTGGTGCAACAATCTCTATTGGATTGAAAGGCTTCATAATTTCAGTAGGAGAGCCCTTAGTCTTAGAGAATGTCTCTATGACCTAGATATTAGAATACATTCATTATTTATTTCTAAATGTTGGAATAAACATGAATTATGTAATAAATCTATCGTAAAGAGTTATGATGGAGATATTTCAGATAGTAATCTAAAATCTAATGGACTCCACTAAATTAGAAAATTAATGAATGGTTCATTAACATTTCTAAATACTGAAATTGAACCTTAAGATTAATAGGAGGATGAAGATCATTTGACAATGATCTAACATCAAGCCTTGGACATTTGTCTATTGATTTGCTCAATAAGATAGTAAGATATGAAACTTTAGAATGTCTAAAATTTCAAAACTTACATACTTATGAATATTGTATTCAAAGTAGAATATCCAGTACACCATTCTTTGGGAATGGTGTAAGATGTCAAGGTATTCGGGATCTCATACATATTGATGTATGCGGATCATCTATATTAAGGATATATGATATCTATTAATGATTATGTATGATATGAGATTTCTTCTCTTCACTTAGAAACCTTTGAAATGTTCAAAGTTTTCACTTAATTTTGGTTTACAACCAAAGTCTGAAGGAAGATGGAAATGAATTTGGTCTAATCTAGGTAGCTTGTACCTATTAGATGAATTCAAAGGATACCTTATGGAGATATGAATATCATTTCTATCTCAATCCTCCTAACACACCTTAACTCAATAGAGTTATAGGGAGATACAATTGGATCATGTGTGACATGATCTTATCAATGATGATTTTTAGCATAATTATCCCTTAGTTTCCAGGTATATATATGTGTAGTAGATACTACAATGTATATCCTTAAAAAGGTTCCATGCATGATGGAATCTAGCACTTGAGAGTGCTGCTTCATTAGGAAAATAAAGGATGGTATTGGATACCTACTTTATGACCTTGAGATTCTTAAAATATCTCGTCTCTTAGAATGTGATTCTTAGAGGTTGAGACTCTTGAGAATCAAGATGAAAATGAAGTGTAGGAACTCATTTAATCTTGAGAAGATAATGAGGCTCCTGAAATTGGAAACTAAAAGGACAATTAAAGATGAAACATTAAAACCTTTTCAAATGAGTTTGAGGAAGGATTCCATGTGTCAGAGAAATCTGACAATGATCGAACTTCATGTGATGAAGCTTATGAAGATCATAGCATGGATAGATGGATGTTAGCAATAAAAGTCTAATGTAGACTTCATATACAAGTGTTGTATATGGACCCTCGAGGATCCACCTATATGGATAATACCTTAAAGGTGTAAATGGATCTTCAAGAGAAAGGGAACCTGATGAGAAGGTAGAGACCTTCAAAGCACAGTTCGTAGCCACGAGCTACACACCGGAAGAGAAGACATTGCTTGCAACGAGACTTGCTCTTCGGTGGCCATGCTTAAAACCATTAGAATATTGATGAACTTAGCTACACAACTTGACTATTGCATTTTCAAGATGTAAGTCAATATTACATTCCTCTATGAATACCTCTCTGTGGATATTTACATGAAGTAGCCCCAGGGCTTTATGGTTGAGGAAAGCAAGGTGTGCAAGCTAGAGAGCTCCATCTATGGACTCAAATAAGCTTCTTGAAGTTGGACCATAAGATTTGATGAGATTATAAATGTTATGATTTCAGATAGAATCTTGATGAGCCATGTGAAGCTTAGTCGGAGTGCCTTTGTGTTCATCGTGCTAAATGTAGATGATATCCTAATCATTTAAAATGATACAAGGATAATAATAAGTGTTTTATAATCTGTTTGTTCCATAACTTGAGATATGATCTCTAGGAAACCTCTTGGATCTTAGTTCTGAAGGTGTTCGGAAGCATAAAGAAGAGGGTATTGGGACTGTCACAATAGTAGTACACCTTGGAAATATTCCATTCTTGGATATTCCAAGAAAGGCTTCCATCCCTTAAGTTATGGTACTGACCTATCTAAAGGGACAGCACCTGATGAGCGGCCCGACCACTAGGGTATAAGGTGCTAAACTGTCGTTGCGACCCAAGCGATCAGGACGGCTCGATCAAGAAAAAGTGAAGCAGACCACCAAAATCAGATGAAAGCAAATAAACACGATAGCGGCCCTGGCTATTTTATTAACCTGATGTAGCGACCAGGGTCGAACACAAGGAGCACGGATTGGCCTTGCGGCCTACGAAGTAGTCGAGAAGAGAAGAAAAGGTATTTTTGGTGGTTTTTAAGTCTTTTTATATTTTTTTGGATTTTTAAGATTTTGAGAAAATAAGAAAAGCGACTAGACAACACACTTCAACAATTTATTAAATGCACTAAAAATCAGCCAAAAATTCTGAAAAAAAAATTTTATGTGTTTTATAATTTTTAGTGTTTTGATGAATTTTTGGGATTTTTCTGATATTTATTTAATTTTCTAAAAATCAAACAGTGACTGAAACTGTAGGTACTGTCCAGCCGAGCTAAAAGGACCTAGATAAAATATCTAGAAGCCCCAAATTAGTTGGGAGGTAATTTTCCTGTAAAGAGAATAAAACAAGAAGGCGCCTAGATTATTATTTTTAGATTTTTAATTTATTTATTAGAATTTTTATAATATTTTGAGTGTTTTTCAATTTTTAGGTGTTTTAAGCAATGAAAAATAGCTAAAATTGGCTATAAAATCAAGCAAGCAAAGACAAGTAGTAAATAATTCTTTTGTAATTTTTAAATGAGTTTTAATATTTTTTGTGATTTTCAAACTTCAACAGTAAAGAAAATATGTGTTTTTGAATTTTTAAAAATATCAAAACAAAACAAAAATTGTCTCCAAAAATTCCAGAAAATGATACACTCTGGCAGGAGCCATGTTTCCAATTTTCATTGGATTTGGAGTAGTTTTGCTATTTTATTCAAAAATAAAGAGGGGGCACTGTGCACAGGGACCTATGTGCAAATACCCGAAGTTCTGAGGGGTCTGGTGCAAATAACCCAGGTAAACACATGCGTCGCATGCGCCTGAGGCACTCAGGGACCTAATTGTAAGGAAAATAAGTTTCGAGGGCTATTTGGTAACAGGTACCAAAAGCCCAAGGGCTTATCTGCAAATAACCCAAATATTAGCGCACATGCACAATTACTTCTACGCACAGGGGTATAAATGCAATATTCCAAAAACTTTCATTCAACTCATAACATCCAGAACTACAAGGGCATATAATGCAAATAACCCAAAAAAGTCGCGTGTCGATGCACGTGTCAGATTACACACAGGGGTATATCAGCAAATAAAACCAAGCGCAAGGGTCTCTATGCAAATATCCCAAAAATCAAACAACTATACTACGTAATTACAGGACTAAATACGAAACAAAATAACAGAGGGGGCCTAAGGGTAATTTACCCTTTATTAATGGAGCGGCTGGATGGATGCCACGTGGAGCATTTGACGGTGGCGAACGACGGGCGCTCCACAGCTGAGCTCCTCGGGTGAATCCGACGGCGGGGGTTTCGCCACGTGGGGGATCGAACGGTGTAGGGCGCAGGTGGCTAACCCTCGTGCATCGTACGGCTGGGATCGATCCTCCACGGATCTGACGGTGGCTGCTGCTCCTGGAATGGACGGCCCAGATGGAAACTGGAGCGGGAGGATGATCGGACGGTCGGGGAGGATCGAGGAAGAACAGTTGGCCGGCGAGTTTGGCCGGCCCAAGGTGCACGCTCCCGACCTCCCCTGCTGCTCGTGAAGATCGGAGAAGCTCCGCAATGACGTTCCGCAGCGGCTGGTAGTCTCCGATGACCCAGCCGAGCTCTGGAGAGCTCCGGCGAGGTCGGCGGAGATGAAGCTCCTGGACCTGATGGTCCAAGCCCTCAGATGGGCTTGGATGTACCTGCAAAAACAACCAGGAGACTCGCAGGTCGAGGGCAAACTGCCTCAACCCGGTTAGGCGGGGTGACGGTGATCGGAGGGTCGAGATGGGCGAGCTCCGACGAAGGTGGAGACGGTGGAGCTCGAACCCCAGCTCCTGTGCGAGCTGGGTTGGATGGAGATATGGAGAAGGTGCGCGGAAGGAAGGCGATGGCTATGGCGAAGCCCGATGATCGAATGGTGGTCGGACGTGGACGGAATCGATGGCGAACGGCGGAGCAGCGAATTGGGGGTAATTGAAAATTAGCGAAAAAGGAAGAACTACGGGGCTACCTGGGTGAACGATGAGACTGTGGATGAGCAGGCGATGCTCTGGGTCGTCGCCTCGAGGAGCGTCTCCCTCCGAGGCTCGAGCTCCAGCTCAGGGCGGAGCATGGCGGTGCTTCATCGCTGGATCGATGGGCCACTGCCCCTCTCCTTGCTGCGACACTTGCTGGAGCAAGCTGTCACTCTTGCCAACGCAGTGGAGGTCACGGGTAGCGAAGCAGATGAGCCAAAGATAGGAATGAAGGTGGCGGATCTTGGCATATATATGTGTGCAGGTCCGACTAGGGTTGGTCGGGTAGGGCAAGGGAAGGCGCGGATCCCGAGGCAAAGGCTCCGGCGAGGGTGTCGGATGCAAGGAGAAGAAGTAGGACCCGGGGTTTGCGGAGATGGCGAGCGGATCGAGCGCGGAAAAAGAGGAGAAGTCGGGTCGGCGTGAGATCCGTTGGAGAAGAAGGTCCGCGGAGGGAGTTGACCGGAGGTCAACATCTCCGTGGACCAATGAGAAGCTGCCACATGGAAATGATTTGAAAAATCATTTAAAAATACCAAATGACCGAATTATTAAAAAGTCAAAACATGAAATATTTTTGTTTTATTTTTTCTATTTTTTAGTGATTTTTAATTAATTTTTCAAAGTAAAAATAGTGTATTTACAATATATAGCTATACATAGGTATATGTACAATATGTATTTTTAATTTTTGATTTTTAATTTGTTATTTTTGTGCATTTTTATTCCATTTTATATTTTATTTATTTATAATATAATATTATGAATAAAATGGTATTTTTATTTTATTTTTATTATTTATATACATAGGTGAAATAAATAGATATGTACATATATACACATGGTATATTTACAAAGTATTTTTGGATTTTTAATTTTATTCTTTTTGTTTTGTTTTTGTTTTAATTGTTTTTATTTAATTTATTTACAACATAAAAGATGGAATATTTACAAAATTTTTGGAAATTAAGTTTATGTATTTATAGGGTAAAATAAATATAGGAGTGGCTATGTACATGATGAATATGCACAAGGTGAGGGTTTTTGTTTTGTTTTTAGCTCTCTCTTTTTATTTTGATTTTTATATTTATAAAATATATACAAGTATTTACAGGCCCATTTCAGTCTCTTTTTGGAGGAAAATGTTTTTATTATATTCACATAAATATTTACACACATGAGCTCCTATCTCCCTCTACTTGGGTTTTTATGCGGTCAGGCCCATGCTGAGCCCTCGCTTAGGTTAGGTTGCTCAATATTTATTCTAAATATTTTCTTCTTTTTCTTTTTACTCTTTATTCTTTTATTTTTGCATAAAAACATGCTAATTATTAAACTTTATACAATGCATGCTTTTGATAATTATTTGTATTTGCATGAATATACATGCATTTGCAAAGGTTTTTGTAGCTAAAATATAAGAATAAAGAGTGATTAATGGGTATTCATCACCCCCCTATACTTAACTTTTGCTAGTCCCTTAGCAAACACTTATTTGAAAAAGAAGTGAAAAAGAAAGAAAAAAAAAGAAAAAGAGGGGATTGTACACGGATCTATGTTGAATATTAAACTTTCCTTCATTAACTTGAATTATGGAGCTCGATCAGATCTTTGGATTATTAATGTGTCGGAACCTTATTTAGACTCAAGCTTAAAACTCAACAGCCTCTAAGTTCCACCAATCTATGGACAAGACTCCTCAATAAACCAGATCAGAACAAGTCTACATACACAAACTCTAATGACTATGAATCTTTCCATGCAGTGTAAGTGATATGTAGCTCCCCACCTCAGAAGTAACAAAGAAAGAATCTCCCTCAACCTGGTAACTCTAATGCCTCGGTCTAGCAACTCTTTCCTCGAGAAGCGGGGTATTCCCTTCTAAGTTCAAGTGCAACGGGCTCAAGAAGAGGGGGAAGAAGTATAGACTTTTGGAAGCTCAGCCAGTGTAGCTAAGTCTCCCGCTGCAAGCTTCATGAGATGTAACATGGATACCATAAGCTTTTGCTTTATTTGACTATATACACTCCGGTGGGGTTATTAAATTTTCAATCCGACCCACCACTTTTTTGGAGTTCTTTTTGCATTTTGTATTTTTTTTCCAAGTGTCTCTATACAACATATCTACATGGTGCAGCATATATACAAGAAATTTCCTATTGAGCCAGTAGACTATCCCTCTTTTGAAACTTTATTGCAACCCACGGCTTCTGTCTTTAGCCTTCATCACCACTAGACCAAGTTGAGACGCACTTCCTTCACTAGAAGAAGAAGAGAGGTTCCGCCTAGAAGTACTACCCTCATATGCTACCCCAAGCCAAAGGAAACTACCTCCTCACCACCTCATCCGTGGAGAGCTATGTGTAAAGTGCTGGTGCAAGTCAAGCCATTGTCTCTAAGCGTCATGCGTGTATTGTTAAGTGCTCTACATAGGCTCATCAAGATGACATATGCTCATAGCCTAGTGGACTCAAAGAATTAAGTCCCAATGGACCTGAAAAGCCTTAACCCTAAGCCCTATAAGGTTCCTCTTAGAATTAGGTGGATTAAGATCTTAATCAAGCTCCATTTCTCAATTTAATTCCAGGCTAGTTTAAATGTCAACTATCATCCAGGAAAAACTATATACATATATACACAAAGATGCTATTTACACATATTTACAATCGTGCAAAATTTTTGAAAAATGTTTTGAAATCATGAATGGATGGATGCATGAAGTGCACGTTTTGCAGAAGTATTTACAAACATTTACATAAGATTTTTGCAAACTTTTGATTTTCAAAACATTTTGGAAAAATTTTATACTATATACATATTTTTGATAAGAAAATATTTACACAAACTTTACACAAAAGATTTTTGAAAACATTTTTACAAAAATAATTTTTGCACACTAGCTATGTATGTGCAAATAAAAGAACGATTATTTACAGGAAAAATTTTTATTTTTTTGTGATTTTCGGGGTTTTTAGCCATTTTATTTATTAACACACTCACATAAAGTACGAGTTATGGCTAAAGTATATATGAAATATATACACACACCCCCCCCCCCCATACTTAGCTCGAACGATGTCCTCAAAGTGATCAAGAGCGATGAAGAAGACATAACTCGTGCTTAGTAAAAGGGAAGTGAAAAGGAATGGCTAGGTACAGAAATGAATAAATGAATAGAATGAGAAAGACTCGGTGGTTTCCCCCTATACTTAGGATTAACTAATCCTAAGTATAGCAAGCTGTACATGAAGGGAAATCCGAGTGAAGAATGTACAGAGTCTGCCCCCCCCCTATACTTAGGGTAAAATATCCCTAAGTATAGGCAGCAAAACAGGGGCAAAAAGAATGAAAAGAATACCCGCAGGTCCCACATCCCCCCTATACTTAGGGTAAAGTACACCCTAAGTATAGCATAATCATAAGATGAGAAAAGGGATGTGGGAATAAAGAATAGTGTGATATAGACAACTGGATCTATACAAGTCGGAAGAACAGTGATAATCAGGCGAGAGATGCAATAGATGTGAATCAAGAGACCACATCTCACGCAAAGTGAATAGGGGCAACATCAACGACCCGCAGCTCATGATCTAGAAATGGCTTGAGCCGCTGGCCGTTCACTCGAAAGGTACTCTCAGAAGACAACTCGGATATATCAATGCTACCGTTGTCGTGTACCTTTCTCACAAGATAAGGTCCCTTCCACTTGCTCTGTAGCTTCCCTGGGAATAAACGAAGCCTCGCATCAAACAGCCATACTCTTTGTCCAGGCTCAAAATGCTTGTGGCTGATATGAGAATCATGCCACTCTTTCACTCTCTCCTTATACTGTAGGTTGTTTGAGAAGGCTGTATCTCTAAGCTCCTCCAAGGCTGCTAACTCTGCCCTCCTCTGGTCTCCTACACTCTCTGGATCTAAAAGAATATCCGTGACTGCCCAAAGTGACTTGTGCCTCAACTCAACAGGTAAATGGCATGGCTTGCCATAAACTAGGCGAAAGGGAGATGTGCCCAATGGTGTCTTGAAAGACGTCCTATATGCCCACAAGACCGAATCCAAAAGCTGTGACCAATCCTTTCGGTCAGGGCGGACGACTTTCTGCAAAATAGTCTTGATCTCCCTGTTCGAGACCTCGGCTAGACCATTCGTCTGTGGATGGTATGGAGTGGCAACTCGATGGTCTATGCCGAACTCACTGGCAAGTGCCTTCACCTGGTCGTTGATGATATGAGACCCCCCATCTGAAATCAATACTCGAGGTACCCCGAACCGCGTGATGATGTGCTTCCTCAAAAATCTGCAAACTGTCCTCGCATCAGCGGCTCGGGTGGGGATAGCCTCAACCCAATGACTAACATAGTCAACGGCCAACAGAATGTACTCAAATCCCTGACTCTTAGGGAATGGACCCATGAAATCGATGCCCCATGCGTCAAAAACCTCACAGAAGTGAATGGGCTGCATCCGCATCATATCACGCTGTCCACAAGTGCCCATCCTCTAACAGTCAGTACACCTCTTCACGAACTCATCAGAGTCCTTGAAGAGAGTAGACCACCACAAGCCAGATTGGAGCACTTTCTGTGCCGTTCTCCTCCCAGAGTGATGTCCTCCTGCATCAAGCTTGTGGCAGTAAGTGAGGACGCTATGGTGCTCATCCTGAGGGATGCACCTACGCCAGACACTATCCCCTCCTTCGTGGTAAAGGATGGGATCCTCCCAATGGTAAGACTTGGCCTTCGCGAGGAAGGTCTCAAGCCTCTGTCTGGGCCAACCTTGTGGGACTTTCTTAGCAACAAGAAAGTTCACAATGTTGGCATACCACGGGAGTGAGGCGACAGCAAGGATCGCCTCATCTGGGAAGGTCTCACAAATGGGATCAAGCTGCTCAGACTCCTCAGGCTGCTCTAAACGGGAGAGATGATCTGCCACCACATTCTTGACTCCAGGCTTATCCTTAATCTCAATGTCGAACTCCTGGAGTAGAAGGATCCATCTAGTCAGTCTGGCCTTGGCATCCTTCTTTGCCATGAGGTATCGGACGGCGGTATGATCTGTGTACAAAGTCACTCTAGATCCAATGATGTACGATCTGAACTTATCTAGGGCGAACACTACTGCCAGCATCTCCTTCTCTGTGACTGTATAATTCCGCTGGGCGGAATCCAAGGTGCGGCTAGCATAGTGGATAGCAAATGGGACTCCATCCCTCCTCTGTCCCAGCACAGCCCCCACGGCAAAATCGGAGGCGTCCGTCATGATCTCGAATGGAAGAGACCAATGTGGTGGCTGGAGGACAGGAGCCTCAACAATACACCTCTTGAGAGTATCAAAGGACAAAAGACACTTGTCATCGACAAGGAACTCGGTGTCTTTCATTAGCAGGTCAGTCAACGGTCGGGCAACTCTACTGAAATCACGGATGAAATGCCGATAGAAACCGACGTGCCCCAGGAAAGACCGTAACTTTCGTAAATTGGACGGTGGTGTGAGTTTTATAATGACATCAACCTTGGCCGGATCAACCTCCATGCCCCTGTTGGAGATGATGTGGCCAAGCACCGTCCCTTGAGTCACCATAAAATGACTCTTCTCCCAAGAAAGAACCAAGCGTACCTCAATACATCGCTAGAGTACTCGGTCTAGGCAGTCAAGACAGGAGTCGAATCCGTCGTCGTAAACCGAGAAATCATCCATGAAGACCTCTAAGCATTCCCCTACCATGTCCGAAAAGATCGACAGCATGCATCTCTGAAAAGTCACAGGGGCATTGCATAGCTCAAATGGCATGCGTCGGAAGGCGTATGTGCCGAAGGGACAGGTAAAGGTGGTCTTCTCCTGATCCTCAGGAGCGATGGCCACCTGGTTGTAGACCGAGTACCCATCCAGAAAACAATAATGGCTCTTCCCTGCCAGTCTCTCAATAATCTGATCAATAAAGGGCAGGGGGAAATGATCCTTCTTGGTGGCCTGGTTGAGTCTCCTGTAGTCAACACAAACCCGCCAAGAAGTGGGTACTCGTGTAGCAATCTCCTCTCCAGACTCGCTAATCACTGTAGTGATGCCCATCTTCTTGGGCACCACATGCAAAGGGCTGACCCACTTGGAGTCGGAGATGGGATAGATAAAATCGGCGCTCCACCATTTCGAAATTTCCTTCATGACAACCTCTCTCAGATTTGGGTTCAGCCGCCGCTGGAACTCATGCGACGGCTTCGCCTCATCCTCGAGATAGATATGGTGGGAGCACATGGCCGGACTAATCCCATGGAGATCTGCTACGCTCCATCCTATTGCCTTGCGGTTCTTTTCAAGAACCCCCATCAGACGGGATTCATGCTCTCCAGTCAAATCGGCTGAGATAATGACTGGGTACATCTCATGCTCACCCTCAAGGAATCTATACTTCAGCGACGAAGGAAGCAGCTTCAGCTCTGGACAACTGGGTGCTGGCAAATCTGGCTTCGAAAGAAGACGTGTGTATGCTGCCAAATCTGCCCGGGAGACTGAAAGTGTACTCTCGCAAACTGGATCGGGAGAAGGCTGCTCAACTGAACTGTCTCTGATCTGCTCGGCATCTACCTCCTCCTCAACTGTAGGCTCAGTGGAAATCAGGTCTGGCATGTAATCATCACAATCTGCCCACTCAGACTCTGACTCCGAGGGATCTGCATCAAACAAGGTGGCATCAGTACCACCATCATCACCAAAATCCATGTCGCTGTCGAGAACCGGCTCTGCTGCCTCTGTAGTATCCTGAACCTGGACTGTGCTCTCCAAGCTCTCCTCTGCTGTCATCTCTGCATCAACGGTGTCTGAAAATGGGAGGATGGCCTGTGCTGCTGGGTCTGCCCAAACTGCCTCATCATCTGTGATCACAAAGTCACAGTCCTGGTGGATGTCTAGCCCTGCATCTATCGACTGCTCTGTATCTATGCTGGTCTCTGAGCATGCTCTGTCTCTGGCTCTGCTGTCCTCGACCGTCTCTATTTGTACACTCTCACCCTCGACGCGAAAGTATACCTTCCCGCTATCATGATCGGTCACTGCCTTGGCTGTGGCCAAGAACGGGCGACCTAAAATGATGGGGGTATCGATCACTGAATCAGGGATCTCCATGTCCAACACTACGAAGTCCACGGGGAATTGCAGACCCTGAATAGTGATGACAACGTCTCGCAACAACCCCTTCGGCCTCTTGACAGATCTATCAGCAAACTGAAGGTCTGTCCTGCTCTGTCGAAGAGTGCCCAACTCGAAGCGGTCGAGAAGGGCTGCTGGAAGGAGGTTGATAGACGATCCGCTATCCAATAGAGTACGGTCGAACCTTTTCTCTCTAATGTGACATCTGACATATGGGGCTCCTGAATCTGGCCTCTTGGCCGGCAGACGCTTCTGGATCGCGAAACACATGGCTTTCGTCAACACATGAATCTCTGAGTGGTGGTTCCTCCTCCTCCTCCGGACTGTAGTCCTGTCTCTCAACGATCGCTGAAGAAGGGGGATGTGCTGCAAAGCCTCCTGAAGGGTCAGCTGTATGTGAAATCTGTCAATCATGCTCTGGCTGAACTCCTCCTGCTCTCTCTTTTTTGGATCTTTTTCTCTTTTCTTCCCCTTCCCCATCTGAAGGGCTCTAGGGAAGGGGATCACAGGGTCCTTCTCAGATGAAGGACTAGAAAAGGGTCTAGGAGGTTCGACGACCGGATCCACACATACATCATGCACCACAGTGGGACCAGAAGAAAATAAACCCTTTTCTTTATTCACAGAACTATTCAGAGATACATCAGTGGAAGGGAAAACAACAACTCTCTCTACATGAACTCTGGTGGCCTCAGTACCACCATCGGCTGGCTCGGCTGGAAGACTCGCGGCCTCAGTACCGCGTGCTGGCTCGGCAACTCGGGTGGCGTCAGTACCACCTCCTAGAACTGGTGAAGTGGCGGCCTCAGTACCTCCTGGGGAATCAACATACTTGGTGGCATCAGTACCACCATCATCATCATGTGCGGCCTCAGTACCGCTCTCCTCCTCCTCATCTGGCGCTCTAGGTGTATCCTCATGATGTCGCTCAGACGAGGCGCCGCCTGCTGGCATCCTACCGCTCCTAAGTGTGACAAAATCAGTATCAAACAGATATCCAGTCATATCACCAAATGCATCACTAGGAGTGGTATACTCAATACAAACTACATGCTCAGATTTCCGCTTCAGGCTATTGGGATTCGTCTCTATCTGGGCAGGGATGGCGGCCTTCCCTCTCACGATGTCCCGCATCTCCTGGCGGAACTCGTCCATCTCCCGTCTGAAAGTAGCATGCTGGTCCGTGAGGAGACGGGCTATGTCGCCCAAGGCGGGGCTCTCGTATGGTGGACCATGAGAGCCCGACGGGTAGCCTCTCTGGTAATGAGGTTGTTGCAACTGGTGCTGCTGCTGCTGAGAGGGGTATGTAGGAGGGTGCTGCTGCTGGTGGGGCTGGTGAGGCTGCTCTCGCCTCCAAGACTGTCCCTGCTGATAGGGACGAGGAACGAAGGAAGACTGCTGCTGTGACTGGTAAACTAGGGGTTGTTGCTGCTGGTGATCCCTCCGCTGGATGTACTGGCCTCCCTGGCCAGATGGCTGCTGCTGGGGTTGGGTACCTCCACACCCCCACCTGAATTCGGGATGGTCTCGTCGGATCCCAGGCTGAGGACGGTCATACCAAATCCCGTTGACATCCATCAATGGCTCTGCATCGTACTGGGCTGGCGGGAGTACTGCTAGAGGCTGATCTGGCTGGTATACCACCATCTGCATGTCTGGAGATGGTGGTGACTGGTAGGAGGGCTGCTGTTGCTGGTACGGCTCTGCCTGTACAAGGTGAACCTGTCTAGGCCGCTGGTGTGAGCTGGAGCACTGGAACGAGCTGCTGCTGCCGCCGGTATCGCCTCGCGACTGAAGACGGGGCTGTGAAGCCGGCTGTGCCTCCTAGAGACACATGAGCTGGGTCTTCATGTCGCTCAGAGTCTGGGCCATCTGCTCCATCTGAGTGATGCCCTGGCACTGCTTCTTCTCGATCAGCTCCATCCAATCCAACTTCTCACTGATGATACCCATATCCGCAGCGGATGACTCTGCCTGTGCTGTTGCTACTACGGATGAACTGGAAGGACCGGCGTCGACCCGTGCTATCCTCTGGTACTGCACGGGTCCTAGCTGCTGGGGTCTTCCCTGAGTGTACAACCTGGTCTGGGACATCACCATGTAGTTCTCGGCCATCTCCTCGTAGATGGCCCAGACCTGGTCGTGATCCTTGGCGAAGTAAGACCCGCCACAAGAAGCGTTCACCAAGCCCTGAAGCTCTGGTGTCAGCCCGCTAAAAAAGCTCTGAACAAGGTTCGGCTTCGAGATGTCGTGGTGCGGGCATCGATCGGCCAGTCAGCTCACGGAACCTCTCCCATGCCTCATGGAATTGATCGTTGGGGAGCATGGAGAAGTTGCTGATGAGGGCTCTCGCTGCATTGGTCCGCCCGAGTGGATAGTACTTGTTCAAGTACTCGGTGCGGAGCTGCTCCCAGGTGTAAACGAACTTCCGCAAGTGCTTCAGCCAGGTGGCTGCTCTGTCTGCTAAGGAAAAGGGGAAGGCAATCATCCTGATCGTATCCTGGTCCACCTGACGATCGTGGACAGTGCTGCATATCATCTCAAACTCCTGCAGGTGGAGATGAGGCTCCTCTGTCGCCAAACCGTGAAACCGAGGTAGAAGCTGCAAGGTGTTCGGGGGGAACTTGAAGTCCCCCACGATCACTGGAAGTACCACCCAGCGGTGTATCAAGGTCGACCCGGGATTGTGGTTCTCCCGCATCGATCTAAGTGGTGGTGGTGCTCCTCCTCCTCCTGTTGCTGCTGCTGCTGCGGCTGCTGCGGCAGCTACCGCATCGTCGGGTCCTCCTCCTCCGCGGTTCTCGTGGTTGGCCCTCATCTGCTCAAACTCTCGCCTCATGTCCATCATGAATGCTCCCTGATCCCTCAGCTACTGCTGCACTGACTCGAGGGAGGCGATCAGGGTGGAGTTGATCGCACCCTTCTCCAGAACAAAATGTTGCTCTCCACGTGGACCTCCGGGGTGATCACCAGAACTGCCGGCCGTCGTCTCTGAAAAATCAAAATAACTGAACTCAGGTGCCGATAAATCATCTGTCTGTCTCTCCTCTGGCACTGATATCTCTGAATCAGAAGAAGGGTGGTCGAGGGGGAACAGGGCGGAGTCACGGGTTCAGAGAGCGGGTCTGAGCTCCCACGAACCGACCTAGATGAATGGTCAGGAGTGCTGAAAAGCGGTGCAGCCAGAGGCTTCCTAAGAGACCTCCTGCCCATTATCGTGATCTGGCGAGTAAGGCGGATGAGATCTGGAAAAACTATAATCGGCAACCAAACCCTCTGTTCACCAACGCTACACGGGCTGAAGACCGTAAAGGCTCGGTCAAATTATCTTGTCAAATTTTATTAGGTGAACAAACAATCTATCAGAGCGCTTACGTGACCTGTTGGGATTCCTGATGCTACCCCAAGCGACTGGCCCGCACGGAAGAGTCGGTAGTCAGTCAGGAATAGCACCGGAGGGCTCTACCTAGTGGACGAGTCACTCTCTCGCGCAAGCAAACCAAACAATGAGGGGGTTGCTCTCCCCAAGACAGATTTTTTAGGTGAAGTGTCTTTTAAGGTCGATAGTTTTAGCAGTCCCAATTTTATGGTTTTTCTTTTTTAGATTTTTTTTAATGCAAGCAAAAGGCCTACGAATTTTTCGGTTCTCCTGGTTATTAAGTCCAAAACAGGGGGGAGAAGACGAAAAAGCCGATGCGCGATAAATCAATGATGCATGCAGAGATAGAAATGCGTACATGACTCCAACAGTCTACATGCAAGATGATCCGCGTAGAATTTAAAGACAGGAAATAAACTACCTAAATGGTACAGGCGGAAAACCGAGTCCCTAAACAGCAGTGCTACTCGAAAGAACGGATAGCCGACCACCAGCCTCCAATCCAAAGAGTCTGGTCTAGACCCACCCCTCCTCTTCTCGACAGGTCGAGTTCAGGAGTAGCGCTTGACGGGGCGGGCTCGCGGTGCGTAGGCTCGGAGGTGATGGGACGGCTATTTTATTAAATTTTTTTATTACCGTACTATAGGAACAGGCAATTATATTAGGGTGTTTGGATCCTATGAATTACGTCACAATCAAGCAGAAAATCCTACGGCTAGGGGCTCGAAAATCCGCATGAAACTAGAAAAGGCAGTAAGAGAAAACCGCGTAAAAACCGTGAAAAATCTAAACTAGTCTAAGGGGTCCCCCGAGCACACCGGTGCTCGGCAAAACAGACCCCGGAAGTTCAAGTCTCTGAGTGTACATGTATTATTACAATAGTTCAAATGTGCGGGAAATAAATCCTAAACAAGACTACACTAAGCTGCTCCTCATGCTCTCTTGTGGCTCCGTGCAGAAAGGAGTCGCCTCCAAATCCCGCGGTTGCGCCGGCTACTCTAGAGTTGTCGCCTCGGTCCTCGGGCCCTCGCAAGAAACAGGCAAAGTGTCACACACCAAATTATTATAAAAATATCAGAAAAATATATATATGCAGAAAGCTATACAAAAAGCCGCAAAAAGAAAAGCCGCGGAAAAACTCAACAATCGACTACTAAGCCGTGCTCCCCGGCAACGGCGCCATTCTGATGAGCGGCCCGATCACTAGGGTATAAGGTGTTAAACGGTCGTTGCGACCTAAGCGATCAGGATGGCTCGATCAAGAAAAAGTGAAGCAGACCACCAAAATCAGATGAAAGCAAATAAACACGATAGCGGTCATGGCTATTTTATTAACCTAGTATAGCGACCAGGGTCGAACACAAGGAGCACGGATTAGCCTTGCGGCCTACGAAGTAGTCGAGAAGAGAAGAAAATGTATTTTTGGTGGTTTTTAAGTCTTTTTATATTTTTTGAATTTTTAAGATTTTGAGAAAATAAGAAAAGCGACTAGACAACACACTTCAACAATTTATTAAATGCACTAAAATCAACCAAAAATTCTAACAAAAATATTTTTATGTGTTTTATAGTTTTTAGTGTTTTTGGTGAATTTTTGGGATTTTTATGATATTTATTTAATTTTCTAAAAATCAAACAGTGACTGAAACTGTAGGTACTGTCCAGCCGAGTTAAAGGACCTAGATTAAATATCTAGAAACCCCAAATTAGCTAGAAATTAATTTTTCTGTAAAGAGAATAAAACAAGGAAAATTTAGGCACGTAGATTATTATTTTTGGATTTTTAATTTATTTATTAGAATTTTTATAATATTTTTCGTGTTTTTCAATTTTCAGGTGTTTTAGGCAATGAAAAATAGCCAAAATTGGCTAGAAAATCAATCAAGCAAAGACAAACAGTAAGTAATTTTTTTGTAATATTTAAATGAGTTTTAATATTTTTTTGTGATTTTCAAAGTTCAACAGTAAAGAAAATACGTGTTTTTGAATTTTTAAAAATATCAAAACAAAACAAAAATTGTCCCCAAAAATTTCAGAAACTTTTACACTATGGCAGGAGCCATGTATCAATTTTCATTGGATTTGGAGTAGTTTTACTATTTTATTTAAAAATAAAGAGGGGGCACTATGCATAGGGACCTATGTGCAAATACCCGAAGTTCTGAGGGGTCTGGTGCAAATAACCCAGGTAAACACGTGCGTCGCACGCGCCTGAGGCACTCAAGGACCTAATTGTAAGGAAAATAAGTTACGAGGGCTATTTGGTAACAGGTACCAAAAGCCCAGGGGCTTATCTGCAAATAACCCAAATATTAGCGCACATGCACAATTACTTCTACGCACAAGGGTATAAATGCAATATTCCAAAAACTTTCATTCAACTCATAACATACAGAACTACAAGAACATATAATGCAAATAACCCAAAAAGTCACGTGTCGATGCACGTGTCAGATCACACACAGGGGTATATCAGCAAATAAAACCAAGCGCAAGGGTCTCTATGCAAATATCCCAAAAACCAAACAACTATACTACGTAATTACAGGACTAAATACGAAACAAAATAACAGAGGGTGCCTAAGGGTAATTTACCATTTATTAATGGAGCGGCTGGATGGATGCCACGTGGAGCATCTGACGGTGGCGAACGACGGGCGCTCCACAGCTGAGCTCCTCGGGCGAATCCGACGGCGAGGGTTTCGCCACGTGGGGGATCGAACGGTGTAGGGCGCAGGTGGCTAACCCTCGTGCATCGGACGGCTGGGATCAATCCTCCACGGATCTGACGGTGGCTGTTGCTCCTGGATTGGACGGCCCAGATGGAAACTGGAGCGGGAGGATGATCGGACGGTCGGGGAGGATCGAGGAAGAACAGTTGGCCGGCGAGTTTCGCCGGCCCAAGGCGCACGCTCCCGACCTCCCCTGCTGCTCGTGAAGATCGGAGAAGCTCCGCGATGACGTTCCGCAGCGGCTGGTAGTCTCCGCTGACCCAGCCGAGCTCTGGAGAGCTCCGGCGAGGTCGGCGGAGATGAAGCTCCTGGACCTGATGGTCCAAGCCCTCAGATGGGCTTGGATGTACCTGCAAAAACAACCAGGAGACTCGCGGGTCGAGGGCAAACTGCCTCGACCCGGTTAGGCGGGGTGATGGTGATCGGAGGGTCGAGATGGGCGAGCTCCGGCGAAGGTGGAGACGGTGGAGCTCGAACCCCAGCTCCTGTGCGAGCTGGGTTGGATGAAGATATGGATAAGGTGCGCGGAAGGAAGGCGATGGCTATGGTGAAGCCCGATGATCGAATGGTGGTCGGACGTGGACGGAATCGATGGCGAACGGCGGAGCAGCGAATTGGGGCTAATTGAAAATTAGCGAAAAAAGGAAGAACTACGGGGCTACCTGGGTGAACGATGAGACTGGGGATGAGCAGGAGATGCTCTGGTTCGTCGCCTCGAGGAGCGTCTCCCTCCGAGGCTCGAGCTCCAGCTCAGGGCGGAGCACGGCGGTGCTTGATCGCCGGATCAATGGGCCACTGCCCCTCTCCTCGATGCGACACTTGCTGGAGCAAGCTGTCACTCTTGTCAACGCAGTGGAGGTTACGGGTAGCGAAGCAGATGAGCCAAAGATAGGAATGAAGGTGGCGGAGCTCGGCATATATATGTGTGCAGGTCCGACTAGGGTTGGTCGGGTAGGGCAAGGGAAGGCGCGGATCCCGAGGCAAAGACTCCGGCGAGGGTGTCGGATGCAAGGAGAAGAAGTAGGACCCGGGGTTTGCGGAGATGGCGAGCGGATCGAGCGCGGAAAAAGAGGAGAAGTCGGGTCGGCGCGAGATCCGCTGGAGAAGAAGGTCCGCGGAGGGAGTTGACCGGAGGTCAACATCTCCGTGGACCAATGAGAAGCTGCCACGTGGAAATGATTTGAAAAATCATTTAAAAATACCAAATGGCCGAATTATTAAAAAGTCAAAACATGAAATATTTTTTTTTATTTTTTTCTATTTTTTAGTGATTTTTAATTAATTTTTCAAAGTAAAAATAGTGTATTTACAATATATTCCTATACATAGGTATATGTACAATATGTATTTTTAATTTTTGATTTTTAATTTGTTATTTTTGTGCATTTTTATTCCATTTTGTATTTTATTTATTTATAATATAATATTATGAATAAAAGGGTATTTTTATTTTATTTTTATTATTTATATACATAGGTGAAATAAATAGATATGTACATATATACACATGGTATATTTATAAAGTATTTTTGGATTTTAATTTTGTTCTTTTTGTTTTGTTTTTGTATTAATTGTTTTTATTTAATTTATTTACAACATAAAAGATGGAATATTTACAAAATTTTTGGAAATTAATTTTATGTATTTATAGGGTAAAATAAATATAGGAGTGGCTATGTACATGATGAATATGCACAAGGTGAGGGTTTTTGTTTTGTTTTTAGCTCTCTCTTTTTATTTTGATTTTTATATTTATAAAATATATAGAAGTATTTACAGGCCCATTTTAGTCTCTTTTTGGAGGAAAATGTTTTTATTATATTTACACACATGAGCTCCTATCTCCCTCTACTTGGGTTTTTATGCGGTCAGGCCCATGCTGAGCCCTCGCTTAGGTTAGGTTGCTCAATATTTATTCTAAATATTTCCCTCTTTTTCTTTTTACTCTTTATTCTTTTATTTTTGCACAAAAACATGCTAATTATTAAACTTTATACAATGCATGCTTTTGATAATTGTTTGTATTTACATGAATATACATGCATTTGCAAAGGTTTTTGTAGCTAAAATATAAGAATAAAGAGTGATGAATGGGTATTCATCAGCACCTCAAAGAGTTAAGGAAGTAAATGCTAGAACTACTTGCAATTGTGCATTAGTTACGAGAAGCTGAGTGTATGCTAGATGTGTACAGAAGCCAGATATCTGCCATGCAGTGGGAGTAGTAAAGTGTAACTATAAAATCTTCATAGATGATAAGATTTTTGAGATAGTGATCTCAAAGTCTTATCTTCATAAACTTAAGACTTTATAGATAGTGATCTAAAATGTCTTAGCTTGGATACCTTAGGAGATAGTGGTCTCCAGGAATGAGGGTATTATGTTGAGGATTATGGAAATATTGGTTATGGTAATTGTTAAGCTATAGTGTCAAGGACACTATAACTAACAAGATAGAGTATTGGTTGCATAAGATGCAACATTCGCATTAGATGCAAGCACTGTTACTGGGGATATGCAAGTGCCGTAAAAGGACTTGGCATAATCTCGCGGGAACAGAGTGACTGGTCAGCTTACCTAGCTATTTTCTAAATAGCCTACGATTGTCACATGAGTGAGGGTTTAAATGATTAGCCCATCAATGGCTCTTTGGGCTAGTGGGAGATTGTTGGAAATGCGAGCCCACGGCGAGCCATTATGCAATAAATATTATTGCAAATATCATTCCCTGATCTGAAATGAAGAATAAATAATTTGCATAATAGGTCCCTTAGTACAAATAGGGTTATGTACCATGGCCATCTTAATAATCATACAGCTGTTGATTCAACTATTGAATCATAGAGGCTGGTGCTTGGATGAATATCTAAAGAGTTAGATTGAGGACTCATCAAGCACCGTCAAATGATTGTTAAGAGATGATCTCCAGCCTAAGTAGGAGACGGCAATCCTTATCTCTAAAGGTTGATATCTGTCCGACCTCTTAATGCAGGTCCTCTGCATAGGAATAGAGATTCGGAGGTGTCAGATTAGTTAGGTCAAAGAGTTGACTTAACGAGATCGAGATAACCGAAGTCATATATCGTATGTTGTCACAATACAGGCACACATCCTCTGACCGGAGACAGATGTGTTGCTATATGTCTGAGTATGTGCATTTGGAAGACCAATAGGTTGATGACCTAACCAAGGTCTATACACCGGCGCGCTGGTGTGCATATAAGGGCATATGAGTAATATGATCTCTCAAAGGGATCATACAAGTTCCTTTATTGAACCAGTAGACATAAGCTCACTCATGAGATATTGGGAAGAATCAAATTCCGTGCACGGTCGTCTCGCTTTGGAAGCTTGACTGAATTTGTAGGTTTGATATATACTTTTGGAAAGTATATGATCAAGACCTAGGTATGATATATGCTTTTGGAAAGTATATGATCGATACCGACTCCCAATGATCGAATGAGAAACTTACTGATAAAACCATGAAGTAGACAGTATAAGTTGATCAAATACTTCAGGTTTAATCTGAGTCTTCCAGTATGCAGGATGTACAGGTATTAGGAATACCTGAGAGTGATGTGATCATAAACGATTGTATAACCATGACGCTTCCATTCCTAGGGAGTGATGAAACGGGTCTGGATGGATTTTAGTGACTCCTCTCAGTAGAGAAGTAATCTGATCTTAGTCCAAATGTTGGACATTGATCTGAATGTGATTCAGATTCAATAAGAGATTAGATTTGCGGTCTTGATTTAATCAAGCATCTATGAGAGGCCTGCGATCTGGATTTGAGATATGATCTCAATATCCAAGTCACTATACGTGGAATAATACAATTGCCCCGTCCTTATCTCCAAGTATCTGCGGAGAAAGCGCATTATCCTTGAAGGAGTTCATGGATAATTCTATTGTTGATATATGTATCCTAACATTGAGAAAATGGATAATTAAATAAGATTTAATTATCATGATTAATATGAATTCAATTCATATTATAAAGAGAGTTATCTGAGATAATTAAATGTGATTTAATTATCAAAGATGTAAGTAATATGAATGTGATTCATATTATTTGAGAACAAGAGAAATGAGATCCAAGGTGATTAAATATGATTTAATTATCATGGATATGACTAATGTGGATAGCAATATCCATATTAATCAAATATATTATAAATGTGATTTATAATATATAAGAGAGAGATGTTTGTAATTTACATTTGTTAATTAAATGTTAATGTGAATTGGATTCACATTGGACATTAAATTGAAAATGTAATTTACATTTTCTTTTGGGTTGTGAATATGATTCACAAATTTCTAATGGCATGATTGCAATGTTCACAAAATAAATTGGATTTATTTTTGTGAAATAATTTGCAACAAAAGTTGTTACAAATATTGGAGAGAATCATGAGATAATGTGATCTCATGTAATAGGAAAAGGAGGCTCCCTTCCTAATGAGGAGAGGGGACGGCCACAATTCCATAAGGAATGTGGTGGCCGTCCACCCTCCTTATGGAAGGAGGCTTGCCTCCTTTCCAATTTCTCCAATGGAGATTGATTTGATATAAATTAAATTATATTTATTATATATTTGATTTTATATTAAATTAATTATTGTTGTGTTTTTAGCAACAAATCATGACCATTGAAAGAAACACAAATTAATGTGAACCATTAGATTTGTGTTATCCCATGGATTGAGATCCATGGATCCCAAAACCCTATAAAAGGAGAGGCACCCCTTTGCTCTTCTAGAGACACAATGCTTGAGAAGCAAATCTCTCTCTCTCTCTCTCTCTCATGCTCGTCCACCATGGATGCCCTAGAGAGGTTCTCCATCGCCGCGGCATCGTCGTTATGCTGCCCGATTGTTTGCTCGTGGATCTCCGTCTCCTCTGGTGCGCCTCGCTCGTGAAGAAGACGTCGAATCTTGTATGTTGAGATCAGGAGATCCTACCGCTTGGATCATCAACACGGATTGTGAGAAGCACGCGGTTCATCCCCGCGCTCGCAAGCGTCTCCTCTGTCGGATCGGACTTGAGACAGGAGGTCTCTTTGTTTAGAGACTCGATCGCAACCACGCTTCAAGAGGTAACCCTAATACTTGTTTGCGGTTTAGACAAAACAATCCGAGAAGTGTTCTTGGATCATGTGGTTTCGTCGCATAAAAATTTTTTAATTTCCGCTGCATAGAACAACTAGTGCGACTAGTCGTTCTTCGTCGTATCCGATACGACGATCACGCTTTCGTGATGCGCTTGAGGATCTAACCATATCCTACAAGATTAAATTAGTGTAAAAAAACCAGATAAATCATTGTATAAATCTGAGTCTTGGAATAAAAAATACAAAAAAATGACAAAAGTAAAATTGTAGTGTTTTTATACCTTTTAAAAACACTCACATCCCTTTATTTGACCTCTTTTGCGTTTTTTTGGTTAACATGAAACTTGTAGATCTCATTGAGATCTACAACTTTCATGTTTGAGTTTTTCCAAATTCGGCCTTTTCTTCCACTTTTTCGAGTTTTTCTTCTGAATAAATATGGTTGGGCCACGTAGCTCCTTCTGGTTGAGCCGCGTGGCCCGCCTCTCCTCGCGCCACACCCTTCTCTGCCAGTCGTTTGATCACCTCTGGAGATTCAATCATGGCCGATGGATCTCGCCTTCGATCTCCACCATCTGATCCTCTCCAGACAACATCTGGATCGCTCATTTCCACCCATTTCTCCTCTTACCATGTGTCTCCCTCCAGCACTACCCGATCTTCTCCAACGCACTCCATCTCAGCCGATGGTTCACACCTATTTCTCCACCCTTCGATTCAGCTCCAGATCACATCTGGATCGTTCACATGTGCCCACCTCTCAGTCGTTGGATCGCAAGATCCAACGGAGGAGACCTCATGTCCTTCCTCCAGCCCTACTCTCTTGCCCATGTTCTCCATTACGCCAACCTCGCCCCCTTTCTATTTTCCCGATGTCGACAACCACTTCCAAGACTCGCTGGCCATGCCCACTCAAAGACCACTCTCTCCTCATCCTCGTGGACCATGTAGTTTCCCATGTCTCCCTCTATCTCACTCCACATTTCCCTTGCTACCCACGACCTCCATCATATTATGCTCTAATCTCTCCCCTTGAAATCACCCATCTCCGCCAACATTCACACTTGTCCACATTCACGACACGAGATGGTTTGTACATAAATATATTTGTAAACCCGTGATAATATATAGCTTTCGGAAATATCATAAAGCATGAAATATGTTAGAGTTAGAAGTATTTTAAGCGCATGCTAATATACAAGTTACATAAACATTGCGTTGAGTAAATTACATAAAAGTAGCCAAATTGTATACTTAATTTTAGTATTGTACATGAATTGTTAAAAGCAACAGTGTTTTAGTGTTTTACATGAATTATAAGATTTGTCTCAGATTGGTTTTGAAATTTAATATGATTTAAAGCTAGAAAGATAAAATGAACCATTAAAATTCAGTTATAGGGAAATGTATTGGAACGATTCTTAAAGATCGAATACCGTATTGTTATCTTGTATAATTCACGTACGACAATGAGACTGGATATATAATTAATGAACTTTTATGTAATTTACTATATTTGGAATTCCAAATGCCATCATACAAGAATTGTTTACCTGGCAAACGACACGAGATGGTTTGTACATAAATATACTTGTAAACCCGTGATAATATGCTTTTGGAAATATCATAAAGCATGAAGTATACTAGAGTTAGAAGTATTTTAAACGCATGCTAATATACAAGCTACATAAACATTGCGTTGAGTAAATTACATAAAAGTTGCCAAATTATATATGTAATTTCACTATTGTACATGAATTTTTAAAAGCAACGGTGTTTTAATGTTTTACATGAATTATAAGAATTGTCTCGGATTGGTTTTGAAATTTAACATGATTTAAAGCTAGAAAGATAAAATGAACCATTAAAATTCAGTTAGAGGGAAATGTATTGGAATGATTCTTAAAGATCGAATACCATATTGTTATCTTGTATAATTCATGTACGACAATGAGACTAGATTAATAATTAATGGACTTTTATGTAATTTACTATATTTGGAATTCCAAATGCCATCATACAGGAATTGTTTACATGGCAAACGACACGAGATGGTTTGTACATAAATATACTTGTAAACCCGTGATAATATGCTTTTGGAAATATCATTAAGCATCAAATATGTTAGAGTTAGAAGTATTTTAAGCGCATGCTAATATACAAGTTACATAAACATTGCGTTGAGTAAATTACATAAAAGTTTCCAAATTATATACTTAATTTCAGTATTGTACATGAATTTTTAAAAGCAACGGTGTTTTAGTGTTTTACATGAGTTATAAGATTTGTCTTGGATTGGTTATGAAATTTAACGTGATTTAAAGCTAGAAAGATAAAATGAACCATTAGAATTCATTTATCAGGAAATGTATTGGAATGATTCTTAAAGATCGAGCACCAAATTGTTATCTTGTATAATTCATGTACGACAATGAGACTGGATATATAATTAATGGACTTTTATGTAATTTACTATATTTGGAATTCCAAATGCCATCATACAGGAATTGTTTACGTGGCAAATGACACGAGATGGTTTCACTACAACAAATCAAACTTTTGCAGACATTGCTTCCCGAAAGATGTCGGTCCAATATAAGTAGACGTTAATTATAACGTCGATATCTTTAGTCTCTACCGATATTTCACTATAAACGTCAACATATGGTAAAGATAGGTCGACACTATTAGTTGAAACGTCCAGCCATGTTTCCCAAGAAGGATGGATTCCCGCCTTCAGACGTCGTTTCGGATTCCTACCATAAGAAACCCATTAAAAGCCCTAATCTTTTTGGTTCCCTCCTCTATCCTCCCCCTTGCCCTAATATTTTCCTGTCATCATCTCTCTCCCACGGCAACAACTCTCCCCCGTTGCGGCAGTTGGCTCTCCTCCTCCGGCAACGAAAGCATGTCCGTTGACAACCTCTTTGCAGGACGTCGGAGGTAAGACCTACAGGATTCCTTTTTCGCAGTTACGAGGAATGGGGAATGGAAGTCATGTCTTCGATATGCCTTAGCGTCTGATGTTCCTTTTTGTCGCCGTCACAATGGATCGGGGTTATTTTGGGAGGAGGGGTTATTAGAAAGTTGCATCGGATTAATTCCACTTTTAGTGATGAATCTTTCTCGGCATTATTTTTCTATCTGTGCACGCGACTCTCTGTAAATGACATATTTTTGTTTATATGATGTAATGTCGTCAACAATCTTGATTTTATCTACTGCACTTACAGGATAGGACTCTTGCATATGAATTCCGAACATTAAGATATTCTAATGAAAGGAACTTATTTATTATTTAAATCATATTTGCTAAAACAATATACTTAGTGTGACGTTCACAATTGGAATTTATTTATTATTGTATTTGAACAAGAATGGGTAAAATATTAGGGTAAGTATATACCCTAACTACAGAGTGACCTAGCAGTTGATCAAATTATTGTATTTGATGCCTGCAATTTTAATTTATATATAACTGCAGAGTGAATTATCTCAGGTCGTATATAAGATCCAGCAGTTAATTAAGAGAGAATAATGCCAAGGAAGTATCAGATGGAGGAATCTTATAAGTTACTTGCTTAGATGCCAAAAAATCTTATAATCCAATTAACTAAAGAAGTCACTTGCTTAGAAGAGAATTCAGAACATTTAAATTTACAATTGTACGAGTAGTATATTCTAAAGGATATATATTGCCACTACAACAAATCTTATAATCTTATAAGCAAAACACCTTAAGGAGCATCGACATAAGTTGAAGAAAGAATGGGAGAAAGCTGGAGATGCGGAGAGGCCATCAAATGTGTCAATTGAACATTAGATTGCCATGGTTGAAGTATGGAAGCAACCGAAACATCAAGTAAGTGTGTACTTAATAAAAATCTAAATTTTTTAATGTAATTTTATTAATCACAATTATTTTAGGAGAAATGTCAGACAAATAAGGATACACGTATTATACATGTTAAGAACCTCTCAACAACTGGATCTAAGTCATATGTTGTTATGAAGAATGAGATTGTAAGAGCCAATTTAATTATATTGTATTGATTTAAAAGTTTTTGTTTAACTTATTGAAACTTGTTCTCCTTGTATTAGTCTCATAATGAACTTGAGGGTCAACCATGTGGAGAGATGCTATTATTTTTAAGGACGAAGTTCAGTGTTGATATGCAAGGAAAGGCACCATTAGACCCTCTTACAGGACGATATGGGTATTAGTCAACGCCTCAAGCAAGGCATGCATACGTAAGTTGAATCAATTCTTTTTAATAAGATCTTCTTTTACACGATAGTTACTTTACTTTTACAAGTATTAATACTATTTTACATATTAGAATGAAGGACATGCGTACTGAGGCTGATGCAGAAGGAAGATGCATTACCGATGCTGAAATAGTTAATGTCGTATTGCGCAATGAAGGACGATCCGATTGTCTTATTGGTAGGGGATATGGACATGTACCTGAAGGAAGAGGTCGTCGTAGGTCAACATCTGCATTAGAGAATGAAATTGGCCAAAAATTAGTAGAGCTTCAACAAAAGATGAAGTCCAATAATGAGAAAAGAAGGGAAGAAATTCGTCAAGAACTTCTCCAAGAACTTCGAGAGGAAATGCAACATGAGATCGATTTAAAAATAAAAACTGCAGAGGAGAAAAGAAAGGAAGAATTCAATGCTCAAGTAACCGCTGGAGTGATGGCATATTTTAAGAATTATCCATTATCTGATGGAACGCCGTCGTTACCTTCTCAATCAACATTTTATGGTATACAACTAATACATGTGTTTATATTTACCAATTGAGTTTTATTAAGTTTTGATAGTTCTCCTTACTTTGTTACTTCATCTTTAACAGATACATATGCTTCTCAGGCAAGGTCAAGATTTGTACGTCGCGATAGAGATGTTGATCCTGACGCAGAAATAGAAGAGGATTCATGAATGAACCCTATCTTTTATTAAGAACTTTCTTTTTTGGGAATGAGTTGATGTATTTTTGCTTTGTGTAAGCTCTACTTTAAGTATTATAACTTTTTGAATGTATCTTAAACTTTTGGAGTTTATCAATGTTTACATTTTGATGCGTATCTTTAGAATGATATAGACTATGTTGTCCCCTTATGCAATGTACTCGTGTGTGATTGTGGATGCTTAAAGAGATTGGGAATGCATGTTGGTAAAATAATCAATATTATGATGTTAAAAACTTTAGGTCGAACAAAGATATGGGGTTAATAAAGTGATTGATGTTCGTATACCCCAACTATGTCTATATCGACGTTTATTAACGACCCAAAAAATGATTTAGGAATGTCTACTAGACAATCTGGGCCGACGTTTATTAATGTCCACGAATATCATTTATTTGTAGACGTTCTTAATTAACGTCCACTCAAAGACGTTTTACCCGACATTTTTTAACGTCGTACAGTAGAAGGTTATGCCGACGTCTCTCTATAAACGTCCACAAAGACATGTCCCGACAAGGCTAGCCCGACAAAACGTTCCAACGTTTTTTAACGTTGGCATGCACAATTACCGACGTTAGAAGTGACTTTTTCCGACATTCGCAAACGTCGGTAAAATGAATTTCTGTTGTAGTGTTTGTACATAAATATACTTGTAAACCCATGATAATATGCTTTTGGAAATATCATAAAGCATGAAATATGTTAGAGTTAGAAGTATTTTAAGCGCATGCTAACATACAAGTTACATAAAACATTGTGTTGTGGGTAGGGATGAAAATGAACATGGATATATTCGTGTCGGTCTGCTATCGTATTCATTTTATACATATTTTGACATTCATATTTGTATTCGTTTTAAAATGGATGCAGATATGGATATCAATTTGATATTCACTATTATTCACATTCGTATTCGTATATTCGTTTTCGTCCAATAAGTATAGAAATAAATTTATTTATAACTGTGCGTAACAACATTTTATGATTGCATTCATGATTGTTGATATGATTCTTTTGAAATTACTATATATGGTATAACTATTTTATGTGTAAACCATCCAAACATGTATATTTTAATTAATTTATTAAATATTTATGTTATTAACCGTATCCGATTCAAATCCGTTTTTAAGGATATGGTAATACATTTTTCACATTATTCAATATTCGTATCAGCATTCATATTAGTATTTTAAAATGGATAAGGATATGATTATACTATATCCGTATCCGACCGTTTTCATAACTAGTTGTAAGCCATGCTAAGACTTTTAAAATAATTATAAATTAGCAGTATAATTTATGGTCCCGAAAACTTCCTAAGAATTGAGTAATATCCTTTTTAGTTCCATAAAGATATGGACTCTCATTCTTTTTTAACCAAAAGAATAAGAAAATATATGGTTCATTTGATTCCATCTATCTAGTGCTCAACCTCTCAACATCTATTTCAAAAGTTTAATTAAAGTTATATTTGCATGTATACATTCTATTTCTGGAAGCAAATGTTATTGGTATGCAATGGTAAGATTACGTAAAGGAAATTGAAAATCAAACTAAGATAACAGCTAGATAAAATAGAATGGAAAATTGTCCTAATTGTCGAGCACTGTAATAATGTAGCTACAAGCAATGCAAAATTTGATGACAAAGGTACCAGATAACCATTGTCATATGAAGTTTTGCTAGTGATACACCATTTATGTCATTCATTGCTATTTCAAGTAAAAAATAATTTTATAATGGATAAATATTCACAACTATTAATCTATATATCCCTCCTATGTGTATCACCATATACATATACATATATATATACTATGTATCATTCGAATTTCGTTAGAAATTGAAACTCATATTACATTTATATAAAACATGTCGATTACCGCAATGTTTAGATCGTTAAAATTACATGTTCTTGATGGAGGTCATATGAGTCTTTGTTTCTGACAAAATTCGAATGACATATTGGAAGGATATATTGATGAATATACATGATGTTATTTTTCAAAAACTAAAAAAATTATGGAAAATTAGAGGCGGGGGAGTCCCATTTTTCTATGTTTGTGTGTGTGTGTGTGTGTGAAAAATGGGGTCACACCTAACGGGCTGCCCTCTGGACATTTTCCAATTTTTTTTGTAAAATATCATAATTATATTCATCTATATATCCCTTCAATATTCCATTAGTCGTCGGAAACAGAGACTCATATTCTCTCCACCTAGAACAAGTAATTTTAACGGTCTAAACAATGTTGTAACCGATACGTTCTAGATAGAAATCATATGAGTCTTCGTTCCTGATGAAATTTGAATGATATATTTGAGAGACATATAGATGAAATATATGATAATATTTTCAAAAAAACAAAAATTACGAAAAAATGTCCGAGGATGGCTCTTTGGCTACCCTTTGGGGGCAGTCCATCAATATATATATATATATAATATGGAAAAAGGAATATGCTCCCTCGGTGTAGCTAACTTACACGCTCCCACCATTTTTCCTCTATATTTTTTTATTTAAATCTATTGGAAATCAGTTCACAATATGTCACCATGGTTTCATTAAAAATTCGACTTAATGCGATACTTCTATCCCCTCCATCAATACTGTCAAATTTTAACGATCTCAGAATTGTTGAAATTGACTCCTTTCAGATGGAGGGTATTGGAGACTCATTTTTCGACGAAGATGAAATGACATGTTAGGGGGATATACTGATGAATTGCATATTCTCATTTACAAAAAAATAAAAAATATGAGAAAATGAGGATGGGAGTAGCCAATTGACTACACCCAGGATGTAGCCTCATTTAACCCATATATATAGGAAAAACTTGAATTGAGGTGCCATCTTTCCATGCACTTGGTGCGACACCTCCTACCATCCATCCGATATTAATCAACGGCACCCGATAAAACCACTAATCTGCACAAAAACCACTATGCTATTTTTAGAAAAAAAAACCTCTCTTCCCTCTCAATCCCGATTATCATGCGAAATATTGATTACGCATATTTGATTACTAAATATAGCATATTTTGAAATGTCATTCTCCCTTACTCGAGATTCCCATCTTCATGGTTTTTGAGTTATTCTCCTTCGATTTCATCAAAATATTGACGACGCATTCAAGATCTCCATTAAAAAAAGTTCCAGGTAAGTATTTTTTGCGCATGGAGGCTGCATGTTCTTATTTTTTCATTTTTCTCAGTTCAATTCTTCGTCTCCCTATTGAAAATCTCATTATTTTTTTCATTGCAGTTTTTATATGTTTTTATACCTTTTCATATCGGATTTTCAAACGATGAGGATGATTTCTCGATTACATACTAATATCAAATCGTTTGTGGCTTCATTATATTTTCATCTGTTCATTTTCAATTTGTAAAATTCTGTTTTATTTTATTTTTGTGCACTCCTGTTCTATTACTTTTTCTGTACTTCTTTTTTATGTCAGGTTCATTGCTTTTATTGCATGATCCGTATATATACGCATTTTGTTTTAAGTTCAGTGATGTTGATTACATCATTTTACAATGCAGTACACAACATTACAATACATTTGATCATTTTACATTTTTCTGTCTCATTTTACATCATCAGAATGTATTTTACATTCAAATGACTGATGCACTACTTGTACAAAACATTCCAGTTATTTTTATATTACTTACAGTCATTTTATACTTCCATATTCTGTTTACAATATCTTATTTTATTTTTATATTATGTAGGTCACTTGGATAACTTTCGATGAGAGGAAGAAGGGTAAAGATCGAGACAACCATATCTTACGGATGTCATCAATTTGGAATTGACTGCAGAAAAATAGGAGACGAATGTAAAAAGAATGAGAGAAATGTAAAATATGAATTACAATTGTAACATATGTTGATAAAGTGATGGATTCATTTATTACAAGTCTTCATTTTGTTGGAATCTTTGACATTGTAACATGGTATTGGATGGACGTAAAGTTTGTACATGGAATGTAAAATAAACTCGATGAATGTGAAATAAGGACTATTTGTTTAATATAGATTCATTCATTACAAAGTGGGTTTAATACCTCTTAAAATTAATATGCATATGACATTTAACATTTTTAACGTGTTCGTAATTTACCTCATCTAATATATTAGGAAATATAGTTGTAACAAAAATCCCATAATTTTAGGAATGTTTTCCACGTGTACATCAATTAATTAGCATATGATCCAAGCACCTATTTTTTAAGAAACACGTCTATACAAAAATTCAAATTTTCGTCGTATTTGGACTTTTTTGCGAATGCAAGGGGTTACGCTTTTGTAATTTATGACACAGAATTGTAAAATATCTCAAATGTTGGTAAATTGATAACAGTTATTTCAAAATGCGAACATTTATTGCATAAGATATTTCTGGAAAATTTCGTACATCACTCGATTTATTCCTAAATATAGAATGATTAATGACGTGTATTTTACTAATTTAATCCACCTACATATTAGGATTGCTAGTTAGCATGAAAATCACCTACTGGTTTCAATCTCGCATGTACATCCATCATCCAACGTCCTAAGATGGCACCTTTCCATGATCAAGGAAAGGTGCCACCTCAATTCAAGTGCACCCTATATATATATATATATATATAGGGTAAAATGGGGCTGCCCCCAGGGAGTAGCCAACTTGGCTACTCCCACCCCTATTTTTCCCTCATTTTTTTATTTTTTTAGAAAATAAAAATTTGTATATTCATCACTATATCCCTCTCACATTCTATTAAAATTTCGTCAGAAACAGAGACTCCTAAGCCCTCCATCCAGACGTCATTTTTTTAACGGTCGCAGGATTTTTTAAATCGACCATGTTTGGATGGAGGCCATAGGAGTCTCTGTTTCTGACGAAATTTTAGTAGAATGTGAGAGGGATATAATGATGAATATACAAATTATTATTTTCCAAAAAAATAAAAAAATGAGGGAAAAATAGGGGCGGGAGTAGCCAAGTTGGCTACTCCCTGGGGGCAGCCCCCAGGGAGTAGCCATCTTGGCTACTCCCACCCCTATTTTTCCCTCATTTTTTTATTTTTTTGGAAAATAAAAATTTGTATATTCATCATTATATCCCTCTCACATTCTATTAAAATTTCGTCAAAAACAGAGACTCCTAAGCCCTCCATCCAGACGTCATTTTTTTAACGGTCGCAGGATTTTTTAAATCTACCATGTTTTGATGGAGGCCGTAGGAGTCTCTGTTTCTGATGAAATTTTAACAGAATGTGAGAGGGATATAATGATGAATATACAAATTTTTATTTTCCAAAAAAATAAAAAATAAGGGAAAATAGGGATGGGAGTAGCCAAGTTTGCTACTCCCTGGGGGCAGCCCCATTTACCTCATATATATAGGGAAAAAGGAATATGCTCCCTGGGTGTAGCTAACTTACATGCTCCCACTTTTTTTCCTCTGTATTTTTTTATTTTTCTAAAATGAAACCTATTGGAATTTAGATCACAATATGTCACCATGATGTCATTCAAAATTCGACTTAATTCGATACTTCTATCCCCTCCATCAAGACTGTCAAATTTTAACGGACTCAGAATTGCTGAAAATGACACCCTTCAGATGGAGGGCATATGAGTCTCTGTTTCTGACGAAATTTGAATGACATGTTATAAGGATGTAGTGATGAATGTACATATTTTTATTTTCCAAAATAATAAAAAATGGGGAGAAAATGAGGGTGGGAGTGGCCAATTGGCTACACCCAGGGTGTAGCCTCATTTAACCCATATATATATAGGGGACTTATCCAATGAGCCCTGTGCCCATTTGAGTTGCGATGAGCCCACTCATATTTTACTAACATTTTCTATCATTTTGAGTTTAATGATCATTTATTTACAGTTGTTATATCATATTCTTACTATTAGTAACTATTTTCATATAAAGAAAACCTGAGATTCACATGAAATGGTCATTAGTAAGAATAAAAATGGCACTGGTAATACAAATAATAGTACAATCAATTTGTATGAATTTAAGGTTTTTTCTGAAAATAGTTACTAGTAGTAAGAATATGATATAACACTTGTAAATAAATAACTATTAATCTCAAAATGATATGAAATAATGGTAAAAAATGAGTGGGCTCATCTCATCTCAAATGGGCACAAGGCTCATTGGATAATTTCCCTATATATATATATATATATGTATGTATGTATGTATGTATGTATATATGAGGAAAGGGAGCCTACTCTCTGAAGTAGGTAACCTTACCTACTTCCCATCCAATTTTTTCAAAATTTTTTATTTTTTTGAAAAATGCCACCGTGGATTTTCATAATTATATCCCTCTAATATGTCATTCAAATTTCATAAAAAACGGAGACTCCTACGGCCTTCATCAAGAACTTGTAAAATACAGCAAATCTGTTCCCGTTAAAAAATGACTGTCTGGATGGAGGTCGTAGGAGTCTCTGTTTCTGACGAAATTTGAATGACATATTAGAGGGATATAATTATGAAAACCCATGGTGGAATTTTTGAAAAAAAAATAAAAAAATTTGCAAAAAATGAAATGTGAAGTAGATAAGTTACCTACTTCAGAGAGTAGGCTCCCTTTCCTCTCTCTCTCTCTCTCTCTCTCTCTCTCTATATATATATATATATATATATATATATATATATATATATATATATATATATATATATAGGGTCATATGTGGCTGTCCCCTAGGGGCAGCCAACATGGCTGCCCCCGCCTTATTTGGGCAAATTTTTTTATTTTTTTTGAAAAATAACACACCATGTACATTCATCCCTATATCCCTCCTATATACCATTCGAATTTCGTCAGAAACAGAGACTCCTACGACCTCGATCCAGACAGTAATTTTTTAACGGTAACAGGATTTTTTAAAATCGATACCATCGAGATAGAGGCCGTAGGAGTCTATGTTTCTGACGAAATTCGAATGGCATATAGGAGGGATATATGGATGAATATACATAGTTTTATTTTTCAAAAAAAATAAAAAAACGCCGAAAAATGGGGTGGGGGCAGCCATGTTGGCTGCCCCCATGGGGCAGCCCCATTTTTTCCATATATATATATATATATATATATAGAGAGAGAGAGAGAGAGAGAGAGAGAGAGGGATCCCTTCAAATGAAGTGGAGTCTCACCCAAATAGTGGTGAGCCATCAATAACGTGTGTTGGATTGAAAGGGTATGGATGAGATTAAAACCACCAAAAAGTTGGGGGTGGTTTTGAGTTATTTCATTTCCTAAAATGTAGGATTGGACCATGCGAGTTAATAGGGATGAGTGATAACGCATGTTTCCTAAAATTTAGGAATGCATTTAAAATAATTTTGTTAAGTTTTCATCCGTATTTGCTGGCAAATTTACCAAAAATGAATGAATGTTGTTTAAGTTTTGTGAAATTTTACTAAAATACATGTTTGTATTTTACAACTAATGACTCTTAAATGATAATATAAGATGGAAATTTTAATAAAACAACATACTATTTTACAAAAATAGTTTGTTAAATGACGTAGTAGTAGTATTACCATTCGATTCAACTTTTTGTGATTTTTATCATAAATTAAATTAACAACAATCCTTATACAATGAAAGATGTAATATTAATTAACTTGTTTTAAAGAGAATACATAAGTTAATTGGTTCTATCATAATTAATAAACTGATGAAGAACCTTACACATTTATAGTGACAAATAATAAACATTTACGTATTTTACAAAAATGGTTGATGAAATTACAATATATGTACATGGGCATAGTTTGTTAAAATTTGTTCGATATACATTGCAAAAAAAATACAATATAGATGTGTATTTTTAATATTATGATCATGAAATTGAATTAACAACTTTTCTTTTACAAATTAATTGGTGAATATTAAATTATTTTTGATGAAAATTTCCTTTCAATTGATAAACAATAGGTATGGATGAACATGTTAGAATTGATGTTGTTTGTAAAAATCTTGTTGTATTATACGTAATGATGCAATATTTTGTATTGAAGGTAATATTAAAATTGAAGTTAACGAGACTTAATAAATTACTTAATTTAGTAAGTAATTATGTATTACTTAATTAAAAATCATGTCATTACTCCATCAAATCAATACCTCATTACTTGATTAAAAATCATGGTTATAATCCTCATTTAAAGTGAATATTTATAGAAAGGTTCATTACATAAAAAATATATCCATAGTTTTTATTGGAATAAAACTAAATAACTACCTGGATGTCCTCAAAATAGGAACGAACAAGGAAAAATATATTTTAAAAATTTTATTTCAAGCATGAAAAAATATGAAAGCAGTGTATACATGAATGTCTCGAAAATAAAAAACTCCAACCAAAAATCTGCAATTGAAGGAATCATACGTGGTGAATATGTTGCAATCCAATGAGTATAATGGAAACATGAATATTGTTGCAGAAAACATATTTATTAATAGTTTATAGAATTGCATTTGTGTCACATGTATAGCACAGATTTGTGGTTGCGGATTTTAAAGAAGATTAGTTGCGCTGAGAGAAATATTCGAAAAAATCAAGCTAAAAAGGTGGTTTACGGGATGGTTTTGGTGGGCTAGAGTGGTTATATCTACAACCGTTGATTATAATCAAATGATCCAAGATGAGGGCTCACCATGGAGATGGTGAGTCCCCACCTCATTTGAAGTTTCTCCTATATATATATATATATATATAGGAGAAACTTCAAATGAGGCGGGGTCTCACCATATATATGGTGAGCCACCCTCAATTTAGGCATCTTTCTAATATATTTTACAATTTCTTGTTTCATACATATAATAATAAATATTAACACAACATGTATAGTGAAATAAAATTATGAAAATATTATTATAATGGATGGAAATATTGATTTGAATTTAGATGCTATATTTTACAAAATTCATTTTTTTACAATGTGCAGTTTATATTTTACAAAACTGTTACAGAGTTTTACTAAATTCGCAGTGGCTTTTACAATTTCAGAAAAACCCCCACCTCATTTGAAAGGTCCCCTATATATATATATATATATATATATATATATATATATATATATATATATATATATATGGGTTAAATGGGGCTGCTCCCAGGGAGTAGCCAACTTGGCTACTCCCACACCTATTTTTCCCTCATTTTTCATTTCTTTGGAAAATAAAAATTTGTATATTCATCACTATATCCCTCTAACATTCTATTAAAATTTCGTCAGAAACAGAGACTCTTAGACCCTCCATCCAGACGCCCTTTTTTTTAACAGTCGCAGGATTTTCTAAATCAACCCTGTTTGGATGGAGGTCGTAGGAGTCTCTGTTTCTGACAAAATTTTAATAGAATGTTAGAGGGATATAATGATGAATTTACAAATTTTTATTTTCCAAAGAAATGAAAAAATGAGGGAAAAAAAGGGGTGGGAGTAGCCAAGTTGGCTACTCCCTGGGGGCAGCCCCATTTTACCCTATATATATGGGTAAAATGGGGCTGCCCCCAGGGAGTAGCCAACTTGACTATTCCCACCCCTATTTTTTCCTCATTTTTTTATTTTTTTGGAAAATAAAAATTTATATATTCATCATTATATCCCTCTCACATTCTATTAAAATTTCGTCAGAAGCAGAGACTCCTAAGCCCTCCATCCAGACGTCATTTTTTTAACGGTCGCAGGATTTTTTAAATCGACCATGTTTGGATGGAGGCCGTAGACTCCTACGACCTCTATCGAGATGGTGTCGATTTAAAAAATCATGTTACTGGTAAAAAATAATTGTCTTCATGGTGGCCATAACAGTCTCTGTTTCTGACGAAATTCGAATGGCATATAGGAGGGATATAGGGATGAATATACAAGGATATATTTTTCAAAAAAAAATAAAAATAACGAAAACGGTACGGTGGCAGCCCCATTAAACTCATTATATATACACCAAACTTTGGCAATACGACGACAGCTCTCTGACTCAAAATCCGGGTCCGTTTCTCTTTGCCTGCCGTGGAACTTCTGGCGCCGGTTATTTGGAACATATTACCTGTTCTATTATGCTATTCGGTTGGGTCGGATTGGAGTTATCTCAGGTTAGTTGGATAGGTAATCATTGATTATATTGATTATTTTCATATTTATCATATGTTGTTGATGTAAACTTTTCTACTTTAACATGGTTAAAACTATTGTAATAAAAAATATGAGTTCCAAACAACTGATTCCAACTAAAAAATGCACTAAAAGTGTCCTGCGTTGCCATAACGATTCTCAATGTAGTCAAATACGAGAGGAAAATCACCAACATGGACTCGGTCCAGTCAAATTATCACCGTACACGTAGTTATATTCATATGTATACGCCGGGTCTTGCAATCGAGAGGCAATACTTTTAATTGAGTCGTTCGAACCAAGCTAAGTGCGGCCATGGCTGCCTGTGGCTGGTCCTTGCATACTCGTTTACTAGACCGGTAGCAATCAAGCGTAAGCGTGCCAAGAAGGTAGACCGGACCAGTGTTCAATGCTCGTCGCTGGTGCCCTTTCTTACATTTTGTGGGTCTAATGTAAAAGAAAAAAAATAAGCCCTTCTACAAAAAGTTGGTGAATAATGTGCCCGCACGGAATCTCATTTGATTTTGGGCTTTAGCATTGAATCATTCATGAAAAATCAATTCTACAAGAGCTCATTTTTCAGTGAATTGTTTAATTGAAAATTTGATTTTATAATATTTTATTTTCGATGAGGTGTTTCACTGAAAATTTGATTCTATAACCACTCATATATATATTTTTTTTATTAAACTAAACACTGAATCACATGTAAAAATCAACCTCTAAAATTGATGGAATCTGAGCAATTGCATCCAGAAATTACGCAGAAGGCCGACCCTACTCGTCCCTACACGTAGCTATCTCACCGTCTATATTCCACGTCTCTGGTGCCACCACGCCCTCCATTAACTGTTGTTCTACGTATGAACCCCAAATCTCAGACTCACCTCTGGCTATATACTCCGAGTCAAGATCGTCAACATTTGGGAGCATGTGTTGATTTGGACTTGATGGATACAGGGGGGGGATTAACCAGCTACTTTGACCTGCAATCAAGTGGACATACGGAGCCCCGCGGATTGATTTGGGTGATGAGAAGATATGGATCACCTTGATTTGGATTTGGACAACAAATAAACTGTGGTCACAATTGTTTGGATTGGACCCGCGGTATCAAATATCTAGTGATTGGGTAAGCATTTAGTTTATTCCGACCAAAGTCATATCTCAGTGCGTGAAATCCAATAGCGACCGTATATTATTCGAAGCATATGTGATGTGATGAATTGTCCCATTACGTAAAAATCTAACTCTCTATCATTCACATGAATAAGGTTGACGTTTGAGTTGGTATATATTTTGATATTTTATACCACTGGATCGCCTGAATGCTGTAGTCCATGGCATGCAAATGAACATGAATATATTTAAAATCTTTTGTTTTTTATTCATTTTAAGGAGGATATAGACGTGTCTTCGTTTTAGTCGCATGGATCTGGAGATGTATTGGTATATTCATCTTCTGCATAAACCAATATATGGAGGCAAATGCCAATAACATCTGTTATAGTTTGACCAATACAAATATTGATACGATACTTGCACTGCGCCAATACTGAGCTATAATAACGTTTTTTTTAAATTCCATCGTTAAATCAATCGTTGTTAAAATATATATATATATATATATGATTTTTACTTGAAATTAACGACGAATATAGTATTTCTCGCTTATATCATTAACGACAGTCCAAATAGAGATGTTTATCCGTTGTTATTTTTAAAAATTTTAACTATTCATCGCTAAATTTTGAACTAGAACATTAACGGTGAGTAGTTAAAATTTTATCCATTACATTTAATCATTTGCATTGTGCATCAAACAGTTATTGTACATCATAGTTCAATTGACTCGAATCACATATATCCATCGCCTCCTAAAGTTTGACATTGGGACTTGTCCAAGTAAAATAAAAAAAACTCCACACTTGAATCTCATACATATTTTATGTTATTTTTCACTTTTGCTTCCTATCAGATTCTACCATAATTCAACGTTCTTAAACAAGATGGAAAGGTGATTTATCATATATATGGACACTTGTCTCACCTCCTAATAGTGTAGTAATGGTAGGATGCAAATGGGTCTTCATAGTAAAGCATAAAGCATCTGCTAGCTTTGAGCGCAACAAAAAGCTCGAATACTGGCTAAGGGGTTTGCCCGAACCTATGACATTGACTACTACATGATTTTTTCACACATTATCCTACATCTCTCTTGATTTTCTCCTAGTAAACACATCCAACAAGGATTGACCTTTAATTAGTTAGATGTGAAGAATGAACTCCTGTACAGAGATCATGATGAAGAGGTCTACATGAAACAATCACTAGAGTTTACTACTATGGGGGGTAATATGAAGCACACCAACTTTGAAAATCAATATATAGCTCTCAAGCAGAATCTAAAAGTATGGTTTCATAAGCTCTCAATACTCATTTAGGAACAAGATTTCACTTGTTCAGAGACATACATCGTATAAGATAGTTGTCATTCCGGTTTAAGTTAATGACATCATCGTCACCGAAGATGACATGCAAGACATCAAAAGGATGAAGCTCCTTATGGATCATAAGTTTGTTATAAGGATCTACAAAATCTATGACCTTATGTTAGAGTTCGCATGGAGTGATAGAGGACTTGTGATGTTAGAAGAAGTCCGTGATAGATCTCCTTGAAGAGATCTAGATAATTGATTGGCTGCCCACAACCATTCCTATTGATCATGATCTTAAGTTGTGTAAAGAGAATACAAAAGAAGTAGATGCCAGAAGATACACATAATTTGTAGGAGAACTTGTGTATGTGATAGTAACCATGCCAAACATCTCCTTTGCTATGAGCCATTTTATCGTTCGATCTTGATAAGCCTATAAAGATGTTATTACAGTTGTTCTTAAATACTTGAAGACATCTTCTAAGAAGTCACTTTTACATTATATGCTAATGCAAACAATTAGGGTTGTCCTATAGACATAATATCCACCCCAAATTTTTCACAATTTTTTAGGTGCTTCCTTAGTTGCATGGAAGAGTAGGAGGCAACAAAGGGTATTCACATCCAACATTGAGATAGAATATTGAACCATGACTCGCACAGCTATCGAAACGATACGGGTTAGGTTTGTTTTACATACCTACAAATGGAGATTTCTCTACCCATGAGAGAATCAAGCATCATAATTTATAATAAAAAATCATGGTGTTCACTTGGAAGACCTTCCTTTAATCCACCATTTATATGATGCAACCAAGTGATGAATTCATGATGGATCATCTCTATTCTCTATTTTTATCCTCAAAGAATAAGAACTTCATTAGAAATCTTCATTAATTCTGCATCTTTAGCAATAATCCTTCTCCCATGTAATTAACCCTAATTATTGTATATTTATCACTAAAATTTTCTTTATTTTCTCTTTTATTAAAAATCCCTAAAAGTTAGAATAAATATTTTATATATTTTTGGTGTTAAAAAAATAAAATACAAAACATCAAACCCACTAAAATACAGTGTTTATCTATTAAAAATGCTACCAAAAATACTACCTTATGCAAATGATCTCTTTTGACTTTTCTGTCAACATGAAACTTATAGATCTCCTCGAGATCTACAACTTTCATATTTTGACTTTTTGTTAATTCGGCCTCCTACTATTTTTTTCTAATTTATTTGTTTTTATATTTTCTTAATAATCTGATAGGGCCATGCGGCACCCTCTAGGCCGCCCATGTGACCCCTTCTCCTTGTGCCACTGACGAACCTCAGTTCCATCATATTAGTTTCCATATATTAACCCCCTAGATTAAATCAATGTCAATAAAAACCAGATAAATCATTGTATATATCTGAGTCTTGAAATAAATTAAAATTACAAAAAAATGACCAAAATAAAATTGTAGTGTTTTTATACCTTTAAAAACGCTCACAAAATATTCATCCCTTTATTTGACCTCTTTTTCATTTTTAGTTAACATGAAACTTGTAGATCTCATTGAGATCTACAACTTTCATGTTTGACTATTTCCAAATTCAGCCTTTTTCTTCCTCTTTTTCGCGTTTTCCTTCTGAATAAATCTGGTTGGGCCACGTGGCTCCTTCTGGTTGAGCCATGTGGCCCGCCTCTCCTTGCGCCACACCCTTCTCTGCCAACCGTTTGATCACATCTGGAGCATTCAATCATGGCCATTGGATCTCGCCTTCGATCTCCACCATCTGACCAACAATATCAATGTATATTGATTCTACTTAGATTGGGAAATCCAAAGGAAACTGCAATATCCTCTATTGAAAGAGGAGAAATGAATTTAAACATAATGGTGATTTAGAAAGATCTACTCTTACAGAATTGATAAAAATAGAATATTGATTATTGAATTAGTTCGTCTGTTGATAATATGGAATAAGAATATAGCATGTTCACTTATGTAGATTTCTTTATTGCTTCTACATCAAGAAAATTTGATTAATTTAGTTTTATTTTTTTATTATGAGATATATGCTATATCATAAATAATTTCATTTATTTTGATGAAAAAGGAAGACCACCATATTATGTTTCTACTAGTATCTGAACTGTATCATTGTAATAATAGGATATGAACATTGTGATAAGAAAAAAATTGATTCAGAGAGAGAGAGAGAGAGTGGGAGATAGATTTTTAAACGGGAATATCATTTGATTTATCTATCCTTAGAAAAATAAATAAATATTAGTTAAAATAAATAAACAGTAGTTACATTTATTTATAAAAATCAAAATCTAGTGATATAATACATGGTCTTCCAAAAATAGAATAAGTCTTAGAAGTGCATTCGCTTGATCCAATATCAATGATCTTGAAAAGATTTAAGGGTTAAAATAAATGTATACCAAGGATTCTTGGAATCCCTTAGATTTTTTGATTGGTGTTGAGATGATCATAGCCAATCGTATCTCTTTAGTTAGTAAGATCCAAGAGGATTATCGATCCCAAGATGTGCAAACTCGTGAGCCGAACACTATAGATGAAATAATATGTTATTAGGAAATTTTATTAGGAATAACTAGAGCATCTTTGAATACTCAAAGTTTCTCATCCGAAGTTAGTTTTCAAGAAATCGCTCAAGTTTTAACAAGCCCCAATTTATGAGGTCATACTGATAGAATGAAAGATCTAAAAGAAAAAAAATGAAGAATGATTCGATCTTGATTTGGAACCCCTTCTTTCCATTACCCTATTAATTGAGATTTCATTATCTATCTTTTTTTGTTTTTGCTCGGCTAACCTATCCCACCTAGTCGGGCCATTCCTTTTATGGAAACAACCTAGGCCAAGCTAACAAATAAAATACAATTTGAATCTCTAATATCTTAGCTGCTTTGAATCTTCGAGAACCATCAATCTTTAGCTCGAGAACACATGGACAAAGATTTCCTTCTATATGAGAATAACGGTCAATTTCAAGGGTTGATCTATCCTGAAGAAATTGGGGTTTCCTATGCATCTCCATGCCCAACGAGATGTGTCAACCTTAGGATGCTCGACTCCTAATCCCTCGTTCTGAGACCGAGCTTAACATGAGTCTCAATTAAGAACGGCGATGACGAGAGAACAAATCATATTGAGGTTGGTTGGCACTCCACCAGAGACGTAAATTCAAAAGGGTTTCATTTCTACTACTCATGTCTCCTTATATGAGCAGATGATCGGTATATTCATTAAAGCTTTCGCGAAAGTACCATTCCAGAAGCAATAGACGTGACATAAATACATGTTTTAATTTGAGAGAGTGTGTTTAAAGGTACTTTCTATAAATAGAATTTATATAAAAAAACATGTTATTTCTCGTTAAATATTTTGTAACTCTTCACGATAATTATGCCTTTAACTTATTTTGCAGCAACACTCTTGTAATCCTAACCTACTATATAAAAAAGATAGGATAACCTTTCTAAATACACAATACGAAGTCTCTCTCTACTCTTCTATGAAAAAAACTTTTGATATTCTACATTAACCAAACCACAATCAAGTACCAGGCCCACTCATTCCCCGTGAAAGGGAGATCAATTATGTTGCATAGTTGGATTAGGAGTGGAGCTGTAATGTCAAACGGACCCAAGACGAAGTCTTAAAAAAATAAAAACTTGTGAATTTTTAATATGTTGCCTCTTTTGTACACTTACCATTAGCCCATGTTCGTTTGGAAATAAGCATCGGAATGGATCAATTATCCGCCGACACGGTTCCTAAGAGTAGAGTTATTCCCATCATTATTTCATTATTTCTCCTTATTCATTATTACTCATATCTTTATTCTACCTTACGTACCCTTATTTTACTTATTCCTATCTTTCGAGCTGAACAAAAAATAAACTCTTAAGGGTTATTTGGTTGTTGGGTTGAATAGGGTTGGGTTACCCCTGTGAATAGTAAACTGTAAGGAAGATTGGGGGGTTAGGAGGAGGAGTACACCGGTGTACCCCAACCCAACCCACAAACCAACCAGGCCCTTAGGGTCCTTCGTTTGGGGGGTTACCCCTCACTTTGGAGGATTACCCATCAAAACTCATTTCTCTACCTCTCCTGTGAGGTTCACTCTCTTTACCAAAAAAATATATATTATACCATCGTATCATCTAAAAATTATAAAATACACAACTTCTACTCATTATTTCAAACTTCAATACAACCGCATCACACAACTACCCACTTTTTTAAATTTCGATCCAATCACATCTCAATAGCTAATTTTTTTTAAATTTCAATACAATCACATCACACAAACCCTCCAACTACAATCTCACCAATCAAATATCAAAATTTAAAAAAATTTACCTTATTCAGATAACCCATCAGTCAAACTTACCCTTATTCTTCCTATTTTTGGATAGTGGGTTTAGGTGGGTTAAACTGGTTGCAGGTAACCCATTTTTGGGTTTTGGTATTTGGATAGAGGGTTAAACTGGGTGTGGGTTAGAAGTGGATTTGAGGTGATGTGATTGTATTGGAGTTTGAAAAAGTGAGAAGTTATTGTGATGTGATTGTATTGGAGTTTGAAAAAGTGAGTAGAAGTGGACTAGTTTATAAATTTTATATGATATGATGGTACAGTATATTATTTTTTTGATGGAATTGATGATGGAGAATTGATTTTTTTTAATTTTTTAAAAAGATAAAAAGTAGTACCCACGTTGAGGTAGAAAATATGGGATAGGGAGTCGTTTAACCCGATACAAGAAGGTGGTCTTACCGGATGATTGGAATTTTCATATAATGTTGGAAATTTTGAAATGCAAATTCCTGACATGTGTCACCCGAACCCCCCACCTTCTCGGACTGCACCCTCACAGTAACGTTCCCAATTCCCATTGCCCCGTGAGGGTCAAGCTGTCCACCATCTCAAAGAATCCTTCCATATACAATATTGCCTGCCGTTCCTATTCCTATTCCTATTCCTCCCCTTCCCTTCCCTTCCCTTCCCTTCCCTTCCCTTTCCTTGCGCGTTCTCCCCCCTCTCGCCTAGAGAACCTTCCCCGGTCCCACCCTTCCCTTCTATATATCTACAACTGCCCCAAGACGTCCTCCACGGCAACAGCCCATCGGCACATGTCTCAGAGGCCCTCCGTCCCGCACTCGTCCTCCACCTCCTTCTCCCTCCACTCCCATCTCCTCGTCTCCAGCGACCTCACCCCCAACTGGTCCTCTTCTCAGTAGACTCCACTTCTTGCACACGGCATAGCAGCCTCTCAGAAGCCAAAGCTTGTTCTTTCCTTCTTTCCTACAAAAAAATCCAACAAATCAACAACACCGTAAAACCAGATCCAGGCGATTTCAAGATATGGGTGTCAAGGGATTCGTCGAGGGAGGCATCGCGTCGGTGGTGGCGGGGTGCTCCACCCACCCCCTTGACCTCGTCAAGGTCCGCATGCAACTCCAAGGAGAATCCTCCGCCGCCGTAGCAACCCTCCGCCCCGCCCTCGCCTTCCACAGTACCGGAACCGCCGCCACCATCAGCCTCCCCCCGCCGCCACGCGTCGGGCCAGTCTCCGTGGGGCTCCAGATCCTCCGGTCGGAAGGCGCGCCCGCGCTCTTCTCGGGGGTATCCGCCACCGTCCTCCGGCAGACCCTCTACTCCACCACCCGCATGGGTCTGTACGACATCCTCAAGACGAAGTGGTCGTCCAAGGAGGACGGGCACCTCCCACTCACCCGCAAGATCGGCGCGGGCCTCGTCGCCGGCGCGATCGGCGCGGCGGTGGGGAACCCCGCGGACGTGGCGATGGTCCGCATGCAGGCAGATGGGCGGCTGCCGTTGGAGCAGCGGAGGAACTACAACGGAGTGGGGGACGCCATAGCGAGGATGGTGAAGGGCGAGGGGTTGGGGTCCCTCTGGAGGGGGTCGTCCCTGACGGTGAACAGGGCGATGATAGTGACGGCGTCGCAGCTGGCGACGTACGACCAGACGAAGGAGGCGCTGGTGGCGGTGAGGGGGGACGGGCTGGGGACGCACGTGGGGGCGAGCTTCGTGGCGGGCTTGGTGGCGGCGGTGGCGTCGAACCCGGTGGACGTGATAAAGACGAGGGTGATGAACATGAAGGAAGGGCAGTACGCGGGCGCCGTGGACTGCGCCCTGAAGACGGTGAGGGCGGAGGGGCCCATGGCTCTCTACAAGGGCTTCATCCCCACGGTGTCTCGGCAGGGCCCCTTCACCGTCGTCCTCTTCGTCACCCTCGAGCAGGTCCGCTCGCTGCTCAAGGACTTCTAGAAGCTCCCGGAGAAGCTTCCCCCTCCGCAGATGCCACGTCGATTGTGGTTGCTTGGTCGTCGTGGTCGATCATACCGTATGATGACGAATATTTAGCTCTTATACTTTTTTTTGTTTCTAGGGAAAATTGCCTGTAGAAGGAAATTACAAGATGGTTTTTTCGAATTGAGAAAGTACATTTTTAGAAATGCTTTGCTCTTTATTTTTTTGGGATTTTTACTCGTCAGATCCTATAAATCTTTTAAATTACCTCTACGATTTTTTTGCACGACGTAATTACCTCATTGACCTCGTAAATTACCCCATGAACCCTTACGGGCTTCAAACAGACTACTTGAAGGGTTCATGAGGTAAGAGTTGGCAAACAGACTACTTGAAGGGTTTATGAGCTCGAGGGGAGATTTTTGTTATTTCAAAGGTCGTAGAGGTAATTGGCAAAGTTTATAGGGTCTATCGGGTAAAAATCCCTTATTATTATTTCATTAAAATTTATTGATAATCTGATACGGAAAACGGAGGAAAGCAACTATAAAGAACTAATTTTCCATTTTCTTTATGGCCAAAGAAGAGTTTGTGTCGGGAAGGAACGAAGTGGAAAATAAAAGAAAGGAAAGAGGGATAATTAAGATACAAATGTTGCAGATATATACTCACTCATATAACTCAACTGTTAAAAATAAGTCAAAATGATTTGAGTTATTTGGATTTTGGGTTGGGTTCGATCCAAGCTATATTCTTTCGTTGGTTATTGGATCGGTTGGTGGGTCTAATTTCTTCTACCCAATCTAATCAAATAATGAAACTATTTTTTTGGACAAAAGGTTTAATCCCATCCAACGTAATCGATATATACTTAATATATAATGTCAAGAATTCTATACTCTTGTATATTTCTAATGTACAACTTGGATTCTCCAAATCAAATTCTGTTCTCAACTTGTGAACAACCTCCTCTTACTAAATATTTTTTCAGTTATTATTACGTGTTGTACTTAATGTATTTTTCTCTCTCTCATCCTTAATATGATCATTACATACTACAAACAGTTGAGAGCATGTCTTATTACCACACAACTATGCTCAAATCCATATTCAATTTAGGTGAGATAAATTATTTTTGAAAATCACATAATCTTAACTGAACTACTCCATATCAACTTGAATATATCCCAACCTTCTTCATCCATATCAACCTTGATTCCTTTAACTTTCTTCTCTATTGTGCTCAATACATGCTTACTTCGACACCATTTTCATACATCAATGGCTCCATCACTACTTGACCTTCAAGTATCAAGATTTGTCATACAGGTAACTTGATTTTGACATAACCCAATCAGTCCAAAGTGATCACCCAAAAATCCCAATCCAATCTAATTTGGTTGGATGAATAGTATCATTTTTGCAACCCAAATCGAACTCAACCCCAAATCAAATAACGCAGACCCACCGAAATCAGTTGAATCACACATCCACAAGTATTCTATCTCGTGATATATGGATAATAACAGCATGTGAATGTGTTTTAGGGATTTTATGTATTTTGAAAGTATTTTCATATTTATAACATAGCCAATCATCAACACCTCAATCCACAAACTTCTGAAGCTCTAATTGATCTTTCAAGCAACGTTCATCTTGTTGAAGACCTTTAGGTCCTCTAAATCTCGTCCGTTTGGTTGCAGGGTTGGACAGTGTTGGGTTGGGTAGGGGTACCCCTGTGAATAGTAAACTGTGAGGAGGAGAACCCTGTTTGGTTGCAAGGCCAACCCGGGTTGGGCCAAGCCAACCCTGCCCAACCCTGCAACCAAACGAGAGAGTTTCCTTTGTGGATTGTTGAGGGTAAAGTACTTTGAGCCTATTCTATCAAACTCTTTAGCTTCTTTGGAATCCTCAAATGAACTTCAAGAATTCACCAACATATGTGGTAAAGATTGGCTATGATACCTCTTCTCTTATGAACTTGGGGATTGCATCTGCAACCTAAATCTAGCTAAAGTCATCAATCTATTCTTCTTCTTATGTATTAATTTCCATCAATTCATGCTTGATTGGTTAAAAACCAATTTGTAAATAAATAATGTTTATCCACTCCAATCTAACTACAATTTTGATTAATAGTTTTTTTACTCCTAAATGTTGTATGATGCATCTTTAATTACTCGATATTTTGCAACCCAACTCATGATTTAAAATACAATTCATTACAAATGTTATTTTTGAGCATTATTTATCTCTTATTTGATCAAATATAAGCAAAAAATTTTATAGACAGATGTTAGCTTCACGCGTCATTATTATTTTTCTTAATATTTTGAGATCCGAAAGATAATTTCAAAATCTAAAAATAAAAATAAAAATATGATTCTTGTTTAAAAAATAAATCAAAATATGCTTTAGATTTCATTTATTTTTACTTAGGATTAATATTTTGCTACATTCCATTACTTTTGTTAGTTGATTGCATTTTAAATAGGACTTAACTTAACAATAGATTATAAAATTTTGAAATAATATAAAGATATGAAAAAACTATCTCAAAATATAATAAATAAAATTTCATTTATATTTAATAATCATTCAGAATCTTTGAGATATTTCGCTTAAATGTCCATACAAATTCATATATAAAAAATACAATTGTGTAACGCTAAAAAAATCACATAGAAAGCCAATAGAAAGCCAATGTATTGATGTATTATCTATCACTAAGAGAATTTCCTGCGTGATAGTTGACTTATATTCATTGATGTATGATTATACTTATTTGAATTTTCTTAAGTTCAATACATTAAAATCAAATTAGAACATTTGGATCGTTTAGTTTTTGGACCGGATTGAACCCAAACCATATTCCTTCAGGGGGCAGTGGGTAGTTGTTGGATCTAATGTCGTCCACTTAACCCACACAAATAACCCAGCTATTTCTTTGGATGACCTAATGTTTAATCCCACCCAATCCAACCGTTGTATACTTAATATATAATATCAAGAATTCAAAACTCCTATATATTTCTAATGTACAACTCCTATTCTCTAATCCAAGTTATCAACTCGTTAACCAATCTTGTCTCACTAGACATTATTTCAATTGTTATCGTGTTGTACTCAATGTAGTTTGTCTCAATCATCCTTAGTATGATCAATACATTCTATAAACAACCGAGAGCATGCCTTGTTGTTGGGTATACTCGATATTGTTCCAGCCCCAACTTGGGGGTTTTGCAGTCACAGCAAGTTATGACTTTTGGCAGGGGCATTGCTGCAAATTTCACAGCAAATGGGAGCCCCACTCGGCTGTCCCATTTCAGTACGCAGGAAGCCTCTTTTTGGCTCATCCAGTGAGCATCAGATACTCCATTCCAGGAGCAGCGGGCAGCCCCAGTTCGTGCCCTTTCTCCCCAGCGATTCCAGCGGCCAGCGGCGGGGTTCTTGGAACCCATCCTCTCCGTCTTCCTCCACACGAGCGGGAGAGCGAGAGAGAGAGGCCGTGCTCGAGGGCAGCAGCAGCTCGAGTCCTTGGCACAGCGGCTAGGGCTTGGAGTTGGGCGTGGGAGCACCGTTTGGGCGAGCTCGAGAGGAGCAGCAGTGGTGAGGTCGTTGCGGACGACCTCAAGGGCCGAGCTTCGACTTTGGGACTCCATCCGGGAGCCCACAAGGGGAGTTACTTTGTCCTCCTTGTTTTGAGCACAATATTGGTATAGTTAGATACCTAGGGATAGTTTGTTCCTTGTTGAAGAACTATCCGTTGTGTGTGCTTGTACCTCGGTTTTGTGGGCAACAAAACCGGGAAGAACATCATCTCATTTGACCGTAGTGATTGGTTGCCGGTCTTGCCCCGTGGTTTTTCCCTTGCTCACATTGAGAAGGGTTTCCACGTAGAAATCTTGTCTCGTGTGGTTGCTTGTTGTGGTTGCTTGTGGTTGCTATCATTGTTGCATTTGAGTTCCCGTGTGGGGAACATATACTTGTGTTGTGTCATCTTTGCTGCAGGACAGTTTAGGGGGATACAACATGGTTGATTGTTTCCGCATTATCCATATATCCCCAACAAGTGGTATCAGAGCTCACGTTTGAGCAATGGGCAAAGATGATGAGGGCACAATGATCAAGCTCACAAGTAGCAACTGGCAGATTTGGAAGGCCAAGATGGAAGATATCTTGTATTGCAAGGACCTCCACGATCCCGTGAGGGGGAGACCGCCAAGCCAGAGAATATGTCCACGGGCGAGTGGACAAAGCTGAACCGAAAGGCCATTGGCACCATTCGGAAGTGGCTTGACATGTCGGTCTTTCATCACGTGGCCGAGGAGACGAATGCAAAGGAGCTATGGGACAAGTTGTCCGAGCTCTATGACCAGAAGACCGCTACCAACAAGGCTTTCTTGATTAGAAAGCTTGTGAATTTGAAGTACAAGGACGGGACCAAAGTGGCAGAGCATCTAAATGAATTCCAAAGCATGATCAACCAGTTGACATCTATGGGTTTGGTACTTGATGACGAACTGCAGGGACTTCTCTTGTTGGGTTCTTTGCCAGACAGTTGGGAGACTCTAGTAGTCACCGTGAGCAACTCTGCTAAGGATAGCAAGTTGACCATGGCTATGGTCAAGGGTAGTCTCCTCAATGAGGAGATTAGATGTCGCTCTTCGGGAGAGGCATCCTCCTCTTCACACGTCTACGCAGTTGAGAGGAGAGGAAGGTCCAGTAGCAGAGGAGCGTCACAAGAGAGGCAGAAATCCAGGGATAAGTCCAAGGGCAGAGGAAAGTGTCACCATTGCCAGAAGCCAGGTCACTGGAAGAGAGATTGCAGGGTTTGGAAGAGAGAGCAAGCTGAAGCCAAGAAGGATCAGAAAAAGGAAGATGGGAATGTAGCTGCAGTTGTGGCAGATGAAAGTGCAGATGAGGTGATTCTCACCATCCAGGACCAGTGCTTGCACGCAGGGAGCGATTTGGAGTGGGTTGTTGACACAGCCGCTTCATATCATGTGACTCCACACAGGGAGTTTTTCACCACCTACACTAGGGGTGATTTTGGGAGAGTCTTGATGGGTAACGAGAGTTACTCTAAGATCATTGGCATGGGCACCATCTCGATCCAGACGGATGTTGGGTGCTCAATGACTCTTCAGAATGTGAGGCATGTTCCTGATGTGCGGCTTAGCCTTATATCTGGTTCACAGTTAGATAGTGAAGGCTACCATCTGAAGTTTGGCGACAGCAGATGCAAGATTAGCAAGGGTTCTCTCATCATGGCCAGGGGCAGCTTGTGTCATACACTCTATATGACTAGAGTGAAGGTCATGGATGGCAGCTTGCATGCAAGTGAGGCTGATAATTCAGATTTGTGGCACCGTCGACTTGGGAACATGAGCCAGAAGGGCTTACAGCTTTTGAGCAAGAAGGAGTTGATCCCCTACCACAATGACATCACTTTGTCTCCTTGTGATGCATGTGAGGTTGGGAAGAGCAGGAGTGCACCATACAGAGCGAGATCCAAGGTGAAGGGAGACCTTCTACAGTTGGTTCACTCGGATGTTTGTGGTCCCATGGACACAGCCTCTTTGGGAGGCAATAGGTATTTTGTCACCTTCATTGACGATGCATCTAGGAAGGTGTGGGTGTACATTTTGAGATCGAAGGATCAGGTGTTTGATTGCTTCAAGAAGTTCCATGCCATGGTTGAGCGTGAGACAGGAAAATTGTTGAAGTGTCTACGCACGGACAATGGGGGAGAGTACACCTCCCATAGCTTTCAGGGCTATTGTGCAGAGCACGGCATCAGGCATGAGAGGACAGAGCCAGGTACACCCCAGCACAATGGTCTAGCTGAGAGGATGAACAGGACCATTGTTGAGAGAGTTCGCTGTATGCTGAAGACAGCGAAGTTGCCCAAGACCTTTTGGGCTGAGGCGGTTCGCACCGCATGTTACTTGGTGAACCGATCTCCATCAGTTCCTTTGGGCTTTCAGATTCCAGAGCGTGTTTGGACAGGGAAAGATCCCTCATATGCTCATTTGAGGGTGTTTGGATGCAAGGCGTATGCATTGGTACCCAAGGAGCAGCGGAAGAAGTTGGATGACAAGGCGGTGCCTTGTATTTTTCTTGGCTATGGAGATCAGGAGTTTGGATACCGTCTTTGGGATCCAAGGAAGAAGACAGTCACCAGGCACAGGGATGTGATTTTCTATGAGAATCAGACGTTGGTTGAGGACACCACTGAGAGTGGTGATGGAGATGAGATCTCCATGGATGATGACAGTGATGAGGACACAGAGCCCTCTCCAGTACATGGTACAGGTGGAGAGGATGGGCAGCTAGAGCAGCATGAGCCAGATGCGGATCCCATTGGTGCAGGTCCAGGGGACCTAGGGCAGGGGGAGCAGCCTCTTCCACATGCAGATGCAGTAGAGCCTCAGGTCAGGAGATCTGAGAGGACACGCCAGCCATCATCCCGCTACCCCACTTCCAGGTACGTGATGCTCACAGATGCAGGTGAGCCATACACCTTTGAGGAGGCACAGGTGCACAAGGACAAGGGTCATTGGCAAAATGCAATGAATGAGGAGATGCTATCTCTCAGAAAGAACCACACTTATGACCTTGTTGAGCTTCCTAAAGGGAAGAGAGCCTTGAAGAACAAGTGGGTGTACAAGCTGAAGTCAGATGACAGTGGAAAGCAGGTGAAGCACAAGGCCAGATTGGTAGTGAAAGGATTCAGCCAGAAGGAAGGCGTGGACTATGATGAGATCTTCTCCCCAGTGGTGAAGATGAATTCAGTGAGAATGGTGCTAGGACTTGTTGCTAGCATGGACCTTGAGTTGGAGCAGATGGATGTGAAGACGGCGTTTCTTCATGGTGATTTGAAGGAAGAGATCTACATGGAGCAGCCACAGGGTTTTCAAGAGAGAGGGAAAGAGCATATGGTATGCAGGTTGAGGAAGAGTCTCTATGGCTTGAAGCAAGCCCCGGGACAGTGGTACTTGAAGTTTGATGCTTTCATGGGAAAGCAGGGCTTCAAGAGGACTACAGCCGACCCATGCGTATATGTTCGTCGTCTTCCCAATGACAGGTTCGTCATTCTTTTGATATATGTGGATGACATGTTGATTGTAGGTCATGGTTCCAACTTGATTGCAAAGCTCAAGAGGGAACTCTCCAAAGAGTTTGAGATGAAAGATTTGGGCAAGGCCAGTCATATCCTAGGGATGCAGATTACAAGGGACAGGAAGAAGCACATGCTGTGGTTGTCACAGAAGAGCTATGTTGAACGCGTGTTGGAGCGGTTCAACATGAAGAATGCCAAGCCTGTCAGTACGCCCTTAGCCTCTCATTTCAAGCTAACCAAAGAGTCATGTCCTTCTACTTATGAGGAGAAAGCAGAGATGTCCAAGATCCCATACCAGTCAGCAGTTGGGAGCCTCATGTACGCCATGGTTTGCACTAGACCCGACATAGCCCATGCAGTGGGCGTGGTGAGCAGGTTCATGTCTAACCCGGGTAAGGATCATTGGGAGGCAGTGAAGTGGATCTTGAGATACTTGAGAGGGACCTCAAGTATGTGTCTTGTTTTTGGGAGGTCAGATCCCAAACTTTGTGGTTACACTGATGCAGATATGGCAGGAGATATGGACCAGAGAAAGTCCACCTCAGGCTACATTTTCACTTTTGCAGGGGGAGCCATATCATGGCAGTCCAAACTACAGAAATGTGTTTCTCTCTCAACTACTGAGGCAGAATACATTGCAGCAGCAGAGGCTGGGAAAAAGTGTTGTGGCTACAACGCTTCCTTGGTGAGTTTGGATTGGATGGCAGTGAGCCAGTTGTGTTTTGTGATAGCCAGAGCGCTATTGACTTGAGCAAGAGTACCATGCACCATGCTCGTACAAAACACATTGATGTGAGATACCATTGGCTGAGGGATGCAATTGAACAGAAGCAGCTCATGTTGAAGAAGATTCACACCGATGAGAACCCCTCAGACATGTTGACCAAGGCAGTCACTCGTGACAAGCTTCAGCTCTATAGAGAGCTGAGCGGTGTCACCTCTTGTTGATCTCCATCCCAGGACAACACCTCCCCGTTGGGGCTGGAGGGGGAGGTTGTTGGGTATACTCGATATTGTTCCAGCCCCAACTTGGGGGTTTTGCAGTCACAGCAAGTTATGACTTTTGGCAGGGGTATTGCTGCAAATTTCACAGCAAATGGGAGCCCCACTCGGCTGTCCCATTTCAGTACGTAGGAAGCCTCTTTTTGGCTCATCCAGTGAGCATCGGATACTCCATTCCAGGAGCAGCGGGCAGCCCCAGTTCGTGCCCTTTCTCCCCAGCGATTCCAGCGGCCAGTAGCGGGGTTCTTGGAACCCATCCTCTCCGTCTTCCTCCACACGAGCGGGAGAGCGAGAGAGAGAGGCCGTGCTCGAGGGCAGCAACAGCTCGAGTCCTTGGCACAGCGGCTAGGGCTTGGAGTTGGGCGTGGGAGCACCGTTTGGGCGAGCTCGAGAGGAGCAGCAGTGGTGAGGTCGTTGCGGACGACCTCAAGGGCCGAGCTTCGACTTTGGGACTCCATCCGGGAGCCCACAAGGGGAGTTACTTTGTCCTCCTTGTTTTGAGCACAATATTGGTATAGTTAGATACCTAGGGATAGTTTGTTCCTTGTTGAAGAACTATCCGTTGTGTGTGCTTGTACCTCAGTTTTGTGGGCAACAAAACCGGGAAGAACATCATCTCATTTGACCGTAGTGATTGGTTGCCGGTCTTGCCCCGTGGTTTTTCCCTTGCTCACATTGAGAAGGGTTTCCACGTAAAAATCTTGTCTCGTGTGGTTGCTTGTTGTGGTTGCTTGTGGTTGCTATCATTGTTGCATTTGAGTTCCCGTGTGGGGAACATATACTTGTGTTGTGTCATCTTTGCTGCAGGACAGTTTAGGGGGATACATCCTGGTTGATTGTTTCCGCATTATCCATATATCCCCAACACTTGTTACCACACAATTATGTTCGATGACATAAATTATTCTTGAAAACCCCTTAGTCGTAACTGAACAATTTCATATCAACTTGAACATATCTAAATCTTCTTTATACATGTCGACATTGATTTCGCTGACCTTCTCTATCGAGATTGATACATGCTAAGTTTGACATATTTTCATACATCAATGATTCCATCACTACTTGACCTTCAATTAACAAGACTTTCCACAGGGATAATTTCGTTTTTACCTAACCCAATCGGTCCAAATCGATCACTCAAACATCTCAACTCAATGTAGTTTGGTCGGGTGATGGATGTCATTTTTCAATACAAATCGAATTCAACCCTAATCGAATAATTTCAAACCCTCCCAAACCAATCGAATGCTCAACCCTAAGTCTGCCAACTGCATCTGCATCTCTATTTTATCCGTACTGTTTAATTACCTTTATGAAAACCCAAGTGGATCCCAAGAAATTGTTCAATAACACTCGAATGCATTTCGTTTTTCGAGATCATGGAAATATACATGTGTGAGAGGCCATAGTAAATTATAAAATTTGGTTTTACCATGTCATATGGTTAGAAACAATCCTTCAAATCTGCCTTAGTTGTAACTTCCCCTTTCTCCATTAACAAAAAGCTCTGGACAAGTATAATATCTCAACTAGAGTTTTGATGGCCTCTCTTGTTAAGCTTTTTATGTCAGACTCTGTTTTTTCTAATCAAATGATGACTTAATTGCTGGTACATGATAATTATTTAGCATCTTAAGCACATATGTTAAACATGCCTTCGAAAAGAAATCAAGAAGATTATGCAATGGTAATATATCACAAGGGGGAGATCATGAAATCTCAGGAAAGTTAGATTCGAATGTAATGGAATTTATTGTTGCAATCCATGTTATTATTCGTTTGAACTGTTCTTTACCGCATCATCCAAATATATGCTAGTGCATGAACCATGACTGTAGATATCTTTATGTTAATTTAGATGGGCAGTTAATGACCATGTTCCCTAATTGTCCGGAAATAACTTGCATGCTTATGTAATAGGTATAGTATAGGATTTTTATCAGTTGTACTCACGTTGGATATTGCAAATTCAGTTATATCCCTCCCTTTTTAGAAATACCAGTTGTACCCTCGACTTCTTGTCGTTCTATCACTCATATCCCTCAGGTAAGTTGACGTCCATCTTCTACGCAAAAAGACGTTAATTTTGGGACATACCGGGGATTAAATTAAAAAAAGATTGAAAGCGTCATTTTCCCATCCTCTTCCTCCCCCTTCCTCCTACCGAGCCTCCTACTCCTCTATCGCATCCTCCCATCACACCCAGTTCCACATCCTTTGCCTCCTGCCCCCAGCTCGCCCTCCGCCCCGACCTCCTCCTCTAGCTCCATTCTTTCCGTCCCCCTCCGCCCTCTTCCTCCGCCCCAACCTCCTCCTACGGTCCCCCCTCCTCCATCGCCCCCTCCTCCTTTGGCTCCCCCTCCTCCCCCTCCACCTCTGCTCCAATGTCCTACTACTCTCCCTCCCTCTCCTCCAGTGCCCTCTCCTCCTCCACCCCCATGCTCCTCCCCCACCGCATGCTCCTCCTCCACCCCTATGCTCCTCCTCCTCTACCCCCTCCTCCTCCACCCCTCCACCAACCCTCTTTTACACCTATGAATCTCCAACACAAAAGTAGAGCATCGCTTCACATGACAAATAGACAAAGAAAGAGAGAGATGGCAAGTGCCTGGAGATGGTCGTTGGATGGGATGGCATCGTGGTGATGGAGTTGGTGACCTTGGGTATCGTCATGCTACCACAACAAGGCCCCTCCCAACGACGAGGCATCCACAAAGAGCAGTCCTTTGTAACTGCTTCTTCAATGGACAATCAAGAGGATGAGGATGAGTTGGATGATGAGATGGAGAGTTTTCTTCCAGATATACACCCTCTTAACTATATTATAGTTTAATTAAACTATGGTTAAGTTCAACTTATTGACGGTCAAAGTAAAGGAGAGTCACAAGTGATAGAACGATAAGAAGGAGGTATAACCGATATTCTCAAAAAGAGAGGGGTATATCTTATATTGCAATACCTTGAAGGAGTACAAGTGATAAAAATCCTATGCCTCCTCAAAAATGAATCTAATGATTTTAACAACATTTATTTCTTTAAAAAATTAGCAATTTCTATTTATGGTCGAATGCTGATGGTATAGCCTATTATCTTTATGGATTCTAATTGTGTGGCAAGTAAGCTTTGGCATGTGACCAATTGGTATTTAAATTATCTAATTTCATATTCAATATTGATGAGTTTTGTACTATCCTTATTATAATCCAACATCCTCACAAGAGGTGATAATTGCATGGTTTAAAAAATCAAATTGGATTGGTCGATCAGATCAGTTGGATCGAGAACCAATCTCGACTCGATTAGTTTGGTTGGTTCAATGTAATTAATTTTAAAAAAAAAGAAGAAAATAAAAAAATCAAAGTCCATTTGATGATCGGACTGAGTTGACTCGAATTAACCCATTTTTTATTGCTGGTTAAGTTTTCAAAAAAATAAAGTTTTAAATAATTAAATAGCATGTTTTTATATCCAATGTCCATCTTAACTTTTACAATATCAGTTATGCTCCTCTCTCTTTTTGGAATATCGGTTGTACACCGACCTTCTTAGATTAGCTTTTTAGATGCAACTATACATAAATACTTACAATATTGTATGCATGTATAGTTTTAGAAAATGTGGAGTTTTACTGGAAATAGACAATCATGTTATCATATTGATAGATTTATCATTTAAATGATTATTTTATTTATGTATACATACTTATATATACACATTTTGAGGATGTGATTTTACATTATACATATTCATGTGATATTCTTGTTTGTATTCACATCCAGATTTTAAAAAGGATATGATAATATCTATATTCGTATCCGTATCCTACGATTTTCATCCTTAGAGCTAATACCTTATTTTTTTAGAATCGGAGAGCAACTCTTGTTGCGATATAATACCGTCTTTTTGTAGGTTTCATCCACTTGGGCGTAGCAAAATTCCCATAAACGTAGCACTTGATTTTTGGGGGAACAAGAGACCAGCTTCCTAGAAGGGGAGCTGCCTGGTTATAGGTTCGAGGCACACCCATCTCCACGGGAAATGACTCCCTGGCCATTTGCAAAGGGAGTCGTTGCCTCTGGAAACGACTCTCATCTAAAGGCAGCCGTTGCCTCTTCCTTACTGTACTTAACAAATGTTAAGATTGTCAGAGGGGTCATGGGGAAGAAGTTTCCACGTGCACCGTTCAGACGAGTATTTCAATTCATGTTTTTCTTTTTATAAATTTGTTGTATAGGTTCACAAATGCATGTGCTGAGGAGTACGAACTTCGTCGAGCACACGAGCCAGTTGGGATGGAATGGGTGAGCTCGATTCATGAGCTCGTATTTGGTTTTGATTGTCGATTCATGCGGCAAGGCGTGCTTTTTCGAGGCGTCGAGGGCGGAGCCTTTGATGGCAGATCCAGGGATGTATATAGCTCTGCCAAAGGTGCCGTGTTCTTCGTGAAGGAGGAGAGGGAGATGCCTGCTGCGTTCAAGCTCTTCACAGGTCTGTCTGGTTTTGTTTCTCCCATTGCAAGCACAAAAAAATGGATAATTTAATAAGATCGAGAGTTCAAATCTCGAGATAATAAAGAAATATTCATCGTCTAAGTCAAGACAACCCAATGACCTAAATTACTGTGAACGCGTCAATTGGGTGCAACCATCCTTCACGTGGGAGCACCAATTAACATGTAGAGCAGGAGTCAATTTGGGGCGACGTGTGGCTCGGTTGACCGCGTTTTGCATGGACCCAATTGGTCAGACCTCAGTCATTACTCGCCTGCAATCACAAATTGGTCTTGGTCTTAATTGGCGTACCCCAATCTGTTGCAATGAATTTGTTCATGTAATTCTTGCAACGACTCATGTAACTGTTATAAATATATATACATTGATGTTTTCTTCTGGTCTTTGTTAAATTTAAAAATGAAATATTTTATTCGCTATTACAACACCAAAAGATGATTTAGGAACTAATAATATTTGTTGGTATTTTTATAACATAAGAAGATATGGCAACGGATATTCTAGTTATTCTTGGCTTAAGTCAATCTTTGTTGCAACGACGGTTATAAATAAATAAATATTTATAGAGAGGAGCGATCTTATGAGAGCAAAAAAATGTGAGAGCATAAGATCATACATTCTGGATCACATGATAATGTTTTCTCTCTTATGGTCTTCTCTCTTCTGATTGGATCATGTGGTCTAGAATGCATGCTCTCATGCTCTCACAGGTTTTGGCTCTCACAAGATCACTCATATGTGTGCGTGCGTGCGTGCGTACGTGTGTGTGAGTGATCCTATGAAAGCAAAAAGTTGTGAGAGAATGAGATGAATGATTCTGGACCACATGATTCTTTTTTCTCTCTCCTGGGTGAATCATATCATCGAGAATCACCCCTCTCATGCTCTCACAACTTTTTGCCCTCATAGGATCACTCATATATATATATATAGGGAGCCCTTCTAATGAGGTGGGTCTTTCCTGAAATTCAGAAAGCCACTATCAAATTTATAAATTACGTAACAATATTGTAAATTTGAACTACATATTGTAAAATAATGATGATAATACAGTTATGTAAAATATATCATCCATATTGTAACAAACATTTAATGTCAAATATATTAATACTTTCATAAATCTTTCATGATATACATATTATGTTAATATTTAGTATTAAATTTATGGAGTTAGAATGTGTAAAATAAATAGAATAAATGCTTAAATTGATGTGGCTTTCCATGCATCCAGGAAAGGTGCACCTCATTGGAAATATTTCCTATATATATATATATATAGAGAGAGAGAGAGAGAGATGAGTGATCCTATGAGAGCCAAAATTTGTGAGAGCATGAGAGGGGTGATTCTGGTCTACATGATTCACTCAGGAGAGAGAAAACAGAATCATGTGGTCCAGAATCATTCCTCTCATGCTCTCACAACTTTTTGCTCTCATAGGATCATATATATATATATAGGGTAAAATGGGGCTGCCCCCTGGGAGTAGCCAACTTGGCTACTCCCAACCCTATTGGCAGGATTAGACTGGAAGGATTGAGAATCTCGAAAACATCACAGCGCAAAAGCAGACCTTTTCCTACGTCATTATCTATCTCAGGATATCTCAGGGGCTTGTTTTGGAACTCCCACCGAATATTCCGAGATGCCGCAAGCAAAGATCATATAGCGCCCTTCAGGTCAAGGGTATGAGCCGTGGTATCTTTGCTGACGGTAGTGCAGGAGTAGTGTCAGGTAGTGCCTACTTATAGAGCCAGTTCAGAATGACAAGAAAGAAGTCGAGACGGAAAGGGTTGACTAAGCGAGGGGGGTAGAATCCAGGCCTCAATCAGTCAAAACGGATCCCAATAAAGTATATAGGAAAAACTGATATGTTGCCTTGATCTTTCTTTGTCTCGAACCCCATACCCCTATAATAATGGTAGAGTCAGGGGTGGCCCCAAAGCGGAATTGACCTTACCGGTGGTGGTTGTTCCGAAGCCAGTAGTGGCGGGTTGCGGCTTAGGGCGTCAGCCACAACGTTCCCCTTTGGTAAAAGATTGTGCAGTCATCATCCTTTAGCAAATCCATCCCGCGTATATATATGACGCACTCAGACAAGTTATAGGGGCTTCAGAAAGAGATTTGATTAAGAATATCAAGAAAGGGGCTCAGGGAAAAGAAATGCCACTTCCCTAAGACTTGGCTTAAGGCCCACTAATATATCAAAAGTAGCTACTATCTTGCTTATGTCTAATTCCCTACTTGGGCCAGTAACAATACTCATACTTTTCGCTCACAGCTTTTTTGAGATTGACGTTCGAATCCGTTGATCCTTGACAGCTGAGTCCTCTCCGAACCGCAGGAGATAGTTGCCCATCATACGGCTCACCAACTTCACTTGCAGCCCTCAAAGCAGGGTAGGAAGAGAGCCTTTGTTAGTCATCCTCTCGAGACCCTATCATCTTTCTCATATTTCAGGTTAGTACTAGATAGCTGAACACGCGTACCCTTCTAGCCTATCGAGGTCCAGTCAAAAGACCCTGGGGCATTTTGCTCTAGTGCCCCGGTTATCCAAGGAAAATAAACTCTCCTGACTCCCTTGAAATCGAAGTAGTGCGACCATCTTGAAAGTGAACTTGAAAGGCGGGCCTAGGAGTCTCTGTTTCTGACGAAATTTTAATAGAATGTTAGAGGAATATAGTGATGAATATACAAATTTTTATTTTCCACAGAAATGAAAAAATGTGGGAAAAATAAGGGTGGGAGTAGCCAAGTCGGCTACTCCCAAGGGGCAGCCCCATTTTACCCATATATATATATATATATATAGAGGAGTGATCCTATGAGAGCAAAAAGTTGTGAGAGCATGAGAACATGCATTCTGGACCACATGATTCACCCAGGAGAGAGAAGACCAGGAGAGAGAAAATAGAATCATGTGGTCTAGAATGCATGCTCTCACAACTTTTTGCTCTCATAGGATCACTCCTATATATATATATATATATATATAGGGGAATGATCCTATGAGAGGAGGTATTTTTGAGAGGATGAGAGCCGGTAATGTGAACCATTGGATTGGATTTAGCACCAACGTCCTGGATCTAAGGAATGTCCAGCATGCTCTCCTCTCCCCCACGACGGTACGTCTCCCACACTTCTCCACCGAACACACATCATCTCGTATCTCTCTTCTCTCTCTTCACCATGGATTCTCACGGATGCTCCCATACCGGGACACCACCAAAGCAACCATTGCAAAGCACGACCTCGCAAAGCCCCCACCGATACTCGCTGCCACCGCCTACATCAACCCCGATTGGTTTGCCCTTGTGCTCCTCGCCAACTCCAGTTTGCTTATCGGAGGTCGGCGCCATGTGCTCGTCACCAACATCGACGTGGTTCTCGAAAGGCCGTCCCGTGTGCTCGCCGTTACCTCCAGAATTCCTATCGGAGGTTAGTCTCGTCGACCATCCCTACTGCGACACGAGCCCTATCCGCGGCGTGCCGGCCATAACCATCACTCCGTCGCCGCATGCGTCTCCTCTCCCTTCCTCTTCGTCACCTCCAGCATTCTTATCGGAGGTTAGTCTGCTCGAGTGCATTACTATCAAATATTGTTGTAATTTGTAACGCATGTCATGGTTTTAACAATATTAGCTCATTTTAATAGTATGACTGGAATATATCTGCACTATATTTATTCCATGCGGTGGGTGCAGTTGATTATAGAAATGTAATCACATGTTATATCCAATACGCGATGATTGTTTTTACTGAATCTATCTATTATGCAATATTAACTTTTCGTATTCCATCCATTATAAAAATTATTTTGTTCATGAAAACGAAAGAAGTGGTGATTGTTTTTACTGATTACGGTTGCATGCATAAATTGATAAAACAACTTGTCACTATTTTATTTTGTGATTTCGCTTGTCGTGTAGGCTACAATAGAAGGAACTGAGATTATGAATATTGACATCGCGAATCAAATCCAGTCAAACTTGGTAAATTGTTCTTCCACGACTACAGATGGGATTGCGATGGCATATTCAAACAATACTATTGAGGTATATTGCCGTTAAAGTTTATTTACTTAAAGCGCAATTATTTATACATCTCAGAAAGTGTTCCTACTTTAGACATATTTATTTATGATATACAGGTTAGTCAAATTCACCCCCCAAATGTTGATGATCCAAAACCATTTATTGGTTTGATGTTTGATTCTATTGAGGATGTGTTTACATTTTATAAAAAGTATGCTCATGGCATTGGATTTAGTGTGCGAAAATCTTCGGAGACGAAAAATAAGAAAACTAACCAAGTGGTCTGGAAGTATTTTGTTTGCTCAAAACAAGGATTCAAGGAAGATAGGAAAATCCTTTTAGATGACAATGCAGTTGGAAAGGAGAAAAAGAAAAGTATTTCTAGAGAAGGTTGTGAAGCAAATTTAGTTGTGAAGAAAATTTATGATAAGTGGGTGGTTGAAAAATTTCATGAAGAGCATAATCATGCATTAGCTACCCCGACGAAGAGACATTTTCTAAGATCAGCTAGAAAAGTTTCCTTCGCACATAAAGCGCTACATAATGTATTTTCTCAAGCAAACATATCGACATCTAAGATGATGCACATCTTAAAAGCACAAGTTGGTGGCTACAACAATATTGGTTGTTTAGATAGAGACATCAGAAATTATGAGAAAATGTTACGGCAGTCCGCAAAAGATTTAGATGCATTCTCCTTCATTGAAAATTTGGAAAATAAAAAAAAGGCACATCCATCTTTCTATTTTGCATATCAACTTGATGAGGAGAATAAATTGCAATGTGTATTTTGGGCAGATGGAATTTCTAGAAGAAATTATAGTTTGTTTGGTGATGTTGTCATCTTTGACACTACCTATGAAACAAACAAATATTTGATGATTTTTGCACCATTTACTGGAGTAAACCATCACAAACAATCAATAACTTTTGGTGCAGCATTGTTAAGAAATGAACGGCTTGAATCGTTTAAATGGTTGTTCGAAACATTTTTGGATGCAATGGATGGGCACCAAATGAATGCAATCATTACTGATCAAGATCTTGCTATGACTGCTGCTATCAAGGATGTTTTTAATAATGCATCTCACAGATTTTGCATGTGGCATATTTTAAACAAAGTTTCAGAAAAGGTTGGACCTACAATAGCATCCGATCTTCAATTTCAAAACAAGTTCAATGCAAGTGTTTGGGGCTCTGAAACACCAGATATGTTTGAAAAATCATGGAAAGATGTTATGTCACAATACAACTTACATGATACCAAATGGTTCAATGACATGTATGATATACGTAGAATGTGGATACCTGCATATTTTAAGGATATGTTTTGGGCTGGTTTAAGAACAACCCAACGTTCGGAAAGTATGAACTCTTTTTTCAGTCATTTTGTCAATAAGGAACTTAATTTGGTCGAGTTTTGGTTGCGGTTTGAAAATGCAATGGATCTTCAAAGGCAAAAAGAATTGGAAGCTGATTATAGGACATTGTACTCAAAGGCAGAGTTGAAAATTAAAGATGATTTTGAAAAGCAGATGGCAAACATTTTGACACGCGAGAGTTTTCATGTATTCCAAGAAGAACTTTATCGTTCTTGTATACGGTGTACTACTATGATAATTAAAGAAGAAGGTGGCATTTGTTTCCAGTCGGTGAAAGAAAGAAAAGGTGAAAGAATTATTACAAGAACAGTACTGTATAATCAAGCAACGAAAATTGCAAGTTGTGAATGTAAATTTTTTGAAAGTGAAGGCATACCATGTAGGCATATACTAAATGTATTGCGGTGGAACTCGGTTGAAACACTTCCAGTATTCTACATCAAGAATAGATGGACAAAAGATGCCACACGAAAACCCATATTTGACATGCATGGAATTGAACTCAAGGAGTATTCTAATGTTGTGGGCTCAACAAATCTTGCACAATTGTGGGATACATTTGCACGTTGTATGCACATGGCTGGAAAAGCAAATGAAACTTTTCTAATGGCTCAAGAATCAGCATCAACTCTTGAAGAAAAAATGAAAGGTTGGTTACAATTACAAAATGGTGGTTACATTCAAAATCCACAGAATCATCGGTGGTCTCCAAGATGCCCTCCGAAATTAGTGTTCTTCCCCCCCCTATGTCAAAGACGAAAGAAAGTGGAAAAAGAATAAAAGGCGGAAAAGAGATATCAATTGAGCAACAACAAAAACAAGCAAGACTTTGTAAAGCATGTGGAAAACAAGCTTTTCATGATAGCCGAAATTGTCCTTCAAAGAAATAGGTACATTTATAAATATTTTTTTATTTCTTAGGATGAATACTTATTTTCTAACAAATTATTCACTAATTGTATTTTCAGCGGGCATTGAGGGGATGCACGAGTTATCCAGGCTTCAAGCGCCTTCTATCGTCATTCACTGCAACATCTATCTCCTATAATGGACTTCATTATTGTTGTATTTAGACAATGCTACTTATTTATCTCCTTAAATTATCTTATGTTGCTCTTTTTATCATGTTTGTTTGTGCTTTTTTGGTATAATCTTTTTGTTCCTTGATATCCTGTTATTGGTGTAAAAATGTCAAAACTAGTAAGTTAGATGTCTCCAGGAGTTTTGAAGTCCAAATATTATTTACTGATGAGGATGCTATCTGATGGGATTTTATTAACTTATCCATTTTTTTGTTTCAAATTCCATTTGTGCTTACTTGCATATCCCTTGAACGACATGTGACATTGAAGAAAGGTCAGTGGTGCAAAGTAGGAAAATTACATTGATCAACTAACCATTGAGAAATCTAAAATTACAACTAATAAAAATCGTCATTGATTTATATTTTACAACCAATAAGACCATCATGATTTGCATATCTACCAATACTTTTTTCCATCGCTATATTTGACTCTTTAAGTATCAACATTTTTTCATCTCTATATTGACAAATTATCCGTAAATATTGACTTTACAACACCTACAATTGGCAATCCGTAGATACTGAGTTTGTTTCCATAAGAATGGAAGGAATGATCACTAATAAGCCAAGCAAATATCGCTAAAACCTCGATCAACCTCTTTGCCTCGACGGTCTGGACTGGGGTATGTAACTCAATCAACCTCTCGCGAGTGCACATTGAGAAGTACCTAGTGGATTCGCTTAGCTGGGTACAGAGTACTCAGAGAATCTCCCCAGACTATGCTATGAAACTGAGGTTGCTCTTGCCGCGACTGTGTGGAGCATTTGGATGGAGAGGAAACGCAGGTGAAAGAGCTCAAATGCCATCTCTGTTGATCGTATCACTAGCCTAGTCAAGTGGGATGTGGTTAGACTAACTACTTAGGCTAGATCCAGTCTGATCCTTTTAATTTTTACTAGTTGCTTGTAATTCTAATCAGGCATCCCTGCTAGCCTGGGGAACATACATGAACCTGACTGTAACGGCTACTGGCCTACCTCCTAATTTTTGTGTGCAAATATAGAAATTACATTTTACCTCTCAAAAAAATATCACTAAAACAAAACAGAAATACGCAACTGACTGGAGAAAATAGGAAAACACATCAACACATGATGATTCATAAACTTTATTAACTCTGAACATATAAGACAAATTGAAACAAAATTGTTGGGAGCACCAAATGACATCGCAAGATCATAGATCCTAATAGCATATTTACACACCAAAAATCTCTTCGCCACATTTTCCCGATGAGCTTAGGATATCATTGACGATTTTTCTGCACTCAGGATACAATCCAAGAAACCTACCTATACAAATTGATATGATTTGTTTCACCTCCAAGCAACTCGATGAGGGGAGCTTCGTGATGGCGAGGAAGGGAGAGGAGACGCATGCGGCGACAGAGTGATGGTTAGGGCCGGCACGCCGCGGATAGGGCTCGTGTCGCAGTAGGGATGGTCGACGAGACTAACCTCCGATAGGAATTCTGGAGGTAACGGCGAGCACACGGGACGGCCTTTCGAGAACCACGTCGATGTTGGTGACGAGCACATGGCGTCGACCTCCGATAAGCAAACTGGAGTTGGCGAGGAGCACAAGGGCAAACCAATCGGGGTTGATGTAGGCGGTGGCAGCGAGTATCGGTGGGGGCTTTGCGAGGTCGTGCTTTGCAATGGTTGCTTTGGTGGCGTCCCGGCATGGGAGCATCCGTGAGAATCCATGGTGAAGAGAGAGAAGAGAGATACGAGATGATGTGCGTTCGGTGGAGAAGTGTGGGAGAGGTACCGTCGTGGGGGAGAGGAGAGCATGCTGGACATTCCTTAGATCCAGGACGTTGGTGCTAAATCCAATCCAATGGTTCACATTACCGGCTCTCATCCTCTCAAAAACACCTCCTCTCATAGGATCATTCCCATATATATATATATATATATATATATAGAGAGAGAGAGAGAGAGAGAGAGAGAGGTAAATGGGGCTGCCCCCAGGGAGTAGCCAACTTGGCTACTCCCACCCCTATTTTTCCCTCATTTTTTTATTTTTTTGGAAAATAAAAATTTGTATATTCATCATTATATCCCTCTCACATTCTGTTAAAATTTCATCAGAAACAGAGACTCCTACGACCTCCATCCAAACATGATCGATTTAAAAAATCATGCGACCGTTAAAAAATTGACGTCTGGATGGAGGGCTTAGGAGTCTCTGTTTCTGACGAAATTTTAATAGAATGTGAGAGGGATATAATGATGAATATACAAATTTTTATTTTCCAAAAAAAATGAGGGAAAAATAGGGGTGGGAGTAGCCAAGTTGGCTACTCCCTGGGAGCAGCCCCATTTTACCCATATATATATATATATATATATATATATATATATATATATATATATATAGAGAGAGAGAGAGAGAGAGAGAGAGGGAATAGGGAGCCTCCTCTTGAGAGGAGGCAACTTTCCTCCTCCTTACTTTAAAACCGTCCGATCCAATCCCCTGCAATCCTTAGATTTAACTCCCACTTCCCAATAACTCATGTTGTCTCTGTCCTCCCCTCTCTCCCCTAAACACCAAACCTCAGGACCCCTTTTCTCTCGTGAGCAGTAAACCTCTCCCTCCTCGTGTTCCCTCCCCTTCACAGACTCTTTGTAAGCAGTCCCTCCATCCCACAGGCACTGATGCACTACTACCAGGCGATGCACCGCCGCCTGCACACATGCCTTCTCCCCCTTCTTCTCGTCGCACCACGGAACAACGATCATTTCCTACGGTGCCCCTCCGTCACTCATACCCACCCGATCCAGTGCCCACGCTCCCTGGAGCACTACAACCTGCATCGCGCCGCTACCCACTCTCCCACATCGTGCCGGCTATCGAGTTACAGTTTGGCACTCACACTAAGTTCGTACTCTTTCAAAACACAATAGTTGTGGATAAGGATATGAGGAACATTCACAAAAATGATGCAGTATTAAAGTTGGTAGGTCTTATCATGCTAACGATGGTAGCTCATATCTTGCGACCAATGGAAAAGAGACTATCTAAACAAAAGAAAAGAGAACATCTTCTTCCATCTCTTTTCTTCCTCTTATTTGAGACTCCGCCTCTCGATATATATGGCTATGCATTTCTATATAGCTGTCCTATATATGAATCAATGAGACTCTGTACATAAACAAATGATTAAATTTGAAATTGATATCTAGACAGAAAAATAACATTTACGAGAGGATGGATTCTGACAGTTACATATGTGGATATAGGTACAAACACATGTATCAACGTGATATTCGAATAACAAAATCTCTTAATAGATACAAATATGCGTTCAGTGACACAAATAACTTGATAACGATGCAACAAATTTGACAAATGAGAACAACTCGTGACATATAGGGGTGATCCTATGAGTGCAAAAAGTTGTGAGAGCATGAGAGCATGCATTCTGCACCACATGATTCACCCAGGAGAGAAGACCAGGAGAGAGAAAACAGAATCATGTGGTCCAGAATCATTCCTCTTATACTCTCACAACTTTTAGCTCTCATAGGATCACTCCAATATATATATATATGGGGAAAATGGTGTTGCCTCCTAGGGGTAGCCAACTTGGCTGCCCCCACCCTATTTTTTGCAAAATTCTTTTATTTTTTTAGAAAAATATCACCGTATATATTCATCTCTATATCTCTCCTATATGTCATTCAAATTTCGTTAGAAACAGAGACTCCTACGGCCTCCATCTAGACGTCATTTTTTTAACGGTCGTAGGATTTTTTAAATCGACCATGTCTGGATGGAGGCCGTAAGAGTCTCTGTTTCTGATGAAATTCAAATGACATATAGGAGGGATATACAGATGAATATACAAGACGGTATTTTTCAAAAAAATAAAAAAATTTGCCCAAAAATAGGGCGGGGCGGCCATGCTGGGGGCAGCCCCATCAACCTATATATAT